>OX451740.1:1286524943-1287126306 GCA_948472305.1 Vicia faba | reverse complement strand
TTGTCATCACTAGCATGTTAGGATAGTGGCTTGAGGTTAGGAAATGCTTGAACTGGTTTATTGTGTTTTTTGACTAATCAGTTTTACATGGCTGCACATGAATTTACCCACTTTTCTTCTCTTGTGTTTGCAGCACGACATACTCCTGGCATCCATGTGAGCTTATGCCAATTGATTGAAGTAGGGATGTTGTTTTGAATAAGTTCCTGTAATGGTACAAAGGGAGTTTTAAATGAAGATAAACACTTCAAATGGTGGAAACTGTGAAGATTAGGAAAACGACTTTAGGAATTTTTTTTATGTTTCTCTTGTAACTTTCTTGTAACTTGGTAACGAAATAACTTGATTTTGTGTAATGAATCATGGTAGACTTGCTTGGACTTCTAATAGAACTTTGAATAGCCTTGATTATACATGGGTAATTCTTGATGAAACTTATGATTTTGAATCACTTGAGTTTGGAAAATCATGATGAACGACGTTCAAACTTGAATCTCAAACTTTACGTAATGATGTAGGCTAAGAAAAACCACATGAATCCACCTTGTAACTTTTGAAAGCAAAATTGAATGAAGCTTGTCTTTTGTTTCCATACTTCAAAATCCCACGAAAAGTTCAAACAAGAATTTTTTGCAAATTCCCTCGAATCTTTATGAAGACTTGAATGGTACTTTTGGAAGACCTTGTAAATGGAGCAAATCTTGAATCAACTCGAAATCCAATGACGTTTCTTGAGTGAATCTTCAGATCATCCCCGAGGACCCCAATTTAAATCTTCAATTCAAGGTAACCTTAACTTAATGAACCTTAATCTTCAATCGAATCAAAAATCCCAGAACTAACCCTCCACCTTCATAGCTTAACAACAAAGAACAACCCTTGACTGTATGAAAGCCTCAAATATTTCTTCAACCATCTTAAATGATGACAACTCGTAATAAGGAAGGAATAATGATCATGTAGACTCAAAGAGAAAACCTAACACAATGAATCATTTTTGAATAATCAACATCCATGCTTAGGCACAATCATAGAAGAAACCCTAAACCAATGGACCTCGAGTGCATACAGATGGAGAAGGCTTGAGATGGCGAGAGGAACAAAACCTAGCTCAATGACATTTCTTAGTGAGTATGATGAAGTCTCAAGCACACAAATTGAATCTTAAAGCACGTGATCTTCAAAGAAAAATCTAATGAAGAAAAATTTGTATCTTGAGGAACCCTGCTAGCGGAGACGTCTAAGTTGCTTGAGATTCACAACCCTAATCTCATACCAAGAATAATGAGAGCACCAGTTAAATCAATTTTGAGCAAGACGACAGCCTTGATTCATAGAGAGAAACCCTAATGCCATAGCTCTTTGATCCTGTAACCATGGGACCAATGCTATCTGTGAAATGTACAAAGTATGATGAGGGATCTTAGAGGCAAAAATTGGGGTATAACAGCTGCCCTTATTTAAGTGTCTTCTATCCGGGGATACGAAGATTAGTTTTGCCGCGATTGAAGATACTTAAATATAAAACAAGCCCTATTTTTGGCCCTAAGATGCCATGTGATGCTTATGATCATGGATGTAACGTATGAACTTCATGCAGATGGGCCAGACACACACTGGAGAAGCGACAGTGAAATCAACAGATTAACAAAAAGAAATCAATCAGGATAATAAACCTCTGGAGAACAACACGACTCCGGGGATAGAAATTTGAATCCATTGGAGACAAATTGACTCCGCTAGGGAAATAGAAGACTTGACGCTATTGAGTAAGATCCAGAGAAGAGGCCAAAATAACATCAACTCAACAAAATTAGGATAACAATGGTTAATAGAGAGCTATGAACTATCCACTCATAGAGGATATAGCAAAGAAGAGTAACATCAACACAAAGGATTAACACCTGCTAAACAGAAATGCGCGAACATAAATAGTGAAGATAAAGCCTGCTCAGAGATGACGATAAACATTAACACCTAGATTATTAAGTGAATGAACGGTATCCGTGCTTATGCCTGGTAATCAAAGATTTGGCATTAACACTTATGACTGGAAACAACTCAACTCAATCGGAGTAAGGTCCAACGAGGAGGAAGGGACCAATCCTGCCTAAGAATGGTAATGAACTACCCACTCAAGAATGAAGGTAGAAAAAAACATA
Organism: Vicia faba; assembly: GCA_948472305.1. Taxonomy (NCBI): domain Eukaryota; kingdom Viridiplantae; phylum Streptophyta; class Magnoliopsida; order Fabales; family Fabaceae; genus Vicia; species Vicia faba. Next base: position 1,287,124,144 of record OX451740.1, on the reverse strand, counting down.
GGACAAGACTGACTTTTATTGAAGGTAAATAAATATAAGATACACCGACGTTTACTAAAGGTGGAGAAAAGAGAATGCACCAGCTTTTACTGAAGGTGATGTCTCAAAGAGCAATAACGAACTTCCCAAAATCCTAGCGTTCTACTTAGGACGAGTAAAAATACAAGCTATCTCAAATAAATATACTACCACTTGTAAATATTTCACAACTAACTTCTCTTGCGAAACTTCCTCGAAGAGATACCATTTGATGGAGAATCAAATAAACTTCCCCTCGATCCTGACTATAAGCCACAAGCTAGTCTCAGTTTCTCCTTTAACCAAGATGTTTCACCTGGAAAGGGTAAAAATACAAGCTATCTCAAATAAAGAGACTACCACTTGTAAATATTTCACAACAAACTTCTCTTGCGAAACTTCCACGAAGAGATACCATTTGATGGATAATCAGATAAACTTCCCCTTGATCCTGACTGTACGCCACGAACTGGTCTCAGTTTCTTCTTTAACCAAGATGTTTCACCTGGAAAGGGTAAAAATACAAGCTATCTCAAATAAAGAGACTACCACTTGTAAAGATTTCACAATAAACTTCTCTTGTGAAACATCTTCAAAGAGATACCATTTGACGGAGAATCAGATAAACTTCCCGTCGATCCTGACTATCAGCCACGAACTGGTCTCAGTTTCTTCTTTAACCAAGATGTTTCACCTGGAAAGGGTAAAAATACAAGCTATCTCAAATAAAGAGACTACCACTTGTAAAGATTTCACAACAAACTTCTCTTACGAAACTTCCTCGAAGAGATACCATTTGATGGAGAATCAGATAAACTTCCCCTTGATCCTGACTATAAGCCACGAACTGGTCTCTGTTTCTTCTTTAACCAAGATGTTTCACCTGGAAAGGGTAAAACTACAAGCTATCTCAAATAAAGAGACTACCAATTGTAAATATTTCTCAACAAACTTCCTCGAAGAGATACCATTTGATGGAGAATCAGATAAACTTCCCCTTGATCCTGACTATAAGCCACGAACTGGTCTCAGTTTCTTCTTTAACCAAGATGTTTCACATGGAAAGGGTAAAAATACAAGCTATCTCAAATAAAGAGACTACCACTTGTAAATATTTCACAACAAACTTCTCTTGCGAAACTTCCTCGAAGAGATACCATTTGATAGAGAATCAGATAAACTTCCCCTCGATCCTGACTGTACGCCACGAACTGGTCTCGATTTCTTCTTTAACCAAGATGTTTCACCTGGAAAGAGTAAAAATACAAGCTATATCAAATAAAGAGACTACCACTTATAAAGATTTCACAACAAACTTCTCTTGTGAAACTTCCTCGAAGAGATACCATTTGATGGAGAATCAGATAAACTTCCCCTCGATCCTGACTATAAGCCACGAGTTGGTCTCAGTTTCTTCTTTAACCAAGATGTTTCACTTGGAAAGGGTAAAAATACAAGCTATCTCAAATAAATAGACTACCACTTGTAAAGATTTCACAACAAACTTTTCTTGCGAAACTTCCTCGAAGAGATACCATTTGATGGAGAATCAGATAAACTTCGCCTTGATCCTGACTCAACGCCATGAACTGGTCTCAGTTTCTTCTTTAACCAAGATGTTTCACATGGAAAGGGTAAAATACAAGCTATCTCAAATAAAGAGACTACCACTTGTAAAGATTTCACAACAAACTTCTCTTGCGAAACTTCCTCGAAGAGATACCATTTGATGGAGAATCAGATAAAATTCTCCTTGATCCTGACTATAAGCCACGAACTGGTCTCAGTTTCTTCTTTAACCAAGATGTTTCACCTAGAAAGGGTAAAAATATAAGCTATCTCAAATAAATAGACTACCACTTGTAAAGATTTCTCCACAAACTTCTCTTGCGAAACTTCCTCGAAGAGATACCATTTGATGGAGAATTAGATAAACTTCCCCTCGATCTTGACTGTACGCCACGAACTGGTCTCAGTTTCTTCTTTAACCAAGATGTTTCACCTGGAAAGGGTAAAAATACAAGCTATCTTAAATAAAGAGACTACCACTTATAAAGATTTCACAACAAACTTCTCTTGCGAAACTTCCTCGAAGAGATACCATTTGATGGAGAATCAGATAAACTTCCCCTCGATCCTGACTATAACCCACGAGCTGGTCTCAGTTTCTTCTTTAACCAAGATGTTTCACCTGGAAAGGGTAAAAATACAAGCTATCTCAAATAAATAGACTACCACTTGTAAAGATTTCACAATAAACTTCTCTTGCGAAACTTCCTCGAAGAGATACCATTTGATGGAGAATCAGATAAACTTCCCCTCGATCCTGACTATACGCCATGAACTGGTCTCAATTTCTTCTTTAACTAAGATGTTTCACCTGGAAAGGGTAAAAATACAAGCTATCTCAAATAAAGAGACTACCACTTGTAAATATTTCACAATAAACTTCTCTTGCGAAACTTCCTCGAAGAGATACCATTTGATGGAGAATCAGATAAAATTCTCCTTGATCCTGACTATAAGCCACAAACTGGTCTCAGTTTCTTCTTTAACCAAGATGTTTCACCTGGAAAGGGTAAAAATACAAGCTATCTCAAATAAAGAGACTACCACTTGTAAAGATTTCTCAACAAAATTCTCTTGCAAAACTTCCTCGAAGAGATACCATTTGATGGAGAATCAGATAAACTTCCCCTCGATCCTGACTGTATGCCACGAACTGGTCTCAGTTTCTTCTTTAACCAAGATGTTTCACCTGGAAAGGGTAAAAATATAAGCTATCTCAAATAAAGAGACTACCACTTGTAAAGATTTCACAACAAACTTCTCTTGCGAAACTTCCTCGAAGAGATACCATTTTATGGAGAATCATATAAACTTCCCCTCGATCGTGACTATAAGCCATGTGCTGGTCTCAGTTTCTTCTTTAACCAAGATGTTTCACCTGGAAAGGGTAAAAATACAAGCTATCTCAAATAAAGAGACTACCACTTGTAAAGATTTCTCAACATACTTCTCTTGAGAAACTTCCTCGAAGAGATACCATTTGATGAAGAATCAGATAAACTTCCCCTCGATCCTGACTGTACACCCCGAACTGGTCTCAGTTTCTTCTTTAACCATGATTTTCACCTGGAAAGGGTAAAAATATTGCCGTAGGAATCTTTCAACGAATTGTCTTTATCATTGAAGTACAGTCGAACTTAACAACGAACTATCTCCCATAATGACGAGACTACCATTCATTGGAAAAAAACATCTTCTCTGGCATTAACAGACTTATTGGGAAGAACAGGTTGCTCAAATAAAGAGAACTGCCACTTGCTGTTTAAGAAGGAATTGTAATAAGACTGGCGAGAAATGAAGCTTGATTTCTTGGGGAAATACCAATACATTCCTGTTGAGGAGAAAATAGTCTTTTCGTGCAAAATAAATGCACATTCTCAAATCAAGGCTCGAAGCCTACATAAATCAAAATGATAATGTTGTGGGGGACTACAGACTCAAACCAGAAATAAACTAGAATGAAATAATCAACCAAGTTAGCACCTGATGAGAAATAAACTCAAAAGGGGATCACACTCCATCCAGATAATGAACTGAATGGGAAGGCTGAAGCAAAAAAAACTTCCATGAGGGATAACTCGGTGGGGAAATTGAAAGGATATACACTTTATGTTTAACGTTGACAACTCTATTGGAGAGAGAGTAACATAACTTTGCAAAGAGGATAATATACCAACAAAACATCAATGAATGCAAATGAGTAATGAGATTTAAATTCATCTATGCATGATGTGTATGAATGTATGGATGTTATCATGTATATGCTGACAAAACAACCATAATATACTGGGGGTAACCAGACAAATCTAATATTGGGTGAAGACAACACGCGGCCAAGTCACATGCATGACGAGGATTAGATTCCACGAGAGGGTAAGCATCAACAGAGGAAACAAAGTCCTATTTCACGACTTAACTTCAATTGGAAAAACATGGCTTGAAAACAATTAAAGAACCACCTGACTAACAACAAATAAAGTTGTGGGCATATTGTAAACTCTTCTATGTCTCACCGGGGAATACCAATACGGGCTTCGATAAGGGAAGAGGAAGTTTTATTGTCTAGACTTCATTGGAGATCCCAAAACTAACTTCACTAGGGGAAGATAAAATCCATGTCGTCGAGACTTCAACTGGGGATGTCAATACAGACTTTACCGGGGAAGATGAAAGCCATGTCGTCGAGACTTCAACTGGGGATGTCAATACAGACTTTACCGGGGAACATGAAACACTACATCGTTGATACTTCAACTGGGACTTGCTATGCTACCTTCATTTAGAATAAGAAGCCATACCCACCAAATAGAGCCTAGATACAATCTTCAATATCAGGCATAACAGTTGTGTAAAATTCTCTGGGAGGGAAATCATGAAATTCCATGAAATAACAGCTTTAGAGGGAAGCATCATCCTCAAATCATCCGGAGAATTAAGAAGTCGACAGCACAATAATGGGTCAGCCCATGGGGATTTTAAATCAAACTCAGTGCACAGTGAGAGAAAACCCAAGGAGTAAACGCTTATCTCAAAACTTCTTAGAATGTATATTTCCCTTGTCTGGTTGTTTAGAAGCAAATTACGACAACAATATCATAATTGGAGGGCATAATATCTTGCTAAAGATTTTACATTACTTCTCAACATGAAGGGAGAAAGAGTTCAACCACTAAGCACGTGCTTTGTAACTTGGCAAACTCCGCTTGATCACATTTTGAACACGGAAGGCAATTACACTCAGTCGGAGAAATCTGAATTAGGACCTGACTGGGGAGGATGGGATTACAATCCCAACATCAAATAGTTGCTTGAAGACAATCTGAAGCAAAACTTAACTGGGGAAATATGGGAACATAGGCCCAGATGCCACACCATGACCTGGAAGACACCCACTAGCCGGTCAGTTACTGTAGAGGGAATCATGCACACCTCTACTATGCAGATCATCAGAAATAATATTGCTTGAGGAGAATCTTTGGCTCGTGGAAGAACCTAGTAACTGTCTAAAAAAAAATCTGGAAATGCCCTTGGAAACAAATTTGGTGTCCCAAGTTTACCATACCGGTCGAGATATCTTTTCAAGACTTGCCCTTGGCTGTCTGCTTTTAGGATAATCTGCATGACCAAAAAAATTCCTAGAGATTCGTCGAATCTCGACGTAACTGCCCTAGATTAGCTGAATGTTACATCTTCTTTACTTGACAACTTCTTCTTAGCTACATGCCCTTTGCTGATACTCAAATGTAAGCTTCTTTGATATCATGCAATGGTTTTACAAGCAGAACAATATTTATTCTAAGAATGATGATTCTAATGCAACATTTATGTAAGTCTTGAAGATTTTATTGAAGATATTTCGCAAAACCTTATGAATGAATCACTAGCCAGGACGCAAAATTGATTTTTTATTTTTATTTTTATCAAAGATAACAAAAGCATATGATACCAACACAAAATTTTTAGCAAAATTCATAAGAGTCAGAAAACGCTATCTCGTTGAAGTATGCTTTCAAAATAAACCTTGTTTCAATTAGGACTTTTGAGGGTTGTAACGTGGCCTGGTTCACGGTTTTAGAAAAAACCGATTTTAAGGCTCAAAATTATTTGGTACCCACCCCCTTCATGAAGTTCTCCAGTCCTAAGTTCAGTTAACTCGACCTAAACATTCATCTCTCAAAAGAAATTTCGAGACGGTTGAGGAACCAACCAAGGTTTTCTTTGGATACGACAATCACTTATCTCTACTTTTATTGTCTGATCACGCAACATATTTCTTTGCTAAGGATATCCATTATGTAATCCTTTTTTTCCTTTCAGGCTTTCCATCATTTTCCCTAACTTTTTCCTGGACAAATTCTTTTTGAATTTGACTATGAAGCCCAGCGGGATGCCCTGACTTTTGCCTAAGCGAGCTTTTTCTAAGTTTTGACTTAGCAGGGCTTTTTGTCTTTCTCTTTAATCACTTCTTATTACTTTCATTTTTTTCATTCATTTTTATATTACCTTTTCTTTCTTTCTTGAACATGTCGCGTGATGTTGAGTCATTTTCGACTTGTTGGAAGAATTTTGACTGCCCTATTTCTTGGAAGATGAGAGATAACCATTGTTGTATCATCGTCTATTGACTTTCTGATGTGCGAGAGATACTCATTGGGGTATCGTCGATTGACGCTCACTCTTGATAAGTGAAGGTTAGCCATTACAATTTTGGGTTTCATCAAACTTTTGAAGGATAACCATTGTTGTATCCTTAGATGCACATTTCTGATGAGTTCCGAACGCTCGATCAAATTAACTGAACACTACCCTGCCCCAGGTTAAAAATGAGGTTTTTTTATAAAATAGAAAAGAAACTCCTGCTTCAAGGCTCAAAAGGGGTTAACAAGGGTTTCACTCCCTTATATCTCCGGTGTTTGGGAATTTGAAACAATGCCTGTATATCGTCAACAGAGTTTTATTCAAAAGCATACAACCAGAAATTTTGCATTTTAAATTCATCATCCTCCCCCCAAACCATGCCTAGGCAGGAGAATGGATAACAATTTGGTATCATAATGCAAAAGAAATTTAAAATTAAAAATAAATACGAGTGAAATGAATGGATTTCTTCAAGACAAACATATTTATTGTATTAAGATAATCATTCAAATGTAAACAAGTTCTTACATGCAAACAGTACGATGATTAATAAGAAAAATTACAAATGAGAAATCAATAAAATTGCTAGTAAACACGAGAAGACTAATCATCCTTAAAATTCAGGGCATTCTTCAATCACGTTTATTCTTCGGCAAAGACTTGGCTTGATCTTCGAGACAAATATCTTTAAGTGACAAGACGCCACTTCTGAACAATTTCTGGACTTCAGCTTTTAATGGATAACATTGTTCAATACTATGTCCAGGGGCTCCCTAATGAAAGGCACAAGTCAAATCAGCTTTGCAGTAACCAAGGTATCTTCTCAGGAATCTTCGGTGGAGGTCGAGTCTGAACCAAATTCCTCTGCATTAGAATAAGAAACAACTCTGTATAAGTCATTGGAATTGGATCAAACTGAGATTTCTTCTGATCAGGAACTTGCTGCTTCTGTTGACAAACTGGAGCGACAAGAGGTAAATTGAACACAGGGTTGACAGAAGGAACATGCTGATTATTTCTACTTCTAGTTCTCTTCTTGGAAAAGTTTTTATCAAACTTCTTCACACCACTAATTGTGCCACTGTCTTCAGATAAACATTCCTTTCGGACATCCTCTTCTAGAAGCACTCTCACATTCGCCTTTTCTGGGAACTCACCGGGTGCATTGACTATCACCTTCTCATGAAAGAATGATTTCAGAGTTTCTGTGGAGACTTTTTCCATCGCTTATTCCTTCCTAGAAGGATTGACTTGGGAGGCAACCAAATTTTTAACCGAAGCAGTTAGATATTCCATATCATCCTTCAAAGTAGTTACTTCTTTGCGGAGTTCAAAGATCTCTTGCTTAATGCTTTCCATCTTCCCTTAGCACGAGTGTTGTACTGATGAGGAAAATTTCTTCAAATGACCAAAGGATCTTGTGTAAGACTTCTGTGGAACTCATGAAATGCATAGTCAAATGTAACATGATGCATGACATGCAATACAAATGTCATATTCTTATTTCCAAAAGTTCATACACTTTGATTCCAGTTATTAAGCCACAATGTTATTATATATTCTTTTTTCATGTATTTATTATATATTGTTTTTTTGTTTATTTTTCGTCTCAACAATTGGAATCAGGGAAGTAACGTTTGGAAACAAAAACATGTATGTTGATAATTATATTAACATGTTATGTATGCAAACATATGTGATCAAAGCTTCTACAATGCTGGATAGCTGCTGAACTGATAACAGAACCACTGTTATATGTAACACGATCAAAGGTCCGGACCAATTCAGAATACAAAGGATCAAAGTCATTAATATAATCAGAGTCACCAACGGAACATGTATAGTCACCATCTATACCTGTATAGATCATTCCCTCCCCACTCACGGGTAAAGACTAGGTCATGGTAACTCAAAATCAAGGGTACTCCTGAAAAACTATCGCCATATCACCTACATGAAAATGATAGCCCCTCATTTGTACCTCATCTGAGCGTGGACGACATGGAGGCATAGTGAAAGCTAAGTCAACTAGCTGTTCATGTTCCACTCATTCCTAGTGTTCCTGTGGTTTCCACTTGGCCTGGGTGTTGGGCCTTTTACCTCATAGTAACATCCCACCCATCAAAGAAACAGAGAAACCAACAAAAATAACAATATAACAAATAACAATAAAGATGCAATGCAAACATATGCTCAAACATATACAAATGAATAAGCCATAAAGCATAATGATAAACACCCTAAGAAAAGAAAAAACGGGAGCTAGGATTGACTCACGGGATGGACCAGCAATTGGTCGACACAAGTTCCCCAGTGAAGTCGCCATTTTTCTGTAGCGATAAAATCAATAAAGTCGCCACCGAGTATTTATTTATCCCATATGAAATGGAAAGGAAAATCATCGAAGAAAAAACCTAAAGGGGAAATCAAGGTCTTGCGACTGAGAGATTGGGTAAGGGAGTCGATTACGCGGGGGGAATGTATTAGCACCCCACACGTCCATATTACTCTACGGGATCCACTCTTGTTATTCTAATCAAAGGGTGTGTTCAATCTAATGCTTAAGGGTTATAAACTAAAAGAGAATCCATGCAAAGAAAACAGAAAGAATATAGGGAAAATAAAGTTGTACTCGCTTGGGCCCTACCCCAATGCCTACGTATCCTTTTTGAGGAATCAGAGCTATCGTAATTCAGCTCATATGTTTTGTTTGTTTGTATTTTTTAAATGAAGAATGTTGCATTCGATCATTCCACCGCTGCTCGACCTTTGGAGACTTATGACCTGTAGTGGAAAGGAGCTAACGTGCTCTTATAAGAGAAAATCCAAATGGCGAAAAGAAATGGATTGGTTGGTATTTTCTTACCATGAAAAGAATTTTTGTACGCTTAGCATTTTTTATACATTTTCCAAGAAAAAGAAATTTTTGTTTTAAATGCAATTATGCAAAAAATGGGGAGAAAACATCCAAGGGATACTAACCTATCTCTAACCTAATGTTATCATACAATGAGGGATCCTATCTAAGTTAGCATGCCAAAGAAAGTCTAACAAACTATCCTATAGGGAACATGCACTGAGAGCGAAGTCGTGATCTCAATTTCTAAATTGAGTGACTCATCGATCAAAAATAAAGGAAAGCGAAAAAATCCTATAGGGAGCATGCACTGAGAGCGAAGTCGTGATAGCAATTTCTAAATTGAGTGACTCATTGATCAACAACCAAGGAAACAAACACAAGCACAACTCATATAGCAAATGAAGTGCGGAATTTCTGCTACAAGTCTTTAAACAGCGACTTCGAGCGCACGCTCTTTATTTCCTGCTTCCTACTTCACATGATCTCTAGAAAGCGACAAAGTGCGAAACGAGATAAACAAGAGAAAATACCAAATGGATATCAATCCGTAACAACGCACGTCAAAATAAAGAAACCCGAAGATCTTCGCGAAAGCTTCACTGATCAAAGAAAAGAGTCAAAAATCAAATGCTCGGAATAAGTGTCAAAGCATCATCGATGTGAAAATAAATCACAATCGAAATCTCAAGCGCATTCGCATATCGCACCATAAATCTGCATAAGACTCAAATTTTAATAAGCAAAGGTGAATTACAAGTCTCAAGTATAATCGGATAATCGGGATTTAATTTCTAAAATCACATAAAAATCTAACAAATTTTATAGATTTTATCACTTTTTGTCATGTGAGCAAAGTTCAAAAACATAACAATAAACCAAATTTTTAAAAGGAATCACAAAAAGGAAAAATAGGCCCAAGGGGGGGTTGTAAACTGGAATGCAGAAGGTTGGCTGAAGAAGTCTGGAGCTGAAGGCCCATTAATAATGAAGTCCAGAAGCTATTTTTTTTTTGTTCTATTGCTACCTGCTCTTCAGCTCCAAAGAATATTGTGCTTGGGCCTGAGGGAGCATTGTTTTTGGTCCAACATCTTTGTACCTTGATATAAGACTTAAAAAAAAGACAACACATAAACGGGCTGTGGGTATCGAGCCCATTCCATCTACAGTACATCCAAACAAAAAGAAATTACCAATTACTTTTCTTATATTAAAACAAATAATTGATAAAAATAAAAGAAAATATGGTAGGGAAGAAAACACAATCGTTTGGTGTTAGGGTTCACTACAAGTGACCATTGAACTTCACGAACGAATCCTCTTTCCCTTCTTCCTCAAAGTTGCACCGTGGCCAGCTTCTTCTTCAAATCTCCGACGAGACTCCACCGTTCCACTCCAATCTAGCGCCTTGGCTTTGCTTTCATCTTCTTCACCGATCTATTTTCTTCATCAATACTCCGATCTAGATTTTTGTCTACTTCTCCTCGATTCGGTTCCGTTCAGAATCTAACAGAAATCAAACGAGGCACAAAATCTTTGCTCTTACAGCGCCTCAGATGCAATAAAGATGATGAGGATTCCAGAGGTTCTTTATTCAGGTAACTGCCTCTTTTCTCCGTCTTGATTCTTTCTTCTCTTTTTCTTCCAATTCTATTTCTGTTTTATGCGCCTTAGTTCTTGTCCTAATTGCGAGGAGGAGAACGTATTGAACATTGTTGTTGTTGTGCAGAAGTTGTACCTCATTGAAGAAAATTACAATGAGGATGAAGGACGCAATTCACTGATGAAGAATGCTAACGTCGATGAAGATTCTGTGGTGCAAAATGCAGAAACTGTGTGTTGTGGGGATGAATGTGTGGCTTGCAAATTGATGATATAGGTTACACAATGATGAAGAGTTTGAAGATGGTTGAAGCCGTTTGTGCTTGAAGGCGATGAAGATTTGTTGAAGGTGACTGAGGATATGAAAAGGATGCGGTTGTTGGTGAAGAGTGATGATGTATGGAGATGAAGAATGAAGTGAAGGTTGAGGATGGAAGAGAGAGAGAGAGATAGATAGATAGAGAGAGAGAGAGAGAACATAAAGATATTTTTGAGATAATTTTTCTGGTCAGTTTGCCTCTGACTTTTCTGGTATGTTGAAAAAAATCCCCCTGCCGCCCTGTGCAATTAGTTTTCTGTTGTATATCTGTTAGGAAATTGGTTACAAGTTTGTTATAGTTTGTTGAAAGTTGGTTGGAGATTGGATTCAATCTCAGCCCTTGATTGCAAGATTAGCTCCAGGAAAACTGATGGTAGGATTCTCTTCATTCTGTTTTGAGTTTGCGGTTTTTTCTTTCAAGCTTCCTCCTGTCCTTTTTTTTATTATGCTGTTGACAGTTAGTTTTAACAGTTACCAATCTGTTAGCACCTTCTGATATAGCTGTTACAAAAAAACTTGGCCAATCTGTTATTGCTGTTATAGTCTTATTACCAAACTGTTAGCCCTTCAGTTATTTTTTTCCGACAGGTCAAGCTGAGAATTTAGACTTAAATCTTATTCTACTGCACACCAAGAGCTGTTATGAAACTAGTCTTCTCCGAACTTGTTTATCAGATGAACTGCAGTTTTGTTATCACTAGCATGCTAGGATAGTGGCTTGAGGTTAGGAAATGCTTGAACTGGTTTATTGTGTTTTTCAGCTAATCAATTTTACATGGCTGCACATGAATTTACCCATTTTTCTTCTCCTGTGTTTGCAGCACGACATACTCCCGGCATCCATGTGAGCTTATGCCAATTGATTGAAGTAGGGTTGTTGTTTTGAATAAGTTCCTGTAATGGTACAAAGGGAGTTTTAAATGAAGATAAACGCTTCAAATGGTGGAAATTATGAAGATTAGGAAAATGACTTTAGGAATTTTTTTTTATGTTTCTCTTGTAACTTTCTTGTAACTTGGTAATGAAATAACTTGATTTTGTGTAATGAATCATGGTAGACTTGCTTGGACTTCTAATAGAACTTTGAATAGCCTTGATTATACATGGGTAATTCTTGATGAAACTTTGTGATTTTGAATCACTTGAGTTTGGAAAATCATGATGAACGACGTTCAAACTTGAATCTCAAACTTTAAGTAATGATGTAGACTAAGAAAAAACACATGAATCCACCTTGTAACTTTTGAAAGCAAACTTGAATGAAGCTTGCCTTTTGTTTCCATACTTCAAAATCCCACGAAAAGTTCAAACAAGATTTTTTTGCAAATTCCCTCGAATCTTTATGAAAACTTGAATGGTACTTTTGGAAGACCTTGTAAATGGAGCAAATCTTGAATCAACTCGAAATCCAATGACGTTTCTTGAGTGAATCTTCAGATCATCCCCGAGGACCCCAATTCAAATCTTCAATTCAAGGTAACCTTAACTTAATGAACCTTAATCTTCAATCGAATCAAAAATTCCAGAACTAACCCTCCACCTTCATAGCTTAACAACAAAGAACAACCCTTGACTGTATGAAAGCCTCAAATATTTCTTCAACCATCTTAAATGATGACAACTCGTAATAAGGAAGGAATAATGATCATGTAGACTCAAAGAGAAAACCTAACACAATGAATCATTTTTGAATAATCAACATCCATGCTTAGGCACAATCATAGAAGAAACCCTAAACCAATGGACCTCGAGTGCATACAGATGGAGAAGGCTTGAGATGTTGAGAGGAACAAAACCTAGCTCAATGACATTTCTTAGTGAGTATGATGAAGTCTCAAGCACACAAATTGAATCTTAAAGCACGCGATCTTCGAAGAAAACTCTAATGAAGAAAAATTTGTATCTTGAGGAACCCTGCTAGCGGAGACGTCTATGTTGCTTGAGATTCACAACCCTAATCTCATACCAAGAATAATGAGAGCACCAGTTGAATGAATTTTGAGCAAGACGACAGCCTCGATTCATAGAGAGAAACCCTAATGCCAAAGCTCTTCGATTCTGTAACCATGGGACCAATGCTATGTGTGAAATGTACAAAGTATGATGAGGGATCTTAGGGGCAAAAATTGGGGTATAACACGCGGGATTATGATCTTGTTTTAGATTGTTTTTGCTAAAGTATCCCACATTTGCGTAGCATGACTATTTTTAGGCAACAAGTGAGGTTAGCCCTAGAGGTGCAAGTGCGTAAGGGTTTTGATTTCATGCATTTTGTCTTTGAGTTAGGGTTTTCTACTTGTTGTTTTTACGTCTTGCCATACAAACCCTAATTACTAGTATTTATATTGAAAGCGATAAATTGAGAAAATGTAAAGTTCTATGCTATTACATCATTTGGAGATAGGGATATAAATTTACAAGTGGGGGGAGAAAGCAATAAACCCTAATTTACTATTACAACCATATTGAATATGAACAAATAATGTACAAGAATGTATGGTAATATACAAGGAAAAAGAAATTGTTTTTGTTTGAGTTTTTGAAAGGATTTTTAACCTAATTAAACTAAAAAGAGAATGGTTAATTAATCTAAGTTAATTTAAGAAAACTAAATCTAAATTAAATAAGAAAAATAAATAAACTAGTTAAGAAAACAATTCTTAGATTTTTTATGAAAAGATTCTAACCTATTTAATTAAAATTAAAATGAATGGAAAGAAATTAATTAATTAAACTCCTAGATTCTAAATTAATTTAATTAAAATAACTAATTCTAGTATTAATTTAATTAAGAAAAGAAATTTGTTAAAGAAATACTTTTGGTCTTTTTTGTCTAAAAGAGATAAAATAAAAATATAATAAATATCTAAATAATAAATATAAAATATTTTTAGGGATTTTTGGTTAATAAAAATGATGATGATGATAATAATAATAATAATAATAATAATAATAATAATAATATAGAAAAATAAAATAAAATAAAATATAAAAATTAAAGTCGGGGAGGATGTAAAAGTATGAAGGATGGTTTGAGTGAAGAGAACAGTTTTTTTTTACTAGGCCCAAGTTTATTTTTTTTATAATCAGCAAAAACAAATAAAATGGAATAGGGCTTGGGTTGTGTTTAGTAAAAAGGGGGTATTGAGAAAGAAATTCAGTCTAGCCCCAAAACATAACCCAAGCGTTTGTTGATCCAGTATGGTTGATTCCTAGGGTTGTACCATAGGCTTGTATTATGAGGCGTTTGATCTTATGGCCAGGAATATCACATGGTATGGATGAGAGGTGCATGGTGCACGCACATGGCTTGTGTATATAGAACCTGAAATAAGGAAAATATTAAAAAAAAAACAAAAGGGTACCACTGGGGCTCAAACCCAGGTCCTAAAGGTTAACATGCACACGCTTTACCACTGGGGTGGCTATACATCTGTTTATTAATACAAAATCATAAATATACATTATAAACACGTTCCACTGGGGTGGCTATTCATCTTCTTCCTTGTAACGCTCGTAATTTAATTAATTATTTAATTAAATTGTTTTTGGAATATTTGTGAAGTTGTGTTGTGATTAGTTGGAATTATTTATTTTATTAAGTGGTGAAATAATATTATGAGAAGGATGATATTATTTTGTTGTGGGCTTATTTTAAAGGAATAGAAGCAATAAGGGGGTGTATTAGTTTTAAGCTCATTAAGGAATAAAGAGAATAATAGGTTATTTTATTATTGTTAGAAATAACAAGAAAGAAGAAGCAGTAAGAAGAATAAGGGTTTGAAAGGAAGAACGTGAAGTTGTTGGAATAGAGGAAAAACGGCAGAACGGGAATTCAATCGAAAGTTATAGAGCAACCTTCAATCCAAGGTAAGGGTGAGGTTCTGACTCTATAATAGAGTTCATGATAATTGGTATGTGGGGTTAGAGGTGATTGTTGTCTTGTTCATGAATTGAATGTATATGAGGTTGTATGATGAAGAATTGATGAATTTTGGATGAATAATGATGTCCCGATGTTGTTTAATTGATGTAGAATTATAGGATAATTGTAAGTGATGATTATCTATGATTAGATTATGTTTTAGGGCTTAAGGTATGGAACCCGTAGTGAAAACTCAGAGAAAATCCCAAAAATACCCTTAGCAGAGCAGTATGTGTTGACCCCAAATGCTATGTGTCAATACAAGAATGCTGTTAGACTCGGTATGAGTCGACACGAAAGAGTCATGTGTCGATACATGAGGGCTTTCAGACTCAGGATGAGTCGATACATAGGAGCATGTGTCGATACATGCAGAGTTGCAGACTCAGGATGAGTCGATACAAGGAAGGATGCGTCGACTCATGTTTCGAGTTCAGTTTAGTACGCGTCGACCCAAGGCGTTATGCATCGATCCATGTTGTCTGGTTTTTGGCAGAATCAGTTTGAGAATGTTGTAACTCGAGTTTTCGGACTCCGTTTGAGGTGCCGTTCGAAGCGTTGAATAGCTAACACGGTGAACTTTATTCTTAAGGATTAAAATGAAGAATAGGAAGGATAATACTAGTATCCAAATTAGGATTAGAGTTAGTTCCCGCAGTAATCGCTATGTTGGTTTTTATGAAGAAGGATGAGGATGAGACGTTTATAGATTATTGTCTGGTTTGTAACAGTAGGATTAATGATGATAATGATGTAATATTACAGAATAGTAGTATGTAGAGGTTTGGTGATTTAGAAGTAAGCCTTAGTTGATTAACTAATTATAGGAAATATCTTGTTATAGGCCTATGGCCAACGTCGTGAAATTGATGAGTTACTGTTGTATTACTGTACGGCTGAGTTGTTGATGAGATGATGTTAATGAGAGTTTTTTAATGAATTATGATGTATAAATGATGTTTGACGATTTATGATGATAAGCGATGTTGATGAAAAGATGTTGAGATGCTTTTAAGATGTAGGCTTTTGGCCAACGATGATGTTGTATTGAGATGTTGTCAATTATGGTGTTGTCATTACATTCATGATTGTGTTGCATACATTGCATTTTGATATGGAGCTTATGCTCGTTGAGATGGCCTGTATTGGCGAATATTGAGATGAAGGCTTATGCCTTGTTGATGCCTCTATTAATTGGCAGTTTTTGAGATGGGAGTTATGCTCCAATGGTACCACATGCATTTGCATAGTATTGAGTCGCATTATTTGATTGCATAAAGAGGTTGTTCATTGAAGTGGTATATGTGTATATTGTGGATATTTTGTTACGATGTTTGTTGTTTGTAATATGAGAAGTGGTGATTTTATGTGATCTAATTTAATATATTAATTATCATACGCTTTATTATATTGTTAGATATCTCACCCCTTCTGTTTGAATGATGCCTTTACATTGGCAACGTGCAGGTAAACGAGAGTGAAGGTTGTATACCTTCAATAGTTCGAGTCAGTGTCATTGCTCTGATATGTAACACTCGGGGGGATGAACGCTTGTTGCTCTTGATTGTTGATTATTCAGTTGTTGAACTTTAAGTTGATTATTATTAAGTATGTGTTGTTTTGAAGTTGCTGTAACGATGATAAAGATGTTATTAAGAATTCCGTTGCGTAGATGTTTAAATTATTGAATTATTTAATTAAAGTATTATGCTGATGGTTCATCCGAAGTTTTAAAGTGTTATATATCCATGATAAATGCAATGAGTTTTTAATGATGAATTTGTGGCATCCTGATTCGTTTGCGTGAATGATTTTATAACTCTGATTTATTTATAATTTCCCAGTAGAATTGGGGTGTTACAAAGTTGGTATCAGAGCCTAGTTGGTCCGACCTTGTCTTCGAGTCGTAGCTGTCTAACAATCGAGTATTGTCAATTTGAGTTCTAACAGTTGTTTATGTTGTAGTGATAAGTTGAGATGGCTGTAAGGAATGATGCTGCACTTGATGATGCTTTAGAAGCAATGGCTGTAAGGAATGATGCTGCACTTGATGATGCTTTAGAAGCAATGGCTCATGCGATGGAAAATCAGCCGAATGCTGACGAGAATGCTGGTTCTTGTAGCTTGGCAACTTTCCAGAGAGAGAATCTGCCTACGTTCAAGGGAAAGTATGATCCTGACGGATCATTGGAGTGGTTGAAAGAGATTGAGAGAATCTTCCGTGTGATGGATTGCACTCCAGCGCAGAAGGTTTGATATGGTACTCGTATGCTAGCAGTCGAGGCTGATGACTGGTGGCTAGAGACTTGTCAGAGATTGGAAGCTGCAGGTGAGAATGTCACTTGGGCTGTGTTCCGTAGGGAATTTCTGAGGAAGTACTTTCCTAGAGATGTTCGTGGTAAGAAGGAAATTGAATTCCTTGAGCTGAAGCAAGGGAATATGTCTGTTGTTGAGTATGCTTCCAAGTTTTCTGAGTTGGTGAAGTTTTATCCGCACTATGCTGAGGCAGATGCTGAGTTTTCAAAGTGTATCAAGTTTGAGAATGGGTTGCGCCCCGAGATAAAGAAGGCGATTAGATACCAGAAGATCTGTGTCTTTGCGGATTTGGTTGATAGTTGCAGGATTTATGAGGAAGATAATAATGCTCATTATAAGATTATCAGTGAGAAGAGGGGTAAGCACCAACATAATCGTGGTAAGCCTTATGATGCCCCAGCTGGTAAAGGTAAATAGAAAGTAGCTCAGGGTCAGAGAACTAGTGGGGGATATGCTCCTACTGGTGTGGTTTGTTTTAAGTGTGGAAAATCTGGGCATAAGAGTAATGTGTGCACTACTGAAGTGAATAGGTGTTTCCGTTGTGGTAAGAACGGAATGTTGTATCTGAGTGTGAACATAAGGATGTGATTTGTTTCAATTGTAGAGAAGAAGGGAACATTGGTAGTCAGTGTGAGAAACCAAAGAGGGCACATACAAGTGGTAAAGTGTTCACTTTGGTTGAGGATCAGGAAGCTACTGAGGACATACTTATCAGAGGTACATGTTTCATTAATAGTACTCCTTTAATTGCTATTATTGATACCCGTGCTACTCATTGTTTTATTGCTGTTGATTGTGTTGAAAGACTGGGTCTTATGTTGTCTTCTTTGAATGGAGAAATGGTCGTCGACACTCCAGCCAAGGGGTCAGTGACTACTTCTTTTGTGTGTGTTAAGTGTCCCTTGTCGATCTTCGACGGAGACTTTGCTGTTTATTTGGTTTGTTTACCATTAAGAGGTTTGGATGTGATTTTGGGTATGAACTGGTTAGAGAATAATTATGTTCATATTAACTGTTATGACAAGTTTGTGAGGTTTTCTACTCCTGAAGAAGAGGAGGATAGTCTGTTGTCTGCTAGACAGTTGAGAAAGTTGATGCAAGAGGAAGCACAAATGTTCTCGTTGATGGCGTCACTATCTGTAGAGACTCAAGCTATAATTGAGGATTTTCAGGTGGTGTGTGAATTTCCTGAAGTTTTCCCCGATGAAATTCCTGATGTACCGCCGGAGAGGGAAGTTGAACTTGCAATTGATCTTGTACCTGGTACCAGACCTGTGTCTATGGCACCATACAAGATGTCTGCATATGAATTGTCAGAGTTGAAGAAGCAATTGGAAGAGTTACTTGAAAAGAAGTTTGTAAGACCAAGTGTATCGCCATGGGGAGCTCCGGTGTTGTTAGTAAAGAAGAAAGATGGAAGTATGAGGCTTTGTGTTGATTATAGACATTTGAATAAAGTGACGATTAAGAACAAGTATCCGCAAGAATAGATGACTTGATGGACCAATTGGTGGATGGTCGTGTGTTTAGTAAGATTGATTTGAGGCCGGGTTACCATCAGATTAAAGTGAAGGATAAAGATATCCAGAAGACGACTTTCAGAACGTGTTATGAACATTATGAGTATTCAGTGATTCCTTTAGGTGTTACTAATGCGTCAGGAGTATTCATGGAATATATGAATCATATCTTTCATACTTATTTGGATCGGTTTGTGGTGGTGTTCATTGATGATATTTTTATTTACTCTAAGTCAGAAGAAGAGCATGCAGAACACTTAAGAGTAGTATTGCAAGTTTTGAAAGAAAAGAAGTTGTATGCAAAGTTGTCCAAGTGTGAGTTCTGGTTAAAGGAGGTTAGTTTCCTTGGTCATGTGATCTCAGGTAGTGGCATTATTGTAGATCCATCGAAGGTTGATGTTGTGTTGCAATGGGAAACTATGAGGTCAGCTACTGACATTAGAAGCTTCTTGGGATTAGCTAGTTACTATATAAGGTTTATCAAAGGTTTTTCTAAGTTGGCACTTCCGTTGACTGAGTTGACTTGTAAAGGTAGAGCTTTTGTGTGGGATGTTTAGTGCGAAGAAAGTTTTACAGAATTGAAGAAGATATTGACGTTGGCTCCGATTTTGATGTTGCCTAACCCAGGAGAGCCTTTTGTGGTGTATTGTGATGCTTCTAAGATGGGTTTAGGAGGTGTGCTTATGCAGAATGGTAAGGTAGTTGCTTATGCGTCAAGGCAGTTAAGGACTCATGAGAAGAACTATCCTACGCATGATATAGAGCTTGTTGCAACTGTCTTTGTGTTGAAGATTTGGAGGCATTATCTTTATGGTTCTAGATTTGAAGTGTTTAGTGACCCTAAGAGTTTGAAGTATCTTTTTGATCAGAAGGAGTTGAATATGAGGCAACGAAGATGGTTGGAATTGTTAAAGGATTATGATTTCGGTTTGAATTATCATCCAGGAAAAGCAAATGTGGTAGTTGATGCATTGAGTCGAAAGACTTTACATATGTCAGCAATGATGGTTAAAGAGTTAGAATTAATTGAGCAGTTCAGAGACATGAGCTTAGTTTGCGAGGTTACGCCGCAAAGTGTTATGTTAGGTATGTTGAAGATTAATAATGAATTTCTAGACAGTATCATAGAAGCTCAGAAGTTGGATGTGAAACTAGTAGATTCGATGGTTAGAATCGATCAGTCTGAGAATGGTGATTTTAAGTTAGACGCGCAAGGTGTGTTAAGATTTCGTAACCGGGTCTGTATTCCTGATGATGTTGAGATGAAGAAAGTGATACTTGAAGAGAGTCATAGAAGTAAGCTGAGTATTCATCCAGGAGCTACAAAGATGTATCAAGATTTGAAAGGTTTGTTTTGGTGGCCTGGGATGAAGAGTGATGTGGCTCGGTTTGTGTATGCATGTTTGACTTGTCAGAAGTCGAAAGTTAAGCTTCAGAAGCCAGCAGGGTTGATGCAACCGTTAGAAGTTTTAGAATGGAAATGAGATAGCATTTCAATGGACTTTGTGACAGGGTTACCTAATACTTTAAGAGGGCATGATTCGATTTGAGTGATTGTTGATAGGCTTACGAAGTCAGCTCATTTTATTCCTATCAACATCAGTTTTCCAGTGTCGAAGTTGGCTGAGATTTACACTAGTGTGATTGTAAAGCTGCATGGTGTTCCTTTGAGCATTGTGTCAGATAGAGATCCAAGATTTACTTATGATTTTTGGGAGAGTTTGCAAGAAGCGTTGGGCTCTAAGTTGAGGTTGAGTTCAGCGTATCATCCTCAGACAGATGGTCAGGATGAACAGACTATTCAATTGTTGGAAGACTTGTTGAGAGCATGTGTTCTTGAGCAGGGAGGTTCGTGGGATACTTATCTTCCGTTGATAGAGTTCACTTATAATAACAATTACCATTATAGTATTGGGATGGCACCTTTTGAAGCATTGTATGGTCGAAGATGTAGAACTCCTTTATGTTGGCATGAATCTGGTGAAAGTGTAGTACTTGGACCTGAACTTGTTCGTGAGACTACTGAGAAGGTGAAGTTGATTCGAGAAAAGATGAAAGCTTCCCAAAGTAGACAGAAAAGTTATCATGACAAGCGAAGGAAGGATTTAGAATTTCAAGCGGGTGACCATGTGTTTTTGAGAGTTACACTTGTGACTGGTGTTGGGCAAGCGTTGAAGTCTAAGAAGCTCACTTCTCGTTTTATTGGACCATATCAGATTTCAGAGAGAGTTGGGAATGTTGCTTATAGAGTGGCTTTACCGCCTAATCTTTCGAATTTGTATGATGTGTTTCATGTGTCGCAACTCCGGAAGTATATTTCAGATCCATCTCATGTGATTCATATGGACGATGTGCAAGTACGGGATAACCTTACTGTGGAGACGGTGCCTGTACGAATAGCGGATCGTGAAATAAAGACTCTGAGGGGCAAAGAGATTGCTTTGGTTAAAGTGGTTTGGCCAGGAGCTGCCGGTGAAAGCATGACTTGGGAGTTGGAGAGAAAGATGCGGGACTCCTACCCTGAGTTGTTTGATTAAGGTAAATTTTCGAGGACGAAAATATTCTAAGTGGGGGAGAGTTGTAACGCCTGTAATTTAATTAATTATATAATTAAATTGTTTTTGGAATATTTGTGAAATTGTGTTGTGATTAGTTGGAATTATTTATTTTATTAAGTGGTGAAATAATATTATGAGAAGGATGATATTATTTTGTTGTGGGCTTGTTTTAAAGGAATATAAGCAAAAAGGGGGTGTATTAGTTTTAAGCCCATTAAGGAATAAAGAGAATAATAGGTTATTTTATTATTGTTAGAAATAACAATAAAGAAGAAGCAGTAAGAAGAATAAGGGTTTGAAAGGAAGAACGTGAAGCTGTTGGAATAGAGGAAAAACGGCAGAACGGGAATTCAACCGAAAGTTATAGAGCGACCTTCAATCCAAGGTAAGGGTGGGGTTCTGACTCTACAATAGGGTTCATGATAATTGGTAGGTGGGGTTAGAGGTGATTGTTGTCTTGTTCATGAATTGAATGTATATGAGGTTGTATGATGAAGAATCGGTGAATTTTGGATGAATAATGATGTCCCAATGTTGTTTAATTGATGTAGAACTATAGGATAATTGTAAGTGATGATTACATATGATTAGATTATGCTTTAGGGCTTAAGGTATGGAACCCGTAGTGAAAGTGCAGAAAATACCCTTAGCACAGCAGTATGTGTCGACCCCAAATGCTATGTGTCGATACAAGAATGCTGTTAGACTCAGTATGAGTCAACACGAAGGAGTCATGTGTCGATACATGAGGGCTTTCAGACTCAGGATGAGTCGATACATAGGAGCATGTGTCGATACATGCAGATTTGCAGACTCAGGAAGAGTCGATACAAGGGAGGATGCGTCGACTCATGTTTCGAGTTCAGTTCAGTACGCGTCGACCCTAGGTGTTATGCATTGATCCATGTTGTCTGGTTTTTGGCAGAATCAGTTTGAGAATGCTGTAACTTGAGTTTTCGGACTCCGTTTGAGATGTCGTTCGAAGCATTGAATAGCTAACGCGATGAACTTCATTCTTAAGGATTAAAATGAAGAATAGGAAGGATAATCCTAGTATCCAAATTAGGATTAGATTAGTTCCCACGGTAATCACTATGTTGGTTTTTGTGAAGAAGGATGAGGATGAGATGTTTATAGATTACTGTCTAGTTTGTAACAGTAGGATTAATGATGATAATGATGTAATATTACAGAATAGTAGTATGTAGAGTTTGGTGATTTAGAAGTAAGCCTTAGTTTATTAACTAATTATAGGCAATATCTTGTTATATGCCTATGGCCAACGTTGTGAAATTGATGAGTTACTGTTGTATTACTGTACGACTTAGTTGTTGATGAGATGATGTTAATGAGAGTTTGTTTTGATGAATTATGATATATAAATGATGTTTGACGATTTATGATGATAAAAGATGTTGATGAAAAGATGTTGAGATGCTTTTAAGATGTAGGCTTTTGGCCAACGATGATGTTGTATTGAGATGTTGTCAATTATGGTGTTGTCATTACATTGAGATGAAGGCTTATGCCTTGTTGATGCCTCTATTAATTGGCAATTTTTGAGATGGGAGTTTTGCTCCAATGGTACCACATGCATTTGCATAGTATTGAGTCACATTATTTGATTGCATAAAGAGGTTGTGCATTGAAGTGGTATATGTGTATATTGTGTATATTTTGTTACGATGTTTGTTGTTTGTAATATGAGAAGTGGTGATGTCATGTGATCTAATTTAATATATTAATTATTATATGCTTTATTATATTGTTATATATCTCACCCCTTATGTTTGAATGTTGTCCTTACGTTGGCAACATGCAGGTAATCGAGAGTGAAGACTGTATACCTTCAATAGTTCGAGTCGGTGTCATTGCTCTAATATGTAACACTCGGGGGGATGAATGCTTGTTTCTCTTGATTGTTGATTATTCAGTTGTTGAATTTTAAGTTGATTATTATTAAGTATGTGTTGTTTTGAAGTTGCTGTAACGATGATAAAGATGTTATTAAGAATTTTGTTGCGTAGATGTCTAAATTGTTGAATTATTTAATTAAAGTATTATGCTGATGGTTCATCCAAAGTTTTAAAGTGTTATATATCCACGATGAATGCAGTGAGTTTTTAATGATGAATTTGTGGCATCCTGATTCATTTGCGTGAATGATTTTATAACTCTGATTTATTTATAATTGCCGGGTAGAATTGGGGTGTTATATTCCTCGTGCCCATGACTGAAACACCATTTTTTAAATTCATATCTCACTCATTTCTCAATGAAATTAAAAAATGTAAACATGAAACTTATGTATTTTTTCACCACGAATCCAACCATATAACTTATGTAAGCTAAAAGTCAAAGATGAAGATTAATTTTTCTGGCCCTAAATTGAAACCTAATTGTTTTAGAAAGTTCAAATCTAAAATTCTCTACACACAGTCAATATAAATGAAAACTATGGACATGGTTAGCTTTAGGGCAATGATATCTATATTTTTACTTTAGAATGTATGCACAAAGGATGCTTGTATCAAGATATTGAAGTTAGAAAACTTACCTCTTGCAGATGGATTCGTGTATGGAATTTAAGCAACCTTTGAGGTGTCCTAATGACCTTTTTAGCTTTCCTGTACCTCCCTGAGTGTCTTACAACCCTTACTTTGCTTTGAAGGTGCCTGAATCTCCCTACTCAAGTCCAACTGTAATGGAGTTTTTTTTTATAAAAATGGTGGATGGTGAAGATGGAGTTACAATCCATAAATAGGTGTTGGGATCACTCTTATATGATGTATTGAAGGTGTATGAATGATTAGAATTGAAAATGCACGAGTAGATTTTGTGATGGGTGTTTGAAACTTCAAAAATGTCACAAAATGCAAGTTCTATGCTCCAGAGTGTTTGAGAGTGTTTTAGAGGTTTTTATCTTGTGTCCCTGCTTGCAAATAGTCTCTATGGTTATATGAAAAATGTTGGAGCTCTTTTGCACAACATATTTTTGAGTTATAGGGTTATGGCTAGGTTGCTTGATTTTGAAGAAAAGTGAGAAAATCAAGTTTCAATATTTTGTACCAGCAATGTAGAGTGGTTGAATCACTTTAAATATGTTGCTTATAGTCTTTGAAAAGTGTGTGTGTAGAGACAACACGTTAGGAGCTCAAGGAGAGTTAACCTTTGCAAAAGTAATGCTTTATCAAAATGGAAATGGTACCTTTGTGCCAAAAATGGAATATCAACTTGGACAAAGCTTCAAACACTTGGATAATGGCTCCAACAGTTGTGAAAACATTTAATTATTGAGTGATTAGCAAGTTTGAAGCCTATAAAGCAAGATTTATGCAGCATGGTTTGAGATTTACTCAAGTGTTCATCAAGAAAATGACCTATAATTCAAGTTTATGAAGCCATCTTCATCTCTTCGAAACTTCTAGCTCAAGCATGATCTCTTCAAGTTCCTCAACATTTTTAAAAGACTATCTTGGAGCTTGGTGAAAATTGGCCAAGAAGTTAGGTAAAAAATCTGCCTAAATTAGGTCAAATTTTCACTGTGTTTATAGAATAAGTGCATGACTTCATGAATTTATAACTCAAAATCCAAGCATTTATAGGACTTGATCAATAAAGAAAAGTTTTATATCTCATCAAGATCTAAAACTTTCATTATGGAAGTTTTATTTGAATCATCTTGCATCTTGGTGAAAAGTTAGCATGAAGTCATGAAAAAATAAGACTTAAAAACACTTAGAAAAATTCTAAGTCTTGAAAAGTTTGACTTTTTAAGATGAATTTTCACTTTCTTGATTTATTGATGATCAAGTTTCATATTTTTGAATGTATTGATAAAATGTGATCCTTGAAAGTCAATTTTGATCAAAAGGTTAAAGTTTGACGTCTAGTGTATCAGTTGACTTTTCATCAGTTGACTGAATTTCAACTATCAATCAATTGATCTTGAGAAATGTTTTGAGCCATGAAATTAGGTCAACATGTTGTACTTGAATCCCTGATATTATGCTTCAAGCCGTTAGATCATGTATTAGGTCAAAAACCCTTGATCAGCCAAATACAGTTAAAACCCTAATTTTGACCATTTTTCCCTTTTGTGATTTGAACATTTTTCTTGGGGAATTGTGATCCAAAATTGATCAATTGATACATATAACTTCAAAATTTTGATAATGGTCAAAAATCTTGAAGTTTGATTGTAAGTTGAGCACAGTTGACTTTTTACCCAATACAATTGATTTTGGGTCATCTGATCAATTGACTGAGCAATTTTGAGATGCAAGACTTGAAACTTGATATGAGAATTCTTGGAGGTCCATAATGATCCATGAAAGTTAATTGAAGCATTAGAAGTCCAATTGTCCTTGGGAAAACCCAAACCCTAATTTGAGGCATCAGTGTTGAGGAGATGACTTGACCTAGCCAATACTTGTGTAAGCTTGAACCATTGAAGATATTTGTGAGAAATGTCTTGAAAAAAGAGAGAGAAAATTTTGGGTACAACAAACACCAATCGGTCAATATACACCCGGAACAACTCTGACGCCTGGTTCCCTCACAGCGGGTCAAATGCAGGGGCACACGACCTTTCTTAAATATAACCTGAGGCTAGTGATCAACCTGAAATGCAGGGTGTAGCGGTGAAAATCGGAGATCAAGCTATTAATTAAATTGACTCGTAAATAGCAAGAGTCGCCACAGTGCTTTATTATTTCCAAGGGAAAAGGGAAAAGAACGAAATAAAACCCTAAAATATGCAATGTAAAATAATATTTAAAGTAATGAAAATACAATGCATTTTTGAAAAGAGATCTAGAATTTGGGGGTTGGTTATGCAATGGGAAGGTATTAACACCCAATGCATCTATAGTATCCTATAGGAACCTTTTGAAATATCTGTTTATTAAAATTGTTTGTTTGATTAAAATGGTTTGTTTGGCTAAAATGGGCGTGGACGAGATTTTGAAAATACGGCGACCTAATGTCAAAGTTTTGACTTAAAAGGTGTGAGTTTGAAAATGGAGTTTTTTGTCTTAATGAATAAAAAAAAGGAATAAATTTAAAGGAAAATATTTTTTATGTCTTTTTATGTTAATATTAAAAAAATGATGAAAAGGAAAATAAATGAAAGATAGAAACAACGTGTTGCTGCAAAAAAACAACAAGGATCAGAAATTCTGAAGCTAGGCGCATGGTGATTCAGAAGGAAGCGTCATAAGTTCTGGATTAATGCACTCTGAGGTCCTGTAAGACACATTAAAGGGAAAATACAGAAGTTCTGGGTGGTATTCAGACAGTGGGCCACAAGTCAGAAGTTCTGTATTACACTAAAACAGTGAGCAAACGTCAGCAGTTCAGTGCATTATCAGCATGTAAAAATCAGAAACTCTGAGTGTTTGAAAACATCAAATGGAAACATCAGAAGTTCAGTGTATTTGACATGTAAGGAGAACTCAGAAGTTCTGTGTTGTGTTAGAACAGTGAGTGAATCATAGAAGTTCTGTGTGTGTTAACAGCATATGAAAATCAGAAGTTCTAAGTGTTAAAACAGTGAGTGAACATCATAAGTTCAATGTGCATTAGCAGTGAGTGAATATCAGAAGTTCAGTGTGTTTAAACAGTGAGGAGAACTCAGAAGTTCTGTGCGTGTTAACAGTGAGAAAAATCATAGAAGTTCTGCATGTTAAAACAGTGAGAAGAACTCAGAAGTTCTGTGTTATGCTAAAACTGTAAGTGAACATCAGAAGTTCTATGCCATATTTCAACTCTTAATCAACACATCAGCAATTTATTTAGTTTTCAACAAACAACAAATCAGAAGGATAAAAAGCACAACAGTTTATAGAAGTTCTAATCCTGATCCTGAACCTAGCCTTAATCAAGAAGTTCTGATCCATAATTTTTCTACTTATGCAATGATATGAACAACATCAATACTATGATATTTACATGTTTAATGATATTCTGAATGAAAAAGATGCAAAGTCAAAAAGACTTACCTTGAACCTGGAACATGGGCTTAGAGCTTTGAGCTGCTGTTCTGGAATCAGCAAGAGTAACGGAAGAGGAAGTGCCAAGCTCTTTGATTCAAAAGGAAGAACAAAGATTTGGTTTTCTGTTTGGGATTTCTGGATTTTTTATGAAGGTTTCAACTTTCTTTTCTCTCCCTTTTTTACCAATCTCTCTTCCAAAAGCCAGCCAACCTCTTGAACGTGTGATGGAGAAAAACATTTATAGATGGGTTTGTTATGGTTTTAGGGGGAAAACAAATGGGATTCAAACCTTTTTGGTATACTGTTCCAATGCTTTTTTAATCACAGTTTTCGTATGCTAATTTGATGCAAATATAGGGTTTGAGAAAGTGCAGGCGTGGACTGGGTCAGCAGCTGACTGCAACACTGTAATGTAGCAGGGCAGCAGGTTACTTAAATGGGGTTTTGGGATTTGGTGATGTTCTGATCATAGAAGATCAGAAGCGTAACCTCTATGTGCTGAAGAGTCACGTTCTGATGGAAGATTGTGTTCTGAACCACGTTTGCAACTTATGACTGCACTTGCATGGAGGCTGAAGAGCCATGTTCTGATTGAAGGCTATGTTCTAAACCAAATTTGCAACTTTTGACTGCACTTGCATGGAGGCTGGCTCAGAAGTTATGAAGTATCACATACTCTTAACACTTAGAAAATTTTCTAAATGTTTAGAAAATTTGATTTTTCAAAGTAACTTCTGACTCCTGATTTTTTTATGAACCAATCTCATGTCTTGATGAAATAAAATTTTTGAAACTTGATTTGATCTGAAAGTCAAAGTTTGACTTTTCAGTGTGCTTTTGACCATTTTGCCCTTGCAGATGAATTTCTTGAAAAATTGTAGTTCAAGGCTTGGAATTGGATGGAAGCAAACTTGAGGATCCTGGGTGATTCCTTGAGAAATGAGAGGGCAAATTTTGGGGTACAACAGCTGCCCCTGTTCAATCTTCTTACACCTGGAAAAATATCGAAATTTGAAGAAGTTATGAATTTTTTAAATCTGACTCGAGAAATGGCAAAAATAGGTCGAATTGCTTGTGAGCGCTTGCTATGTAATGATACAGATAGGAGGTGGTATCTTAGGTCAAAAATTGGGGTATGACAGCTGCCCCTATTTAAGTTTCTTCTATCCGGAGATATGAAGATTGGAATCTTCATTTCGACGAGATTGAAGGGACTTAAATATAGAATACACAATTTTTGGCCTTAAGATACTGCAATTATGTTTATGATATGATACGAATGTAATATTTTGAATTTTAATGAGGAATGATGCCGCATGAGACAAAATACTGTTGGAGAAACCGAGCACATTATACAGTAATCCCACAGGGGAAGAGATTATAACTCCACTGGGGAAACAAAGTCATGGACTTCAAATGAGAGACTCTTATTTAGATAATAACTTTGATGGAAGAAATGAATGATTTACATCAGCATTGAGACTGGAAAAGAAGTGATTTACATCAGTACAGAGACTGAAGAAGGGAAGTGATTGACATTAACACTGTGACTGGAAAAGGAAATGATTGACATCAGTACTGAGACTGGAGAAAGAAATGATTGACATCAGCACTGTGACTGGAAAAGGAAATGGTTGACATCAGTACTGTGACTGGAAAAGGAAATGATTGACATCAGTACTGAGACTGGTAAAGGAAATGATTGACATCAACACTGTGACTGGAAAAGGAAATGATTGACACCAGTAATGAGACTGGCCAATGATTGACATCAGTACTGAGACTAGAAATAAACATCTCAGACTTCTGAATTATACCAAGAACGGTAACACATTCCTTCTTTAACCAAGATGTCGCCTGAAAAGGATAAAATACAAGCTTCCCCATGGAACTTTTCCGAGGAGGTGTCTTTTGCTGAGTAAACATTATTGTTGGGGATACACAAGCTGCTCAAATAAAGAAGCCGCCACTTGCTATCTTTCAAAGGTGTAAATAACAAACAAGTTGCTCATGAAGAGACCGCCGTTTTTTGTTTTTTCAAAGGTAGTAATAACACACAAGTTGCTCATGAAGAGACCGCAGCTTGCTGTTTTTTCAAAGGTATCAATAACACATAAGTTGCTCATGAAGAGACCGCCACTTGCTGTTTTTCAAAGGTATCAATAACATACAAGTTGCTCATGAAGAGACCGCTGCTTGTTATTTTCAAAGGAATTAATAACATACAAGTTGCTCATGAAGAGACCGCCACTTGCTGTTTTTTTCAAAGGTATCAATAACACACAAGTTTCTCATGAAGAGACCTCCGCTTGCTATTTTCAAAGGTATCAATAACATAAAAGTTGCTCATGAAGAGACCGCCGCTTGCTATTTTTTTTCAAAGGTATCAATAACACAGAAGTTGCTCATGAAGAGACAGCCACTTGCTATTTTTTTTCAAAGGTATCAATAACATACAAGTTGCTCATGAAGAGACCGCCACTTGCTGTTTTTTCAAAGGTATCAATAACACACAAGTTGCTCATGAAGAGACCGCCACTTGCTGTTTTTCAAAGGTAACAATAACACAAAAGTTGCTCATGAAGAGACCGCCGCTTGCTATTTTTTCAAAGGTATCAATAACACACAAGTTGCTCATGAAGAGACCGCCGCTTGTTGTTTTTTTCAAAGGTATCAATAACACACAAGTTGCTCATGAAGAGACCGCCGCTTGTTGATTTTTCAAAGGTATCAATAACACACATGTTGCTCATGAAGAGACCGCCGCTTGCTGTTTTTCAAAGGTATCAATAACATACAAGTTGCTCATGAAGAGACCGCGACTTGTTGTTTTCAAAGGTATCAATAACATACAGGTTGCTCATGAAGAGACCGCCGCTTGCTGTTTTTTTCAAATGTATCAATAACACACAAGTTGCTCATGAAGAGACCGCCGCTTGCTGTTTTCAAAGGTATCAATAACATACAAGTTGCTCATGAAGAGACCGTCGCTTGCTATTTTTTTCAAAGGTATCAATAACACACAAGTTGCTCATGAAGAGACCGCCGCTTGCTATTTTTTTCAAAGGTATTAATAACACACAAGTTGCTCATGAAGAGACCGCCGCTTGTTGTTTTTTCAAAGGTATCAATAACACACAAGTTGCTCATGAAGAGACCGCCACTTGCTATTTTTCAAGGGTAATAATAACATACAAGTTGCTCATGAAGAGACCGTCGCTTGTTTGTTTTTCAAAAGTATCCATAACATAGAAGTTGCTCATGAAGTGACTGTCGCTTGTTGTTTTCAAAGGTGACAATAACACACAAGTTGCTCATGAAGAGACCACCGCTTGTTGTTTTTCAAAGATATTAATAACATACAAGTTACTCATGAAGAGACCACTGCTTTCTGTTTTTCAAGGGTATCAATAACATACATGTTGCTCATGAAGAGACCACCGCTTGTTCTTCTGTCGATATTCCAAAAGGATGTTGTGGTAACACTACTAGGGAATAAAGTTCTTCTTCAAAGGGAACCATGAATATGTCCTTCCTGAGGATACCAAGTATATTAATGCGCAAAATAAATGCGCTCTTCATCCAGGTTTCACAGCCTAGAGAACACCATGGGGTAGCCTATGCAAGAGACAAAGCTCAATCCAGAAATAAAACAGAGAGAAAACAATCAAACAAGACTCCACCCAATGAGGAAATAACTCAATTGGGGATTCATCCTATCCAGAGATGGACAAGGAAGGCTAAGCAAAATTCTTCCATGAGGATTAGCTCAGTAGGGAATTAGAAAGGAGGCGCACTTTCTGCTTAAGTTGACACTCTATTTGGAAAGAGAAAATACACTATTTGAATAGACATAACCAAGGTATACGAACCCAATAAAATCAGCAAATACAAATGTGCGTGCATGATGTAAGTGTGGATGAATAAATGAATGTCATGTATATGATTGACAAAACAAACAGAAAAGATAAACTAGAGATGATCACAGTACAACTCGACACTCGGCTAATCTCAACAAGATGGGAACATTACTGGAGATAGAAAAAAAGCCATTGACAAAGCATATTTCTCCTATAAGGCTATAATCCCTCTGGGGAGGAAGATATTTTCTGGTAGAAAACCCAAAGTCCAATCTTCTATTGTCAACAATCCATTGAAAGGATAACAACACGAACAATGCTTCAACTAAAAAAAAATCTTGCTTAGCTGGAGATACTGGGAACACCACCTTTTGATAATGTATGCAAAACATATCACATATCTTGACAAATCTGGATTGCCCCTGGGACTAATTTTGGATGCCCCAAGTTTATTGCTGATAAGTTACATGATGCACATCAATTCTTGCGAATAAATTCACTTCTAAAATGTCCCAAGAAATCATATCAAGAGGATTTTAAAAAAGACCTGGCATCCTTAATGCTCTAGTGTCTTCAAACTCTTAGAGAGATTCATCGAATCTTGACGTGATTTCCCCGGATTGACTGTACTTGGCACAACAAAGTCTTCAAATTTTGCCTCAAAAGGATAAACAAGATGGGAAAGCATTAACCGGGAGAAGCAACATGTCCGTGCTTAAGGTCTTCAGGTGACATGCCCCTGGATATTTTTTCTTTAAATGATTCGCCAATTACTCAACATAGTTTCAGGCCTTAAAAGAATAAACTCATTGCTAGTGCTTATATATGGGCTTCCTTGATATCAAACAAATGTATTGCAGTTAGAAAAAAGTTTATTATGAGAATGAAAATTCTAATGCAACAGTTATGTAAGTCTTGAAGATTTTTGAAAAGATATCGCACAAATTTCTGAGTTAGAGCACCATTTATTTTTGTATAGCAAAAGCATATGATACCAACATAACTATTTAGCAAACATTCATGGGAGTCAGGAACACTATCTCATTGAAGTATGCTTTCAAAATAACCTTGCTTAAATTAGGACTTTTGAAGGTTGTAACATGGCCTAGTTTATGGTTTTTTAGAAAAAAAGATTTTTAAAGCTCAAAATTTATAGGTGCCCACCCATTCTTCGTGATGTTCTCCAACCCTATGTTCAGTTAATTCAACATGAGTGTTCATCTCTCAAAAGGATCGTGTAACGGTTAAGGAAACAATGAGGCTTTCAGAGTAGAAACCACCTTTATGTCTTTGTGTTTCTAGTCACCAATTTGTTCTTTGCTGAGGACTTTTCTTTGTATTCCTTTCTTTGCAATTTTTTATTTTCCCTAACTTTTGCCTGAACTCATTCTTTTGAATTGATAGTCCAGCGGAATGCCCTAATTTTTGCCTAAGCCGCACGTTTTCAAATTTTCGACTTAGCATGCTTTTACTTTTTTCTTGATTTTTGATTTTTGAACAAAACACGTGACATTAGCTTGTCTTTACTTGTTGAGAGGATTGTGACTTCCTCGTTTCTTGATGAATGAGGGATAACATTGTGGTTCCACATATTCTGGCTTCATTATACATGAAGGATAGCCCTCACAGTTTCTCTTCAGAAATATCTTCCTTATGAATTTTGAACACTCAATCATATTAACTGAAAACTACCCTGCCCCAAGTTAAAATTCGAGGGTTTTTTCGTATAGAAAAGAAACTCCTACTTCAAGTCTCAAAAGGGGTTAGCAAGGGATTATCTTCCTTATATCTCTGGTGTTTAGGGGTTTGAAACAATGCCTGTACATCGTCAACAAGATTTTATTCAAAAAGCATACAACTAGAGATTTTGTGTTTTTTAGATCATCATCCTCCCTTCGATCTCTGCCTAGGCAAGAGAATGGGCAACAAGTTGGTATCATAACGCAAAAAGCAATTTAAAATTTGAAAACAAATACGAGTGAAACGAATGAATTTCTTCAAGACAAACATACTCATTGTATTAAGATAATCATTCAAATGCAAACAAGTTCTTACATGCAAACAGTGCAATGATAAACAAGAAAAATTACAAATGAACAAGCAAGAAAAATGCTAATTAAACTGAGAAGACTCTCTTCTTTAAACTCTGAGGTATCCTTCAATCATGTTTATTCTTTGGCAAAGATTTGACTTGAACCTCAATACTAATATCCTTAAATGACAAGATACCATTTCTGACCAACTTCTGAACCTCAATCTTCAAAGCAAAGCAACCCTCTAAGTCATGCCCAGGAGCACCTTGATGAAAGGCACAAGTCAAATCAGCTTTGTAGTACCAATGCATCTTCTCATGAACCTTCGGTAGAGGTCGGGTCTGAACCAAATTCCTCTGCCTCAGGACAGGAAATAACTTCGTATAGGTTGTTGGAATTGGATCAAACTGAGATTTCCTATGATTAGAAACTTGTTGATTCTATTGATGAACTGAAGCTGCAAAAGGTAAATTGAATGCAGGGATGATATGAGTGAAATTCTGGCAGCAGATACTCAATGTCACAGTGAATGTTATGACACCGTATCTGACTTTCTATAAGACAGTAAATAAAAACAGTAAAGAACACAGTCAATTGTTTACCCAGTTCAGTGTGAAACAACACCTACTATAGGGGCTACCAAGCCAGGGAGGAAATCCACTATAAGAGATATTAATTCAGGAATAAACCAACCAATTTATCTCCTTCACTTAAGACCTACCCAATGCAACTTCAATCTAAGTTCAACTTAAACCTGAGTTCCTACTCACTCCCCCTCAATCACAACAGTGATACTTAAACAATTGACTAATGAAATAATGAAGACACTCTTCAAAACATACACTTGATTATGCTTCACAGCTTTTAATCAAGTAACACAAACACTCGTGCTTCACAGCTTTGAGTGATACATAAACCTATCTTGACTTTGCTTCAAAGCTTTAGTCAAGAGACACAAACACTCTTGCTTCAAAGCTTTGAGTGATACACAAAACCCTTACAATCAAAACCTATTCCAAGTCACTTATCACAATGATACTTGCTTGGATTACAACAGTTAAAACTATACAGCTCCTAATTGATCTTCTGTCTCAGAGAGTTAATTTCCAATCAGCTTTCCTGTTGAATATATATATGCAACTGTTTCTTCAGTTAGGGCTTCCACGAAAAGCTAGGGTTAATTAGGGTTAACCTCAAGAATTGGTCACAAGACTTTATCAACCAGATTAGGGTTGAGCTAGGTTAACCTAAAGTCCACGTGAGATTCTGTTCTGGAAGGAATGAACCAACTTCCTGAAAAATCTCAGAATTAACCAAACTGCATAACTGTTAGATCAGTACAGGATGTCTTAACATTTGTTATGACATCAGAATTCCTGTTTACTGATTTTGGTAGAAAGAGATAAATGTGATCATTGCAAAATGCTCAGATACACACTCATAAACAGCAGTTACTGTATGCCATACTTTTTCTGCATAAAGTACCTAATAATCCAGAATGTTATGACATCAGTCAAGACATTCACACACTTGGTTTTACCAAAAATACATGCCAATAACTAAACACTTACAAACTCCCCCTTTGGCAGATTTTTGGCTAAAACCCCTAAGCAATCAGAGAATAGAGAGCAGCAGAATGAATATGTCTGCAGAAAAATATAATGTCTACCAAGTAATTAACACAAAATATCTCCCCCTCTTTAGCCACAAATAGGCCAAAGATACATGTACTTATATGTTATACAGTTATCCAAAATGAGTAATAAAAACAAAGAAAATCTGAAATCACTTGCATCAACAGGAACCAGCATCAAGCTTGTCAACTCCACCAAACTTTAAGCACTGTCATCTTCAGAGGAGGCACTTTCTTCAGCATTGAGTTGATCTTCAGCAACATCCTCTTCCCTTCTGTTCATCATTCTCCTAGCTATGCTAGGGTTGATATTTGCAATTAGGTCATTGTCTGAGTATTCCTCATCCACATCAATAACAGGTGGTTCAACATTCTTCTCGGAAGGGTTCTGAATATCATCAAGGTTTTCAGATGATTTCTGAATGTTGTCATTTGGAGTCTCAACATTCTCAGAGACATCTGGATTTACTTCAACATTTGGGCTTGCTGATTCTTGATTTAATGGAACAAAAATCCCAGGTACAGAGTGGTTCTCACTCAAAATTCTTGTAACAAGCCTAGCTATTGCTTGATGAACATAAGCTGAGCCTTCCCTATTTGGTACAGAAGATGAAGGTTGAGAGGGATTACCGGATGAAGTAGCTTGAGACCTTCCTGCATGCCTTGTTCTCAGCTTTTTTTGACCTTGGAGGGGTTAGTTGCCATTTCTCTAAGAGGAGTAATCTCCAGGACTTCAGAATCCATGCATAATGTGATTGCCCGAGAATCTCGATCAGAGGATGAGGATGAAACGGTCGTCTTGGATGAGGATGATGTTTGAGACATTTTGATAGTCTTAGAAAACCAGTAGCAACTAGAGAGAAAACTTTGATTGAGAGAATGAGATTTGTTGCAGAGTCGAGAGAGGAAAGAGGCAAATGAGTGTCTATTCAACTTCTTAATAATTTTGAAAGAAATGGGAAAACATATGATTAACCCAATCAAAATAGACTTAACAAAAATAACTCCTTCAACCCTTGTTTTAAGCAAAATTAATTGCTACAATTCCTCATGTTGGCAAATACCCAACTTGCCCCTCAAGTTTTCAAATTGATTTGCATCAAGTGCCTTGGTAAAAATGTCAGCCAGCTGTAGCTCAGTGGCAACATGTTCCAGTTTAATCGTCTTCTCTTCTACAAAGTCTCTGATAAAGTGATGTCTAATGTCAATATGCTTGGTCCTGCTATGCTGAATAGGATTATTGGAAATGTTGATTGTACTCAGATTATCGCAGTACAATGTCATAACATCTTGTGTGACATTATACTCAGTAAGCATCTGTTTCATCCAGATCATTTGAGAACAGCTACTACCAGCTGCAATGTATTCAGCTTCAGCAGTAGAGAGAGATACACAGTTCTGTTTCTTGCTGAACCAGGAGACCAGATTATTTCCTAAGAAGAAACATCCTCCAGAGGTGCTTTTTCTATCATCAGCACTTCCAGCCCAATCAGCATCACAATAACCAGTCAGAGTTGGTTCACAACCATGAGAGTATAGCAAGCCATAGTTGTAAGTTACACTTACATACTTCAAAATTCTCTTCACTTGGTTGATATGACTGACTTTAGGATCAACTTGGTATCTTGCACAAACTCCAACTGCAAAAGCAATGTCAGGTCTGCTGGCTGTTAAGTACAGCAAACTTCCTATCATGCTTCTGTACAGACTTTGGTCCACCTTAACCCCACTTGAATCTTTGGATAACTTTAAATGAGTAGGTGCAGGAGTCCTTTTGTGACTGGCATTCTCCATACCAAACTTCTTGACAATGTTCTTTGCATACTTGCTTTGAGATAGAAAGATTGAGTCCTCCATCTGTGAGACTTGCAGTCCAAGAAAATAAGTCAGTTCTCCCATGAGACTCATTTCGAATTCAGCCTGCATCTGGTCAGCAAAATGTTTAACCATTTGTTCTGACATTCCCCTAAACACTATGTCATCAACATATATTTGAGCTACCATTAACTTCCCTCCTTCATTTTTGACAAAGAGGGTTTTATCCAAGCCTCCTTTTATGTATCCTTTGTCTGAGTGAAATTTTGTTAACCTGTCATACCATGCTCTAGGAGCTTGTTTCAGGCCATATAGAGCTTTCCTCAATTTGTAGACATGATCAGGGTGGTTTGGATCCACAAAACCTTTAGGCTGTTCCACATAAACTTCCTCATTTAAGTACCCATTTAGGAAGGCACTTTTTACATCCATCTGAAATAGCTTGAACATCAGGAGACAAGCAATTTCCAATAGGACTCTGATAGATTCCAGTCTGGCTACAGGGGCAAAGGTCTCATCAAAATCAACCCCTTCAACTTGAGTGTATCCTTGGGCAACAAGTCTTGCCTTATTCCTAGTGACAACTCCTTCAGCATCTGATTTGTTCTTGTATATCCATTTTGTGCCAATGATGTTTGTTCCCTCTGGTCTAGGAACTAACTCCCAAACTTCATGTTGCTTAAATTGGTTCAATTCATCTTGCATTGCACCAATCCAGTATTCATCAGTTAAATCCTCCTTAACATTTCTTGGTTCAATTTTAGACACAAAGCAAGAGTTTGAGATGATTTCTCTAGATCTTGTAATGACTCCACTGTTAGGATCCCCTATGATGAGTTCTTTAGGATGATCTTTCTGAATTCTGATGGAAGGGATTTTGCTAGCTTCCTTGGATTCAGAGTCTACTGTAGTGGTATTAGGAAGGTCATTCTGTTGAGTTGGAGTCTCAAAGAATGTCTCAACATTACAAGGGACATCTGTTTCTTCATGATAATCATCAACTATGACATTTATTGATTCCATCATGACTTTGGTCCTGAAATTGAATACCCTATAAGCTCTGCTGTTGGAGGAGTATCCTAGAAATATACCTTCATCACTTTTAGGGTCCAGCTTTCTCCTTTGTTCACGATCTGCCAGAATATAACATTTGCTGCCAAATACATGGAAGTACT
Source organism: Vicia faba (assembly GCA_948472305.1). Lineage (NCBI taxonomy): Eukaryota > Viridiplantae > Streptophyta > Magnoliopsida > Fabales > Fabaceae > Vicia > Vicia faba. The sequence goes on along the minus strand of OX451740.1, from coordinate 1,287,086,310 downwards.
TCACAGTTGGCTTTCTTCCTTTCTAGAGTTCATAAATGGTGGATGAGGTTCCCTTTCTCAAGGTGACTCTGTTATGGACATAACATGCTGTATTCATAGCTTCAGCCCAAAAATGAATAGGAAGTCTTTTGGCATGTATCATAGCTCTGGCAGATTCCTGTATGGTCCTATTTTTCCTTTCTACAACTCCATTTTGTTGAGGAGTTATAGGAGAAGAGAATTCATGACTAATTCCTTCTGAGGAACAGAACTCATTAAACTTACTGTTTTCAAATTCCTTGCCATGATCACTTCTGATTCTGACAATACACCCTTCTTTTTTTCTTTGAATTCTTTTGCACAGTTCTTTAAAAACTACAAACACATCAGATTTTTCCCTAATGAAGTTAATCCAGGTGAATCTGGAAAAGTCATCCACAACAACATAGGCATATCTCTTTCCACCAAGACTTTCCACCTACATTGGTCCCATCAGATCCATATGAAGAAGTTCTAGAACCTTAGAGGTGGTCAGATGTCTTAACTTTGGATGTGACATCCTAGTCTGCTTACCAACCTGACATTCACCACAAACTCTCCCTTCATCAATTTGCAGTCTTGGAATCCCTCTGACTGCCTCCATGGATATAATCCTTTTCATTCCTCTTAGATGAAGGTGGCCAAGTTTTTGGTGCCACAGTTTCACCTCTTTTTCTTCTTTGGCAATAGAACACACAGTGGAGTAATTAGTGTTCTCAGGTTCCCACAAGTAACAATTGTCTTTAGATCTGACTCCTTTCATTACAATTTCTTGTTTTTCATTAGTTACAAGAAATTCAGATTTTGAGAAGTTGACCTTGAATCCTAGATCACATAATTGACTGATACTAATGAGATTAGCAGTCAGGCCTTTTACCAATAGTACTTCATTTAGATTTGGAACTCCAGGGAAGTCCAAGTTACCAACTCCTTTGATTTCTCCTCTAGCACCATCTCCAAAGGTCACATAACCAGTGGTGTGAGGTTTGACATTATTGAGAAGGTTCTTGATTCAAGTCATGTGCTTAGAGCACCCACTGTCAAAGTACCCGTCTTCCTTTGCAGAGACTCTAAGGGAAGTGTGGGCTATCAGGGCAGTAGCCTTTTTCTTCCATTGTGGAGTATGTGGTACCTTGTTAGACTTAGGTTTGACACCTGGGTTCTGATTAGGGTATCCATACAATCTGAAGCAGAATGGCTTTATGTGACCAAACCTCCCACAATGATGACATCTCCATCTTTGGTATTTTTTCTTCATATTTCTCTATTCCCGATGTTGAGTGCTGTGTTGTGACATCTGCTTTGACATTTGTTTATCAGGCCTGATCTTCTTGTCTGCACCAGATTTCTTTGCTGCCACAAATCCTAGACCAGACTTGTTTCCCACATTTTGTCCAACCTGAAGGATTTCTTCCAATTTGTCAGTTCCATTTGTCAGCATCTTGACAGATTTGGTCACCTGGTTCAGTTTTGAGTTCAGCATTTGAACTTCCTCTTCTAGATGACTTATAGTTTCAATGTCTGCCCTTTTTTCAGCCTCCAACTTTATTATGAGTTTTGTTTGTCTCTCATTTTGCAGACAGACTTCAGCACTTCTGATACATAATTTCTTGTATGTATCAGCCAGTTCTTCAAATGTCACTTCCTCATCACTAGTGTCACTTTCAGAGGTACAAACACCAGTTAGTGCAGTAACTAGTTTGGCAGATTCTTCTTCAGAATTACTTTCTGAATCACAGTCAGACCAGGTAACAGACATTCCTTTCTTTTGTTTCTTAAGAAAGGTAGGACATTCAGCTCGAATGTGCCCATATCCTTCACATCCATGACATTGAATTCCTCTGCTTTGATTTCCCTTCTCTTCAGACCTTGGTTTTCTGCTGGAGTCATAAGATTTGTTAATGTCAGAAGAAATGTTCTTAGCATTTGACCTTGACTTTGGATCCATTCTCTTGATGAGTTTGTTGAATTGTCTTCCAAGCATGGTTATAGCTTCTGAAATACTTTCTTCTTCATCCTCCTTGTTTTCATCTTCAGTGTTGGATACAAGTGCTATGCTCTTGTTCTTCTTGTCAACATTTTCACTGATCCCCATCTCAAAAGTCTGAAGAGACCCAATGAGTTCATCCACCTTTAACTTACTGATATCCTGGGCTTCCTCTATAGCAGTTACCTTCATTGCAAATTTTTTAGGCAAGGATCTGAGAATCTTTCTCACCGGTTTTTCTTCTGACATCTTTTCTCCCAATGCTTCTGAGGTGTTGGCAATCTCCAAGATGTTCATGTGAAACTCATGAATGGTTTCATCTTCCATCATCCTTAGGTTCTCAAACTTGGTAGTCAGCATCTGAAGCCTTGACATTTTTACTTTGGATGTGCCCTCATGGGTAGTTTTGAGAGTGTCCCAAACTTCCTTGGCCAGTTCATATTGGTGTACCAGTCTGAATATGTTTCTATAAATTCCATTGAACAAGGCATTTAAAGCTTTGGAATTACCCAAGGCTAACTCATCTTCTTCTTTGCTCCATTCTTCCTCAGGCTTCAGACTGATTGTCCCATCTTTCTCAGTTATGGTGGGATGGTTCCATCCTTTGTCAGCAGCTCTCCAAGCCTTTTTGTCCAGTGATTTTAAGAAGGCAATCATACGAGGTTTCCAGTAGTCATAATTTGATCCATCCAGAATGGGTGGTCTGTTTCCAAAAACTCCTTCTTTGTCCATAATGCCAGAAAGTGATATCCCTAGATCTCACCCAGTAATACAGGCAGGGTGCCTGCTCTGATACCAATTGAAATTCTGGCAGCAGATACTCAATGTCACAGTGAATGTTATGACACCCTATCTGACTTTCTATAAGACAGTAAATAAAAACAGTAAAGAACACAGTCAATTTTTTACCCAGTTCAGTGTGAAACAACACCTACTCTGGGGGCTACCAAGCCAGGGAGGAAATCCACTATAAGAGATATTAATTCAGGAATAAACCAACCAGTTTATCTCCTTCACTTAAGACCTACCCAATGCAACTTCAATCTAAGTTCAACTTAAACCTGAGTTCATACTCACTCCCCCTCAATCACAGTAGACATACTTAAACAATTGACTAATGAAATAATGAAGACACTCTTCAAAACATACACTTGATTATGCTTCACAACTTTTAATCAAGTAACACAAACACTCGTGCTTCACAGCTTTGAGTGATACATAAACCTATCTTGACTTTGCTTCAAAGCTTTAGTCAAGAGACACAAACACTCTTGCTTCAAAGCTTTGAGTGATACACAAAACCCTTACAATCAAAACCTATTCCAAGTCACTTATCACAATGATACTTGCTTGGATTACAACAGTTAAAACTATACAGCTCCTAATTGATCTTCTGTCTCAGAGAGTTAATTTCCAATCAGCTTTCTTGTTGAATATATATGCAGCTGTTTCTTCAGTTAGGGCTTCCACGAAAAGCTAGGGTTAATTAGGGTTAACCTCAAGACTTGGTCACAAGACTTTATCAACCAGATTAGGGTTGAGCTAGGTTAACCTAAAGTCCACGTGAGATTCTGTTCTGGAAGGAATGAACCAACTTCCTGAAAAATCTCAGAATTAACCAAACTGCATAACTGTTAGATCAGTACAGGATGTCTTAACATGTTATGACATCAGAATTCCTGTTTACTGATTTTGGTAGAAAGAGATAAATGTCATCATTGCAAAATGCTCAGATACACACTCATAAACAGCGGTTACTGTATGCCATACTTTTTCTGCATAAAGTACCTAATAATCCAGAATGTTATGACATCAGTCAAGACATTCACACACCTGGTTTTACCAAAAATACATGCCAATAACTAAACACTTACAAGGAGGAACATGATGATTCTGGCGATGATTATTTCTTCCTATGACTCTCTTCTTAGAAAAGTTATTATTAAACTTCTTCACACCACTAGCTGAGCCACCATCTTCATATAAACATCCCTTTTAGACATCTTCTTCTAGACGCACTCCCATATTCACCTTGTTAAGAAAGTCACTAGGCGCATTAATTATCATCTTCTCATGAAAGAATGATTTCAGAGTCTCAGTGAAGACCTTTTCCATCACTTCTTCTTTCTTAGAAGGATTGACTTGGGCGGCAACCAAAATTTCAACCAAACCAGCTAAGTGCTCCATAATAGCTTTAAAATTAGTCACCTCTCTGTGGAGTTCAGAAACCTCTTGCTTGATATTCTCCATTGTTCTCTTAGCGCGAGTGTTGTACTGGTGAGACCAAAGGAAAAATTAAGACTTGGAAATGACTTTTGAAAGTGAAACAAAAAAAAAGTATAATGATGTATGATATGCAAAAGAGAGTTTTTATTTGACTTTCAAGGAACTTAAGATATTAAGTTGTAAACATCAAAGTATGAAGATAGAAGATGAATTTTAAATTGGATCAAAGCGTTGATCAAGTTATCATCAAGATCAATCATCCATTTTGGTGGATTAGGGTTTTCACCCCATAAACACCCAAGATCCATTGAGCTTGACAAAACTTGTGATGTTTACAAAGAAAGACTTCCAAATTCCTTGAAAATCGAGTGAAAAGGGTTTTATGGATGCATGAAGGCATGGATATGCAACAACCACAAGCAAGGTCATAAACAAAGTCGAAAGGTTCAACGTCACGAGCATGGAGTCAAAGGTAAAGGCCATCCCCAAGGTATGTACTAAAGGTTTAATCACACCTGTAAAACAAGGTTCTAAAAGTTCCCAGAGTCTACATTCCTCCTTAGGATATTACCAACATCCCAATTACTCGGTAATTAGCAACATTCTCAAGAGAAACTCGTCTGAGTGCAGCATCACGTGACAACTACTTTCGGATTACTCCGTTATAGTCTCTGCACTACACCTAAGAGGCCAAGATGGATTAGGGCTCTACGATTCTCAGCTTCTCTGGCTCCCAGGTCGAAAGCAATAATGTCTTCTCGATTACTCGGAAAACAAATACTACTTTCAAAAGGGCTTCCACTGAGTGGGGTATTTCATGCCTCCTTCTTCGGGATTACTTCCTCAAAGTTAACATGACTATACCGCCCGTCCTATTCCTAAGTGTAACTTAGTCCGGGTATAGGAATTTTCCTTTGTAAATATTATCAACACCCAAATAATCACAATATATCACATATAATCAAACAAAAAAGTAATAAAAAACAGATATGACAAATTAGGCCTAACCCACTTAGGGATGGACCAGCAAGAGGTCAATCTGTCCCCAGCAGAGTCGCCAATTCTGTAGGGGTGAAAATCAGAGATCAAGCTATTAATTAACTTGACTCGCAAATAGCAAGAGTCTCCATCGCGCTTTATTATTTCCAAGGGAAAAGGGAAAAGAGCAAAATAAAACCCTAAAATATGTAATGTAAAATAATATTTAAAGTAATGAAAATACAATACATTTTTTAAAAGAGATCTAGAGTTCGGGGGTTGGTTATGTAATGGGAAGGTATTAGCACCCAATGCATCTATAGTATCCTATAGGAACCTTTTGAAATATCTGTTTATTAAAATTGTTTGTTTGATTAAAATGTTTTGTTTGTCTAAAACAGGCGTTGTGATACAGTGGCAGAACCGACTGTTTGACGCTAGTTTGCGTTTTGCGTTTTTTGTTCGCAAAATGTCGCGGTAAGCAAGAGTCGCCACCGACTTTTATTTCATCCAATCGGAAAGGAAAAAAGTACAGAAAAATCCTTTTTTGAGATATTCTGAGTATGGTGGGTAGATTATAGAAAGGGAAGGTGTTAGCACCCTTTCTATCCATGGTTTTCCATGAGCTCTTGGTACTTTCTCATCTTTTTAAAATTGCTTGTGTATGTGCTTTTTTTTTGAAAAGTTTGACTTCGTGATAACCCTTGTATCAGTCCTCAAAGGTGTGACGAAGTTGTTTTGAAAATTTGTTTGAAAAGTGTAAGTGTGAAAAGTTTTGATTTGAGCAAGTACCTACTAGCATCTACTTACTCGAAAAAAGATTGTTTCTATTCTTGTTTCCTTTAGACAATGCTATCCTACTATTAAGAAATAGGTAGAACCATCGTTGGAGTTGTAAGGGTCAATTCGAAAGGGACGTACGATCACTAAAGCAATGTTAGGATACCCTAGTAATAACCCTAGAGTCTTAAGATCATATTCGAGGCAACATTTCTGAGGCAACATTTCCGAGGCAACATTTGAATGGGACACTTGATCTTTTTAGACAGGAGGGAAACCACTAATACACCCTATACTTAATGATCGTTTATCGAAAGCAACCGAAGTGTTAGTATACTCTAAGAGTGATATGTGCGAGTGATCTGTTTTCAGTTATTTGTCTTTGCACATTAGGGTTTTCTAACTGTATTAAATTTTTCATGCATTCTTGTCATACAATCCTATTAGCATACATCTAAACAGTCAAATATTTATGGGAATTAAAATGCGAGAAAGTAAATCTACGCTATTACAAGGCTTCAGGGAGGGGGATTAATTACATAGCCAAAAACCCAGGGAAAAGCGATAAGTAAAAAGTCCTAGATTAAACTATTATAAACCATGAACAGTTACAAAATATTGGCAAAAATAAATAACACGCGCGCGATGAATCGAATACGAGACAACTAGGGTTTTGACCCTTGCCTAAACCTATTCGCTATTAAAAAATGCTTTTGTCATATTTTTGTTATTTTAAGAAAATAATGAAAAAATTAAATTAAAAAAAAAAATCTTAAGTTCTAATTAATTTTAAATGAAAATACATTAATTCATTCTAAAACCTATTTTTTTTTGTATTTTTATGTATTTGAGAAAAAAAGAAAATAAAATTAAATCAAGAGTTTTAACCTAATTTCTATTTGATTTTATTTGTAAAAATAAATTACAATTTCCCTAAGTTAAACTAAATTAAATTAATTTTGATAATAATAAAAAAAAACTAATCCTAATTTTTATGAAGTCTTGATTTTATGATTTTATGGAAAATAGTTAATTTGTCAATTAAAAAGATTTAAAAGAAAATTAAAAGAATTAAAGAAAATAAATAAATAAAAAAAGGTTAGAGATGGGCCTAATAGCAATGCCGGGGGTGTATTGTTGAAATTCTGAGCCCAAATGAATCTCAGCCTGTTTTGAATTTGCCTGATTCAGTGCACATGTTGACTTGAGGCGCATGATGGTCCTTCAGGCTGGAACGCGTACACCTGGCTGACTGCTGCATCCACTGGTTGATTATTGAAGGTGCATGGTAGGCGTGTGAAAGAGATTTGCACTGAATCTGTGGAAGGAAAAGAAAATAAAGAAAGTTGTCTAGACCTGGGATCGAACCCAGGTCCTTATGCCTTCTGCCCATGCCATGTTGCCATATGCGCTGCAATTGTTATTTGTATATACAATAAAAGAAAAATATAATATAATGAAAGCAAAAACACTGAAACCCAAACGCGCGAAAATTTGAATGGGCGAGTGGTTGGCTGACACGTATCTTCTTCTCCAAGGAACCGTCATCTTATGTTCCTGGACTTTTACCTACAGACACTTGCTGTAACTACAGCCCTGTGTCACTAAAAAATTATCCACAAGCAAGATAAATGAAATTCAATGGTACCCATCAACTCGTCTCATCCACACGAGTATCATGGTACTAGAATCCAAGCCCAATTTAACCTGTACTGCAAAGCCCTAAAACTAACCAAGAAACCCTAGCCATGGCAGTTTTACATACAGTCATAAAAAACGCAATTGAATAGAATGATTAGCTTGCAAACTCAATAAGGAACAAGAATATATAATCAAAACGTGCAAAGGATGTATAAATCATGATAATCGAATTCCAAGAAATAGGGAAAATCGCGATGCTCTTACAAAGTGTTTCAGGACGTGGGGAAGCTTGCTAGTGATTGGAACACGTTCCTGAGACGTCCAACAACTGATTGGTAAGGTTAGGATGGCTTGAGATGGCCTGTAGCTTGGAATTCGATATGCACTTTTTCTTTGAAATTTTGAAGTTTTTTCTGCCTCTTTCACGACTGCTCAACCTCCTCTCTTGCCTTGGATTCCTTCTGTATATGTAGTGCAAACACATTAGGTCAACAAAAACGAATTGAATTTTGCCCATTATGAAGATTTGATTTGGTCTTTCATGGCATATGATATCTTTCCAAATTTGCTTCAATCCAATCTTTTTTAACCCAAATAAATCTTACACGAATTGGTCATCCTGCTAGCTATACATAGACTCAAAAGATGCACAAAAAATCCAAGATTTGATTTGATTTTATTATTTTTTCCTTTAATTTGATTTATTTTGATTTAAATGAATAAAAAATCAAAATAAATGATAAAAATAATAAAATAAAAGGTGGAAGAGCTCAGGGGTCGTGGGTCCTATTAGAAACATGTTTCAAACAAGAAAACATGGGCCCCTTTGGAAAAAATGCCAATTTGATCAATGTTGACTTTTGGCAATTTTACAAAAAAAGGTCAACTTGGCCAATGCATAACTCTCTCAATTTTGACCCTAGAGAGGTGTTCTTGGACTTTTTAGAAATATTAGGATGTCCTATAAGCAACCCTTTTGGTCTCATATCAATTGAGTCTTCCATGTTCATGTATGAAGCATTGACCCAAAAGGTGTTTTTGTTGACTTTCCAAAATGACCTATAATGTCAAAATTCATATCTTTTTGTGAGTGCATATTCTGAACTTGGGAGATGAAGATGAATTTTAGGGAATTGCATCCTATTCAAAATGAGCTTTGGATGGGTCATTTCTGATAAAGTATGAGAAAGTTATGCTTGGTCAAAGTTGAGTTGACTTTTCCTACAAAACCCTAATTTAGCAACTTTTGGGTTTTGATGAATTGTGAGCAATCCTTGATGAATCATGATCAAGCCTTGATCAAATGATGAATGATAATTCAAAATGAGGATTTTGACCAAAAATATTGAAGTTTGACTATATGTGGGCCATAGTTGACTTTTGACCTAACACAATCGATTTTTAGGCATTTGAGCAATTGACTGAGCAAAATTCTTCTGCAAGGCTTGAAACTTGACATGGATGATCTTGGGAACATATTAGGACAATGGTGAGCATTTGGTATCCTTTGGACTCAAGCATCTTGATGAAAAATGAAACCCTAATTTGAGGTATGCTGCCTTAGGAGAGAGTTTGTCTAGTCAACTCTTGAACTTCCTTGAGCAATTTGGGGACCTCACTTGTCATGTATTGAGAAATATGAGAGGGCAAATTTTGGGGTACAACAGCTTCCCCTGTTCAATCTTCTTAAACCTGAGGATGTAGATTGGCTCGTCTGTCTTTCGTGATCTGAAGGTGGAAGATGATTGAACACTAGAGTGCCTAGAAATTTGCACTCGCATGAAGTGACACTTGATTTGTGATATCGGGAATGGGCTCATAGATGCCATTTGGTAGTTTCTAGAGAATTCTCGGAGATGGGCTTAAAGATGCCATCCGAAGAAGTGTTGATCGCATAAGAGATTCCTTTGCGAGAACCCGTATACCTGTTTTTGAGGAGGACTTCGCTGGGGAATGCTGGTCTCTGTCTTGAGAGAAATAGAGTTTTAGGAGCTTCAGTTATCCGTTAATCTACTAGGGAGTTATTCTGGTTTGGGAAGCAGAAGTGAACTATGTGTTTGGTCGGGGTATATGCTGCACCGCGACTTTCTGGGGAAATGTGAAATCAATTGTGTTTGTTCGGGTCCTAGTCTTACAGTGCTGTGGACTGCTGTATGGGGATAAGAGAGGAAGAATCTAGATAGTAAGGTTACGAGAGGGAACCTGGATAGTAGGGTTACTTTGAGGTGAAATCCTGGATAGTAGGGCGATGAGAAGGAACCTGGATAGTAGGGTTACTTCGAGATGAAAGCCTAGATAGTAGAGTTGTGAGAAGGAACCTGGATAGTAGGGTTACTTTGATATGAAAGCCTGGATAGTTGGGCTGTGAGAAGGAACCTGGATAGTAGGGTTACTTCGAGATGAAAGCCTGGATAGTAGGACTGTGAGAAGGAACCTGGATAGTAGAGTTACTTCGATATGAAAGCCTGGATAGTAGGGCTATGAGAAGGAACCTGGACAGTAAGGTTACTTCAATATGAAAGCCTGGATAGTAGGGTTGTGAGAAGGAACTTGGATAGTAGGGTTACTTCGAGGTGAAATCCTGGATAGTAGGGCGGTGAGAAGGAACCTGGATAATAGGGTTACTTCGAGATGAAAGCCTAGATAGTAGGGTTGTGAGAAGGAACCTGGATAATAGGGTTACTTCGAGATGAAAGCCTGGATAGTAGGGTTGTGAGAAGGAACCTGGATAGTAGGGTTACTTCAAGATGAAAGCCTGGATAGTAGGGCTGTGAGAAGGAACCTGGATAGTAGGGTTACTTCGATATGAAAGCCTGGATAGTAGGGCTGTGAGAAGGAACCTGGATAGTAGGGTTACTTAGATATGAAAGCTTAGGTAGTAGGGCTGTGAGAAGGAACCTGGATAAGGTTGTTCTTGTTGCGCCGATGATTACTCTGTTTAGCTTCGAGCGTTGATCATGGACCTGCTGGAAATTGTTGATAATAAATGTCTTTCCTGAAAGAAATGTAGGGTTAGTTATGTGCGATGCATGAGATGCATTGTGTAATGACGTTCTCAAAATAAATGAGACTACGTTATATGTGACGTATGCACATGTCATGATGTATGAACATGAAATGCTGACATAATAATCTGAGTCCAGGAAAATAAATCCCTGACTGTTGTTTGGAGAGTGTGAGAAATGGTATTCTTGACCGCTGTAACAAATCATAGTTCCTCTACTTCTGTTAGGGATGGTGAACAACGATGACTATACTGGGGATTTGCCCCTTGTTTACGGATATTCTGCCGAGGAAAGACTCTGTCCGAGGATAACTCTGTGGGGAATAACTCTGTTGGAGAGGAGATACTCTGTTGATAAATCTGCTGACTTGGAGAAATAACTCAGCTGGGGAAAAATTTACTGACTTACTCGCGATTGTGAATCTCAGTTGGGGAGAGTTATGTCCCCTTCGGGAAAGCTAACATCACTGCCTTTGGATACTTTTACTCTGTGGGGAGTGTATGTACCATTAGTTATATTCTTAAGTTGGCTCTATCCTGGCACCTGATGGATAGAGTAACTGTAAGGTTTGGGCATTTCTTGCTTTTCCCTGTTCCTGGAATTACGAGTAATTGTCTTTTTCTTTTTATGTAAATATTTATGAGCAGCAATTATTCTCAAATGCATATATCAAAAATGAACCATTGGACGTTCTTGCAAAATAAAACAGAAAAAGAAAAACAAATCAAAATTTCTTGTGAAAATAAATTGTATTGATTTTGAAGTTGGCCCATAATAGGCGTTTTTGTACAAAGAGGCTGACGCCCTAGTAAGAGAACACCGCCGAAAGAAATTACAATTTGTAAAAGAAAGAAAATCAGCTATGTAAAACAATCCCATTGGGTTCCAACTCTGCTATTGCCTTTATATCTTCAAGCATCTCATCACTTTGCTGCTTGGTCGAAGGTTGATCAGATTGATTGGTGCCGTCCAAGCTTGATAGTTGATACTGAAGTCTGGTTGCGAGATGATCCAATGAGACATAGTGTTACGCTTTAATCCCTAATTTTTGCCCGGACCTCCCTTTCGGGTTTTCAGTCCACCGGGATACCCTTTTTTGCCCAAGCCTCCCTTTTGGGTTTTCGACTTGCCGGGTGTACAGTTTTTTTTCCGTTTTCATCCCTTACTTTTTCCCGAACCCTTTTGGTTCGCCGGGAAGCCCTTATTTTTGCCTAGGCCAATCAACCTAGCGGGTCTTTGATTATGCGTAGTATCTTTTCACTATGTCTGCATTGACGGGGTGAGGAAGGTCATCACCGTCCATGGTGGTTAGAATTATAGCTCCTCCCAAGAAGATGTTCTTAACCACAAATGGCCCTTTGTATGTGGGGGTCCATTTACCCCTGGGATCACCTTGCGATAGTATGATGCGTTTGATCACTAGATCCCCGACTTGATATTCTTGACGTCTGACTTTCTTGTTAAAAGCCTTGATCATTCACTTTTGATACGTCTGACCATGACAGATAGCAGTAAGTCTCTTTTCATCGATTAGATTCAGCTGATCAAGTCGGGTCTGGATCCAGTCGTCTTTGTTCAAACCCGCATCCTTCGTTATCCTGAGAGAGGGTATCTGGACTTTGATGGGTAGGACTGCCTCCATGCCATATACCAGAGAGTAGGGTGTTGCCCCTGTCGACGTCCGTGCTGAGGTACGGTACCCATGAAGAGCGAAGGGTAACATCTCGTGCCAGTCTTTGTATGTCACCGTCATTTTCTGCACAATCTTCTTGATGTTCTTGTTAGCCACTTCAACAACGCCATTCATCTTCGCCCGATAGAGAGAAGAGTTATGATGCTGTATCTTGAACTATTTGCAGAGTTCGGTGATCATTGTGTTGTTAAGATTTGTACCATTGTCAGTAATAATCCTCTCTGGTACACCATATCGACAAATCAGATTGTGTCGGATGAACCACGCCACGACATTCTTGGTTACTGTAGCAAAGGAAGCTTCCTCAACCCACTTTGTGAAGTAATCAATTTCTACCAGAATGAAGCGATGCCCGTTAGACGCATTAGGTATGATCTCTCCGATCATGTCGATACCCCACATTGCAAAGGGCCAAGGAGCTGTCAAAACATTCAGGGGAACCGTAAGTACATGCACCTTATCAACATAGACTTGGCATTTATGACAGGTTCGAGAGTGCTGATAACAATCGGCTTCCATAGTGGACCATTAATATCCTGCTCGTAGGATTTTCTTCACCATGGTATGTCCACTGGAATGAGTTCTGAAGGTACCTTCATGTAACTCTGCCATGACCCTTTCTGCCTCGCTTTTTTCTACACACTGCAGTAAGGTTGAATCATGGTTACGCTTATAGAGGATTCCATTACGGATGAAGAACTTCACAATGAACCTTCTCAAAAACTTCTTATCATTAACAGATGCCCCCTCGGGGTATTCTTGAGCATCAAGATACCTCTTTACCTCGTGGAACCAGGGTTTATCTGCTACCTCTTCAGTCTCAATGTTACAGCAATGTGTGGGTTTGTCCAACCTCTCAATGGTAATCTGGGGGGCTTCATTATCCCACCTAACTTTGAACATAGAAGACATGGTAGCTAGCGCGTCCGCCAACTGGTTCTATTCTTACAGGAAATATTCAAAGGTTATCTCCTCAAAGTGTGGGAGAAATGTCAGTACATACTCTCAGTAAGGAATAAGATTCGGGTGCTTCGTATCCCACTCACCTTTGATCTGACTTATCACCAGAGCGGAATCTCTGAATACACTTAAGAACTTAATCCTCAGGTCAATAGCAGCTCGAAGACCCATGATACATGCTTCATACTCCGCCATATTGTTGGTGCAGTTAAAACATAACCGGGCAGTGAACGGAGTATGATAGCCTTCAGGAGATATGATTACAGCACCAATGTCGTTTCCTAATGCGTTCGAGGCTCCATCAAAATACATAGACCATCAGGATCCTTCCTCAGGTCCTTCATCTGGTCCAGGTTCTTTGCAGTCGGTTACCAACATGATGTTCTCATCCAGGAACTCGAAATTCATATACTGGTAGTCATCCATGGCCTGATGCGCCAAATGATCTGCCAATACACTCCCCTTGATTGCTTTTTGGGTCGTGTATTAGATGTCGTACTCGGTTAAGATCATCTGCCATCTTGCTATCCTTCCGGAGAGATCGGGCTTCTCGAAAATATACTTGATCGGATCCATCTTTGATATCAACAAGGTGGTGTGAGTCAGCATATACTGTCTCAGTCGGCGAGCAACCCATGCCAAAGTGTAACAAGTTTTCTCGAGCAATGAGTATCAGGTCTCACAGTCGGTAAACTTTTTGCTAAGGTAGTAAATGGCGTGCTCTTTTCGACCAGACTCGTCATGCTGCCCCAGCACACACCCCATTGAATTGTCTAGCACTGTCAAGTATAATATCAAAGGTCTTCCTTCAACTGGAGGCATCAAAATTGGTGGTTCTTGAAGGTATTCTTTGATTCTTTCAATAGAAGTATGGCACTCATCATTCCACTTTACCACTTGTGTTTCTTCAGAAGCTTGAATATTGGCTCACAAGTAGCAGTCAGATGTGAAATGAACCTGGCGATGTAATTCAAGCGTCCCAAGAAACCTCTAACTTCTTTCTCTGTGCGGGGAACCAACATCTCTTGTATGGCTTTTACCTTTGCAGGTGTTGTACCCCAAAATTTTCCCTCCCATATTCTTCAAGATTTGACAAGAATGATCTTCTAATTGTTCAAGACTACTCAAGGGATTGTACAGTCAAACCACCTCCTAAGCCAGCTGAAATTAGGGTTTTGGTTCTTCCAAGGAATTTGGGATTTTCAATGGTTAAATAAAGTCTCATAAGCCTATATACATTCTCAAGCACCTACATGCCAAGTTTCAAGACTCACAGTGCCAATTTGCACAGTCAAAAGCCTCATTTGATCCATAGTCAACTGCAAGGGCAAAATGGTCATTTTGCAGTCAAAAGTCAGAATTTTTGGTCAACATCTTATTTTGAGTCCACAATCATCATTTGATCAAGTCTTGATCATGATTCCTCAAGAATGGCTCAAAAATCATCAAGATGCAAAAAGTTACTATTTTTGGACAGCAGAAAAGTCAACTGTATCTTGACCAGGGCATAACTTTTTCATGGTTCATCAGAAAAATCCCATCCAATGCTCATTTTTAAGGGGATGACATTTGCTACAATCCATCTTCACATTCCAAGTCCAAGAAATGCTCTCACAAAAAGTTATCAATTTCTACATTATAGGTCAATTTCAAAAGTCAACAAAAATGCACTTTAAGTCAAAGACCGTAACTTGAGATTGGTAAATCCAAATGACATGGGACCAAAGGCATTGGTTAGAGGACTTCAAGACCTTTCCAAAATGTCCAAGAACATGTTCATATGATCAAAATTGAGCAAGATATGCATTGGAGAAGTTGGGAAATTTTTATGAATTTGCAAAAGTCAACTTTGCTCAAAACACCTTGTTTTTGCTAATGGGCCTCAAATTTCTTCTTGAAACTTTATCCATGGCCTATGCACGACCCATCAAGCTTAATTGAATTTATTTTCTTATTTTTTATTAATTAATTGGATTTTTTATTAATATTAATTCATTTAATTAATTTAAATTGTAGGAAAATATAAAGATATGGTTTTTCAATCTTTTTGTGAAGCAAGAATGACCTAAAAAGGCTGGCAATTTCGTGCACCAAGTCAAAGATGCAATATATCCAAATTTGGCAACTTTTTCCAATCATGAAGATTCAAAAATATATGATTTCCAGTCAAATATTCAAATCATCATTCCATGGATTTTTGCTCAAAGATTCTGACCTAATCTCATTCTCCTATAAATATACAAGCTAACCCTAATCATGCACACAAGAAATTTCTGCAGAAAAATCCATAACCAATTCAAGAAAATTTAAAGAAAAGTCAAAACTGATTCTTGTGTTCCAAGCCAATTCAAGCCCTTATATTGATTCTAACACGTTGCTGGAAGGGTCAGGAGTGATTTACAATCAAAACCAAGCATTGAAGCTCAAAGAATCATCAAGAACAGAGTCACGATTTGCATTTTATTTTCAGAATTGTGCAGTTCAATTCATGCATATTTAACGTGCTTTTGTGTTTGTTTTGCATTGCTAGAACTCATGTGAAGCTGATGGTATAACTGAATTGGATTAAAACGCACATAATCAAAAGTTGCCATGATTGAATTTTAGGGTTCATAAGCTTTCAAATTAGGGCTTTACAATCCAGGAACAATTAGGGTTCATAAGGCATATGGTTGGAATCGTCAAGACCAGACAAGCACACAGGGACCATCGCGAAATATTTATATTTACCATAGCTCTATTCGATATTTTTGGTCACTGTAGTTTGTGGGGGTTAAAAACCCCCGCTATCTGATTTGTTTTTACATGTACAAAGGAAGAAGATGACTGGGTGTTGATGCATCATTGGTCAGTTTGAAAATAAGTGCGCGCGTTTTTTGGTTACAGCATATTTGATTGTTTTATATATTATATTTTCTTATTGTTATAATAACAAACGCGTGCACATGGCGTAGTAGAGGATGCGTTGGCTTGGAGTCATTGGGACCTGGGTTCGAACCCCAGGTCCCCCAAAATAATTGTTTCTATTTTTTCTTCACATAATCACATGCAACTTTCCAAGATATGTCCTACCATTCGCTTCAAACATCCAAGCGCCATGTGTCTTTAAGCCCAAATCTGAAGGCCAAGAGTGAGTGACTACCATACTCCAAGTCAACACGCATCATGGAGATCCAGAAAGTTAACAAGGCTGGTGTTGTACCCCAAAATTTGCCCTCCCATATTCTTCAAGATTTTCCAAGATCATGATTCAAAATCCCTCAAGGGTTGCACAGTCCAATTGCCTCCTAACATAGTCAAAATTAGGGTTTTGGTTCTTGCAAAGAAATTAAGGTTTTCAAGGGTCCAATCAAGTCCCATATGCCTACATACATTGTCAAGCATCCATATGTCAAGTTTCAAGACTCACAGCATGAAATTGCACAGTCAAAAACCCTAATTGCTTCACAGTCAACTGCAGGGGCAAAATGGTCATTTGACAGTCAAAAGTCAAAAAATTTGGTCAACATCTCATTTTGAAGCCACAATCATCATTTTATCAATTCTTGATCATGATTCTCAAAGTATGGCTCAAAAAGTCTCAAGATGCAAAAGTTTCTATTTTTGGACAGTTGAAAAAGTCAACTGCAGATTGACCAAGGCATAACTTCCTCATGGTTTATCAGAAAAATCCCATCCAAAGCTCATTTTGAAGAGGATGACATTTCCTACAACTCATCTTCACACTTCAAGTCCAAGAAATGCTCTCACAAAAAGTTATCAATTTCAACATTATAGGTCATTTTCAAAAGTCAACAAAAAGGCACTTTAAGTCAAAGACCATAACTTGAGATTGGTAAATCAAAATGACATGGGACAAAAGGCATTGGTTAGAGGACTTCAAGACCGTTCCAAAATGTCCAAGAACATGATCATAGCTTCATAATTGAGCAAGATATGCATTGGAGAAGTTGGGAAATTTTTGGGAATTTTGAAAAGTCAACTTTGCATAAAAGGCTTCAAATTTGCTAATGGGCCTCAAATTCTTTCTTGAATCATTACCCAAAGCCTATTCACGACCCATTGAGCTTAAAAGGATTTATTTTCTTATTTTTAATTAATTAATTGAATTATTATTCTTATTAATTCATTTAATTAGTTGTAATTGTAGAAAAATATCAAATAATGCTTTTCAAATCTTTTTATGCAGCAAAAACACTCCAAATATGCTAAAGATTTCGTGCATCAATTAACAAGGCAAGATCTTCCACAATTGGCAAGGGTATCAATGAAAAAAGATTGAAAAAGATATGATTAGCAATCAAATATTCCAAACATTAATTCATGGATCCATGGGCTCTTTCTTGACCTAAATTCGTTCACATACAAAGGCTGAATGGAACCCTATTCATAAAGACACGAAAAAGCTGCTGAAGCTGCATAACCAATTTGCAACTTTTCCACAAAAACTTGAAAACTGAAATCACACTTGCAGGACAATTCAAGTCTTGAAATTGCTTCTAATACATTACTGGACCTTCCAGGAATCGATTAGCATCAAGAACCAATCGAAACACGTAAAGAACTGAAGAACATAGGCCACACGGTTTGTCTTGTTTTTCAAAATTGCATAACATGATTCATGAGCTTTTAACCATTTTTCTTATTTGATTTGCACTAATAATGATCTTCTGAAGTGATTGGTACCGTTTAATTGGACTAACACTGCTTGTATCAAAATCCACCATTGAAGAATATTAAGTTTTCAGAACATCCAAATTAGGGCTTTTCACATATGATAAAATTGGACCTCAAGACCAATATGGTTGAATTCGTTGCAAGAAGCCTGATTCATTGAGATAATCGCGCCTTTTTTATATTAACTCCTCTCCTATTCGCTATTATTCACTGTTCCATTTAGTGGGGGTTTAAAACCCCCGCTACTTGTTTTCTATTTGCAGGAAGAACGAAGACGAAGCATGTGTGTCATCACGTTACTGGGAGATTCAAATATTAGCGCGTTTTTCTTTGTTTCAGCATAATTTCCTTTTTTTTCATATATTATAATTCTTTGTTATATTGTATACAAACAAACGCAAATGGCCTGGTGGTTGAGGACGTGTACTGCAGGCATTGGGACCTGGGTTCGATTCCCAGGTCCCCCCACATAATTCATAACTTTTGTTTTAGTGTCTTCTAGTGCAGCGCTTCATTCAGTGGCCTACCATGAGCCTCATGCCTGTTCTTGCCAAGTGGCCAGGAGATCTCATCCAATGGTCAGAAAGTGAATCCCATGGTGCACTTCAGTCAACAGCATGCACTCAAGCGTGGAAATTCAAACAAGGCTTCGTCAATGGGCCTGAATTACTTCCAACAAACTTCCATTCTGGGCCTGATACCCCCATTGGTTTGCATTTTTTTATTTTATTTGATTTTCTTTTCTAATTCTTTTTAATGTTTTAATTGTTTTTTCACCATAAAATAATTTTCATAATATAAAAATCAGAAACCAAAAAATGTTTTATATGTAATTATTATTAATTTCACTATTAAAATATTTTTGTAAATAAATTTCAATAACTAACTTAGTTAATTTAGGTTTTAATTTTAATCTTTTTTCTTAATAAATAAAAAATATGTAGAATTAGGTTTTGATATTTTAATTTCTTTTTTAATTAACTATTTTCCTCATTATTTATTATTATTAATTATTATTTTTGTAAATAAACATGTAATTTAATTAACTAGTAAATTAGGTTAACTTTAATATTTTCTTTAATAATCAAAAATAATTTAGAACTAGGGTTTCACTAACTTTAATTTTAATCCTTTTCTTTATTTTCATAAATACAAAAAAAACATAAAAAATACTTTTTTTAATTAAATAATTAAATAGACTTTAATTTCATTTAATTTCAAGCAAAGGGTCAAAACCCTCGGACATTCAATTTTAATTTCTTTCCGCGCATTATTTTCTTTTCGAATATTATGTAACTGCTCAAGGATTGTAATAATAATTAGGTTTACCGCATTTCTTTACTTTCCGCATTTTACCAAACGGGTCTTTGTATTTTGGTGATGTATAGACCCGCGCCTTGTAATAGCGTAGCCTTTATTTTCCTGTATTTAACTTTCTGCACTCCTAAATTCTAAATTGCATGAAAGAATGTGTGTGAATTAAAAACAAGCATAGCTCACAATACCATGATCAAAGATAATTGTTAAACTGAAAATAACACACAAATTCACACACCACTTCTAGGGTACGCCTCACCTGTTGCCTTTGAAACGTGGTCGTCAAGTATAGGACGTTTTAGTAAGTCCTTATGTCCATGATCCAGTTGCCTCGGAATAGTTGCCTCGAAACAGTTGCTTCGGAATAGTTGCCTCGAAACGGTTGCCTCGAATTAAAAAAGGATCAAGGACATAAGGGTAGCTTCTAAGGTGTCCTAACTGTTGCTTCGGTGACCACAATGTCCCTAAAATCGAATTGACCCGAACACCTCCAACGATGGTGCTACCTACCTATCAATGGTGGGATGGCACTACCTTAAGGACATTTACACAGCCTAATTCCTTAGGGTAGGTAGATGACTCATAGATACTTGCTCTCTCTAAAAAACAAAACAAAATCTTTTCACACCGACACTTTCAAAAAGCTTTCAAAATAATTTTTCAAACACTCTTGAGGACAGATACAAGAGTTATTCAGAAATCATTAAACGAAACTTTTTCAAACCCACTCACATCTTGAAAAGCAAACACTTTGAAAACATAAGAGCAAGTATCTAAGAGCCCGTGGATAACCACTGATAGAAAGGGTGCTAACACCTTCCCTTTCTATAAATCTACCTCCCGAACCGAGAAACTATCTCATAAGGAATTTTGCTGTGCTTTTGTCCTGTCCATGTTGGAGAAAATAAAAGACGGTGGCGACTCTTGCTTCCGCGACATTTCGCGAACCAGCGTTAAACAGTCAGTTCTAAATCCACCGATCACAGAACTGGCGACTCTGCTGGGGACACTTAAAGTGAGGTGTACCTTAGGATAGCTCATACTTGTGTTTTCAATTGTCTGAATTGTTTGCTTTATTATTGTGGGTACTGTTTTGGGGGTTCTATAGATCCTAACCTGGATCTGGGGGATACCTTCTTAGAAAGTAGCAACAAGACCGTGAGGGAATTGTGCGGGGTATACCGACATGGTTGAAGCAGTCTGCTACGTTGATGTGGCACTTTGGTGAGTACCGGTAACCCTTGAGTCAAGTCAAGGAGAGTACGGGGCCGCCACGTGGTGTCGTGAAACATCAACTGACCTTAGGAACCTTAATTAAACCATCTTGGCCTCTTTAGGGTAGTGAGATAACTGACTTTGGTGCAGTCCGAGGTTGGTTGATACTCGATACTACACTCAGTTGAGGGTTGTTTTCTTGGAATATTTCGGTCACCAGTTCAGTGGCTAAATCGAAACGATGAACACAGAAAACAATCCAGTGATATTGGGACCCTTAGAACCCGGTTACTTCTGATAGGACAGGTTTTGAGCCCACCAACTTCAAGAGGGTAATACCTAGACCCCATGCTGGCCTAAACTCTAAGGGCTCTCTTGTGTGACTTGTGTGCCTTCCAACTTGACTATTTGCATGCTTGTTATCTGACACTTGAGTTTCTTGCAGGTTTTGTTTACAGTCCTTAATTGGGACTCATAACAGGGTTTACCTACATTACCTCATGCATAGCATAACATCATACCATTGCATGCATCCTGCATAAAGATTAACCCGTTTCAAGGATCTCAAGGGCTTGTGATGCAGGTCATGATGAATCAAACTGTCTAGCAAGGGGCAAAGGGGATTTATTTTCCTCTAGCCAAGGTTAATGACTTGAGTCAGGGGCTATGACCCACTCGATATGGTGAGCCTTGACCCTTGAAGAAGGAACTCAGCAACATGAAGTTCCTTCAATCAAGCTACCCAGATTTAAATTCTAACAATTTTCTTGTTTACCCCGCAAGATCCTTGGAAACATTGCATGCATATCATACATATCATTGCATTACAGGTACCACTGTTTACAGGTCACTTACCTTCTTTGCTGTTTATTTCAGCAGTCTCATTATGAATCCTGAATCATCTACTGAGCAATCCATCAAGGCCCTCCAGGATCAGAACGCCCAGTTCCAGGAGTTGATTAAGAGCCTAGCCCAAGGTTAACAGGATTTGAAGACTCTGCTCTCGAAGAAGAAGAAGAAGAGAACGGTGTTGTTCAACCCGAGACGCAAATCTTGGAATGGATCACTAAATGAAGTTGAGCAGACTACCCCATCTGTTGGAAAGGACAGCCCCCATGAGGGAGAGGTTCCTAGTCCAGTGGTCTCCGACAACGAGACAGAGTTCAATGATGAACAATACCCTCCAGCTGAGGACAGGTATAGACAGTTAGAAGACCAGCTAAGTGCTATGGAGATACAAAAAGTGCCCGGCCTGGACTTCGAAGATCTAGGTCTGTCTTCCGGGGTAGTGATCCCACACAAGTTTAAGGCACCTGCCTTTGCCAAATATGACGGGGCTTCCTGTCCTAAGCTGCATCTCAGGTCATACATAAGGAGGATCCAGCCCTACACGGCTGACAAGAATTTGTGGATTCACTTCTTTTAGGATAGTCTGTCAGGAACTCAACTCGACTGGTTCTATCAACTGAATGGAGCCAATATCCGCAGCTGGGAGGACTTGGCCACTGCATTCTACAAGCAATACCAGTACAATGCCGACCTTGCTCCCATGCGCACTCAGCTTCAGGGAATGTCTATGGGTGTAGGCGAAGGTTTTAAAGAATATGCGCAAAAGTGGAGAGACCTTGCTGGAAGGGTGTAGCCACCTCTAACTGACCGTGAGCTTGTGGACATGTTCTTGGGGACCCTGTCTGGGCCGTTCTTCAACCATCTGATTGGCAACTCCTCAGCCGGGTTTACAGACCTTATCTTGACTGGGGAAAGAATTGAAGCTGGTATCAAGGCGGGGAAGATTCAAGAGGCCACGCCTTCTGACACTCACAAAAAGCCTTACATGGGGAAGAAAGAGTCTAATGCTGCATACAGTCAAAAGAGTCGCCGTGACCAACATGCAGGGGCAGTCATGATCTCTGGTTCTGCACCACGCCGACAACCACAAAAGGAAAATTAGCGAAGGCCGGACGAGCCTAAAAGACAATTCACCAACATCAACATGCCATTGTCACAAGCATTGCAGCACATGTTGAAAATGAATCTGATTGCGGAGATCAACCCTCCTGCAAATCCCAAGACCTCCTCTCCAAACTACAACCCAGAAGCGAGGTGTGCTTATCATTCTGATAGCCCGGGGCACGATACTGAGGATTGTTGGGCGCTGAAATACAAGATCCAGAATATGATCGACGCTAAGGAGATCAAATTCGAGCCTGCTGAGACTCCCAATGTGACCACAGCTCCCTTGCCAAAACATGGCTAGGATTGGAATACTTATGTTCATTCGAATGTTCAAGTTGTAATTTTCTTTGATTGTTCAAACATTTTATTTCATGTCGAACTTGGTTATTTCATTAATGCATTCTACGTGTCTGTTTTGAAGTAATTGTGTTCATTATATTCAAAATTGCTTTTATTTTTGATGTTCAACGCTCGCTTTTAAAATTCTAAGCCGCTTGAGGGAGGATGACGGAAACGATACCACAATTTACAGTATGCTTTTGAACAGACCCCGCTGATGAGGTACAAGCATTGTTTCAATTCCTAAACACTGGATTTATAAGGAAGATAATCCCTCGTCAACCCCTTCGAGCCAAAGAAGTAGGAATTTTTCTTTTCGCAAAATTTAAAACCCTTAATCATGACCTGGGGCAGGGTAGTTCTCTCAGTTGATCCAAATGCATAATGAACAGCATCAAAGGAGTCCCTCCAAAACAAAAGACGATGACGGTTCTGAATAATCTTAAAGATAGGCAGTCATTATCTCTCGAAATAAAAACCCATTAAGTCAAAACCTATGAAGGAGACTTACAAAAACTGGGGCATCCCGCTGACTGTAATCACAAAAGAAACAGTTCAGGCAAAATACAGGGATAATGAAATCAAAAAAAGAAAGAGGTCCTACAAACCCCCAACAAAAAAAGGAATGACTGCCTATTCCAAATAAACTGTCAATATCCGAACCATCACTGGTATATCAAAGCAAAGACTCAAACAAGGTCTAACGCACGGTCAACTGAGTTTAGGTTTGAAGAACATCACGAAGAGCGGGTGGGTACAAATACATTTTGAGCCTTATCCTTTGTTTCTTAAACCGTGAACCAGGCCATGTTATAACCCTTAAAAAGTCCTAGCTGAAGCATGGGTTAATTCGAAAGCATACTGTTACGAAAGGTATCCTGACTCCTTAAGGCTCACGGTAAAATAACGAGTTGACATCACAGTTTACAAAAAAATTCACTTGTTTTTATGAAAAAAAATGCATTTTCAAAAAAAAAAAAAAATTCAAGACAGACATAAGCTTTGCATTTTTAAAATAACATTGTTTGCATATGACTTTTTTGTTCGAATAGCAAAGAAATTCGCACGAAGAATATCTAGTGAACAAAAGTACTTCCAACCAAGGGGCAGACGTGATCATTGCCCGTCATCTGGGACAGTTAAGTCAAGATTCGGAGAATCTCTCAAAAGGCCAACCAGCCTGGGGCAAATCTCCGCCTGAGTCACCTGGGGCATTGGACATGAGTTCCATCTATGAATCTTGCCTGATCAAGCATCTTCTGGTAATATGGCAATACAATATTACTGACAGTGACAACTCCCTGAGAACGTGGACATAGTCAAAAAAATACTACGCACGAACTAAAGACCCGCTAGGTTGACACACCTAGGCAAAAATAAGGGCTTCCCGGCGAACCAAAAGGGTTCGGGCAAAAATAAGGGATGAAAATGAAAAATTTGTACACCCGACAAGTCGAAAACCTGAAAAGGCGGCTTGGGCAAAAATGGGTATCCCGGTGGACTGAAAACCCGAAAGGGCGGTCCAGGCAAAAATTAGGGATCAAAAGCGTACGACTATGTCCCGGCATTTCGTCACTTGCCTACCAGAGGAAGATTTGTCAATCGGCAGTCCTCAAGCACCTCCACAGGTACCTTCTCCCACAGAAACAGGGGCAATAATGAGGGGTCTGAACGATCTAGTTGCTCTGTCCCCCCAAGGTACCAAGGTAGGTTCTGCTGAAGAATGTAACCAAGTTATCTCCATTCCCCAGTGAAGTCGCCAAGGTTCAACAATTCTCTCCCAAGCAGTTGGCCTCCCATCAACCCTAACAAGGCACAACATTCTCCAGCAAATTAGCAATACTCCCCCCGAGCAGAGTTATCCTCTGTCAGCCTTAAGGAAGTTGGATTATCCCCCAGAAGATCTCAATATTCCCCAACAGTACACAAACATTCCTAACAAGCATCCCCGGCAATCTTGATCTAAGATTGTTCCCCGGCGGAATACCAAACATCCAGTGGAGCCATTTCCCCAATCCAATCTGAAAAGTTTCCCCAGGAAAGTGGAATCCATATCCCCAGCAGGTCTTGAAGCTTATCCCCAGTAGATTCTGGAAGCTTACCCCTGCAAAGCACGAACGCCCCTCCCGGCTTTATTCAGAAGGTTATTTCCCCACCAGGATATAACTGGGTTATCCTCAGCCATTTGCCACGGAAAGATCGTCCTCGGCAAAGTCTTCCTATCCCCAGCGGAGTTCATCAATTCCCTCAATAAAGCTTATCAATGGTATCCCCAGCGGAGTTATCATCAGCATCTCAGTAAAGTACCTCTCTTTCCCCACAGAGTTCACTCCCCGTAGAGTAATCTATCCGCCAAGTTTATTCCCTAACGGAGCCATCTTCTCCTATCGGTTTATTCTTGTAGTCATCATCCCCGGCAGAAACGAAGAACTCTACTCTTCAAACATCAGCCCAGGATTCAATAAGCTCCCGACATTCGTCAAGGATTTATTTTCCCAGATGAGAATACATTCATAAACGTCACATCTTCATACATTATAGCATGCATACGCATCATACAACACAAATCTCATTTATTTTTGAGAACATCTTAAAATCATGCAGTTCATGCATCATGAAATTGCATACAACTAATACTTTGCCTTTTCAGGAAAAAGTCAATCAAAGGATGATTACCATCTACCGTTGCAGTTCCAGATCAACACCGGTAACAAGCCAGGACAATTCTGTAGACGACTGATCATGGGTTAATATCTGAAACCAAACAGGACAATTATCTACTTGATCATCCTCGGGCAACCCTACACCGGTTCCTTTTCGTTCAAAAGAAGTCTTACACGGGCTCATCAACGGGCAACCCTACACAGGTTCCTTCTCAACCTCAGATGTAGTTTTACACGAACTCATCATCAGGCAACCCTACACCGGTTCCTTCTCAATTTTCAGAAGAAGTCTTACACGGACTTATCATCAAAGTAACCCTACACCGGTTCCTTTTATTTCAGAAGAAGTCTTACACGGACTTATCTCAAGATGACCTTACCCCGGTTCATCAAGAAGTCTTACACGGGCTCATCAACGGGCAACCCTACACAGGTTCCTTCTCAACCTCAGATGTAGTTTTACACGAACTCATCATCAGGCAACCCTACACCGGTTCCTTCTCAATTTTCAGAAGAAGTCTTACACGGACTTATCATCAAAGTAACCCTACACCGATTCCTTTTATTTCAGAAGAAGTCTTACACGGACTTATCTCAAGATGACCTTACCCCGTTTCATCCAAAAGTCTTACATGGACTTATCCCGAAGTAACCTTACCCCGGTTCCTCCTGAAGTTTTACACGAACTTATCCCAAAGAAACCCTACACAGGTTCTCTCTCTCCGGACGTAGTTTTACACGGGATCGTCGCCAAAGAAACCCTACACAGGTTCTCTCTCTCCGGACGTAGTTTTACACGGGCTCGTCGCCAAAGAAACCCTACACAGGTTCTCTCTCTCCGGACGTAGTTTTACACGGGCTCGTCGTCAAAGAAACCCTACACAGGTTCTCTCTTTCCAAAGATGAAGTTTTACACGGACTCGTCATCAGAAACCCTACCCAGGTTTTACTTCTTCCAGGATGCAGTCTTACACGGGCTCATCATCAAAGTAACCCCATACAGGTTCCCCCCTCAAACTCCAGGCGTAGTTTTACACGGACTCGTCATCAGTAAACCCTACACAAGTTTCCTTCTCAGCTCTAGATGCGGTTTTACACGGACTCGTCATCAAAGTAACCCTACACAGGTTCCTTCTCCCTCTCAGATGCAGTCTTATACGGACTCATCGCCAGTCAACCCTACACAGGTTTCCTTCTTTCAAAGATGCAGTTTTACACGGACTCATCGCCAGTCAACCCTACACAGGTTTCCTTCTTTCAAAGATGCAGTTTTACACGAGCTCATCATCAGGCCACCCTACACAGGTTCCCTCTTTCAACACCAGAAATTACAATTCAACAGACAACCTCCAGATGGCATCTATAAGCCCATCCTCCCATCCATCACATTTCCAAATGGCATCTATAAGCCCATTCCCGACAATGTTCTGTCACACTTCCAGATGGCATCTACAAGCCCTTCCTCCTATCCATCAGTCTCTAAATGGTATCTATAAGCCCATTCCCTACATCACCTTGCTGATACTCTACTATGTTAGTGTAAATTCCTGGGCACTCTAGTGTTCAATCATATTCCACCTTTGGATTGCGAAAGGCACGCCAGCCAATCTACATCCTCAGGTCTAAGAAGATTGAACAGGGGCAACTATTGTACCCCAAAATTTGCCCTCCCATATTCTTCAAGATTTGCCAAGATCATGATTCAAAATCCCTCAAGGGTTGCACAGTCCAATTGTCTCCTAACACAGTCAAAATTAGGGTTTTGGTTCTTGCAAAGAAATTAAGGTTTTCAAGGGTCCAATCAAGTCCCATATGCCTACATACATTGTCAAGCATCCATATGTCAAGTTTCAAGACTCACAGCATGAAATTGCACAGTCAAAAACCCTAATTGCTTCACAGTCAACTGCAGGGGCAAAATGGTCATTTGACAGTCAAAAGTCAAAATTTTTGGTCAACATCTCATTTTGAAGCCACAATCATCATTTGATCAATTCTTGCTCATGATTCTCAAAGTATGGCTCAAAAAGTCTCAAGATGCAAAAGTTTCTATTTTTGGATAGTTGAAAAAGTCAACTGCAGATTGACCAAGGCATAACTTCCTCATGGTTTATCAGAAAAATCCCATCCAAAGCTCATTTTGAAGAGGATGACATTTCCTACAACTCATCTTCACACTTCAAGTCCAAGAAATGCTCTCACAAAAAGTTATCAATTTCAACATTATAGGTCATTTTCAAAAGTCAACAAAAAGGCACTTTAAGTCAAAGACCATAACTTGAGATTGGTAAATCAAAATGACATGGGACCAAAGGCATTGGTTAGAGGACTTCAAGACCTTTCCAAAATGTCCAAGAACATGATCATAGCTTCAAAATTGAGCAAGATATGCATTGGAGAAGTTGGGAAATATTTGGGAATTTTGAAAAGTCAACTTTGCATAAAAGGCTTCAAATTTGCTAATGGGCCTCAAATTCTTTCTTGAATCATTACCCAAAGCCTATGCACGACCCATTGAGCTTAAAAGGATTTATTTTCTTATTTTTAATTAATTAATTGAATTTTTATTCTTATTAGTTCATTTAATTAGTTTTAATTGTAGAAAAATATCAAATAATGCTTTTCAAATCTTTTTATGCAGCAAAAACACTCCAAATATGCTAAAGATTTCGTGCATCAATCAACAAGGCAAGATCTTCCACAATTGGAAAGGGTTTCAATGAAAAAAGATTGAAAAAGATATGATTAGCAATCAAATATTCCAAACATTAATTCATGGATCCATGGGCTCTTTCTTGACCTAAATTCGTTCACATACAAAGGCTGAATGAAACCCTATTCATAAAGACACGAAAAAGCTGCTGAAGTTGAATAACCAATTTGCAACTGTTGTACCCCAAAATTTGCCCTCCCATATTCTTCAAGATTTGCAAAGATCAAGATTCAAAATCTCTCAAGGGTTGCACAGTCCAAATGCCTCCTAACACAGTCAAAATTAGGGTTTTGGTGCTGGCAAAGAAATTGAAGTTTCCAAGGTTCCAATCAAGTCCCACATGCCTATAAACATTGTCAAGCATCCTTATGTCAAGTTTCAAGACTCACAGCATCAAATTGCACAGTCAAAAACCCTAAATGCTTCACAGTCAACTACAGGGGCAAAATGGTCATTTGACAGTCAAAAGTCCAAATTTTTGGTCAACATATTATTTTTAGGCCACAAACATCATTTGATCAATTCTTGATCATGATTCTCTAAGCATGGCTCAAAAAGTCTCAAGATGCAAAAGTTTCTATTTTTGGACAACTGAAAAAGTCAACTGCAAATTAACCAAGGCATAACTTCCATATGGTTTATCAGAAAAATTCCATCCAAAGCTCATTTTGAAGAGAATGAAATTTCCTACAACTCATCTTCACACTTAAAATCCAAGAAATGCTCTCACAAAAAGTTATCAATTTCAACATTATAGGTCATTTTCAAAAGTCAACAAAAAAGCACTTTAAGTCAAAGATCATAACTTGAGATTGATAAATCAAAATGACATGGGACCAAAGACATTGGTTAGAGGACTTCAATAACTCTCCAAAATGTCCAAGAACATGATCAAAACTTAAAAATTGAGCAAGATATGCCTTGTAGAAGTTGGGAAATTTTTGGGAATTTTGAAAAGTCAACTTTGCACAAAAGGGCTCAAAAATGCTAATGGGCCTCAATTTCTTCCATGAATCATTACCCAAAGGCCATGCACGACCCATTGACCTAAAGGGGAGTTATTTTATTATTTTTAATTAATTAATTGAATTTTTAATCTTATTAATTCATTTAATTAAAATTAATTATGAGAAAAATACTAAATCATGTTTTTCAAATCCTTTTGTGCAGCCAATTCACTCATTATGACCTCAATATCTCGTGTATCAATCACCAAGGATAAAATCATCCAAATTTGGCATAATTGGCATGAAAAAGATTGAAAATAAGATATGGAAAATCAAATATTCAAAATCATAAACGAATGGATTTTGGGCTGGCTTTTTGACCTAATTCTACTCACATACATATGCAAGACTGAAACCTAATGCATTGGACAAGAAGCTGCGCAGGAATCAAAGAACCACATTGCATTTTTCACAAAAAACCTTGAAATTGTTTTCATAGCTACTGCACATTTGAAGGCCTAAAAGCTATTCCAATACATTGCTGGACGACCTAGGAAGCGTTTGCAATCAAAGCCAAGTCTCCAGACCTCCAGAAGTGGTAGAACGACATCACCCTGTTCATAAATTTTTTCATATTCGTGTTTGAATTTACATGCATTTTTCATACGTTTTAAATGTTGATTTACACTAACATGAACATTATGAAGCTAATGGTACCCTTGAATTGAACTAAGAACGCCTGTGTCAAAAGTTGCCATTAACGATCGCTAGGGTTTCAGAACTCCAGATTTGGGGCTTTACACATATGGTAAAATCAGGCCTTGAAACCTATGCCAATGGAACCAGGACATCCAGACGAACCATTTGACCACCTCGCGCCCTTTTTATATTTGCTTATGCGCTAATCGTTATTTTTCCTGGGCTTGTTTAGTGGGGGTTTAAAACCCCCGCTATTTGATTGTGTTACAGGGACAAAGACGAAGAAGATGCTAGCGTGGCTTGGTATTACTGGACAGTTTAAACATTGGCGCGTCTTTTTGGTTATTCCGACACAATATTGTTTTTTCTATTATATTAATCACGTTCCATTATACATACAAATAAACGCGTTGGCTTGGTTGGTGGATGAAGTGGCATGCAGGTATTGGGACCTGGGTTCGATTCCCAGGTCCCCCACTTCTTCCATAATTTTTTCTTCAATATGTTTCTATGCAGCATGCCATCAAAAGACCACCATACAACCCCACCTCCTAGCTTACCACGCGCCCAGGAAGTCTCATCCAAAGGTCAGAATGTGGAGGTCCACCATGCACGCTGGTCAATCATTCCACACACGCGCTAGAAAGTCAAAAGGGGCCTCATTCTGTTGGGCCAAACTGCTTCCAAATACACCTCTAAATTGGGTCAGACACCCCCATTGTTTGTATTTCTTTTTCTAATTTCCTTTTCTTTTCTTCTTTTTATTTTAATTTTTTTTTATTTAATTCCAAAAATAATTTTCATAATAAAACCAGAAAAATCAAAAATCAAAAATATGTTTATTTAATATTTAATTCATTAATATTTTTGTAAATAAATCTTTAAACCATTAATTTAGTAAATTAGGTTTTAAAATTTAAATGTTTTTCTTAATAACCAAAATATGTAGAAATTAGGTTTTTAGCATTTTTTATCTTTTTTTAATAAACATTTTTTTTCTTATTATCATTATTATTAACTATTAATTAATTTTGTAAATAAACATGTCATTAATTAATTAGGGTAAATTAGGTTAAAACTTAAATATTTTTCTTTTAATAATTAAAAACAACTTAGAACTAGGGTTTTATTTAATTTCTAATCTTAATTAATTTTCTTTATTCCATAAATACCAAAAACCATAAAAAAACATTCCTTTTCTCATTAAATAATTAATTATTTTTTTTTAATTTCATTTAATTTCTTTAAAGGGTCCAACGCCCTCGAACATTCGATTCTAATTTCTTCTCGCGCGTTTGTCCTTATTTTTTTGTTTCAAATATCATGTAATTGCTCAAGCCATGTAATAGTAATTAGGAATTTATTTATTTTCCGCATTTTATTAAAAAACGGGTCTTTGTTAATTTGGCGATGTATAGACCCGCGCCTTATAATAGCGTAGGACTTTATTTTCCGCACTTTAATTTCCGCACCCTTAAAACTGCTAAACTTTGCATGAAAGAATGAATGGCCAAAAATAAAAACAACGCGTAACTCACGATACCATGACAAGATAAAACATAACTGAAAACAATACACAAATTCACACACCACTCTTAGGGTACGCCTCACTGTTGCCTTGCCCCTCGAAACGTGGTCGTCGAGTATAGGACGTTTTAGTAAGTCCTTATGTCCATGACCCATGGCATAAGGGTAGCTTCTAAGGTGTCCTACTATTGCTCCAGTGACCACACTGTCTCTAACCCTCGAATTGACCCAAACACCTCCAACGGTGGTGCTACCTATCTCTCAATGGTGGGATGGCACTACCTTAAGGACATTTACACAGCCTAATTCCTTAGGGTAGGTAGATGACTCGTAGATACTTGCTCTAATTCAAAACAAATCAAAACTTCTTTTCACACCGACACTTTTCAAAAAGCTTTCAAAAACAATTTTTCAAACACTCTTGAGGACTGATACAAGAGTCGATCTAAAACTTTCAAAGAAACTTTTTTCAAACTCACTCACAATTGAAAAGCAAACCACTTTTGAAAACACAAATGAGCAAGTATCTAAGAGCCCATGGATAACCATGGATAGAAAGGGTGCTAATACCTTCCCCTTCTATAAATCTACCTCCCGAACCGAGAAACTATCTCATGAGGAATTTTGCTGTGCTTTTGTCCTGTCCATGTTGGAGAAAATAAAAGACGGTGGCGACTCTTGCTTCCGCGACATTTTGCGAACCAGCTTTAAACAGTCAGTTCCAGATCCACCGATCACAGAACTGGCGACTCTGCTGGGGATCCTTATAAAGTGAGGTGTACCTTAGGATAGTTCATAACTATGTTTTCAATTGTTGTGCTTTGTTTGCTTTATTATTGTGGGCTGCATCGGAGTTACATAGATCCTAACCCGGATCTGGGGATACCCTGTTAGGTAGCATAAGCTGTGAGGGACCTGTCCGGCGTAGACCGACATGGGTGAAGCAGTGGCTACGTTGGTGTGGCGCCTTGGTCTGTACCGATATCCCTTGTGTCACAACGAGGAGAATATGGGTCTTCTGAGGAGTCATTAAGCACCAACCGACCTTAGAACCTTAAATGACCCAACTTGGCCAATAGAACAGTAGCAGTATGCTACACCCATTGAGGCTAAACTCTCGTGATGGTTCTGGCCGCAAGAAAAGATTGCGATGCTGGAGTTATGACCGATTGAGGGTAGTCAGTGATATTGGGATCCTCTAGAACCCGGTTACTTCTAATAGGATAGGTCTTAACCAACAAACTGAAAGAGGGTAATACCTAGACCCCATGCTGGCCTAAACTCTAAGGGCTTCTCTTGTGTGACTTGTGTGCCTTCCAACTTGACTATTTGCATCCTTGTTATCTGACACTTGAGTTTCTTGCAGGTTTTGTTTACAGTCCTTAATTGGGACTCATAATAGGATTTGCCTACATTACTCCATGCATAGCATAACATCATACCATTGCCCGCATCCCGCATAAGGACTAACCCGTTTCAAGGATCTCAAGGGCTTGTGATGCAGGTCATGATGAATCAGAATGTCTAGCAAGGGGCAAAGGGGATTTATTTTCCTCTAGCCAGGTTGATGATCTGAGTCAGAGGCTATGACCCACTTGACAAGGTGAGCCTTGACTCTTGAAGAAGGTTCCCCTAACCAAGGTTGTTTGGAAATCAAAACCAGACATGATGACTAAAGTCAGGGGCTATGACCCACTAGATATGGTGAGCCTTGACCCTTGAAGAAGGACTCTCAACAACATGAAGTTCCTTCAATCAAGCTACCGGATTCAAATTCTAACAATTTTTCTTGTCTACCCCGCGAGATCCTTGAAAACATTGCATGCATATCATACATATTGTTGCATTACAGGTACTCTTTTTGACAGGTCACTTACCATCTGCGCTGTTTATTTCAGCAATGGCTTTCCAACAATACAACCAGGACCTTCATGCTCAAGAGGCTCGGTTCGGGGAAATCCTCCTGAATCTATCCAAGGGGCAGGAAGAGCTGAGAACACTTCTCATGGGGACTTTGGTCAGGAACAGTGCTGAGGATGTCAAGGACGAACGGCTGAAACATCTGCAAGCTGAGGTGGATGCAATGAGAGCCCAGATGCTGGGGCAGGTGACTGTCATTCAAGACTTAGCTCAAAGACAAGAAGAGCTCGGGGTTCTCATCAACCAACTGCTTCGGGGTAACCAACTGGGGCAAACATCTAAGGGTGAAGAGCCAGTCATCATTCAACCACCTTTGAGACAAGAAGATAAGGGAAGAGCTCCTCAAATGGCTTAAGTATCACAACTTCAGCATCAACCTCACCAGCTTCAGCCAGATAAGCCCAAAAGGCAATTCACCAAGCTCAACGTGTCGCTGCCTCAAGCTTTACAACAACTGTTGAGGTTGAATTTGGTAACTCTAAGGGATCCTCCTAGGAATCCCAACAGGACACCTTCAAGGTATAACCCCAACGCCTGCTGCGCTTATCATTCTGACAGCCCGGGGCATGCTACAGATGATTGTTGGACCTTGAAGAACAAGATCCAGGACCTGATTGATGAAGGAGCTGTGGAATTCACCCAAGATGGCCAGGCTGAGTGCTTCTACCATCCCTACAAGATTCACCAGTTGAAGTAACAAGCCCTAAGATGAGAAGACTTTTGTTTATTAGAATTTTCAAGTTGTAACTTTCTTTTGATTGTTCAAACATTTATTCATGTTAAACGTTGTTATTTCATTAATGCATCGCATATGTCTGTTTTGAAGCAATATATTCGCATTCGCTATATTCAAACTGATTTCATATTTTTTGATGATCAACTCTTGATTAAGAAATTCTAAGCCTCTTGAGGGAGGATGACGAAAACGATACCACAATCTACAGTATGCTTTTGAACAGACCCCGCTGATGAGGTACAGACATTGTTTCAATTCCTAAACACTGGAGTGATAAGGAAGATAATCCCTCGTCAACCCCTTTGAGCCAAAGAAGTAGGAGTTTTTCTTTTCGAAAATTAAAACCCTTAATCGTAACCCGGGGCAGGGTAATTCTCTCAGCTGATCTAGGTGCACAACGAATGACACCAAAGAAGTCCTTCCGAGACAAAATACAGTGATGGTTCCAAATAATCATAGAGACAGGCAGTCATTACATCTCAAAATAAAAGCCCAATAAGTCAAAACCTATGAAGGAGACTTACAAAAACTGGGGCATCCCGCTGACTGTAATCACAAAAGAAACAGTTCAGGCAAAAAACAGGGATAACGAAATCAAAAAGCAAAGAGGTCCTACAAACCCTCAACAAAAAGGAAATGACTGCCTATTCCAAATAAACTGTCAATATCCGAATCATCACTGGTATATCAAAGCAAAGACTCAAACAAGGTCTAACGCACGATCAGCTGAGTTTAGGTTTGAAGAACATCACGAAGAGCGGGTGGGTACAAATAATTTGAGCCTTTATCCTTTGTTTCTTAAACCATGAACCAGGCCACGTTATAACCCTTAAAAGTCCTAGCTGAAGCATGGGTTAGTTCGAAAGCATACTGTTACGAAAGGTATCCTGACTCCTTAAGGCTTGTGGTAAAATAACGAGTTGATATCACAGTTTACAAAAAATTCGCTTGTTTATTAAAAACTGCATTTTCAAAAACTTCAAGACAGACATAAGCTTTGCATTTTTAACATAACCTTGTTTGCATATGACTTCTTATTTGAAAAGCAGAGAAATTCGCACGACGAATATCCTGTGAACAAAATCTTCTCAACAAAAGCTCAAATGGAAGAAGCACTTCCAATCAAGGGGCAGACATGATCATGGTATATTATCTGGGGCAGTCCAATCAAGATTCGGAGAATCTCTCAAAGGCCAAATACCCTGGGGCAAATCTCTGCCTGAGTCACTTGGGGGCATTCCAGCAACGAATCTTGCCTGATCAAACATCTTCTGGTGGCATGGCAAAACACTTCTAACAGGGGCAACTCCCTACATTCTGAGAGCGTGAACATAGTCGAAAAAAATACTACGCATAATCGAAGACCCGCTAGGTTGACACACCTAGGCAAAAATTAGGGCTTCCCGGCGAACCAAAAGGGTTCGGGAAAAAATAAGGGATGAAATGAAAAAACCTGTACACCCGGCAAGTCGAAAACCTGAAAAGGCGGTTTGGGCAAAAATGGGTATCCCGGTGGACCAAAAACCCGAAAGGGCGGTCCAGGCAAAAGTTAGGGATCAAAGCGTACGACTATGTCCCGTCGTCTCGTCACTTGCCTACCAGAAGAAGGTTTGTCAACCGCAGTCATCAAGCGCCTCCACAGGTATCTTCTCCCACATCAGAAACAGGGGCAATAATGAGTTGTCTAAACAATCTATTTGCTCTGTTTACCAAGGTACCAAGGTAAGTTTGGTTGAAGAATACAATCAAGATATCTTATTTCCCCAGAGAGTGAGCCAGCAAGTCAAAGATACTCTCCCCAAGCAGAGTTAACTTACTCTATCATCCTTAAGGAAGTTGGGTATCCCCAGCAGATCTCAACATTCCTCAGCACAATATACAAACATTCTTAACAAACATCCCCGGCAGGCTTGGTCTAAGATGTTTCCCCGGCAGTATACAGACATTCAGAGGATCCACTTCCCCAGTACATCCCAAAAATTTCCCCAGGAGAGTCCAATCAAAGTCTCCCCAAGAGAGTGGAATCCATCTCCCCAGCAGGAAGCTTATCCCCAGCAGATTCTGGAAGCTTATCCCCCGCGGAGCACGAACGCGTCCCCCGGCTTTATTCAGAAGGTTACTTCCCCACTAGGATATAACTGGGTTATCCTCAGCCAAACCACGGAAAAATTATCCTCGGCGAAGTCTTCTTATCCCCAACAAAGTCTATTAATCCCTTCAACATAACATAACAACGGTATCCCCAGCGGAGTTATCATCAACATCTCAACAGAGTACCTCTCTTCCCACAAAGTATTGTTCCCCAGCAAGATCGCTAGAATAATTTTCCCCCACAGAGTAATCTCCAAGTTTATTCTCCAACGGAGTCATCTTCTCCTACCGGTATCCTTGCAGCCATCACTCCCCAGTGGAAACAAAGAATGCTATTCACATCAGCCCAGGATTTAACTTCCCGGCATCCGTCAAGGACTTATTTACCTAAGGCGAAAACATACATTCATAAACATCGCATCTTCCATACATTATAGCATGCATATACGCATCATGAACATATAATCTCATCACGCATGTCATACATCATGACATCGCATACAACTAACGTTTTGTCTTTTCAGGACAAAAGTTAATACAAAGATATTTGCTATCAACGGTCGCAACTAAAGATCCGATTCCTGTATCTCGCCAGGGTGTATCTGTTGACGACTAACATTACTAGACCCGATTCCTGTATCTTGCCAGGGTGCGTCTGAAGAGTTTGAGGATCCGATTCCTGTATCTTGCCAGGGTGTATCTTTTGCGACTAACACTACCAGACCCGATTCCTGTATCTTGCCAGGGTGCGTCTGAAGAGTTTGAGGATCCGATTCCTGTATCTTGCCAGGGTGTATCTGTTGACGACTAACATTACCAGACCCGATTCCTGTATCTTGCCAGGCTGCGTCTGAAGGGTTCAAAGATCTGATTCCTGTATCTCGCTAGGGTATATCTGTTGACGACTAACATTACCAGACCCGATTCCTGTATCTTGCCAGGGTGCGTCTGAAGAGTTTGAGGATCCGATTCCTGTATCTTGCCAGGGTGTATCTGTTGACGACTAGCATTATCAGACCCAATTTCTGTATCTTGCCAGGGTGCGTCTGAAGAGTTTGAGGATCTGATTCCTGTATCTCGCCAGGGTGTATCTGTTGACGACCAACATTACCAGACCCAATTCCTGTATCTTGCCAGGGCACGTCTGAAGAGTTTGAAGATCCGATTCCTGTATCTTGCCAGGGTGTATCTGTTGACGACTATATTCTCCGGACTCGATTCTTGTATCTCGCCAGGGCACGTCTGAAGAGTTTAAAGACCCGATTCCTATATCTTGCCAGGGTGCGTCTGAAGGGTTTGAAGATCTGATTCCTGCATCTCGCCAGGGTGTATCTGTTGATGACCAACATTACAAGATTCGATTCCTGTATCCAGCCAGGGCACATCTACATAAAGGGTTTGAAGATCAACTCCTGTAACAGGCCAGGTAATTATTTTTCTTTCTCAGGTATGCAAGTTCTCGCTAAGGAATCTCTTATGCGATCGACACCCAGATGGCATCTATAAGCCCATCCACCTATCCATCACCTCTCAACATGGCATCTGTAAGCCCATCCTCCTATCCATCAGTCTCCAAATGGCATCTATAAGCCCATTCCCGTCATCACACTGCTAACATGTGAGCGCAAATTTCTGGGCACTCTAGTGTTCAATCATCTTCCACCTTCGGATTACGAAAGGCACGCCAGCCAATCTACACCCTCAGGTTTAAGAAGATTGAACAGGGGCAACTGTTGTACCCCAAAATTTGCCCTCCCATATTCTTCAAGATTTTCCAAGATCAAGATTGAAAATCTCTCAAGGGTTGCACAGTCCAAATGCCTCATAACACAGTCAAAATTAGGGTTTTGGTGCTGGCAAAGAAATTGAAGTTTCCAAGGGTCCAATCAAGTCCCACATGCCTATAAACATTGTCAAGCATCCTCATGTCAAGTTTCAAGACTCACAACATCAAATTGCACAGTCAAAAACCCTAAATGCTTCACAGTCATCTGCAGGGGCAAAATGGTCATTTGACAGTCAAAAGTCCAAATTTTTGGCCAACATCTTATTTTGAGGCCACAAACATCATTTGATCAATTCTTGATCATGATTCTCAAAGCATGGCTCAAAAAGTCTCAAGATGCAAAAGTTTCTATTTTTGGACAATTGAAAAAGTCAACTGCAAATTGACCAAGGCATAACTTCCACATGGTTTATCAGAAAAATTCCATCCAAAGCTCATTTTGAATAGAATGACATTTCCTACAACTCATCTTCACACTTCAAATCCAATAAATGCTCTCACAAAAATTTATCAATTTCAACATTATAGGTCATTTTCAAAAGTCAACAAAAAAGCACTTTAAGTCAAAGACCATAACTTGAGATTGGTAAATCAAAATGACATGGGACTAAAGACATTGGTTAGAGGACTTCAAAACCTCTCCAAAATGTCCAAGAACATGATCAAAGCTTAAAAATTGAGCAAGATATGCCTTGTAGAAGTTGGGAAAGTTTTGGGAATTTTGAAAAGTCAACTTTGCACAAAAGGGCTCAAAAATGCTAATGGGCCTCAATTTCTTCCATGAATCATTACCCAAAGGCCATGCACGACCCATTGACCTAAAGGGGAGTTATTTTCTTATTTTTAATTAATTAATTGAATTTTTAATCTTATTAATTCATTTAATTAAAATTAATTATGAGAAAAATACTAAATCATGTTTTTTCAAATCCTTTTGTGCAGCCAATTCACTCATTATGACCTCAATATCTCGTGTATCAATCACCAAGGATAAAATCATCCAAATTTGGCATAATTGGCATGAAAAAGATTGAAAAAAAGATATGGAAAATCAAATATTCAAAATCATAAACGGATGGATTTTGGGCTGGCTTTTTGACCTAATTCTACTCACATACATATGCAAGACTGAAACCTAATGCATTGGACAAGAAGTTGCGCAGGAATCAAAGAACCACATTGCATTTTTTCACAAAAAACCTTGAAACTGTTTTCATAGCTACTGCACATTTGAAGGCCTAAAAGCTATTCCAATACATTGCTGGACGACCTAGGAAGCGTTTGCAATCAAAGCCAAGTCTCCAGACCTCCAGAAGTGGTAGAACGACATCACCCTGTTCATAAATTTTTTCATATTCGTGTTTGAATTTACATGCATTTTTCATACGTTTTAAATGTTGATTTACACTAACATGAACATTCTGAAGCTAATGGTACCCTTGAATTGAACTAAGAACGCCTGTGTCAAAAGTTGCCATTAACGATAGCTAGGGTTTCAGAACTCCAGATTTGGGGCTTTACACATATGGTAAAATCAGGCCTTGAAACCTATGCCAATGGAACCAGGACATCCAGACGAACCATTTGACCACCTCGCGCCCTTTTTATATTTGCTTATGCGCTAATCGTTATTTTTCCTGGGCTTGTTTAGTGGGGGTTTAAAACCCCCGCTATTTGATTGTGTTACAGGGACAAAGACGAAGAAGATGCTAGCGTGGCTTGGTATTACTTGACAGTTTAAACATTGGCGCGTCTTTTTGGTTATTCCGGCACAATATTGTTTTTTCTATTATATTAATCACGTTCCATTATACATACAAATAAACGCGTTGGCTTGGTTGGTGGATGAAGTGGCATGCAGGTATTGGGACCTGGGTTCGATTCCCAAGTCCCCCACTTCTTCCATAATTTTTTCTTCAATATGATTCTATGCAGCATGCCATCAAAAGACCACCATACAACCCCACCTCCTAGCTTGCCACACGCCCAGGAAGTCTCATCCAAAGGTCAGAATGTGGAGGTCCACCATGCACGCTGATCAATCATTCCACACACGCGCTAGAAAGTCAAAAGGGGCCTCATTCTGTTGGGCCAAACTGCTTCCAAATACACCTCTAAATTGGGTCAGACACCCCCATTGTTTGTATTTCTTTTTCTAATTTCCTTTTCTTTTCTTCTTTTTATTTTAATTTTTTTTAAATTTAATTCCAAAAATAATTTTCATAATAAAACCAGAAAAATCAAAAATCAAAAATATGTTTATTTAATATTTAATTCATTAATATTTTTGTAAATAAATCTTTAAACCATTAATTTAGTAAATTAGGTTTTAAAATTTAAATGTTTTTCTTAATAACCAAAATATGTAGAAATTAGGTTTTTAGCATTTTTTATCTTTTTTTAATAAACATTTTTTTCTTATTATCATTATTATTAACTATTAATTAATTTTGTAAATAAACATGTCATTAATTAATTAGGGTAAATTAGGTTAAAACTTAAATATTTTTCTTTTAATAATTAAAAACAACTTAGAACTAGGGTTTTATTTAATTTCTAATCTTAATTAATTTTCTTTATTCCATAAATACCAAAAACCATAAAAAAAAAATTCCTTTTCTCATTAAATAATTAATTAATTTTTTTAAATTTTATTTAATTTCTTTATAGGGTCCAACGCCCTCGAACATTCGATTCTAATTTCTTTTCGCGCATTTGTCCTTATTTTTTTGTTTCAAATATCATGTAATTGCTCAAGCCATGTAATAGTAATTAGGAATTTATTTATTTTCCGCATTTTATTAAAAACGGGTCTTTGTTAATTTGGCGATGTATAGACCCGCGCCTTGTAATAGCGTATGATTTTATTTTCCGCACTTTAATTTCCGCACCCTTAAAACTGCTAAACTTTGCATGAAAGAATGAATGGCCAAAAATAAAAACAACGCGTAACTCACGATACCATGACAAGATAAAACATAACTGAAAACAATACACAAATTCACACACCACTCTTAGGGTACGCCTCACTGTTGCCTTGCCCCTCGAAACGTGGTCGTCGAGTATAGGACGTTTTAGTAAGTCCTTATGTCCATGACCCATGGCATGAGGGTAGCTTCTAAGGTGTCCTACTATTGCTCCGGTGACCACACTGTCTCTAACCCTCGAATTGACCCGAACACCTCCAACTGTGGTGCTACCTATCTCTCAATGGTGGGATGGAACTACCTTAAGGACATTTACACAGCCTAATTCCTTAGGGTAGGTAGATGACTCGTAGATACTTGCTCTAATTCAAAACAAATCAAAACTTCTTTTCACACCGACACTTTTCAAAAAGCTTTCAAAAACAATTTTTCAAACACTCTTGAGGACTGATACAAGAGTCGATCTGAAACTTTCAAAGAAACTTTTTTCAAACTCACTCACAATTGAAAAGCAAACCACTTTTGAAAACACAAATGAGCAAGTATCTAAGAGCCCATGGATAACCATGGATAGAAAGGGTGCTAATACCTTCCCCTTCTATAAATCTACCTCCCGAACCGAGAAACTATCTCATGAGGAATTTTGCTGTGCTTTTGTCCTGTCCATGTTGGAGAAAATAAAAGACGGTGGCGACTCTTACTTCCGCGACATTTCGCGAACCAGCTTTAAACAGTCAGTTCCAGATCCACCGATCACAGCAACTTTTCCACAAAAACTTGAAAATTGAAATCACACTTGCAGGACAATTCAAGGCTTGAAATTGCTTCTAATACGTTACTGGACCTTCCAGGAATCGATTAGCATCAAGAACC
Source organism: Vicia faba (assembly GCA_948472305.1). NCBI lineage: Eukaryota > Viridiplantae > Streptophyta > Magnoliopsida > Fabales > Fabaceae > Vicia > Vicia faba. The sequence goes on along the minus strand of OX451740.1, from coordinate 1,287,044,636 downwards.
AATCCAAACACGTAAAGAATTGAAGAACATAGGCCACACGGTTTGTCTTGTTTTTCAAAATTGCATAACATGATTCATGAGCTCTTAACCATTTTTCTTGTTTGATTTGCACTAATAATGATCTTCTGAAGCGATTGGTACAATTTAATTGGACTAACACTGCTTGTATCAAAATCCACCATTGAAGAATATTAGGTTTTCAGAACATCCAAATTAGGGCTTTTCACATATGATAAAATTGGACCTCAAGACCAATATGGTTGAATTCGTTGCAAGAAGCCTGATTCATTGAGATAATCGTGCCTTTTTTATATTAACTCCTCTCCTATTCGCTATTATTCATTGTTCCATTTAGTGGGGGTTTAAAACCCCCGCTACTTGTTTTCTATTTGCAGGAAGAACGAAGACGAAGCATGCGTGTCATCACGTTACTGGGAGATTCAAATATTAGCGCGTTTTTCTTTGTTTCAGCATAATTGCCTTTTTTCATATATTATAATTCTTTGTTATATTGTATACAAACAAACGCAAATGGCCTGGTGGTTGAGGACGTGTACTGCAGGCATTGGGACCTGGGTTCGATTCCCAGGTCCCCCCACATAATTCATAACTTTTGTTTTAGTGTCTTCTAGTGCAGCGCTTCATTCAGTGGCCTACCATGAGCCTCATGCCTGTGCTTGCCAAGTGGCCAGGAGATCTCATCCAATGGTCAGAAAGTGAATCCCATGGTGCACTTCAGTCAACAGTATGCACTCAAGCGTGGAAAGTCAAACAAGGCTTCGTCAATGGGCCTGAATTACTTCAAACAAACCTCCATTCTGGGCCTGATACCCCCATTGGTTTGCATTTATTTTATTTTATTTGATTTTCTTTTCTAATTCCTTTTAATGTTTTAATTATTTTTTCACCATAAAATAATTTTCATAATAAAAAAATCAGAAACCAAAAAATGTTTTATATGTAATTATTATTAATTTCACTATTAAAATATTTTTGTAAATAAATTTCAATAACTAACTTAGTTAATTTAGGTTTTAATTTTAATCTTTTTTCTTAATAAATAAAAAATATGTAGAATTAGGTTTTGATATTTTTACTTTCTTTTTTAATTAACTATTTTCCTCATTATTTATTATTATTATTAATTATTATTTTTGTAAATAAACATGTAATTTAATTAACTAGTAAATTAGGTTAACTTTAATATTTTCTTTAATAATCAAAAATAATTTAGAACTAGGGTTTCACTAACTTTAATTTTAATCCTTTTCTTTATTTTCATAAATACAAAAAAAAACATAAAAAATACTTTTTTTAATTAAATAATTAAATAGACTTTAATTTCATTTAATTTCAAGCAAAGGGTCAAAACCCTCAGACATTCAATTTTAATTTCTTTCCGCGCATTATTTTCTTTTCGAATATTATGTAACTGCTCAAGGATTGTAATAGTAATTAGGTTTACCGCATTTATTTACTTTCCGCATTTTACCAAACGGGTCTTTGTATTTTGGCGATGTATAGACCCGCGCCTTGTAATAGCGTAGCCTTTATTTTCCTGTATTTAACTTTCCGCACTCCTAAATTCTAAATTGCATGAAAGAATGTGTGAATTAAAAACAAGCGTAGCTCACAATACCATGATCAAAGATAACTGTTAAAATGAAAATAACACACAAGTTCACACACCACTTCTAGGGTACGCCTCACCTGTTGCCTTCGAAACGTGGTCGTCAAGTATAAGACGTTTTAGTAAGTCCTTATGTCCATGATCCAGTTGCCTCGGAATAGTTTCCCCGAAACAGTTGCCTCAGAATAGTTGCCTCGAAACGGTTGCCTCGAATTAAAAAAGGATCAAGGACATAAGGGTAGCTTCTAAGGTGTCCTAACTGTTGCTTCGGTGACCACAATGTCCCTAAAATCGAATTGACCCGAACACCTCCAACGGTGGTGCTACCTACCTCTCAATGGTGGGATGGCACTACCTTAAGGACATTTACACAGCCTAATTCCTTAGGGTAGGTAGATGACTCATAGATACTTGCTCTCTCTAAAAAACAAAACAAAATCTTTTCACACCGACACTTTCAAAAAGCTTTCAAAACAATTTTTCAAACACTCTTGAGGACAGATACAAGAGTTATTCAGAAATCTTTAAACGAAACTTTTTCAAACCCACTCACATCTTGAAAAGAAAACACTTTGAAAACATAAGAGCAAGTATCTAAGAGCCCGTGGATAACCACAGATAGAAAGAGTGCTAACACCTTCCCTTTCTATAAATCTACCTCCCGAACCGAGAAACTATCTCATAAGGAATTTTGCTGTGCTTTTGTCCTGTCCATGTTGGAGAAAATAAAAGACGGTGGCGACTCTTGCTTCCGCGACATTTCGCAAACCAGCGTTAAACAGTCAGTTCTAAATCCACCGATCACAGCTGGGAAACAAATGGGCCTGAGTATTGCTAACTTACCTCCTTATTGGGCCAGCACCCCCCTGGTTCATTCATTCTTTTTTTTTCTTTTCTTTTACATTTTTTATTTAATCTTTTTATTAATTATTATTATTATCATTATTTAATTAACATAATTAATTATTTTCATAATAAATTCAGAAAACTAAAATATTATTATTTATTAATTTCACCTCTAATTTATTATTGTTGTAAATAAATACTAATTAACTAACTTAGTTTTAATTAGGTTAACTTTAAATTTTTTGCATAAATAAAATCCTTGTAGAATTAGGTTTTGACAACTTTTAATTTCTTTTATTTTTATTTTCCTTAAGACATTAAAAAACTAAAAAATACCTTTTTTCTTTTAATTAATTAATTATTTAGTTTTAGGATTAATTTAATTTAATTCATAAATAATCAAATTTCATTCTTTCTCAAAAAAGGGTCAAAACCCTAAGGACTTCTCCGATTTAATTTCTTTTCGCGCATATTATTTTTGATCATATTTATGTAATTGTTCCGAGGATGTAATAGCGTAATTAGGACTTTTTATCGCTTTCATTTATTTTTCCGCAATTTACTTTTTCAAAGGGTTTGTTTTTGGCGATGTAAATACCCGACGCCTTGTAATAGCGTAGATTTATTTTCCGCAACTATTAACTGTTAGATGTATGTTAACTAGGCTATGCATGACAAGACTTATCTCTGAAATTAAAATCAACCCGTAGCTCACCATAACATGTACAAAGATAACTTAACATGAAACCTGACACACTCGCACATGCCACTCCTAGGGTACGCCTCACTTGGTTGCCTCGACGTGGTCATTGAGTATAGGGTGTTTTAGAGGTCGCCCTCCTGTCTAAAGATCAAAAAGTTGCCTCGAAACGGTTGCCTCGGATAAAAAAAGATCTAAGACATTAGGGTTACCGCTAAGGCGTCCTACTATTGCTTTGATGACCATACATGTCCCTATAATCGAATTGACCCGAAACTCCAACGACGGTGCTACCTACTTCTCAATAGTGGGATAGTACTGTCTAAAGGACATTTACACAGCTTAATTTCTTTTGAGTAGGTAGAGGTTCTTAGATACTTTCTCTTTCAAAACAAAAAATACTTTTCGCACCTACACTTTTCTGACAAAAGTTTTTAAACAAACACTTCACACACTCTTGAGGACAGATACAAGAGTTAAATTGAAGTTTTCAAACAAACTTTTTCAAAACCCACAAACACAAGAAAAGAAAAACATTTTTGAAAACATAGTGAGCAAGTACCTAAGAGCCCATGGATAACCACAGATAGAAAGGATGCTAACACCTTCCCTTTCTATAATCTACCTCCCGAACCGAGAAACATCTCGAAAAGGAATTTTGCTGTGCTTTTGTCCTTTCCTTGTTGGAGAAAATAAAAGACGGTGGCGACTCTTGCTTACCGCGACATTTCGCGAACCAGCATTTCAAAACAGTCAGTTCTATTTCCACCGATCACAGCAGGGTCTACCTGAATACCTTTGTCATTGAAAATAAAACCCAGAAGCTTACCAGACCTTACCCCAAAGGTACGCTTGTTCGGATTCAACCTCAGCTTATATGTCTTCAACCTGTCAAACAGTTTCTGGAGATGATCAAGGTGCTCCTCTTCAGTCTGGGACTTGGATATCATGTCATCAACATAAACCTCAATCTCGCGGTGAATCATATCATGGAACAAAGCGACCATGGCGCACTGATAAGTTTCCCCAACATTCTTCAACCCAAAAGGAATTACCTTATAACAAAAGGTGCCCCACTGTGTAACGAAGGTTGTCTTCTCCATGCCCTCAGGAACCATCTTGATCTGGTTGTAGCCAGAGAAACCATCCATGAAGGAGAAGATCTTGTGTTGCACGGTGTTGTCGACCAGAACATCAATGTGAAGAAGTGGGAAGTCATCCTTGGGGCTTGCCCTGTTCAGATCTCTATAGTCCACACACATCTGTACCTTACCATCCTTCTTAGGTACCGGAACGACGTTAGCAACCCATTGTGGATAGGAAGTGACAACTAAGAATCCTGTGTCGAACTGTTTCATAACCTCTGCCTTGATTTTCTCTGACATTTCGGGGCGCATACAGCGAACCTTCTACTTTACCGGAGGGTAACCTTCTTTGGTCGGCAGGAGATGTACCATAATATCAGTGTCCAGACCCGGCATGCCTTCATAGGACCATGCAAAGATCTCAACATAGTCGTGTAGCATCTGTATTAACCGTTGTTTGACACTAGGATCTAAATTTGCACCTATCTTAACCTCTTTCCTGTCTTCCTCTGTACCCAAATTCACTGATTCAACTGGCTCTTCATAAGGCTGTATGGCCCTTTTTTCCTGCTGTAACAGTCTAGCAAGTTCTCCAGGCACCTCACAATCATCCTCACCTTCGTCCTCGGCTAGGTTGATCGAATTTTTGAAGTCATAACTGGAAGTAGCAGAGTTGTTATCAATGGGATCCAGAGTGGATATGGATCTGCATTATGATACGTGAGTGTGTGTAAGAGAATAGATGTTTTGGTAAAGTGAGAGACAGAAAAGAAAAATAAGGAGCGCAAAATTTGTAATGCAAGAAACGTCCAATACTTTATTAATGATATATGAAATGATGAATAATAGCCCTCACAAACAAAGCCAAGGTGCCTTGGGCAAGACATCGGGCCGTAAAGTTTCAAACTGTTTATTACAAATCTTAAAACAAAAGTCAATTACTGCGGAATAAAAGAAACGGGTATGAAGTCCTTCGCCATCCAGTTATTCAGTCCACCGTTGGTTGTTGGGTAGATCTAGCCGTCGATGTCTGAATCTTCTTCACTATCTTCAATTGCATTAACTCCCTGATTGCTGATGTGTAGAGGAGGTCTTCCAATCCGTGCATGCCTAACAACCCTTTGAGCCCCTGTAGTAAAGCCCAAACCAAATTTGTCAGTTTTGTGAGTGAAATCAGGGAGTTGACCCTAATTGGTACACCCACCTTCTTCAACCACAACCCTGGTGTCTTTGAGAGAAGCCATCTTCAACGGAGGTTTATCGGTAGTAAGTTCAGTTGATGCCGAGAACTGAGGGACCTGTTCGAAATTCTGACAAGGAGTTTCTATGAATTCCCCGTCCATCTCCATGTAGCGGAAGGAATTGAGATGACTCACCATATACTCTTCTTCACCTTGCATTGTGACGATCTTTCCTTTCACTGGGTACTTCAGCATTTGATGGAGCGTGGAAGTAACTGCCCCAGTCCTATGGATCCAAGGATGACCCAGCAAGCAAGAATATGATGGCTTGATATCCATTACGTAGAAGGTGGACCCAAAGGTCTAAGAACCCACTTTGACAGGGATGTCCACCTCCCCGTGCACCATTCTTTTTGATCCATCAAAAGCCCTTACCATAATGTTACTCGGGTTTAGAATCAAACCTTCACAATCCAGACGGTCTAACGCTTTCTTTGGCAGAACATTTAGTGAGGACCCGGTATCCACCAGCACGTAAGCCATAGTGGCGCCCCTGCACTCGATCGAGACATGCAGAACATCATTATGATTTCTTCCTTTCGGCGTTAGATTCACATCTAAAAAACCCAGCCCATTGTCAGTAGTCAGGCTGGCCACACAATCTTTGAACTGATCTGCGGAAGTTTCCTGCAGCACATGCGCAGTCTTGAGAAATGCAATCAAAGCCTTTACATGGGCTTCAGAATACAATACCAGGGACAACATGGAGATCTTTGACGGGGTCTATCCCAGCTGCTCGACCACATTGTAATCGCTCTTCTTGATAATCTTCAGTATTTCCTCTATTTCTTGTTTAGAGGCTTCCACAACGATTTTCTTAGATGCCTCCGTCCGGGAAGGCTCACCTATAATTTGTTTGCCCCGAGTCCCAGATGGCTCAATAGCAGGGGTGATAACTGGAGTAAGAATAGGAATGGTAGCAGGCGTAATAACTAGAGTAGGAATAGGGGAAATGTCAGGAGTGCTGGTTGGAGCAGCAGTCGGAATAACGGTAGGCTTAATGAAAGTCTTCGGGGAAATCTCAGGAGAGAAGACCCTTCCACTTCGGGTAACCTTACTAGTCCCGACAATATTACTGAAATCAATATCAGCTTCTTCATTCTTTAGATCTTGCTTAATACCATGATAGTACACGTCAACACCGTAATGCCAAGGGACAACCTTATCTGAGGTGTACGGGATGGGACCAGGAACAGTGATTATTAGCGGAGCAATTCTTAGAACAGGTGTAATCCTAACAGGTTTTCTCGAGGAAACCTTGGAAGGATTGGAAGAGATGGTTATAATGGCAACGTCTTCATTTGGAACAAACAGAATCATAGTATTCTCAAACAAAATTTCTTTGTTATCCATCAGGCGCTGAACACCTGACTTCAACAAACAACAATCGGAAGGTAGAGTCGAACACATGTGGAAACCTTCACCACAACCCAGAAATAAACCGGCCAACAACAAATTCTTCTTAACAATCATCAGAGGCGTAGAAATTTCTTCAACAGAGGTCACAAACAAATTAATGTCAACAACATTGACTCCACGACCGTGTTTGGGCATGGGAGCAGTTATAACATTCGGCTTTTCTGGAGCATCAAACTCTATCTCCTTGGCTTCAAGCAAATCTTGTACTTTATTCCTCAGATCCCAGCAATCATTTGTATCGTGGCCTGGACTCTTGGAATGGTAGGCGCACCGCGCGTTGGGATTGTATCTGGGAGAAGTAGTGTTTGGATTCTTGGGAGCCTCTCTCAAGGTTACCAAGTTAGATTTAAGCAGGTGAGGCAGAACTTCAGCCAAAGTCATATTGATGCGGGTAAACTGCCGCTGTGGTCTTTCTATCCTTTGTTGATTATTGCATTGTGGAGCAACCGTGGGCCTTGGTATCACTACAACATTTACCGTTTTATGGTGTTCAGATCTTCCCTGGCCCCTCGGCTATAGACTGCACTAGCTTCCTTCTTACCAGTGAAAGGATTCTTTACCAAACTCGAAGAGGCATCCTTCTGTATTTTTCCACTTCGAATGCCAGCTTCTACTCTTTCTCCAATCAAAATCAACTCAGTGAAACCAGATGACGAGCTACCGATCAAGTGATTGAAAAATGGACCAGATAGCGTCCCCATAAACATATCAACCAACTCCCTATCAGACAAAGGGGGTTGGACTCTTCCAGCCAAGTCTCTCCACTTTTGAGCATAGTCCTTAAAACCTTCACCTGCACCCATGGACATATCCTGGAGTTGAGTACGAGTGGGAGAAAGGTCGGTGTTGTACTGATACTGCTTGTAGAAAGCAACAACAAGATCTTCCCAGTTTCGGACATTAGCTCCTTCCAACTGGTAGAACCATTCAAGCTGAGTCCCTGACAGACTATCTTGAAAGAAATGCACCCACAAATTTCTATCAGCAGTGTGGGGTTGAATTTTCCTGACATATGAGCGGAGATAGAGTTTTGGACAGGATACTCCATCGTACTTGGTAAAAACCGGAGCTTTGAACTTATGAGGGATGGCCACTCCCGATACCAATTCCAATTCTCCGAAGTCCAAACCAGGTATTTTCTGAATCTCCATAGCACTCAGACGGTCTTCTAGCTGTTTGTACCTATCCTCAGCAGGAGGATATTACTCATCATCATAATCAGTATCATTGTCAGAAACTGAAGAACTAGGGTCCTTTGCCCTTTCTTGGTTCTCCCAGTCCTTGGATGAGGAGGTCGGATCAACTGGTTATCTCAACCTTTCTCCGAATCTTCTACCCATGTTCAGAATACCTGTCTTCTTCTTCTTCTCTTTCAGAATAAGGGTTTTTAGATCTTCTTTCCCTTTAGCCATACTTATGAACATCTGTTGGAATTGGGCGTTTTGTGCCTGAAGATCTTTGATGGCTTGATCGGAAGACATTTCTGCTAAAATAAACAGCGAAGAAAATGAGAAACCTGTAGGGATACCTGTAATGATGTGCATGATAATGGGATGCGCATGTAATGATTTCAAAGAATTTGGGAGATTTAAGTTTGTAAACCAAAAATAAACAAAACTTTATTAGCTTAACTCTGAAAGGTTCAACAATGCCTTTTAAGGCCTTACAAAGAAATAAATAAAACAAAACTAAAACTAGAAAAAGCAAAATCAAAAGTCCCATGGTCGCTTCCTCTTTGTGCTGATATAGTCATTGATCACTCTTTCTTCCTCGAGCTTCCTGGTGAGCTTCAAAACCTTCCTCTCTTGCTCATGGAACTGCTCCCGGTAAGTGTCCCGCTCATTCTTCAGCTGAATCCAATACCTCTGCAACTCCCCAGGATCAGTGGGCATGTAAGGATATAGAACCGTGTAAGGAATGCCTTCTTCATTAGTGGGCTCCACAATCACTGGTAATACGGCCTCATAGGGAATCCCAAGCTTCTAGGCACGAGCTCGGACCCATTGAAGGTAAGGCTGCATAGGAAGTGAAGTCTTTGGTCCCAACTCTTGGGGATCAGATCTGTTCACCATGCCCCAAAATCGTATAAACCTCCGACGATGCTCCTTAACATCCTTCTTATAGTCAAATGCAATGTCCTCAAGAAGTAACTCATGGGGACCATCTCTTCGAGCACGACCAAATTGTCGCAAAGCAATGGTACATTAGGGTATCCCCCACAATGGTCAATAGTTGATATTTCTCATCCCTTATTTTTATTTTAAATATTTTTAAAACCTCTTTTAATGTATATATTAAATGCATTGTGATTATTTTCTGGCTGATCTTGGATTGAATTTTTGATCATGAGTTTTGTTAACATCATTGGATCCACGGTGTTGAGTTTAACTCCATAAAAATGGATGAATGATTTTAATAATAGTTTGATTAAATTTAATTCAAATGTGATTTGTATTCTTTCCTACCCCTCTTCATCTCATCCATTTCTTATTGTACTAAGTGTTATTGGAGCATAATCTCTATATCATGTCTCAAAACAAATGGTACATAGATTGCTATTGATCGGCCTCAAAATAGGTGCGACTTCTATATAAGTCCACTTACGATTGCTTAACATAGTGCTAAATTTTTTCCCGATTCGAACAAATAATCATTCGTGGCTCAAACCTATGTTTGTAAGCCCAAGTATGTTAATTTGATCTCTTTGATCCAATAACCTTGAGATTCATTGTGTAGAGGCTTTGGTTCTACCAATCCTCTAATGGATCTACATCACTTTTGGTCAACGCGGATCACTTAAACATCATTGATCATTAAATGGTAATTTTAAGGATTCCAAATGGATGATATACTTGACAAAAAGCAAATGCAACTTGTTGTGTGGAGGCTTTGGTTCTACCAATACTCTAATGAGTTCCAAATGCAAGTTTCAAGATGGTCATCCAACTAACCACTAATTATTAAATTGTTTCTACTTTATGCTTTTATTTTTATGCTTTATGTACCATTTACTTTAAGCATTACATTTCATGCCATTTTTATTTTGCTCACTTGAGCATTTATATTCTTGTTATTTTTATTTTACTCACTTGATCTTTTTTTTTCTTTTCTCTTTTAAGACACCTAATAATCAACATGAACCCTAAAAAACGCTTTAATGATACTTGGACTATTTGGTTACTATCCTTGGCATTATGGAGTATTGGACTTCTTGGACTTAGGATTAGAAACCTTGGCCTTTGTTGGAGACCTTGTTACCTTAATTGATATTTTGTCTGGAGTTCTTGAGGTTTACCTCAAGACATTGGGTTGTTTGTTTGTTTTGTGTGCAGGTTATTGTGATTACATACCTTGTTTGTAATCTAGAATTCACCCGTATACAACCGTTACTCTGCCCAATTTTTGTGAAGACTTAATATAATTGAAGTTTGGTTCCCTCAAGGGGTCTGGTATCTTTACTTTCTTGGTTTCAATCCAAAGAATGAGAATTCTATCTTGACTCATAATGTCAAGTATTGGCTTCTAGTTGGTTGGATGGTTCTTATCCCTAGCTTTTACCTTATGCTTTAGGATAGTCTCTTCTTCTCCTCCCACTTTCTTTAATTTCAAAAATCTGCGTCCTCCTTTTGAAAACTCTTCTTGTTTTTTAAACCCGAACCATTTTCATAATAAACTTGGACTTAGGTCCATGCATTTTCAAAACCTTTTCATAAATAAATTTCAATCAACTTAAATAAAATCTTGACATTTTCTTGAGAAGACTAAAAGTCAATCAATCTCATTTTAAATCATTTTTCCATTTTGGCTTTTTACTTTAAAAAATTTTTCTCAAAAGATTGGACTCTTGTCAACCCTTGTAGTGGTGCAAACAAATATACTTCTACAATATGTAGTGAAGAGAGATATTTTCCACTTGGGTGTTGAGTGAGGCATTGTTGATTTCAAAATCCAAGCCATATCCTCCACTTTGAGATAATGCAAATTCTCCTTTCTCATGACTGTGGGTAGTAAGTATGTTTTCCACACGGACAATGACAATGATGTCTTATATCATAAAATTAACCAACACACTTGGGGTTTTAAAATTTTTAAAAGAGGAACCACGTGTACCTTGATTCCATATTGCACGAAAGGTGGTACGTAGGCATTAAAGGTTCACAACCAAGGCGGGTGCAAAAATCATAAAAAAAATATATTTCTTTTCTCACCTCCACCATCTATTTTACATACAACATTTTATAGCCAAAATATACAGATTTTTCAAAGAGGTTCCTGCGAAGTACCATAGATTTTTAGGGTGCTAATACCTTCCCTTTGCATAACCAACCCCTTACCTTGAATCTTTCCCCCTCTTTTGGGTTATTCGCTCTTTTCCCATTCCTTTGGAAACAATAAAGCGTGGTGGAGATTTTTATTTTTGATCTGTATAAGTCTAGTCAATCCAATAGCTTAGTATTAAACATTTCTACCGCTACAAAATAAAATGGCGACTTCAATGGGGAAAGATTAACCTCTTGCTGGTCCATCCCTAAGTGGGTTGAGACTATATTTTTTTATATATGTATGTGTGCTATTGTTGTTTATGTGTTATATGTTGTATATATGTTTGCTTGGATTTTCCTAGTTTTCAGGGTGCTTGGTGATTACTTATAAGTCCTATACCTGGACTTGGGCAAATTTTAAGATAGGATAGGCGATATAGTAATTCTAACTTTGAGGGAGTAATCCTAAAAAAGGAGGCATGAGATCCCCCACTCAGTGGAGGCCCCTTTAACTGTAGTGTTGTTTACCAAGTAATCGGGAAGACATACTGTTTTCGACCTGGGAGCCTGCTGAAGTTGAGGACCGTAGAATACCTAACCCATCTTGGCCTTTTAGGTGTAGTGCAAAAGCTATGACGGAGTAATCCGGAAATAGTTGTCACGCGATACTATGCTCGGACGAGTTTTTCTTGAGAATATTACTAATTACCGAGTTAATCTAGAAGTTGGTAATATCTGAAGGAAGAATATAGACTCTGGGAACCTCTAGAACCTTGTTCGACAGGTGATAACTTTTAGACCATACCTTATGGATAGTACCTTCGACCTCATGCTCATGATGTTGAACCTATGAACCCTATGTTTGTGATCTTGTGTGTGATTGTTGTATCATGCATCCATGCACTCATAAGCATCTTTTGAAGAAATTCCATTTCAAGGGACTTGAAAGGTGACCATTTGTGAATATCTCAAGTACCTTTTGACCATGGATTCTGGAAAAAGGGGGACCAGAAAATATAGTTTCAAAGATCCCAAGATAGATGAGTTTATCAGTCTAATTCCCGAGATTGGGTGTTCTGCAGATTTTCGGAAGAAGTATGGATCCATCATTCCTCTCATGAAGCTTAGGATGAAGGAGGGTATTCTCTCAACCTTGGTCCAGTTCTATGATCCGATGTATCATTGCTTTACTTTCCGCGACTATCAGTTAATGCCTACACTAGAGAAGTATTCTTATCTGTTGGATTTACCTATTACCAATCGTGTTCCTTTTACTGGTTTTGAGGGTGAACCAAAACCGCACAAGATTGCTGATTTGATTCATCTGGGGAAGTCTGAGGTTGAAGCCCATATGACCACTGAAGGAGGGATTAGAGGATTACCAGCTCAGTTCTTATTGGAGAAAGCTCGTTACTTTTCCAGGATGAAGAGTACAGTCGCTTTTGAGGCGATCTTTGCTCTACTTGCTTATGGGTTGTTTTTATTTCCTAATGTGGACAAGTTTGTTGACATTAATGCTATCATGGTCTTCATGATTGGAAATCCATTTCAAACATTGTTGGGTGATGCTTATTACTCTATTCATCTTCAGAATTCTTATCATGGGGGGATGATCGTCTGTTGCACGCCTCTGTTGTACCATTGGTTTATTTCTCATATGCCTTAGTTTGATGCTCTCTGGGATGTCAGAAAGGAAACCTGTTGGGATCCTAAGATCATGACACTTACTCACTCGTATATTGATTAGTATCACTGGGCTTACCATGATGTAGAGATTTTCGACAGTTGTGGTAGTTTCCCCAATGTACCTCTTCTTGGTACAAAGGGAGGAATTAACTACAACCCTGTTCTTGCACGACGACAACTTGGTTATCCAATGAGGGATAAACCAAACAGTATTCATTTGAGTAGTTTCTTTCTGAAGGATAGAGAAGACCATAAGGAAGCTAGGGAGCAAATTGCGAAGGCCTGGCGTCACATTCATAGGAAGAGTAGGAAAGACTTGGGACCTAGGGGGTTGTTTCTTTGGAGCCTTATCTTCAGTGGGTCCAAACGAGAGCTATTCAGTTAAACATGTCGTATTCTCAAGAAGCACATATGCCTGATTTGTTTGTGAATATCACTTCTCCCTTATTGGACGATATAGAAGAGCTACATCTTGGAAGAGGGTGCTTGGAAGAATAAGTGCCAAACTTTAGAGATTTCCTATAGAGCAGACTTGAAGGAGAAAGACGACTTAATTGAGATTCTTAAGAGTCGGGATGTAGAGATGATGGAGAGGCAAGGGGATTTATTTTCTCCTAAGCCTCAGTCAGATGCTAGTTTCTCACTTCAGGGTTCAGATGATTGGAAGGAGGTTGCCACCAGATATGCGGGAGAAAATCAGAGGTTGAAGGCTCAGATTGCCAGGCTTACAGGGAAGTGCCAGCGTATAGAACAACCTCCGTCAGTTTTACTTCTTAGGGTTTTAGACTTTATTTCTACTTGGGATCATTGAAACTTGTAATCCATTTTGAAGTTATTATAATAAATTTTTTCAGTATTTCAAATATGTTATTACTTTGATATTTGCAATGTGTCTATAAATCTTTAAGTCCCTTGAAATATTAAAATAAATCATGTGCATTGCACATCATGCATCATATTGCACATGTTTGCATATCCAGGTGTCTTACCAAGCTTCTTTACTTCGTTCAACAAGCTTTCTCACCACTACAACACTCGAGCTAACTTCATAAGGAAGATGGACAACTTAGAACAAGAGAATCGCGAGCTGTACGAGGAAGTTTCTGCTTTGAAGGCCGGCATGGCCAATCTTACTGCTCTGATGGAATCTCTGGTGGATGCTCAGAATCATCCACCGAGTGTTCAACCTCAACCAACAAGGGTTACTACTGAAGCTCCGGTTGTTCCTGTGTCTGCTACTCCAGTTGTTGTTCAGAATCACATGCCCCAAGGTTATCCATGGGGAATGCCAGAGAACTTTGCGCCTGAAGGTTTCAATCTTGGTCCTCAAGATACTCCTGTTGTTCAGACTACTATTACTCCTTCACCTTCTGTGGTGCATATTGCTCCTGCTGCACCTCCTTCGGTGAATATGGTTCCAGTTGTTAAAGATGATATGTGTCTTCCTTTTCCTCCACCAAGTGAAGACTTGGGTCTTTATGAAAGAATGGATGATTTTCAAGAGCAGTTTGACCAGATGCAGAGGGAGGTGAAGGCCCTCAGGGGAAAGGAATTGTTTGGTCAGAATGTGAATGAGTTATGCTTGGTCCTGAATGTTAAGATACCTGTGAAGTTTAAATTCCTGGAATTTGAGAAGTACAAAGGAAACACGTGTCCTCGTGCTCATCTTGTGATGTATGTAAGGAGAATGTCTACCCATACTGATGATCAGCATCTGCTGATTCACTTTTTTCAGGATAGTTTGACGGGTGTTGCACTGAAGTGGTATATGAGTTTGGACAGTGTCAATATCCATACTTTCAATGACTTGGGAGAAGCATTTATCAGACAATACAAATACAACATGGACATGGCGCCTGACCATGATCAACTCAGGGCCATGGTTCAGAAAGACGGGGAATCATTCAAAGAATATGCACAAAGATGACGTGAGGTAGCCGCCCAAGTGATTCCTCCCATGAAAGAGAAGGAGATGACTAAGATTTTCTTGAAGACTCTGGGTGCTTTCTACTATGAGAGGATGGTAGCAAGTGCGCCAAGTGACTTTACTAAAATGGTAGGTATGGGTATTCGCTTAGAAGAGGCTGTAAGAGAGGGCTGTTTAACGGAGGGTGAAAGTTCTGGAAATACGAAGAAGCCATCCTATGGGTTTTCCAAAAATAAGGAAGGAGATACAAATGATGTCATGCAAAAAAGGAGGGTTAATCCTCCTAGAAGAAATTATCAGCGTCATCAGCAAGTCGCCTCAGTTACTCTAGTTGTTGGTGTAGCTCCAACCACCGTTGCTTATCAGAGACCATCCCAACAGGGGGATCAAGGGTATAATCAGAGAAGGGAGAGTTATGACCCTATCCCTATGAGTTATACAGAGTTACTCCTGGAGTTAATTTAGAAGAAGTTGGTTCAGACCCGACCACCTCCCGATGTACTATCATCGTTGCCTTGGTATTACAAGGCAGACCAAACACGTGCTTTTCATCAGGGAGCACCAGGGCATAATGTTGAGAATTGCTATCCTTTGAAGACTGAGGTACATAAATTGGTGAAGTTTGGTATTCTATCTTTCAAGGATGTGGGCCCTAATGTGAAAGATAATCCTCTACCAAAGCATGGGGGAGCAAATGATGTGAACATTTTGGCCGGTTGTCCAGGTGACTTCTGGATTTTTGATGTTAATCTGGTTAGAAGAGATTTAGTAAAAATGCATGCATACCTCTATGAATTTAGCTACTATACACATGACCATGCTGATTGTGCTATTTTCAGTACGGATATAGAGGGTTATGACAAGATAAATGCTGATTTGCAAGAGATGATGGATGAGGGCCTCATCCACGTAATCAGGCCTAGGACAGAAGAGTATGAAGAGGAAGTAAACATGGTTTCTGGATGTCCTGGAGAGTTCATAATTTTTGATGTGGAGTATATGAATGAGGACCTTGTGCAATTGCATGCTACTTTCTTCCACATGGTTGGTCAGGAAGAACATCAGTATGGATCATGCCGAATTTGCTGCTGGGACTCCCGAGGATGTTCAATTGTAAGGAAAGGTGTTCAGTTGTTGTTGGATAATGGAACTATCAAGGTTACAGGTCAAAGAGATGATTACCATGAAGTTGATATGATTGAGGTTTGTTTGGTTGAAGAAGAGTCAGATGATAAATATGCCTCTGCAGATGAGTTCTTCTCCTCAGATGAAGTTATGTTTTCCAGAGATGACTCTGTAATGACTGATTATGTTGAAGAGGGAGTAAGCATTATTGTGCCTTGTTTTGGTGCACCCGCCCATTTTTAAGTTGAATATCATAGAAAGCCAGCTATTACTCCATTGGTAATTAGTTTGCCGGGTCCTGTCCCCTACAAATCAAACAAGGTTGTACACTACAAATATAATGCTACGATTTTAGAGGATGGTGTGGAAGTTCCCATCCAGCCAATGCCTAATGTTGGAAATATTGCTTAGATTAGCAGTGTGACCCGCAACGGTCGTGTATTTGTACCAGCTGCCCGTGGAGATGTTAGTACTGGAAAGAAAATTGTTGAAAATGTTGAACCTAAAAAGGCAGTGGGTGAATCTAGTGGAGCTACACGAGAAAAGGATGTGGATGATATTTTGAAGATAATCAAGATGAGTGACTACAGAATTGTAGATCAACTACTGCAGACTCCTTCAAAAATATCTATCTTGACTTTACTGATGAACTCCTCTGCTCACAGAGAATCTTTGATGAGGGTATTGGACCAAGCTTTCGTGGAAAGTGACATGCCTGTAGACGAATCCAGCAGTAAAGTGGGGAATATTACATCATGTAATAACCTGAGTTTCTGTGACGATGAATTTCCCGATGAAGGGAGGAATCACAACCTAGCCCTCCACATCTCTATGAACTGCAAGAATGATTCATTATCCAATATGTTGATTGATAATGGATCTGCATTAAACATTATACCGAGGAGCACCATTATGAAGTTGAAATATCAAGGAACGCCCATGCGCCCAAGTGGCATTATTGTGAAAGCATTTGACGGATCAAGGAAATCTGTTATTGGTGAAGTGGGCCCACATTTGTTTCAGATTACTTTCCAGGTCATGGATATTGTACCCGCTTATAGCTGCTTGATGGGACAACCATGGATACATGAGGAAGGGGCTGTCACTTCGACTTTACACCAGAAGCTGAAGTTTATACGTGAAGGAAAAGTGGTAATTATAAATAGAGAACAAGCGTTATTGATATCTCATTTGTCCTCTTTCAGTATTGTGGAGGCGGATGAAGCTGCTGTTGGAACCCAGTTCCAAGCTTTACCCATTGATAACATAAGAGGAAATGAGAACTCTATAGCTTCGTTTAAGGATGCGCAACAGGTTGTGCGTAATGGTTATAGCGATGTATGGGGACAAATTATTGAGCCACATGTGAATAAGAATAGAGTTGGCTTGGGGTTCTCTGTGAAGAATGATAAGGATAAGAGCATGAAGCCGAAGTCTGTTACAGGCAAGTATCAAGACATCTTTTGGAGCAGGGGTTATCTTCATCCAACTATTTCCGAGATTAATGCCATTATGGAAGATGAAGCATAGCCAAAAATGCCAAATTATGTGACGCACGGAGTTAGGGTTTAGAACTGGACACCATTGATGTTCCCTCTTGCACACATGTTTCAAAGTAATTTGTTTGTGTTAATATTTTTGAAAAGCTTTCACTCTGCCCAAGGTGAAAGTATTAATATTGTACGGGCATATTTGTTTGCTGCAATTTTTAAATCAATAAAAAAGTTGTCTTTGTTTCCCAAATTGTGTCTTTATTTTATGCTTTTTCTTGGAAAATGGTAATTAAAAAAAACCTTTCAAAATAAATAATAATTGAAATTCAATCTGCATGATCACTTGTTATATGTGTTAGTTTCTAAAAGCAATCATAAATCATATGTGTAGATTAATTAAAAAACCCATTGAATACAATGACCCTGCACCCTCTTTTAACTTTGAATGACCTGTGTATGGGGCCGAAGAAGAAGACTATGATGAGATTCCAGAAGAGGTCTCACGGTTTCTTGAGCGTGAGGACAATGCCATTCAGCCATATAAAGAGCCATTGGAAGTAATCAATTTGGGTTCAGAAGAAGATCCAAAGGAAGTCAAGATCAGAGCATTGCTACATCCTGATGTGAAGAGCAAGTTGATTGATATGTTGAAAGAGTATGTGGATATTTTTGCTCGGTCTTATCAAGATATGTCTGGTCTAGATATAGATATTGTAGAGCACCGTTTACCGCTGAAGCCAGAGTGTCCGCCAATCAAACAAAAGTTGAGAAGAACTCACCCAGATATGGCAGTGAAGATCAAAGAGGAAGTTCTAAAGCAGATTAATGTCGGTTTTCTTGTGACATCAGTGTACCCTCAGTGGATTGCCAATATTGTCCCAGTACCAAAGAAAGATGGAAAAGTTCGCATGTGCGTAGACTACAAAGATCTAAGTAAAGCTAGTCTAAAAGATGATTTTCCATTGCCACACATTGATATGTTAGTGGATAACACAACAAAATACAAAGTTCATGGACGAATTTTCCAGGTATAATCAAATAAGAATGGTGCTTGAAGGCATGGAAAAAAATAACGTTTATCACACCATGGGGAACATTCTATTACAGAGTGATGCCCTTTGGGTTGAAGAACGCTGGTGCAACGTACCAGAGGGCTATGACAACCCTATTCCATGATCTGATGCACAAGGAAATTGAGGTATATGTTGATGATATGATTGCTAAATCCCAGACTGAAGAAGGGCATGTAGAATATTTATTAAAGTTGTTTCAGCGTTTGAGGAAGTATCGTCTCCGCTTGAATCCAAATAAATGTACCTCTGGTGTTCGATCAGGGAAATTGTTGGGTTTCATTGTTAGCC
This sequence comes from Vicia faba, assembly GCA_948472305.1. Lineage (NCBI taxonomy): Eukaryota > Viridiplantae > Streptophyta > Magnoliopsida > Fabales > Fabaceae > Vicia > Vicia faba. The sequence goes on along the minus strand of OX451740.1, from coordinate 1,287,025,861 downwards.
AGAAAGGGATTAAAGTTGACCCTGGTAAAGTCAAAGTAATTCAAGAGATGCCAGCGCCGAGAACTAAAAAGTAAGTCAGAGGGTTCCTCTGGTGTTTGAATTATATTTCTAAATTCATTTCCCACACGACTGCAACGTGTGAACCAATCTTTAAGTTGTTAAAGAAAGATCAAGGTTGCATGTGGACAGATGACTGCCAAAGGGAATTTTAAAGTATTAAAGAATATCTGCTTGAACCTCCTATATTGCTCCCTCATGTTGAAGGAAGACCGTTGATTATGTATCTGACAATGTTAGATAATTCCATGGGTTGTATTCTGGGACAACAAGATGAAACAGGGAAGAAAAAGTATGCCATTTATTATCTCAGTAAAAAGTTTACTGATTGTGAACCGCGGTATTCCATGCTGGAAAAGACATGTTACGCTCTGGCTTGGGCGGAAAAACGTTTACGGCAGTATATGTTGAATCACACTACTTGGTTGATCTCTAAAATGGATCCAATCAAGTACATTTTTGAAAAGTCTGCTCTTACTGGGAGAATTTCCCGCTGGCAGATGTTGTTATCTGAATATGACATCGAATACCGTACTCAAAAAGCTATTAAAAGCAGCGTGTTGGCAGATTATCTCGCTCACCAACCAGTTGATGATCATCAGTCTTTGATGTTTGATTTCCCCGATGAGGATGTGATGTTTCTGAAAGTAAAAGATTGTGATGAACCATTTCCCGAGGAAGGTCCTGATCCTGAATCTCGTTGGAAGATGATATTTAATTGAGTTATGAATACTTATGGTAAAGGAATTGGTGTTGTGCTTGTCATTCCACGTGGATCACATATTCCTTTTACTGCAAGGTTGACATTTGATTGTACTAATAATATGGAAGAATATGAGGCTTGCATCATGGGTCTTGAGGAAGCTATTGATCTCAAAATTAAAATTCTTGATGTGTATGGCAATTCAACTTTGGTAATAAATCAGACTAAAGGAGAGTGGGATACTCGTCACCCCGGCTTGATCCCTTACAAATATTATGCTAGAATATTATTACCCTTCTTTAATAAAGTTGAATTCCATCACATCCCTAGAGATGAAAATCAAATGGCGGATGCTATGGCAACTCTGGATTCTATGTATCAAGTGAATACTTGGAATGATATACCTCGAATTATAGTTTGGCGATTGGATAGGCCTGCTCATGTGTTTACAACTGAAGAGGTAGCAGATGATAAACCTTGGTATTATGATATCAAGCATTTCCTTCAGACTCAGGAATACCCAAGTGGTGCTTCGAATAAAGATAGAAATACATTGAGAAGATTGGCTAGCAGTTTCTTCCTCGGTGAAAACGTGTTGTACAAGAGAAATTATGACATGGTCTCACTCAGATGCGTGGATAGACACAAAGCTGACATGTTGATGCATGAGGTTCATGAAGGTTCATTTGGAACTCATGCCAATGGACATTCGATGGCTAAAAAGATGCTAAGGGAAGGTTACTATTGGCTGACAATGGAATCCGACTATTACAAATTTGTAAAGAAATGCCATAAATGCCAGATTTATGCGGACAAGATTCATGTGCCTCCGACGCTTCTCAATGTTATTTCTTTCTCGTGGCCTTTCTCTATGTGGGGTATTGACATGATTGGAATGATAGAACCCAAAGCTTCGAATGGACACCATTTTATTTTGGTAGCAATTGATTACTTCACCAAATGGGTGGAAGCTGCTTCATATGCTAACGCTACCAAGCAGGTGGTTGTACGTTTCATTAAGAATAATCTTATATGTTGGTATGGTGTGCCAAGCAGAATTATCACCGACAATGGATCGAATCTGAACAACAAGATGATGACATAACTTTGTGAAGAATTCAAGATCATCCATCACAACTCATCTCCGTACATACCGAAGATGAATGGGGATATTGAAGATGCTAATAAGAATATCAAGAAGATTATCTAGAAGATGATTGTTACTTATAAAGATTGGCATGAAATGCTCCCTTTTGCTTTACATGGATATCAGACATCCGTCTGCACTTCAACAAGAGCAACCTCGTTCTCCCTTGTGTATGGAACGGAAGCAGTACTCCCAATCGAGGTTGAGATTCCCTCTTTGCTTGTGATAATGTAAACTAAGTTGTCAGAGGCTGAATGGGTCCAGAACATGTTTGACCAATTGAATTTGATCGAAGAGAGGAGAATGAAGGCTTTGTGTCATGGGCAGTTATATCAGAAGACAATGAAGAAAGCTTTTGATAAGAAGGTCAAACCTCGTGAATTCAGAGAAGGTGACCTCGTGCTCAGGAAGATCATGTCTTTTAACGCTGATTTTAGGGGCAAGTGGACTCCCAATTTTGAAGGCCCATATGTTGTCAAGAAAGCCTTCTCTAGCGGCACATTAATTATTGAAACTATGAATGGCGAGGAGTTCCCACGTCCCATGAATGTTGATGTAGTCAAGAAATACTTCGCCTAAAGAAATAAAAGAACAACCCGCTAAGTTGAAAATCCAAAAGGGCGGTTTAGGCAAAAAAGAGCGTCTCGGTAGGCCAAAAACCCGAAAGGGCGGTCTAGGCAAAAATTAGAGACATAAACAGAATAAAATTTCCCGCTAAGTTGAAAATTTGCAAGGGCAGCTTAGGAAAAAGTTAGGGACTTTCTTGGCAAGTAACTACATCAGACAAGACTTGATCGTTGAAGCAACAATCTTCTTGGATCTGCACCATACTTCAACGGAAGCAGTTGCTCATAATTTCAAAGTTGTTAGAGGGAATAGTGGTCATTGTATCTCAATGTATCTTTTCCATTATATATTACCATTTTCTGAACTTTGTAATCATCCATGGAGTCTCGCTATTCGCATATTACCATTTTATCAATAAAGTTTGAGATTTTACCCAATTCTTTGTATTTCTTATTTTTATTCAGCTTACAAAGACTCTATTTATTATTGATAATAATTTTCAAAGCAAGAAGATTAAATAACGAAGTTTTTTTTTCAAAAAAGAATTTACAACTTACTTTTACTTTAGATTTTGTAATTCAAGAGGAAAACAAAATTGGTGATCCCAGAAATGGACGAACTCCAGTAATTTTGGGAAGTTTTGTTTCCTCAGGAAGGTTTTCTCAGGATGTTTTCATTGGTATGCGTGTGATATTTTTATATTGAAAATGATATTAATTGGCGTAAGGTGCAATATTGGGTTTGTGATTCTAGTGTCCCCAGTCAAGTCTTGGTTCATTTTTCATTTTTTTGAGTTTGCATGATATGAAGACTCAATCCAAGATTCTCCAATGAGGGCCTCGCTTATTTGATAGAAGTACTTTCTCCCCAGAGAAGTTGGTGCAATAGTTACTCTCGAAGAAGAACGTATCTCCAGTTTCCCCAGTGAAGAACGTATCTCCAGTTTCCCCAGTGAAGAACGTATATTTGTTTCCCCTCGATGATGTGGTGTTGAACTCCTCAATAAAGTCAACATGAAGTCCCCAGTTGATGTTTTGATGATGAAGCATTATCTCCCATAGTGAAGCCTGTATGATATTTCTTCGTTGAAGTCAGCTTGAATTCCTCAGTGGATGTTTTGACAATTTGGTTTCCATCTGCCTTATTTGAAATCAGTTTTGCAATCCCCAGTAGAAGTGCTACACATGAAAACATTTATTTATATCCCTGTATCTGTACTGTTTTGTTTCTCCCTGTTGTACCCCAAAACTTGCCCTCTCATTTATCAAGATTTTCCTCTCAAGACTTCTTGGACTCAAGACAAGATTAGGGTTTGGTCAGCTCAAGACATCACCTTGCACTGATAGCCTGAAATTAGGGTTTGAGCTTGCACAAGGATTTTTGGACCATCAATGCTTCATGTGACTTTCATATACCATCTTGGACCCCTAAGATTGCTCATACCAAGTTTCAAGCCTTGAATCACATTGTTGCCCAGTCAATTGGACAATTGACCTAAAAATCACCTGTATTGGGGGAAAAGTCAACCATGGCCAATTTACAGTCAAAGTTCATAATTTTTGATCCACAACAACATTTTAGACTCCTATGTACCATTTGATCAAGTTTGGATCACAACTCCTCAAGAAATTTGATCAGATCATCAAAAGGGCAAAATGGTCAAAATTAGGGTTTTGACTGAGAAAGGGAAATTTCTGATTTTTAACCTAGCCAATGACCAATTGGGTTCAAACATGATTTCAAGGACTCAATGGCATCATCTTGACCTAATCACATGGTTCAAAAGATCTCAAGTTCATAGGATTGACAAATGAATTTTCTAATCAACTAATCAAAAGTCAATTGTACACTGAAAAGTCAAACTTTGACTTTTGGTCAAAATCAAGTGCCAAGGGTCATAATTCATCAAGATGTGTCAAAATGTGAAACTTGTTGACCAAGAAACCTAAAATTGCAAATTAGGGTTTTAATTTGAAATTTTTCATAACTTAGAATTTTTCTAAGTATGGAAAATTTCTTATTTTTTCCCAACTTTTTCACCATGATGCAATTGGATTCAAAGAAAACTTCCAACATGAAAGTTGTAGTCCTCCATGAAATCTATAACTTTTCTTCACAAATTTTTCCCAAATGATGCTTGGATCTCAAGTTATGATTTTGTGAATATGGGTCCATGAACTAAAAGACTTAGTGAAAATTTGCCCTAATTTAGGCAGGGTTTTGACCCAACTTCATGGGCATTTTTCACCTACTTCTAAGAGGTATCTCAAAATTCATTTCAAAGATGGATTGTAGATCATGTTACAAGCTTTCCAAAATGTCCAAGAACTCTCCAAGATCATTTGTGGTTAGGGAGAATCGAAGAAGAGAAAATGGCCTTTTGTCACTTTTGTTCAAGCCATTTTTACAATGCATCATGTTGCAAATCTGATCAAGCATGCTTGTAACTTGCATTACAGGTCCTAAATCCCTTCTACACTCCATAATTCAATGCTAGCTCAGTGGTTAATGGCTTTATTTTGACCTTTGGAGCATTGTACAAGAGTTTAATCCATAAATGGCATAAAGGGCACATTGCCATTTTCATAAAGCAAGCTTTTTGCAACTTTACTACCCTTGAGCCTTGGACCTGTTTCTTTGTCACGAGCAATGTCCACAGATATCAGGCAAAGCATACCAACCCTCTGCAGCTAGCAAGCAAGCAAGTACAAGCCTTTGGCACAAGTCATTTCACTTTTCTTCAAAAGCAAGAAAAGTTGCAAAACTCAAGAGAACTTGTACATCTGATAAAGGGTGGACTTGGCCTCATTCAAAACAGATTCAAAGACTTATCTCAAGCTAGAACACGAGTGCATAACTTCTAAAACTCTCCAAAACACAAAAACACAAATTTCGGCCCAAACAGGGCAACTTCTGCAAAACTCTTGCCATTTCATTTTTGGCTCGTGCGTTTCTCCCTTCAACACTTGAAACACCTTCCATACATCACATCCAAACTATCCAAGCCTTTGCACTGCAACTGTGAGCTCTGTTTCAGACATCACCATTTTCAAACTTGGAGGTTGCAGCTTGACTTCTACAGGGAGTTTCAGCCATCCACAAAGCCAACTAAGCATTGGAAAAGCTTGAGGTAACTTCAAGGAAGCTCACACGATCCTCAGGCCTCACTCAAAGTCCCCACATTGCCATATCCAAATCCAGCTGAAGGAGGTATTTTTCAAAACTTTATCTCTCTATTTAGGCATCCTCAAGCCACGATTTGTGAAGCAAAAATGTAGTCTCTAGCATGGTGAAGCTGTACATATGCATACTTTCCATTTATATTAACTAAGCTAAGAGAATTTGAATGTTGAACATGCTGAAAAAACTAGGTCACGAATTAGGGCTACTGAAATTCTCCCTGATCTTTGAGAGTTAGATTATGAATTTTATATCATTGGAATCGTGAGGTTCCAAGCTACATTTTTTATGTTGTAAGTTTTTGTTTTTGTGCAAAGAATAGAGAGTTGCAGGTTTGAGTAGAAAACGCGCGCAAGGAAGAAGAAACCAAGGACAGTGACGAAGCTGAGTTGTCTTGGGCTTTTTGTTGCATTTGGCCTTTTGTTTTTGTTTGTTGCTATATTTTATTTTTATTATTTTTTCCACATATAAAAATAGTTTTATACAAATAAATAGAACTTTATTTTCTTAAATAAATAGTAAATACATTTAAAAATACCATACACTTTTTATTTTATTATTTTTCACATAAAATATTATTTTCATACATATTTTATTTTTTTATATTTGTTAATAATATTATTTATTATTTCTTGTACAAAAAATGGATAATATAAATAATAGAAAACATAATTTTCTTTTAAATCAAAAACTAGGGATTTTCACCCTTTCAAAAATAACAATATTATTTTTCTTATTTTTAGGACTTAAATAATCTTATTTTCTCATACATAAAACAATTACAAAAACATTTGCATAAATACATTTTATTTGCATATTTAAATAATTGTGTATTTATTTATTTATTGTACAATAATTCAATTGGGTTGTAATAGTATTTTAGGGTTTTATTTTGTGCAAATATCCCCATTCAAAAACTTGTATCCCCCCTCCCATAATAATTGTTGTAATAGTTTAGTTTACTTTTACGCAATTTATCGTATTTATACCATGTTTAGTAAAACTAGGGTTTGCATGATAAGACAAAAATCAAACAAATAGAATGACCTAATACAAGACAATCAAAGGCATGTAAAATGACACACATTACACACAAACACCCTTAGGGTTTCACCCACTTTGTTGCCTTAAAAATGGTCATGGTATGCATGCAAAGTATCTTGGCAAAACAAAACAAAACAAAAGATCATAGTCCCTCGATGACGCTATCAAAAGGTTGCCCAAAACAAAATGATCTTGGTCCCTCCAAACATGCTAAAGATACTTGGCAACATTGCTATCATGGTCTTACGATGACCCACGCCCGTCCTGTTTAACATCCAAAGATAGGGTTGTTTACCAAATCAATGGTAAAACAACAATGTCAAAGGAATGAAAATGTACAAGAAAGACATTTGAGTAGGGTAGATAGTTCTAAGTTACTTGCCATCTTCAAAACAATCCTTTCTATTTTCAAAAACAAACACACACATTTCAAAACATTTCCAAACAACTTTCAAAATCTTGAAAAAATTTTCAAAAAGACAAACACCTTTGTATACATTCTTACGAACGAGAATCATTAAAAAGGTTGCCTAGACAAAGGCCTCTTTTACAAATACTTTTCAAAACCACACCAAAAGCACCATTTCAAACAATTTCAAAAGCAAAGCAAGTGATCTAAGCAAGTAACTAAGAGCCCATGGAAAACCATGGATGAAAAGGGTGCTAGCACCTTCCCTTTTCATAATCTACCCCCCGAACTCAAGAAAACATCTCAAAGGTCTTTCCTATGGTTTTTTACCTTTCCTTTTGGATAAAATAAAATTCGGTGGCGACTCTTGCTAAACCGCGACACTTGCGACGAAACACAAAACCTCAAGTCAGTTCTCCCACTATATCACAGAACTGGCGACTCTGCTGGGGAAACTTTAAAAGTGGGGTTACATTAGGGTTTAGATCACCTTTAGCTTACAATTGCTTGACTTGTTTGCTTTACACTTTGGTTCTATTGTTTGGGTTTGAATCCTCCACCCGGATTTGGGAAACATAATAGGTAAATAGCAATACATTGTGGAAACTGTGCGGGGTATACCGACACGGTCTAAGCAATAGCTATGTTAGTGTGACATATTTGTGGGTACTGGTAGCCTTTGAGTCAATCAAAGAGAATACGGGGCCGCTGAGTGATGTCATGAAGCACTAACGAACTTCTAGAACCTTTACTTGACCAACTTGGCCTTTTAGGATGTAGTGAGATGACCGACTTTGGTGCAGTCTGAAGTTGGTAGATACTCAATACTACACTCATTGAGGGTTGGTTCCTTGGAATATTTCGGTCGCTGATAAAGAGGCTGAATTGAAACAATGAACAAGGAAACAATCCAGTGATATTGATCCCCTTAGAACCCGGTTACTATTTCTAGGACAGGTTGATCCAACTAAACTTCAAGAGGGTACTTACCTATGAAACCCCATGCAAGCCTAAACTAGGAACTTGTGTGATTTTCTTGTACATATATACTTGTGCATAACATCATGGACATCATGAAGCATCATTTGCATCCACTAAACATTTCAAGGAATTTGGAAATTCATCTTTGTTCCTGTTTTGTAGGTTATGGATTCACTTCGCAGGAAAACTATCCAAGTCATCCTTGTGAGAATTCCTCCACAACTCAAGGAACCAGCTTCAAGGATTCTTGAGAACTCTCCATTCACCAAGAGACATGGTCGTCTTCTCAACCTAGTCACTTCTAACATAGATGAAGACATGATGAAAGTTCTCTTCCAGTTTGTTGTACCCCAAAATTTGCCCTCCCATATTCTCCAAGAAATTACCAAGTCATGCTTCAAAATTCTCCAAGGGTTGCACAGTGTAAGGGCCTCCTAAGCAGTCAAAACTAGGGTTTGTGTTCTGATCAAGAAAATGAAGTTTCCAAAGGTCCAATCAAGTCTCATATGCCTACAAATATGGTCAAGCATCCTCATATCAAGTTTCAAGGCATTCAGCTCAAAGTTGCACAGTCAAAACCCTAAATTGCACTACAGTCAACTGTAGGGGCAAAATGGTCATTTGACAGTCAGTAGTTCAAATTTTTGGTCAACATATCATTTTGAAGCCACAAACATCATTTGATCAATGCTTGATCATGATTCTCAAAGTTTGGCTCAGAAATCATCAAGATGCAAAAGTTTCCTTATTTGGACAGCTGAAAAAGTCAACTGAAATTGACCAGGGCATAACTTTCACATGGATTATCAGAAAAATTCCATCCAAGGCTCATTTTGAAGAGAAAGACATTTCCTACAACTCATCTTCATACTTCAAGTCCAAGAAATGCTCTCACAAAAAGTTATCAATTTCAACATTATAGGTCATTTTCAAAAGTCAACAAAAAGGGACTTTAAGTCAAAGGCCATAACTTGAGATTGGTAAATCAAAATGACATGGGACCAAAGGCATTGGTTAGAGGACTCAAAGACCTTTCCAAAATGTCCAAGAACATGAGAAAATCTTAAAAATTGAGCAAGTTATGCCTTGTGGAAGTTGGGAAATGTTTGGATATTTTGAAAAGTCAACATTGATTCAAAAGACCTAAAATTGCTAATGGGCCCATTTTTCTTCCATAATTCATCATCCATGACATATGCACGACTACTTGGCCCAAAGGGAAGTCTTTACTCATTTTTTATTTATTTATTTGAATTTTTATTTATAATAATTCATTTAAATCAAAATAAATGTATGAAAAATGCTAACCTAAAGTTTTAAATCTTTTTGTGCATGTTTTACTCTCAAGATTTCGTGCATAAGTCAATATGGAAAGAATTGGAGCAATTGGAGCTGATTTGTATCAAAAAGCACATGGAAAAAGATTGAGAAAATCTTAGAAAATCAAATTTTCAAAAACCATCATTGCATTGGATTTGTTCTACTTTTCTTGACCTAATGGACTCACTACATAAGCCTAAAGGAAACCCTAATGAGGAGGCACACAGAGCTGCGCCCAAGAGCCATTGTAAAGCTTGAAATTTCTCTCTAAAACCTCAAAACTGAAAACACCCTTACAGGGCGATTCAAGCCTCAAAACCTATTCCATTGGCTTCTTGGAGGATTATAGGACATAACTGAATCATTCCCCAAGCCCCATACTCAAGGAAACGCCAGGTTACCATTGAAGTTGGTAAAGGAAATTCCAAAACTGTTTTCCATTATCCATGCATCTTTATCATATTTTGTTGTTATGTTTATGTTTATGATGAAGTTTACAAGCTAATCATAAGATTTAATTGAAGTTTCACGCATTCTATGCCAAGATACCATGTTCGTGTTCTAGGGTTTACAGGATTGGAAATTAGGGGTTTTTGAATGGGGAAAAATTAGCCCTCAAGACCGCCACCATTCAACTCAGCGCATGTGGACGAAGATAATGGAACTATCGCGCCTAATTTATGATTGCCCTAGTGCTAATCGTTATTTTCTGTAAAGACACTTTCTGCAACGGTGTAAAAACCATTGCTTATGTTGTTTATATTTCAGGAACATGAAGAAGATGATGTGTTGGCAAACGGTGATAGGTTGATTCAAAAATTCGCGCGTTGGTGGCCCCTGATCATTATTTCTTTTATCATGTTTATTTACTATTATATATTAAACGTGTTTGGGATGGCTCAGTGGTAGGTACACGCGCTGGCAATGTCCATGACCTGGGTTCGAGCCCCAGGTCTTCATGCTTTCAAATATCATTTTTCCATTAATGTTCATATGCAGCGCTTACGTTGAGGATCATGATGCACTCTCCCAACCAAGCGTACACGCGTCCAGCTTCAACAATCACAAGGCTAAGAATTGAGGAACATAGTGGATCCCAGTCAACGCCTCTGCACGTGAATAAAAAAGGTCCACAAGGCCAGGAATTGAATTGGGCTCAAAATGCTTGGACTTAACCTCCATGTTGGGGACTGACACCCCCTGGTTTGCAATTCTCTATATTTTCTTTATATGTTTTTTTTTTATTGTCTATTTTCTTTATTGTTTTGAATTAATTAATTATTTTCACAAAATATAAAAAATACATAAAAATCAGAAAAGATAAAAAATATTTTTATTTTAATATTTTCATAAATAAATTTGCATGTAGATAAAATTAGTTTTAAATTAGGTTTTCAATTTTAATTCTTTTAATAAAAAAATCTAAAAAATGTAGAAATAGGTTTAATTAATGTTTTTATTCCTTTTTAATTTTTCTTTTTATAATAATATTATTTATTTTATTTATTTTTATAATTAAATTTGTATATAAAAATTAGGTTTAATTTAGGTTAAATTCTAACGTCTTCTTAATAAATTAAAATAAAATAGAATTAGGGTTAGCGTTTAATTGCAATTAAATTTTTCTATTAAATCCTAAAATATTAAAAAAATACCAAAAAACAAGTCCTTTTTTTTATTAATTAATTTCTCATGAATTCAATTTTTGCAAAAGGGTCCAACGCCCTCGTTTCGTTCTTAATTTCTTATTAATTCGCGTATTTATTTTATTTTCATTATAATAATTATGTACCTCTCCTGAAGCCTTGTAAATTACTTCTCGCATTTTTAATTCTTTTACTTTCTTTATTTTTCTGTCAAATCGGGTTCGAGAAACTTTTGGCGATGTGGACCCGCGCCTTTTGTAATAGCTTTAGATCTTTACTTTCTCGCAATCTTTTAACTGTTAATTGAATGGCATGAAAGAATGTATGGACAAAGAATAAAAACAAGCGTAGAACACCAATAACATGACAAGATAAATGCAAATGAAAACGACACACAAATCACACACCACCCCTAGGGTACGCCTCACTGTTGCCTTGCCTCGAAAGGTGATCGTCGAGTAGAGGATGTCTTAGTAAGTCCTCATGATCCGGGAACCTGGCATGAGGGTAGCTTCTAAGGTGTCTTCCCATTGCTCTGGTGATCACCATGTCCCGAACCTCGAATTGACCCGAACACCTCCAACGGTGGTGCTACCTACCTCTCAATGGTGGGATGGCACTACTTTAAAGGACATTTACACAGACGAATTCCTTAGGGTAGGTAGACGACTCTAGATACTTGCTCTAAATTCAAAACAAATTCAAAAATACTTTTCACACCGACACCTTTTCAAAAAGCTTTCGAAAGCAATTTTTCAAACACTCTTGAGGACCGATACAAGAGTCGAACTGAAATTTTCAAAGAGACTTTTTAAAACCCACAGTTGAAAAGCAAACAAACCATTTTTGAAAACACAAATGAGCAAGTATCTAAGAGCCCATGGATAACCATGGATAGAAAGGGTGCTAACACCTTCCCTTTCTATAACCTACCTCCCGAACCCAGAACAATCTCTTTAAGGAATTTTTCTGTGCTTTTGTCCTTTCCATTTGGAGAAAATAAAAGACGGTGGCGACTCTTGCTTCCGCGACATTTCGCGAACCAGCGTTAAACAGTCAGTTCCAGATCCACCGATCACAGAACTGGCGACTCTGCTGGGGACTTAACTTAAAGTGAGGTGTACCTTAGGGTTAGTTCATAACAGTGTTTTCAATTGTATTGACTTGCTTGCTTTAAATTGTGGGACTGTCTTGGGAGTTCTATAGATCCTAACCCGGATCTGGGGATACCTTCTTAGAAAGTAGCGACAAGGCTGTGAGGGAACTGTGCGGGGTATACCGACATGGTTGAAACAGTCTGCTATGTTGATGTGGCACTTTGGTGTGTACCGGTAACCCTTGAGTTCAGTCAAGGAGAGTACGGGGCCTCCGCGTGGTGTCATGAAGCATCAATAGACCTTAGGAACCTTAATTGAACTATCTTGGCCTCTTTAGGGTAGTGAGATAACTGACTTTGGTGCAGTCCGAGGTTGGTTGATACTCGATACTACACTCAATTGAGGGTTACTTTCCTGGAATATTTCGGTTGCCAGTTTAGTGGCTAAATCGAAACGATGAACAATGAAAGCAATCCCGTGATATTGGGACCCTTAGAACCCGGTTACTTCTAATAGGACAGGTTGAGCCCACTAACTTCAAGAGGGTACTACCCAGACCCCATGCTGGCCTTAAACCTTAAGGGCTTGTCTTGTGTGCCTTGTGTGCCTTACATGTTTGTCTTTGTAAATATTTGTGGTGTGTTTAATCATAGCATCATGACATCATCCAGCATCATATGCATTGACTAACCATTTCAGGGGTTCGAATTTTCATCTTTGTTCTTGTTTTGTAGGACATGGAAACTGTTCGTAGAAAGACAATTCAAGTCAGTCTTGTAAGGATCCCTCCTCAGCTTAAGGAACTTATATCCAGGATTCCCGAGAACTCTTCATTCAGTGAAAGACATGGAAGCCTCATCAGCTTGGTTAATACCAACATTGAGGAAGATATGATCAAGGTCCTGTTCCAGTTCTTTGACCCTCTGCATCATTGTTTCACCTTCTTGGATTATCAGCTGGTACCTACATTGGAGGAGTTCTCCCGGCTCCTGAAGATCCCTATCCTTGATCAGCTATCCTTCAACGGTACAGAAAAGGAACCTAAGCTTGAAGAGATTGCTAAAGCCTTGCACCTACAATCATCTGACCTCAAGGGACATTGGGAAGTTAGAAGTGGTATCAAAGGGTTCTTGGCCAGGTTTCTGTTTGAAAAGGCCCATGAATGTTGGAACTCCCTTGACTTGCAAGCTTTTGAAGAGGTTGTGGCCCTCCTTGTCTATGGTTTGGTGTTGTTCCCTAATCCAGATCAGCTTATTGATATCAGTGCTGTTCAGATCTTTACGTCCAGGAATCCTATACCTACGTTGCTGGGGGACATCCTTCACTCATGTTACACTCGAACCATGAGAAAAAGAGGTGTCCTTATGTGTTGCACTCCTCTCCTGGGAAGGTGGTTTATTTCGCACCTTCCACAATCAGTCCTGAAGAATGAGCGGGGTTTGAGATGGTCACAGCGGTTGATGACTCTTACGCATGCAGATATACATTGGTGCCCTAGGTCCAGAGAAGATGTCACTATCATTGATCGTTGTGGGGAGTACCCTAATGTTCCTTTACTTGGAATCAGAGGAGGTATTACTTATAGCCCATGCCTGGCTTGGAGACAGTTTGGTTATGCTCGGAGGGATGGTCCTCATGACATGTTAATCCCTGACATAGTTTTTGACTTCGACAACGATACTCAAGGACTTCGCCAGAGATTTATCAGAGCCTGGAGGATGCCAAGTAGGATAGACAGCAAGACACTGGGGCACAAGAACTCCATCCCGTTGGAACCTTATCTCAAGTGGGTACGCGCCCGCTCCCAGAAGTTAGTGATGCCTTATCCTCATATGCTCCCTTTGATCAAAGAACCAGTCTTGGAAGGAGAAGTGTCCTACACTATTCAGCACCCTGATATGCCCACATTCTGGGAAGAGATGCAGAAGAGCTGGATCCAGCTTAAGGAAGAACGAAATTCTCTTGAAACCAGTCTGCATGACAGTGAAAAGAAGGTCTTGGAGCTCACCCGCCTGTTGCATGAGGAGAGGAATCTCAACACCTACATAGCTCCAAAGAGGATGCGCAACATATTTTGGGATTGATTTGATTTTTGTATTACTTTGCCCATGGGGCTTTGATGTATTAAACAATGATTTCTTTAATGATAACGTGTGTTCCTTTTTGTCTACAACAAATGTGAACTTTCGAACCCTTGAATGCATTGCATAAACACATCTCATTCATCATGTGCATAGCAGGTTTTTCCCCTTTTCAGGTTGCTTACAGTTCTTCGCTGTTTATTTCAGCATCATGAATCCTGACTCTGCATCAATTGAGACATCAATCAAGGCTCTTCAAGCGCAGAATGCGCAGTTTCAGGAATTAATCAAGGGTCTGGCTCAAGGCCAAGAAGAACTGAAGGCTATGCTCCTGAAGAAGGAGAAGAAGAAGAAGAGAAGAACTGTTCTGTTCAACTCGGGCCGAAGGTTTGGCAATGCTCTGCAGCAGGAAGAGGCTGGTTCTTCTGTTGGCAAGAGTTCTCCTCAGGCAGAAGCAAGGGTTCCTAGTCCGGTAGTCTCCGACAACGAGACTGATTTTGATGAAGAGCAGTACCCTCCTGCAGAAGACAGATACAAGCAACTGGAGGACAAGTTGAAAGCTATGGAGGTTCAACAGGTACCTGGGCTGGATTTCGGAGATCTGGGTTTGTCAACTGGTGTGATCATCCCTCACAAGTTCAAAGCACCATCCTTCTCTAAGTATGACGGGGCGTCTTGTCCCAAGCTGCATTTAAGGTCCTATGTTCGGAAAATTCAACCGTACTCTGCGGATAAGAATTTGTGGATCCACTTCTTCCAGGAGAGTCTTTCAGGGACTCATCTCGAATGGTTCTATCAGCTGGATGGGACCAAGGTTCGTAACTGGGAGGAGTTGGCTACTGCTTTCTACAAGCAGTATCAATATAATGCCGACCTTGCCCCTACACGTACCCAACTCTAGGGTATTTCGTTAGGTGCAAGCGAAGGTTTTAAGGAGTACGCTCAGAAGTGGAGAGACCTGGCTGGTAGGGTGCAGCCACCATTAACTGATCGGGAGTTGGTAGACATGTTCTTGGGGACCCTATCTGGGCCGTTTTTCAACCATCTGATCGGGAATTCTTCTGCTGGGTTCACTGATTTGATTCTAACTGGAGAGAGAATTGAGGCTGGGCTGAAGTTTGGGAAGATTCTGAAGGGTGCATCATCTAGTTCCGAGAAGAAACCCTTCAAGAAGGAGTCTAGTGCCGTGTATGGTTCCAAGAGATCAGAGAGACCTGAGCGCCGCCAATCTGTCAGTGCGGTAATGATTGCTAAGCCTACTGCCGCTCCTCGGCCGACCAATCCTCAAAGGGCTGAAAGACCCCGGAGAGAGTTTACCCGGTTAAGCATGACCCTATCGCAGATCCTGCCACAGTTGCTGTCCACTAACTTAGTGACTGTCAGGGAGGCTCCAAAGTTTCCAAATACTGCATCTCCCAAATACAACCCGAATGCTCGTTGTGCTTATCATTCTGATAGCCCGGGGCACGCCACTGATGACTGTTGGGCGTTAAGGAACAAGCTGCAGGACCTTATTGACGCCAAGGAGGTACAATTCGAGGCACCTGAGAAGCCTAATGTAGTGACAGCTCCCCTGCCTGCTCATGGAGTGAATGCTATTGGGGACGAAGACGAAGTGGATGAAGCTGAGTTTGATAGCTGGATCTATCCGACGACCGAAGGCGGACTGAACAACTGGATTGCTAAGGACCATACTCCTGTTACCTTTGTGACGCAGTAATAAATTTCTTTGTTTCGTTATTTTGTAATAAACAATAAATAAACTCTACAGCCCGGTGTCTTACCCGAGGCACCGTGGTTTCATTTGTGAGGGCATATAAATTGTCATTTCATATATCATGAATGAAAATCTTGGACGTATTTTCGCATTGCAAATATTGTGCTCCTTTTCTGTCTTTATTTCCTTTACATATATTTCAAAACAGCTGTATTTACACACACACTCACTCATACAGGTTTCAATCCACTCTGGATCTCACTGATAACAACTCTGCTACTGCCAATTATGACTTCGAAAATCCGATCAACTTAGCCGAAGACGAAGGTGAAGATGATTGCGAAGTGCCTGGCGAGCTTGCAAGACTGTTACTTCAGGAAGAGAGGGCAATTCAACCCCATGAAGAGCCAGTGGAAACCATAAACCTGGGTACTGAGGCAGACAGGAAAGAGGTAAAGATTGGTGCCAACCTAGAGCTCAGCGTGAAGCAACGGTTGACTAAGATGTTACATGACTATATGGAGATCTTTGCCTGGTCCTACAAAGACATGCCCGGATTGGATACCGATATTGTGGTCCATCACTT
Source organism: Vicia faba (assembly GCA_948472305.1). Taxonomy (NCBI): domain Eukaryota; kingdom Viridiplantae; phylum Streptophyta; class Magnoliopsida; order Fabales; family Fabaceae; genus Vicia; species Vicia faba. The sequence goes on along the minus strand of OX451740.1, from coordinate 1,287,009,326 downwards.
GCCAACTAAGGAAGACTGCCCTCCGGTTAAGCAAAAGGTCCGTCGGATGCGTCCTGAGATGTCTGAAAAGATTAAAGCCGAGGTCATGAAACAGTTTGATGCCGGGTTTCTTGCAGTAACTTCTTACCCTCAGTGGGTTGCTAATGTGGTGCCGGTACCTAAGAAGGACGGTAAGGTCAGAATGTGTGTCGACTACCGGGATCTGAACAGAGCCAGCCCCGAGGATGACTTCCCCCTACCTCACATTGATGTCCTCGTTGATAATACTGCTCAGCACAAAGTTTTCTCTTTCATGGATGGCTTTTCAGGTTACAATCAGATCAAGATGGCACCTGAAGACATGGAAAAGACTACATTTGTTACTCAGTGGGGCACCTTCTGTTACAAAGTCATGCCATTCGGGTTGAAGAACGCTGGGGCAACCTACCAACGTGCCATGGTTGCTTTATTTCATGACATGATCCATCATGAGATAGAAGTGTATGTTGACGACATGATCGCAAGGTCCCAGACTGAGGAAGAACACTTAGACCATCTGCAGAAGTTGTTTGACTGGTTGAAAAAGTACAAGCTGAGATTGAACCCGAACAAGTGCACCTTCGGGGTAAGATCTGGGAAGTTGCTAGGCTTTGTGGTAAGTGACAAGGGAATTCAAGTGGACCCTGCTAAGGTCAAAGCTATTCAAGAGATGTCAGTTCCTAAGACAGAAAAGGAAGTCAGAGGCTTTTTAGGACGCCTGAATTACATTGCTCGGTTCATCTCACACCTAACTGCTACCTGTGAGCCAATCTTCAAGCTGCTGAAGAAAGATCAGGTAGTACATTGGAATGATGAATGTCAGGCTGCTTTTGACAAAATCAAAGAGTATCTCCAAGAACCACCTATCCTTATGCCACCGGTTGAAGGGAGACCTCTGATACTATACCTGACAGTGCTTGACAACTCAATGGGGTGTGTGCTGGGGCAGCATGACGAGTCTGGCCGAAAAGAGCACGCCATTTATTACCTTAGCAAAAAGTTTACCGACTGTGAGACCCGATACTCACTGCTTGAGAAAACTTGCTGCGCTTTGGTATGGGCTGCTCGCCGGCTGAGGCAGTATATGTTGACTCATACCACCTTGTTGATCTCAAAGATGGATCCTATAAAGTACATATTCGAAAAGCCCGCTCTGTCTGGGAGAATTGCAAGATGGCAAATGATCTTGACGGAATACGACATTCAGTACACAACCCAGAAAGCCATCAAGGGAAGTGTATTGGCAGACCACTTGGCACATCAGGCCGTAGATGACTATCAGTCAATGAACTTCGAGTTCCCGGACGAAAGCATCCTGATAGTAACTGACTGGGAAGTACCTGGACCGGATGAAGGACCTGAACCAGGATCCCGATGGTCTATGCACTTTGACGGAGCCTCCAATGCTTTGGGAAATGGTATCGGCGCCATAATCATATCACCTCAAGGTACTCATACTCCGCTCACTGCCCGACTATGTTTCAACTGTACCAACAACATGGCGGAGTATGAGGCGTGTATTATGGGTCTCCAAGCTGCGATCGACTTAAGGATCAAGTTTCTGAGTGTCTTCGGAGATTCCGCTCTGGTGATCAATCAGATCAAAGGAGAGTGGGATACGAAACATCCGAATCTTATTCCTTACAGAGAATGTGTGTTGACCTTGATCCCCCACTTCACAGAGATAACCTTTGAACACTTTCCAAGAGAAGAGAATCAGTTGGCGGACGCGTTAGCTACAATGTCTTCTATGTTCAAGGTCAAATGGGACAATGAGGCTCCCCGGATCATCATCTGGAAACTGGACGAACCGGCATACTGTTGCGATCTCGAAACTGAATTAGTAACTGAGAAGCCTTGGTACTATGAGGTGAAGAGATATTTGGAAACTCAGGAGTACCCGGAAGGTGCATCCATCAATGATAAGAAATTCCTGAGAAGGTTCGCAGCCAAGTTCTTCCTTAGCAACGACATCTTGTACAAGCGAAACCATGATTCAACTTTATTGCGTTGTGTGGATAAGACTGAAGCAGAAAAGATCATGGAAGAGCTACATGAAGGGACCTTTGGTACACATTCCAGTGGGCATACTATGGCTAAGAAAATCCTACGGGCAGGATATTACTGGTCCACAATGGAAGCTGACTGCTACCAACATTCCAGGACATGCCATAAGTGCCAAATTTATGCAGACAAGGTGCATGTTCCTCCAGTTCCCCTGAATGTTCTGACTGCGCCTTGGCCGTTTGCAATGTGGGGCATAGACATGATTGGCGAGATTAAACCTACGGCATCTAATGGGCACCGCTTCATCCTAGTGGCGATTGATTATTTTACGAAGTGGGTTGAGGCAGCATCCTATGCTACGGTAACCAAGACTGTCGTGGCACGGTTCATTCGGCACAACCTGATCTGTCGGTACGGCATCCCTGAGCGGATTATTACAGACAACGGTACCAATCTGAACAACAAGATGATCGCTGAGCTCTGCGAACAGTTCAAGATACAGCACCGCAATTCTTCTCCTTACAGACCGAAGATGAATGGAGCTGTAGAAGCAGCAAATAAGAACATTAAGAAAATCGTGCAGAAGATGACAGTGACTTATAAAGATTGGCACGAGATGTTACCGTTCGCTCTACATGGGTACCGTACCTCAGCCAGGACGTCAACCGGGGCAACTCCCTTCTCTCTGGTTTATGGTATGGAGGCAGTCTTGCCAATCGAAGTGCAAATACCCTCTCTCCGGATAATGAAGGATGCAAATCTGAACGAAGATGATTGGATCCAGACACGACTTGATCAGCTCAACCTCATTGATGAAAAAAGACTTGCTGCTATCTGTCCTGGTCAGACGTACCAAAAACGAATGATCAGGGCATTTAACAAAAAGGTCAGACCACAGGAATATCAAGTTGGGGATCTGGTAATCAAGAGAATCATCCTTCCTCAGAGTGATCCAAGGGGCAAATGGACCCCTACGTACGAAAGGCCATTTGTGGTTAAACATGTGTTCTCAGGAGGAGCCATGATTCTAACCAACATGGATGGTGACGACCTTCCTCACCCCGCCAATGCAGACATAGTAAAAAAATACTACGCATGAAAAAAGACCCGCTAGGCTGACATGCCTAGGCAAAAATTAGGGCTTCCCGTCGAACCAAAAGGGTTCGGGCAAAATGAAGGGATGAAAATGAAAAATCTGTACACCCGGCAAGTCGAAAACCTGAAAAGGCGGCTTGGGCAAAAATGGGTATCCCGGTGGACCGAAAACCCGAAAGGGCGGTCCAGGCAAAAATTAGGGATAAAAGCGTAATACTATGTCTCATTGATCACTTTGCATCCAGAATCCGGTATCTACATCAAGTTCAGACGGCATCGATCAGTCAGCTTCACCTTCAACCAAGGTCATCAAGTGATGAGACGCTCGGAGTTATAAAGGCAATAGCAGAGTTGAAACCCAGTGGGATCATTCATTTCACACAGCTGTTTTATTTTCTCTTGTACAAAATTTGTATAAACCCTTTTGTTCGGCGGCGTTCCTCTTACTAGGACGTCATCCTCTTGTACACAAAACGCCTATTCACAGGCCATTCAAAATCAATACAAATATATCTTTCATTTAAACGTGCCAACTGTTTTTTCTTTTTCTATTTTGTTTTGCGAAGAACGTCCAAGGTTCAATTTGTGATATATGCATTGACAATAATTTGCTAACTCATAAATATTTGCATACGAAACAAAGGATTTAATTACAGGTGACACTAGAAACAGGGGCAATAAAGAGTTGTCTGAGCAGTCTAATTGTTCTATCCTCCAAGGTACCAAGGTAGGTTCAGCTAAAGAACATGACCAGTACATCTTAATTCCCCAGAGAATAAGTCAGCAGCCAATACACTCTTCTCCAAGCAGAGTTATCAAGGAAATTGAGTACCCTCCCATAGATCTCAATACTTCCCCAGCAGCAATACATATATTCTTAACAAGCATCCCCGGCAGTCTTGGTCTAAAGATTGTTCCCCAGCGGCAGACCAACATTCAAAGGAATCGCTTCCCCAGCATATCAAAACTTCCCCAAGAGAGTCCAATCCAGTTCCCCAGGAAAGTTGGAATTCATCTCCCCAAGCAGTAAGCTTATCCCCAGTAAATCTTGGAAGCTTATCCTTCGTAGAGCACGAACGCGTCTCCCGGCTTTATTCAAAGAGTTATTTCCTTAACAGGATATAACTGGGTTATCCTCAGCCAAAAGCCATGGAAAGAGCGTCCTCGACGAAGTTCTCTTACCCCCAGCGAAGTCTATCAGCACTTCCAATACAGCAGAAATACCCTCAGCAAATTATTATCAACACTCAGCAAGGCATCCCTCTTCCCACAGAGTATTGCTTCCCAGCATGGTCGCTAGAGTATTTTTCTCCCCCGCAGAATCTTCCATTTGCCAAGTTTATGCCGCAACAGGAGTCATCTTCTCCTACCGGTATTCTTGCAGTTATCATCCCCAGCGGAAGCAAAATCTACTCTTCAATATCAGCCCAGGAGTGACTTCCCGGCACCCGTCAAGGATTTACTTTCCTAGACGAAAACATACATTCATAAAACATCACATACATCATTATAGCATGCATAGACGCATCATATCATACAAATCTCATTTATGTTGAGAACATCATTGCTTGATCCATATCACGCATTGCATATGACTGACCTTTACCTTTCAGGAAAGATGCAGTTGAAATTCTCAATCATATTTCAAGACCTAGACCGGTTCAGTTAATCGACTTCGAAGATTTCTTATCCAGTCCCCGGCCTTCTCTAGTCCCGCTAAATCGACTCCCAACAGATTTTTTTGATAAAGACTCAGTAGAAGTTATCCCAGGTTATAATTTCCTATTGGTTCTCTCTCCGACGGTGCATGAGATTTCCATTTTTGGGTCTTTCTTTCAGATTATAATTCCCTATGGTTCCCTCTCTGACAGTGAGTGAGGTGATAATTCCTTTCCAGATGGTTCCCTCTCCGACGGTGAGTGAGGTGATAATTCCTTTCCTATGGTTCCCTCTCCGACGGTGAGTGAGGTGATAATTCCTTTTCAGATGGTTCCCTCTCCGACGGTGAGTGAGGTGATAATTCCTTTTCAGATGGTTCCCTCTCCGACGGTGAGTGAGGTGATAATTCCTTTTCCTATGGTTCCCTCTCCGACGGTGAGTGAGGTGGTAATTCCTTTCCTTATGGTTCCCTCTCCGACGGTGAGTGAGGTGATAATTCCTTTCCTTATGGTTCCCTCTCCGACGGTGAGTGAGGTGGTAATTCCTTTCCTTATGGTTCCCTCTCCGACGGTGAGTGAGGTGTTAATTCCTTTTCAAGATGGTTCCCTCTCCGACGGTGAGTGAGGTGTTAATTCCTTTTCAGATGGTTCCCTCTCCGACGGTGAGTGAGGTGATAATTCCTTTCAGATTATAATTTCCTAGGGTTCCCTCTCCGACGGTGAGTGAGGTGATAATTCCTTTCAGATTATAATTGCCTATGGTTCTCTTCCCGATACTGCGAAGACGGTAATTCCCACCAAGATTTTTCTCAACGAGCGTTGTTGAAGTTAAAGTCACCCAAGGTTCTCTTACCATTCATGCTAAGGTAGTAACCATCCCTGGTTCATTCATCACCTTTTGAATATCCAAACTCAGCTCCTGTAACCAGTCAGGACATATCTATGCCAAGCATCTGAAAACCAGTTCTTGCAACGTGTCAGGTACTCTTTTTCTTTTGCAGGTATGCAGGTTCTCGCTAAGGAATCTCTTACGCGATCAACATCCAGATGGCATCTATAAGCCCATCATCCTATCCAGCAAACTCTAGATGGCATCTATAAGCCCATCATCCTATTCATCAACCTCTAAATGGCATCTATAAGCCCATTCCCACCACACTGCTACTATGTGAGCGCAAATTTCTGGGCACTCTAGTGTTCAATCATCTTCCACCCTCAGATTACGAAAGGCACGTCAGCCAATCTGCATCTTCCGGTCTAAGAAGATTGAACAGGGGCAATTGTTGTACCCCAAAATTTGCCCTCCCATATTCTCCAAGAAATTACCAAGTCATGCTTCAAAATTCTCCAAGGGTTGCACAGTGTAAGGGCCTCCTAAGCAGTCAAAACTAGGGTTTATGTTCTGATCAAGAAAATGAAGTTTCCAAAGGTCCAATCAAGTCTCATATGCCTACAAATATGGTCAAGCATCCTCATATCAAGTTTCAAGGCATTCAGCTCAAAGTTGCACAGTCAAAACCCTAAATTGCACTACAGTCAACTGTAGGGGCAAAATGGTCATTTGACAGTCAGCAGTTCAAATTTTTGGTCAACATATCATTTTGAAGCCACAAACATCATTTGATCAATGCTTGATCATGATTCTCAAAGTTTGGCTCAGAAATCATCAAGATGCAAAAGTTTCCTTATTTGGACAGCTGAAAAAGTCAACTGAAATTGACCAGGGCATAACTTTCACATGGATTATCAGAAAAATTCCATCCAAGGCTCATTTTGAAGAGAAAGACATTTCCTACAACTCATCTTCATACTTCAAGTCCAAGAAATGCTCTCACAAAAAGTTATCAATTTCAACATTATAGGTCATTTTCAAAAGTCAACAAAAAGGGACTTTAAGTCAAAGGCCATAACTTGAGATTGGTAAATCAAAATGACATGGGACCAAAGGCATTGGTTAGAGGACTCAAAGACCTTTCCAAAATGTCCAAGAACATGAGAAAATCTTAAAAATTGAGCAAGTTATGCCTTGTGGAAGTTGGGAAATGTTTGGATATTTTGAAAAGTCAACATTGATTCAAAAGACCTAAAATTGCTAATGGGCCCATTTTTCTTCCATAATTCATCATCCATGACATATGCACGACTACTTGGCCCAAAGGGAAGTCTTTACTCATTTTTTATTTATTTATTTGAATTTTTATTTATAATAATTCATTTAAATCAAAATAAATGTATGAAAAATGCTAACCTAAAGTTTTAAATCTTTTTGTGCATGTTTTACTCTCAAGATTTCGTGCATAAGTCAATATGGAAAGAATTGGAGCAATTGGAGCTGATTTGTATCAAAAAGCACATGGAAAAAGATTGAGAAAATCTTAGAAAATCAAATTTTCAAAAACCATCATTGCATTGGATTTGTTCTACTTTTCTTGACCTAATGGACTCACTACATAAGCCTAAAGGAAACCCTAATGAGGAGGCACACAGAGCTGCGCCCAAGAGCCATTGTAAAGCTTGAAATTTCTCTCTAAAACCTCAAAACTGAAAACACCCTTACAGGGCGATTCAAGCCTCAAAACCTATTCCATTGGCTTCTTGGAGGATTATAGGACATAACTGAATCATTCCCCAAGCCCCATACTCAAGGAAACACCAGGTTACCATTGAAGTTGGTAAAGGAAATTCCAAAACTATTTTCCATTATCCATGCATCTTTATCATATTTTGTTGTTATGTTTATGTTTATGATGAAGTTTACAAGCTAATCATAAGATTTAATTGAAGTTTCACGCATTCTATGCCAAGATACCATGTTCGTGTTCTAGGGTTTACAGGATTGGAAATTAGGGGTTTTTGAATGGGGAAAAATTAGCCCTCAAGACCGCCACCATTCAACTCAGCGCATGTGGACGAAGATAATGGAACTATCGCGCCTAATTTATGATTGCCCTAGTGCTAATCGTTATTTTCTGTAAAGACACTTTCTGCAACGGTGTAAAAACCGTTGCTTATGTTGTTTATATTTCAGGAACATGAAGAAGATGATGTGTTGGCAAACGGTGATAGGTTGATTCAAAAATTCGCGCGTTGGTGGCCCCTGATCATTATTTCTTTTATCATGTTTATTTACTATTATATATTAAACGTGTTTGGGATGGCTCAGTGGTAGGTACACGCGCTGACAATGTCCATGACCTGAGTTCGAGCCCCAGGTCTTCATGCTTTCAAATATCATTTTTCCATTAATGTTCATATGCAGCGCTTACGTTGAGGATCATGATGCATTCTCACAACCAAGCGTACACGCGTCCAGCTTCAACAATCACAAGGCTAAGAATTGAGGAACATAGTGGATCCCAGTCAACGCCTCTGCACGTGAATAAAAAAGGTCCACAAGGCCAGGAATTGAATTGGGCTCAAAATGCTTGGACTTAACCTCCATGTTGGGGACTGACACCCCCCTGGTTTGCAATTCTCTATATTTTCTTTATATGTTTTTTTTTATTGTCTATTTTCTTTATTATTTTGAATTAATTAATTATTCACAAAATATAAAAAATACATAAAAATCAGAAAAGATAAAAAATATTTTTATTTTAATATTTTCATAAATAAATTTGCATGTAAATAAAATTAGTTTTAAATTAGGTTTTCAATTTTAATTCTTTTAATAAAAAAATCTAAAAAATGTAGAAATAGGTTTAATTAATGTTTTTATTCCTTTTTAATTTTTCTTTTTATAATAATATTATTTATTTTATTTATTTTTATAATTAAATTTGTATATAAAAATTAGGTTTAATTTAGGTTAAATTCTAACGTCTTCTTAATAAATTAAAATAAAATAGAATTAGGGTTAGCGTTTAATTGCAATTAAATTTTTCTATTAAATCCTAAAATATTAAAAAAATACCAAAAAACAAGTCCTTTTTTTTATTAATTAATTTCTCATGAATTCAATTTTTGCAAAAGGGTCCAACGCCCTCGTTTCGTTCTTAATTTCTTATTAATTCGCGTATTTATTTTATTTTCATTATAATAATTATGTACCTCTCCCGAAGCCTTGTAAATTACTTCTCGCATTTTTAATTCTTTTACTTTCTTTATTTTTCTGTCAAATCGGGTTCGAGAAACTTTTGGCGATGTGGACCCGCGCCTTTTGTAATAGCTTTAGATCTTTACTTTCTCGCAATCTTTTAACTGTTAATTGAATGGCATGAAAGAATGTATGGACAAAGAATAAAAACAAGCGTAGAACACCAATAACATGACAAGATAAATGCAAATGAAAACGACACACAAATCACACACCACCCCTAGGGTACGCCTCACTGTTGCCTTGCCTCGAAAGGTGATCGTCGAGTAGAGGATGTCTTAGTAAGTCCTCATGATCCGGGAACCTGGCATGAGGGTAGCTTCTAAGGTGTCTTCCCATTGCTCTGGTGATCACCATGTCCCGAACCTCGAATTGACCCGAACACTTCCAACGGTGGTGCTACCTACCTCTCAATGGTGGGATGGCACTACTTTAAAGGACATTTACACAGACGAATTCCTTAGGGTAGGTAGACGACTCTAGATACTTGCTCTAAATTCAAAACAAATTCAAAAATACTTTTCACACCGACACCTTTTCAAAAAGCTTTCGAAAGCAATTTTTCAAACACTCTTGAGGACCGATACAAGAGTCGAACTGAAATTTTCAAAGAGACTTTTTAAAACCCACAGTTGAAAAGCAAACAAACCATTTTTGAAAACACAAATGAGCAAGTATCTAAGAGCCCATGGATAACCATGGATAGAAAGGGTGCTAACACCTTCCCTTTCTATAACCTACCTCCCGAACCGAGAACAATCTCTTTAAGGAATTTTTCTGTGCTTTTGTCCTTTCCATTTGGAGAAAATAAAAGATGGTGGCGACTCTTGCTTCCGCGACATTTCGCAAACCAGCGTTAAACAGTCAGTTCCAGATCCACCGATCACACAGTTCTTTGACCCTTTGCATCACTGCTTCACATTTCCTGACTACCAGCTTGTTCCCACTTTGGAGGAATTTTCTCAACTCTTGAGGATTCCTATTCTCAATCAACTACCTTTCAACGGTACAGAAAGAGATCCAAAGCCAGAAGAGATTGCTCAAGCCCTACACTTGCACTCATCTGATGTCACAACCCATTGAGAAACTATAAGTGGTGTCAAAGGCTTCTTGGCAAAGTTCTTGTTTGAGAAGGCCCAAAGCTGCTGGAACTCTTTGGACTTACAAGATTTTGAGGAGATTGTAGCCCTTATCATCTATGGGATGGTCTTGTTCCCTAATCCTGACCAACTCATAGATGTGAGCACTGTCAAAATCTTCATGTCTCGCAACCCGGTGCCTACATTGCTTGGGAATATCTTACACTCTTTTCACACTCGTACAATGAGGAAAAGAGTTATTCTCATGTGTTGCACTCCTCTCCCGGCAAGATGGTTTATTTCTCATCTTCCCCAATCAGTCTTGAAGAATGAGTAAGGTTTAAGGTGGTCACAACGATTGATGACTCTTACACATTCAGATATTCATTGGTGTTCTCGATCCAAAGAGAATGTTATCATCGTCGACCATTGTGGGGAATTCCCTAATGTCCCTCTACTTGGCATTAGGGGAGGCATCACCTACAACCCCTGCTTGGCTCTAAGACAGTTTGGTTATGCCCGAAGGGATGGCCCACATGATATGTTGATTCAAGGTTTAGTTTTTGACTTCGACAACGACGATCATGGACTTTGTAAAAGGTTTATCCGATATTGGAGGATGCCCAACAAGGTAGACAGTAAGACCTTGGGACACAAGAATTCTATCCCTCTTGAGCCTTACCTCAAGTGGGTACGAACCCGCTCCCAAAGTCTTATGATGCGTTACCCCTCCATTCTCCCTGTGATTATAGAGCCTGTTAAGGAAGGAGAGGTTCCATACACCCTCATATATCCTAACATGCCAACATCACTCAAAGATCTGCAAAGGAGTTGGATACAGCTCAAGGGAGAACGCGATACTTTTTAAGCCCAATTCTACGCAAGCGAGAAGAAGGTTTTAGAACTCACTCGGTTACTTCATGAAGAGCAGACTCTCAACACCTACATTGCACCAAAGAGGATACGCAACATCTTTTTACCTTAGAATTTTTGTATTATTTTGCCCAAGGGGCATTGATGTACTAACAATTCTATCTTATTAATATGACGTGTGTTTCTTTTTGTTTAAAACAAATTTGAATTTCTCAATCCTTGAAAGCATTGCATGAATACATATCATTCATCATGTGCATAAACAGGTCTTTACACCAAGTTTCCTCATCTCTCTGCTGTTTATTTCAGCAAGATGGATATTGAACAAACAGTCAAAGACTTACAAGCTCAGAACTCACAATTTCAACAGCTACTCTTGACCTTGGCCAAGGGGCAGGAGGAGCTCAAGACTCTGCTAGAGAAAAAGAAAGAGAAAAAGAAGAAGAAGCGAGCCAGTGTGGTTATCATGGGTAGAAGGTTTGAAGGACAAGCCAGAAGGACCTTGGAATTTCCATCAACCTCTGAGGAAGGGGAAAGAAAAGGAAAGGAGACTGCAGTGCCATCTGATTCTGAAGCAGAAGAAGAAGAGGACGAGGACTACTCTGAACAACAATACCCTCCGGCCGATGACAAATACAAAAACCTGGAAGAGCGTCTAGCTGCTATGGAGATACAGAGAGTACAAGGGTTAGACTTTGAGGAGTCGGGGCTGGTATCAGGAATTGTAATCCCTCCTAAGTTTTAAGTATCACTGTTTTCTAAGTATGATGGGGTGTCTTGTCCCAAGATGCACCTACGATCTTATGTTAGGAAAATTCAACCATATTCTGCAGACAAAGACTTGTGGGTCCATTTTTTCCAGGACAGTTTATCAGGAACACAACTTGATTGGTTCTACCAGTTGGAGAGGGATGATGTGCATAATTGGGAAGACTTAGCAGCCGCTTTCTATAAACAGTATCAATACAACGCCGACTTGGCACCAACCTGTACTCAGCTGCAGAGTATGGCTATGGCTACCAATGAGGGATTCAAAGACTACGCCCAAAAGTGGAGGGATTTAGCCGTAAGGGTGCAACCACCGTTATCTGAAAGAGAGCTAGTGGATATGTTCCTGGGAACTCTGTCAGGTCCTTTCTTTAATCACCTGTTGGAAGCTCCTCTGCAGATTTCACTAAATTGATTTTAACTGGCGAAAGGGTGGAAGCCGGTATTAGAAGCGGGAAAATTCAGAAAGACGCGTCTAGCTCTGCAGTTGCAAAAAAGCCCTTCACGGGAAAGAAGGAAGTGTCTGCTGTCTATGCTCAGAGGAATCAGGGAAGAACCGAGTGACGACCAACTGTGGGGGCTGTTATGATTCAAAAGTCTGCATCAGACCAGCCAAGAAACAACCAACTGAGAAATGATCAGTCGAGAAATAATCAACAAAGGGTGGAAAGGCCTGTAAGGAAATTAACCAAGATAGACATAACTCCTGCTCAAGTCCTACCACATCTTCTGAAGTTGAATCTTGCCATTCTGAAAGAGGCCCCTAAAAATCCCAATACTTCATCTCCACACTACCATCCGAATGCCAGGTGCGCTTACCATTCTGAAAGTCCAGGGCACGACACCAACAACTGTTGGGCTCTGAAGAATAAGATTCAAGATCTGATTGATGCAAAGGAAGTTAAATTTGAAGCTTCTGAAAAACCGAATGTCATCTCTGCTCCAATGCCTAGGCATGGACACAATGCCAGTGTTGTGGAAGAAGATCTGTTTGTTTCTACTGTGGATGAACTATTAACTCCTCTCCTAACCATCAAGTTGAATTTGTTGAAAGCTGGGGTGTTCGCAGGTTGTGACCAAGATTTTTGTACTTGCCTGTCCTCATTATTTGACTGTCCTCTATTGAAGAAAGGTATCCAACAACTGATTAATAACCAAGAAATTTTGTTTGAGAAAGCTCCTATTTCACCCATTTCAGTTCCAGGAGTTTCAATAATAACCACATACGCCAATCCTTCCAGGGTTCCTAAAAAACCCGTTAGGATTACATCCGCTCCTATGACTACTCCGTTGAAGATAACAATGCCCGGGCCACCCCCATACAAATCAGATAAAATGGTACCATGGAACTATGGTGGAGAAACCTACTACCCTGGTGTCAAACAGATTGAACAGACTACCGATGAAGAAATCTCTGAGGAGGACAATTCCAACATCAATAACATTGTCGGAACAAGAAAAATTACTCGTAGTGGAAGAATTTTCTCTCCAGAGATTGCGTCTCCAAAGGCAGTCTCTGGACCCGTGGCTGTTCCGAAGATTACAGTTGTACCAGTGATTACGCCTGCAAGTGTACCCGCCAACAATGACAATGCAATTCCTATCTGTTGTACCCTAAATTTTGCCCCTAACTTTTTCAGTCGCACTTTCATACCATATTTTGTCATTCAGTCACAATCATTAATAAATAGCTTCATTCATCACATTTGCATTCTATCTTTAAGTTTTCTCTTGTGTTGTTAACTAACTTCTAATCAAAATACAAAAAAAAATATTTGTCTTTGTCTTTGCATATTTGTGTTTTGTAGGTACCGAGTCGAAGCATATGGCAAATAAGGTTTTCCGGTATTATTTCCCTAAAATCTCTATTTTGCAAAGAAAAAAAAGAATTAAAAAATTTTCATTTTTTTCACTGTACAATCGATTGCTCCTAGAGTGCAATCGATTGCACAAAGTGAATTTTGCGCAATTTTTGGAAAGATACACTGTGCAAATCGATTTGCACTGTAGTGCAATCGATTGCAAAGCGTGAAATTTGAAAAAAAATCAGCATTTTAAAATTGTCAAATTTTGGCTCCAATTTTTCTTCATTTTTGAAAGATGTATCATTAATTCAAATTTTAGTGGCAATTTTTCATTTTTAAGAAGAATTATCATTAATTCAAATTTTGGCTCTAATATTTGAAAGAATTATCATTAATTCAAATTTTGGCTCCAAGAATCAATTACCAAATTACCACTAATCCCAATCCTAAAACTCTATAAATAGAGCCCTCATTTCATTCAAATTTCAAGCTTTTAATAGCCAAATCCACCTTGCTAAAAAATCTCTCAATTCTCTCCATCTACCAAATTCACTCAAAGCTCCATTTTCAAAAAGTTAGTAAGCTTTGCATTGAAGCTTACTAATCTTTGAGCTAAACCTTCATCCAAACACTTTTTTCTCCATCAACTCTCTACATCCAAGCTTGGTCAATTGATTCTTGTGGTTGAATTGAAGCAAATTCTTGAAGTTGTTTTGATAATTCTCTAGATCTACCTTTGGTAAGTTGGATAATTCATCTTTCACAATGTGATCTCTTGGTGATCTTTGGGATTAATTCTTTGAGCATTATTTTGTGATTTCAATGGTGTTATTTTCTCATAATTTGATGGAATTTTCGTGCTCAAGTGGATCCATGATCATAAGGTGTTTGATGGAAAGTTTGAACAAGAAATTTCCCTTTTAAAATGTTGTTTTTGCTATTGCTTCTGTGTGCAATCGATTTGCACTATAGTGCAATCGATTGCACAAAAGCAATTTTGCATAATTTTTAGAAAACTGTACTATGTAAATCGATTTACACAATAGTGCAATCGATTTACACCAGGACATAATGCACTTTTTTGCCTTGTTTTGGGGCAGCTTTGATCCAAAATGCTTTTTCTACTCACTCCTTTTGATTGTTGGTTTGGATTGCAATTTTAAATGTCCAATTTGTCTTTTAACTCAATGGACTTTGTGATGTAGATGAAGTTGGATAAATGTTCATAAATTCAAATCTACCTAAGAGTGAATTATTTAATTCATTTTTGGTGCTTTGGATTAATGATATGTTTAGTTCTTTAATCCATCTAGAGGAGTGGTTGAATTTAAAGATGAAATAATTTTGAAATGGTGATCCAAATTAGCTTATCATTTCCCTCCCTCTTCATCTTATCCCTTTCTTTTTTTTAATTGTGCTACATGTTAAGGGATGGTGATCTCTATATCATTTATCCAAACATAAAGTACATAGATTGCTATTTACCGGCCTCAAAATAGGTGTGACTTCTACATAAGTCCACTTACGATTGCTTAACATAGTGCTAAATTTTGTCCCGACTCGAATAAATGATCATCCGTGGCCCAAACTTATGATTGCAAGCCCAAGTATGTTAATTTTATCTCTTTGATCCAATAACCTTGAGATTCATTGTGTGGAGGTTTTGGTTCTACGAATCCTCTAATAGATCTACAACACCTTTGGTCAATGCATATCACTTAAACATCGTTGATCATTACATGTTGCCTTGTGAGAATTCCAAAATGGATGATATACTTAACAAAAAGCAAATGCAACTTGTTGTGTGGAGGCTTTGGTTCTACCAATCCTCTAATGAGTTCCAAATGCAAGTTTCAAGATGGTCATCCAACTAACCACTAATTACTAACAATTAACTTTACTTTACGCTTTTATTTTCATGCTTTATGTACCATTTACTTTTAGCATTTTACATTTCATGCTATTTTCATCTTTGCTCACTTGAGCATTTACTTTTATGTCATTTTTATTTTGCTTACTTGAGCTTTTCTTTCTTTTTAAAGACACCTAATAATCAACATGAACCATAAAAATCATTAATGATACTTGGACTACATGGTTACTATCCTTTGCATTTTGGAGTGATGGACTTCTTGGACTTAGGATTAGAGACCTTGGCCTATCTTGGAGACTTTGTGACTTTATTTGATATTTTGTCTGGAGTTCTTGAGGTTTACCTCAAGACATTGGGTTGTTTGTTTGTTTTGTGTGTAGGTTATTGTGATTACATACTTTGTTTGTAATCTGGAATTCACCCGTATACAGCCGTTACTCTGCCCAATTTTTGCGAAGACTAAATACACTTGAAGTTTGATTCTCTCAAGAGGACTAGTATATTTGCTTGCTTGGTTTCAATCCAAAGAATTGGAATTCTACATTGGCTTATAATGTCAAGTATCGGCTTCATGTTGGTTAGACGGTTCTCTTCCTTAGCTTTTACCTTATGCTTTAGGATAGTCCCTTCATCTCCTCCCATCTTCTTTAATTTTAAAAACCTTCTCATCTTCTTTCAAAATCTTCTTTGTTTTTAAACTCAAACCGCTTTCATAATAAACCTCGACTTTGTCGTGTGCCTTTTCTTTTAAAACTTCTTTTCTTTAAACAAACTTCAATACACTTAATCATACTTTGACATTTCTTTCAAAATTAACAAAAACACTTCAACTCATTCAAACCTTTTTGTGCGCTCAAGCACCTTTTACATTCAAAACTTTTTTCAAGGTGAGACATGATTCATTGATAGTCGAGCAACATTCTCTTATCCCTATGGTTATAAAGGTGTCGACTTTTCAACTTGAGTACTAGAGGCGTTCTCAAACCCTCACTCTTGTTGACGCAGGATCCATCTTTCTTACACCTTATGGGCGTTAGTCGAGATTTCTCTCCTAACAATAATGACTTGTCTCCTTGTTTAAAAACAATCAACAAACAAGTCTTTTCTAGATGAACTACGTGTACCCTGATCCCCTATTGCACGAAAGGTGGTACGTAGGCACTAAAGGTTCGCAACCGCGACGGGTGCAAAAATCATAAAAATATTTCTTTTCTCACCTCCACCATCCATTTTATATACAACACATTTTTTATAGCCAAAATATACAGATTTCTCAAAGAGGTTCCTGCGGAGTACCGTAGATGTTTAGGGTGCTAATACCTCCCCTTTGCATAACCAACCCCCTTACCTTGAATCTTTCCCCCTATTTTTGGGTTATTCGCTCTTTTCCCATTCCTTTGGAAACAATAAAGCGCGGTGGCGGTTTTTATTTTGATTTGTATAAAGTCTAGTCAATCCAATGGCTTAGTCTTGCACATTTCTACCGCTACACTATCCATGTTTCCGCTGCTGAGAATAAAGGAAAGAATGTTCAAGAGGAGCCTGTCTTGAAGAAGGCTCAATCACTAGTTATTCCTGAGACATCCAAGAAGGAGATGGAAGAAATCCTGAGGATCATTAAGAAAAGTGATTATGATGTGGTAGAACAACTGGGGAAGACCCCCTCCAAAATCTCTTTGTTAGCCTTGCTGCTGTGCTCTGAGGCACATGCTAAAGCTTTGGTCAAGTTTTTGAAGACAGCGCACGTGCCGCAAGATACTTCGGCTGATCAATTCCAAGAGTGCGTGGCCAGTTTAACAGCTGACAATGGCTTGGGTTTCTCTGATGCTGACTTGACCTCTAAAGGGAAAAAACATAGCGATGCACTACATGTCTCAGTGGAGTGTAGAGGGACGACCCTAGCCCATGTTTTGGTTGATACTGGATCATCTTTAAATGTCTTGCCAAAGAAAGCCTTGGATAGATTGGATTGTGAGGGGCTGACCCTAAAACCCAGTAATATAATTGTGAGAGCATTTGACGGCTCTAAAAGGATGGTCCATGGAGAGGTGGACATCCCGATCAAGGTGGGTACCCAGACATTCAATTCGACATTCTACGTGATGGACATCCGTCCTTCTTACTCTTGCCTGTTGGGACGTCCCTGGATTCACAATGCCAGTGTTGTCACCTCGACTTTGCATCAGATGCTGAAATACCCTGTCCAAGGGAAGATCATAACTGTCCGTGGTGAAGAGGAATACATGATTAGTCATCTAAATTATTTCCGATATGTAGAATTGGATGGCGAATTCATTGAGACCCCTTTCCAACATTTTGAAGAAGTTTCTCAGGAAATAGCAGCGACCAAAGCGGTGTCCTCAACTCTAGTGATCACAAGACCTCCACCTCGGATGGCTTCTCTAAAAGATGCAAGGGCAGTAGTGGAAGAAGGCGGATCCACTATCTGGGGGCAGCTACCCTACTTTCCTTTCAAATTAGACAAGTTCGACTTGGGCTTCACCTCAACTGCTCAAAAGGCCGTGCGCCGCACCCGTGCCAGAGGGCCACCTGTGAAGATCAGCCATCAAGGGGTTAATGCACTAGAGGACAGTGAAGAAGATGGTAGCTTGGAAGACTGGATTTTTCCTACTGTTGGCGGAGGACTGTGCAACTGGGAAGCAAAAGACTTTGTTCCGATTACTTTCATACCGCAGTAATTTATCTTTTCCATTTCTGTTGGATCTGTAATAATTCACAAACAATTCATACTTTTTTAACCTTGTGTCTTACCCGAGGCACATAGGTCCATTTGTAAGGGTTCTTATTTCATTTTCATATGTCATTTCAATGAAACATGGACGTTTTTCATATATAAACCTTTTGTGCTCATTGTCTTTATTTTACATTTTGTTGTTTTAAGATGGTTATGCCCTTACACACACCCACACTCACAAATGCAGGTACCATTCCATTCCGGAACCCATGGGTAACGATACTGCTATAGCCTTCAGTGACTCTGAAGATCTGATCTACCAAGCCGAATACGAAGGTGAGGAAGATTGTGAGGTGCTAGGGGAATTGACCAGACTATTACAACAAGTGGAAAGAGCTATTCTGCCTCATGAGGAGCTGTTGGATACAATCAACTTGGGTACTGAGGAAGACAGAAAAGAAATCAGAGTGGGTGCCAATCTAGAGTCGAGTGTCAAGGAGCGCTTAATTCAGCTATTGCATGATTATGTTGAGATCTTTTCTTGGTCATACGAAGACATGTCGGGACTTGATACTGACATTGTGGTTCACCGTCTACCCACAAGAGAAGACTGTCCACCAGTTAAGCAAAAAGTCCGCCGCATGAGACCTGACATGTCAGAGAAGATCAAGGCCGAAGTTATGAATCAGTTCAATGCTGGATTTCTGGATGTTACTTCCTATCCACAATGGGTTGCTAACATTGTGCCCGTGCCTAAAAAGGACAGCAAAGTGAGAATGTGCGTGGATTATAGAGATTTAAACAGGGCCAGCCCTAAAGATGATTTTCCACTTCCGCACATCGACATTCTGGTTGACAATACAGCTCAACACAAAGTATTTTCTTTCATGGACGGATTCTCAGGCTATAATCAGATTAAAATGGCACCTGAGGACATGGAGAAAACTACTTTTGTTACACAGTGGGGTACGTTTTGCTACAAAGTGATGCCATTCGGACTGAAGAATGCCGGAGCAACCTATCAACGCGCCATGGTAGCTTTCTTTCATGACATGATACATCATGAGATAGAGGTCTACGTAGATGACATGATAGCCTGGTCACAAACTGAAGAAGAACACCTTGATCACTTGCAAAAGCTGTTTGTCAGGTTGAAGGAGTACAAGCTAAGATTGAATCCAAACAAGTGCACATTCGGAGTTCGATCCGGTAAGCTCTTAGGTTTCATTATCAGCAACAAAGGCATCGAGGTTGATCCTGCCAAAGTCAAAGTTATACAAGAAATTCCCGCTCCTCGCACTGAGAAGGAGGTCAGAGGTTTCTTGGGACGCCTAAACTACATTGCTAGGTTCATTTCTCACCTAACGTCTACTTGTGAGCCAATCTTCAAGCTGTTGAAGAAAGATCAGGTAGTCCGATGGAACGACGAATGTCAAGTTGCTTTCGATAAAATCAAGGAGTATTTTCTAGAGCCTCCTGTCTTGATTCCGCCCGTTGAAGGAAGACCGCTAATCATGTATCTGACCGTCTTAGAAAAATCAATGGGGTGCGTACTGGGGAAGCATGACGAGTCTGGACGAAAAGAGCATGCCATTTATTACCTTAGCAAAAAGTTTATCGACTGTGAAACAAGATATTCACTGCTCGAGAAAACTTGTTGCGCTTTGGTATGGGATGCTCACCGGCTAAGGCAGTATATGTTGACTCATACCACTTTGCTGATATTTAAGATGGATCCGATAAAGTACATCTTTGAGAAGCCTGCTATATCTGGAAGAATAGCTAGGTGGCAGATGATCCTAACAGAATATGATATACAGTACACAACCCAAAAAGCTATAAAGGGGAGTGTGCTAGCCGACCATCTAGCCCATCAAGATGTAGAAGATTATCAATCCATGAAGTTTGACTTCCCTGACGAAGACATCATGACATTGGACAATGTTGAAGATTTCAGACCATATGACAGACCTGAACAAGGATCCCGATGGACCCTGTACTTTGATGGGGCCTCCAATGTGCTTGGTAAAGGTATCGGCGTTGTGCTTATATCTCCGGAAGGATGCCATACTCCTTTCACCACCATACTTTACTTCAGCTGTACGAACAACATGGCAGAGTATGAAGCTTGCATCTTTGGACTCAAGGCCGCCATAGACTTGGGAATCAAATCTTTGATTATGTTTGGGGACTCAGCTTTGGTCATCAGTCAGATCAAAGGAGAGTGGGACACTAAGCATCCAAACCTCATCCCTTACAAAGAACATGTCTTAACATTACTACCACATTTCGAGCAGATTACCTTCGAGCACTTCCCGTGAGAAGAAAATCAGCTAGCAGATGCTCTAGCTACAATGTCATCCATGTTTAAACTTAACTGGGATAACGACGCTCCCCAAATAACCATTGAACGGATGGACGAACCTGGACATTGTCACGAGATAAATACCGAATAAGTAGTGGACCAACCATGGTTTCATGAAGTCAAAAGGTATCTCGAGGTGCAAGAATACCCTGAAGGAGCTTCAGTCAATGACAAAAAGTTCTTAAGGAGATTATCAGCTAAGTTCTTCCTAAGTAATGGCATCCTGTACAAGTGCAATCATGATTTTCTTCTGCTCCGTTGTGTGGACAAGATTGAAGCTGAAAGGATTATGGTTGAATTTCATGAAGGTACCTTTGGCACTCACTCTAGCGGGCATACGATGGCTAAGAAGATTCTAAGGGAAGGCTATTACTAGTCTACCACGGAAGCTGACTGCTATCAACACTCCCGTACCTGTCATAAATGTCAAATCTATGCAGATAAGGTACATGTGCCTCCAGTTCCTCTAAATGTCTTAACATCTCCTTGGCCCTTCGCTATGTGGGGAATCGACATGATTGGGGAAATCAAGCCTACAACATCCAATGGACACCGCTTCATTCTGGTGGCCATTGACTATTTCACCAAGTGGGTCGAAGCAGCTTCCTTCGCATCCGTTACCAAGAATGTGGTTGCCCGCTTCATCAAACAGAACCTTATTTTCCGGTACGGTATCCCAGAAAGGATCATCACTGATAACGGTACAAACCTTAACAATATTATGATCACCGCCCTGTGCGAGCAGTTCAAAATTCAACATCACAATTCATCTCCCTATCAGCCAAAGATGAATGGTGCTGTCGAAGCTGCGAACAAAAACATCAAGAAGATCATACAAAAAATGATTGTCACCTACAAGGACTAGCATGAGAGGTTACCGTTTGCTCTCCATGGGTATCGTACCACGATGCGCACATCAACTGGGGCAACACCCTATTCTTTGGTATATGGCATGGAGGCTGTTTTACCTATTGATGTTCAGACCCCCTCTTTGAGAATCATGAAGGATGCTGGTTTGAGTGAAGACGATTGGATTCAGACCCGGCTTGATCAGTTAAACTTAATTGATGAAAAGAGAGTTATTGCTGTTTGCCATGGTCATACGTATCAAAAACGAATGATCAAGGCTTTCAACAAGAAAGTCCTACGCCAGACATATCAATCAGGAGATCTAGTAATCAAGCGCATTATCTTGCCACGAAGTGATCTCAGGGGTAAATGGACTCCTACTTACGAAGGACCATTTGTAATCAAGAACATCTTTTCTGGTGGGGCAATGATCTTAACCACCATGGACAGTGACGACCTGCTGCACCCTGCGAACGCAGACATAGTCAAAAGATACTACGCATAAATGACCCGCTAGGTTGACACACCTAGGCAAAAAAAGGGCATCCCGGTGAATCGAAAACCCGAAAGGGCGGTTCAGGCAAAAATTAGGGATAAATTAAAAAAAAATTGTACACCCGGTAAGTTGAAAACCCGAAAGGGCGACTTGGGCAAAAAAGGGTTTCCCGGTGGATCGAAAACCCGAAAGGGCGGTTCAGGCAAAAGTTAGGGAATTAAAGCGTATGACTATGTCTCATCGGATCACTTTAAAGACAATCTCTTCACTGACAAACCCGGAGCTTCTGATCAATCCAATTATCTTCGAACAAAGCAGCGGATGGACAAGATATTCAGAGATACAAAGGCTATAGCAGAATGGGAACCCCATGGGATTTTTTTACACATAGCTATCTTTCTTTGTATAAATTTTTCTCATTTTTATGACACCGTCCTCTTACTAGGATGTCTGTCTCATTTGTACAAAATACTTATTCAAAGTAAATACAAAGATACCTTTTCAAAGTACATAAAACTATTTGCCTTTTTCTTTTACACTTGTGTTTTTATTTGCAAAAACATCCAATGATTCATTAATGAACATATGCATTTGAACATAATTACTGTTTACAAATAAACAAAGTGGAAAAGAACAATTACTAACAGACTGAAAGGATAGGAAAACATCTTTAGGCTATTCCATGAGCAATCCATACAGTACATCATCTAGATCCCCAGCGGACCTAAAATTTCAAACCTTTAACCCCCATCAGAGTTAGAACTTCAGACTCCCAATCCCCAGCGGAAACTAACCAGTTTTTCCAAATTCCCCAGCAAGCTATCTTGAAGTCTGAAAAGCAACCAGATAATAGTTAACTTTTGTCTTTCCCCAACCTAGGATAACTCCCCAGTAGAGTGGCAGATAACCTAAACCCCGGAACCTACTCTCCAGCAGTAAGCTTTCTTCCCCACAGAGTTTTTTATTTTTCAACAGAATGAAGATTCTCATTCTTGATTCCCCAGTGAAGTCGCTAAAGTTTTCATTACTCTCCAACAGAATGAAGATTCTCATTTTTAATTCCCCGCAGAAGCCATTTGAGTTTTCTTTATTCCCCAACAGAATAAGGATTCCCATTGTGTAATCCCCAGTATAAGTCATAAAAATTCTCTGGATTTCCCAGGAAGATTGCTCAAGCAGTATACAACATTGCTCGCAACAGAATTTTTGTCAATACTCCAACTTCAAGACATGAAGGATCCTTATATCCCCAACGATCATCAAGGATTTCTTATCCTCAGCAGTCGCCAAGGATTTCTTATCCTCAGCAGTCAAGGATTTATTTTCCCCGGCAGCAGTCAAGGATTTATTTTCCTCGGCAAATCAACTTACATGCACATACGTTACATCCATATATCATAAACATATGATAAGACACATTTATTGCATCATACATTTCATGCAACATAACTTTGTGTTTCAACTAACATTTTACCCTTTTCAGGATAAGATTAACAGCTATCATTAACAATGTTCAAAGATTTCAGATACAATACAGATACACTCCAGACACGGAAGTCATTCTGATACTCATTCAGATTTCAAGTCAAGATATAATACAGATACACTCCAGACACGGAAGTCATTCTGTCACTCCTTCAGATTCTGTCACTTCAGATTACAATACAGATACACTCCAGACACAGAAGTAATTCTGTCACTCCTTTGGATTCATACTTCAGATACAGTCCAGATACGCCCCAGACACGGTTGCCATTCTGTCACTTACTCTGATTTTCCCCAACTTAGATACGCTCCAGACACGGATGCCATTATGTCGCTTATTCAGATTTCAAATTCAGATACAATACAGATACACTCCAGACACAGAAGTCATTCTGTTATTCATTCAGATTCAAGTTTAGTTACAGCTCGGATACGCTCCAGACACGGCTACTATTCCCTTGCTCATACAAATTCAGTCTCCAAATACAGTTCAGATACGTTCCAGATACGAACACCATTCTGATACTCATCCTCTTGACTTATAACAAATATTCTTGGATGGCATCTGCAAGCCTATCTCCAACAAGATTATGTCACCTCTCTAAATGGAATCTTTAAGCCCATTCCCTCAACTATACTTGGACGAGTGCAAATTTACGTGCACTCTAGTGTCCAATCATCTTTTACCTTCGAGTCACGAACGGAAAAACTCGCCAATCTAACTCTTCAGGTTCAAGAAGATTGAACAGGGGAAGCTGTTGTACCCCAAAATTTTCCCTCTCATTTATCAATATTTTCCTTACAAGACTTCTTGGACTTAAGACAAGATTAAGGTTTGGTCAGCTCAAGACATCGCCTTGCACTCATAGCCTTAAATTAGGGTTTGAGCTTGCAAAAGGATTTTTGGACCATCAATGCTTCATGTGACTTTAATATACCATCTTGGACCCCTAATATTGCTCATACCAAGTTTCAAGCCTTGAATCACATTTTTGCCCAGTCAATTGGACAGTTGACTTAAAAACCACCTGTATTGGGGAAAAAGTCAACCATGGCCAATTTACAGTCAAACTTCATAATTTTTGATCCACAACAACATTTTAGACTCCTATGTACCATTTGATCAAGTTTGGATCACAACTCCTCAAGAAATTTGATCAGATCATCAAAAGGGCAAAATGGTCAAAATTAGGGTTTTGATTGAGAAAGGGAAATTTCTGATTTTTAACCTAGCCAATGACCAATTGGGTTCAAACATGATTTCAAGGACTCAATGGCATCATCTTGACCTAATCACATGGTTCAAAAGATCTCAAGTTCATAGGATTGACATATGAATTTTCCAATCAATTGATCAAAAGTCAATTGTACACTAAAAAGTCAAACTTTGACTTTTTGGTCAAAATCAAGTGCCAAGGGTCATAATTCATCAAGATATGTCAAACTTAGAATTTTTTCATAACTTAGAATTTTTCTAAGTATGGGAAATTTCTTATTTTTCCCCAACTTTTCCCAACTTTTTCACCATGATGCAATTGGATTCAAAGAAAACTTCCAACATGAAAGTTGTAGTCCTCCATAAAATATACAACTTTTCCTCACAAAGTTTTCCCAAATGATGTTTGAATCTCAAGTTATGATTTTGTGAATAGGGGTCCATGAACTAAAAGACTTAGTGAAAATTTGCCCTAATTTAGGCAGGGTTTTGACCCAACTTAATGGGCATTTTCACCTAGTTCCAAGAGGTATATCAAAATGAATTTCAAATATGTATTGTAGAGCATGTTACAAGCTTTCCAAAATGTCCAAGAACTCTCCAAGATCATTTGTGGTTAGGGAGAATCGAAGAAGAGAAAATGGCCTTTTGTCACTTTTGTTCAAGCCATTTTTACAATGCATCATGTTGCAAATCTGATCAAGCATGCTTGTACCTTGCATTACAGGTCCTAAATCCCTTCTACACTCCATAATTAAATGCTAGCTCAGTGGTTAATGGCTTTATTTTGACCTTTGGAGCATTGTACAAGAGTTTAATCCATAAATGGCATAAAGGGCACATTGCCATTTTCATAAAGCAAGCTTTTTGCAACTTTACTACCCTTGAGCCTCGGACCTGTTTCTTTGTCACGAGCAATGTCCATAGATATTAGGAAAAGCATACCAACCCTCTGCAGCTAGCAAGCAAGCAAGTTCAAGCCTTTGGCACAAGTCATTTCACTTTTCTTCAAAAACAAGAAAAGTTGCAAAAGTCAAGAGAACTTGTACATCTGATAAAGTGTGGACTTAGCCTCATTCAAAACAGATTCAAAAACTTATCTCAAGCTAGAACACGAGTGCATAACTTCTAAAACTCTCCAAAACACAAAAACATAAATTTCTGCCCAAACAGGGCAGCTTTTGCAAAACTCTTGCCATTTCATTTTTGGCTCGTGCGTTTCTCCCTTCAACACTTGAAACACCTTCCATACATCACATCCAAACTATCCAAGCCTTTGCACTACAACTGTGAGCTCTATTTCAGACATCACCATTTTCAAACTTGGAGGTTGCAGCTTGACTTCTACAGGGAGTTTCAGCCATCCACAAAGCCAGCTAAGCATTGGAAAAGCTTGAGGGAACTTCAAGGAAGCTCACACGATCCTCAGGCCTCACTCAAAGTCCCCACATTGCCATATCCAAATCCAGCTGAAGGAGGTATTTTTCAAAACTTTATCTCTCTATTTAGGCATCCTCAAGCCACGATTTGTGAAGCAAAAATGTAGCCTCTAGCATGGTGAAGCTGTACATATGCATACTTTCCATTTATATTAACTGAGCTAAGAGAATTTGAATGTTGAACATGCTGAAAAGACTAGGTCACGAATTAGGGCTGCTAAAATTCTCCCTGATCTTTTAGAGTTAGATTATGAATTTTATATCATTGGAATCGTGAGGTTCCAAGCTACATTTTTTATGTTGCAAGTTTTTGTTTTTGTGCAAAGAATAGAGAGTTGCAGGTTTGAGTAGAAAACGCGCGCAAGGAAGAAGAAACCAAGGACAGGGATGAAGCTGAGTTGTCTTGGGCTTTTTGTTGCATTTGGCCTTTTTGTTTTTGTTGTTTGCACCCTCCATATTACTTTTGCACCCCCATTTGCATATTTTTATATTTTGCATATTTTCTCATATTTTTTATGTTTACTGACTTTATTATTTTTTTCTGAATATTAAAAAATCACAAAAACATTTTCTTTATTTTTTGCATTTTTATTTTATTTTTATTATTTTTTCCACATATAAAAATAGTTTTATACAAATAAATAGAACTTTATTTTCTTAAATAAATAGTAAATACATTTAAAAATACCATACATTTTTTATTTTATTATTTTTCACATAAATTATTATTTTCATACATATTTTATTTTTTAATATTTGTTAATAATATTATTTATTATTTCTTGTACAAAAAATGGATAATATAAATAATAGAAAACATAATTTTCTTTTAAATCAAAAACTAGGGTTTTTCACCCTTTCAAAAATAACAATATTATTTTTCTTATTTTTAGGACTTAAATAATCTTATTTTATTACAAAAACATTTTGCATAAATACATTTTATTTGCATATTTAAATAATTGTGTATTTATTTATTTATTGTACAATAATTCAATTGGGTTGTAATAGTATTTTAGGGTTTTATTTTGTGCAAATATCCCCATTCAAAAACTTGTATCCCCCCTCCCATAATAATTGTCGTAATAGTTTAGTTTACTTTTATGCAATTTATCGTATTTATACCATGTTTAGTAAAACTAGGGTTTGCATGATAAGACAAAAATCAAACAAATAGAATGACCTAATACAAGACAATCAAAAGCATGTAAAATGACACACATTGCACACAAACACCCTTAGGGTTTCACCCACTTTGTTGCCTTAAAAATGTCCATGGTATGCATGCAAAGTATCTTGGCAAAACAAAACAAAACAAAAGATCATAGTCCCTCGATGACGCTGTCAAAAGGTTGCCCAAAACAATATGATTTTTGTCCCTCCAAACATGCTAAAGATACTTGGCAACATTGCTATCATGGTCATACGATGACCCACGCCCGTTCCGTTTAACATCCAAAGATAGGGTTGTTTACCAAATCAATGGTAAAACAACAATGTCAAAGGAATGAAAATGTACAAGAAAGACATTTGAGTAGGGTAGATAGTTCTAAGTTACTTGCCCTCTTCAAAACAATCCTTGCTATTTTTAAAAACAAACACACACATTTCAAAACATTTCCAAACAACTTTCAAAACATTGAAAACATTTTCAAAAAGACAAACACCTTTGTATACATTCTTACAAACGAGAATCATTACAAAGGTTTCCTAGACAAAGGTCTCTTTTACAAATACATTTCAAAACCATACCAAAAGCACCATTTCAAACAATTTCAAAAGAAAAGCAAGTGATCTAATCAAGTAACTAAGAGCCCATGGAAAACCATGGATGAAAAGGGTGATAGCACCTTCCCTTTTCATAATCTACCCCCTGAACTCAAGAAAACATCTCAAAGGACTTTTGGATAAAATAAAAGTCGGTGGTGACTCTTGCTAAACCACGACATTTGCGAAGAAACGCAAAACCTCAAGTCAGTTCTCCCACCGTATCACACTCCCCATGAAAGTTAAGTCGTGTAGTAGGATTTTGTTTCCTCAGTTGGTGCTTTTTTTTCTTATGGAATGTTCATCTTGGATGTGATTTAGCCGAGTGTTGTATGTGTCCGAGTTGGTTTTGTTTGTTTATCCCTAGTTTTATATGTCTGTTTTGTCAGAATATGTATGATAACACTCATACATTCATACATACATCATGCATAGCTAAACTTAGAAATTCATCGTTCATTCGTATCCATTAATATCTTGTTGACATATTACCTGTTTTACAGAGTTGTGTTATCCTCTCCCCTAATAGGGTGTCATCCATAAGTAGAAAGTGTATATTCTTTCAATTTCCCCATTGAGTTATCCCTCGTGGAAGTTTTTTTTTGCTTCAGCCTTCTTACACAACTCTTTGTCTGGTCGATTTGGCTCTTGAATTTATTTCTCAAAGAATGTATTTTGGAAGACCGTTTTATTCCAGCTTATTTCTGGTTTGAATCTTTGTTCCTCAGAAATATTATTACTTTGGATTTCTGCAAGCTTCGAGTTTTGGTTTGAGAATATGCGTTTATTTTGCACAAGAAAACTTTATCTCCTCAGCAGGACTATATTGGCATTTTCCAGGGAAGTCAGGGTTCTTTCCCCAGGAGGTCATATTACTTTCCCCAGAAAGTCATTTTTTACAATCCTTCTTATAACAGCGAGTAGTAGGTCTCTTTATTTGAGCAGCTTATACTTCCTTGTAAAAGTCGACGTTACCTTTTTGCTATCTTCTCTATGAGTGGATAGTTTGCAGTTCATTGTCAAATTACCCCTGTGGATGGCAAGTCTTTCAATATCGCGGAAACAATTTATTGTGAGATCTTTACAAGTGGTAGTCTCTTTATTTGAGACAACTTATTACCCTTTCTAGACAGAATGTCTTGGTTAAAGAAGAAGTTGAGACTCGTCTAGGTAAAACGCCGGAATGTTTTTAAAAAAAAAATCATTTTTTATCTTTTTGCTACCCTCAGTAAACGTTGGTAGTTCATCGTCAGTGAATGGTGGTGCTATGATATATTTTCTCTCTACCTTCAGTGAAAGTTGGTGATTGTTATCTTTTTTCTACCCTCAGTGAACGTTGGTAGTTCATCTTCAGTGAACAACGGTGCTATGATATATTTTCTCTCTACCTTCAGTGAAAGTTGGTAGATCACCATCAATGAAAGTTGGTGATTGTTATCTTTTTTCTACCCTCATTGAACGTTGGTAGTTCATCGTCAGTGAACAGAGGTGCTATGATATATTTTTTCTCTACCTTTAGTGAAAGTTGGTAGATCACCATCAGTGAAAGTTGGTGATTGTTATCTTTTTTCTACCCTCAGTGAATGTTGGTAGTTCATCATCAGTGGACGGTGGTGCTATGACATATTTTCTCTCTACCTTCAGTGAAAGTTGGTAGATCACCATCAGTGAAAGTTGGTGATTATTTTCTTTTTGCTACCCTCAGTGAATGTTGGTAGTTCATCGTCAGTGAATGGAGGTGCTATGTGTCATACCCCAAATTTGCCCTACCCTAATCTAGGGTTTTCTTCAAATAAATTCCATTATTTAGTTTTCACTTTTATAGGGGTATTTAAAGTCAAAGGGGTGTGTTGATGTAAAATAGGCCATCAATATCTGATGGTCCATTAGGTCTTAAAATTTGTTTCAAAGAGAGGTGTATTGTTTTAATCAAGGAGGTGTGAACAAATTCGTTTTTAATAAGGCCCATTAGCTTTTTTTTGTAAGGCCTGCTTCAAGTTTAAAAGAGGGCTCAAATTTGTTTTGGTGAGGGGCCCATTGAAATCTCTTTTTTTTTGTACAAAAACAATTCCATTCCTTTTTTTAGGCCCGATAGCAAGGCCCTTACGGTTTTCTTTTTTTTTAATATTACATTATTATTAAGCATTATTATTCTTGCTATATTTACTTTTATTAATTATCATTATTTTTTTCATAATTGATTATTATTAGTATTATTATTTTAGCATTAACATTATTATTACTATTATTTTTTCATACTATTATTAACTTTACTACTTTTAAATTAAAACGTGATATTACAAAAAACTTAATTAAAAAAAGTGTTGTTTATGTCTTAATAAATAAAAGTGTTGATCTTGTCCTCAATCCATTTTCAAACCCGGAATTCAGGTCTAAACATTGTTGGCCCAATAAAAGCAAAAACGAAGCGTATGGCCCAATTCTACTAACAGGTACTGTAGAGATTTTTTTTCTGTGCGCGTGGAGAAAAGAAGACTTGTTCATGAACGAAAATCAAGAGCAATAATTGCAGAAAACATATCAAGCCAAATCTGGAAACAAATTCAAATACGAAAATTTCCAATCAATACAGTGTTTAATTCTTACAGACACAATTTCAAATAACTTCCTAAATTGATAAACCCTAAATCAATACAATTAAAACTAGAAGACCAATTAAACTATTTCCTAATTCATCTTCACCTAAAAATTATAAATTGAAAAGAAATACATTAAGAAAAGGGGGACAGTGGAGAGGAAAGAAAATTTTACTGGAGAAAAAGGAATTTACAGAAGAGAAAAATATTTACGAAACCTAGGGCTTCAATTTCTGAAACCCCAAGTTCTTCACTCGCCGTTGTTGGGCTCTTCAATCCGCCACCACGTCACCTTCAAGTAGCTCTGATACCTGTAAAACAAGAGGAAGAAGGAAGAAGCTTCTAAGCCAACACATCGGCCCCTCTCCCTTAAACATCCCACAGCCGTCACCATCGCCGGAACCTACCAACACCATGACGACCGCAATCCCTCTCCCTGTTGTCGGCGAAGCTTCCCGAAGCCGCACAACCACACGTCGGTGCCGCACCACTCATCACAACGACCGTGACTAGCTACCACGCTGAAACCGGACCGTACATATCCACCATCGGATCTTCTCTTCCAAATGGCCATCCAGGCATGCATTTTTTTCTTTTTAGTTTTTGTTTAAGAAAGAGAAAGAAGGCAGAGAGAGGAAATATAACACTACAGGTAATTAAGGGGCCTTTTCTTGTTTCAATGCATACAATATTTTTTTCTTTCTTTATTTTTTATTATTATTTTTTCGCCATGTGTCCATCAGGCATTAGAAGTTTACATGTCTTGATTTTAATTTGGTACAGAGTAATACGTAGGGGCATTGCTTCATCCACTAGTCCAGATTCTTGTCTTTTTTAAATTTTTTTTCATTGTTTTGTTATTTAATTAGAATTAGGATCCTAGGAATCATTATGGGCCTTGGGACATCTTACTCTTCAACTTCAATTCCCACCCCCCTTTAGATTTAATTTTTTTTTAAATTATTTTTCTAATTAATTTAATTAGGCTTGTTTTAATTAGATTTATTTAGTCATTAACTTACCTGATTTTATCCTAATAGTATGAAAGTAGATATACAAGACACTCTTTTCTTAAATCGACAACAAAAAATAATTAATTTAATATTTTGCAAAGACATTAAAATCACACTCTTAAAAATAAATTTTGTAACATAATTTAATATAATATTTTATATCAAAATATTAAAACCCATGATTCATTAAAATTATAATATCCGTAAGCGATACGTGGCCAATATCTGGCCACGTGATAAGAGGGCTATATTAGACTCTTCAGGTGCATACGTCTAAAAATATGCAAACAAACGTCAAACCTTTTTTATAATAATTAAATCTAACAAATAATCTTCAAAAAAGGAATACAAAGAATTTTTAATTAACTTTGCACTTAGTTCAAAATCTATGATATCTACACATTCGAACTAAGTGCGTGGAAAATTAAAATATCTGCGTAATCCATAAAAAACACAAACCAGCCGCGAACTACAAAAATGAGACTCTGATTCCTCCTAAGGAGGATACGTAGGCATACGATCAAAAATCTTTGCGAGTCCCGCTAACTAAAATTCAAACCCTTTTCCTTAATTAATAATTAAAACCCTATTTCCTAAACATCACACTTCTAAGCCTAGTATCCTTGCGAACAAGGTAGATAAGGGGTGCCTAACACCTTCCCCTCGTCTAGAACCGAGTCCAAATCTAGAATCTCTGAACTTTAGGGTTATTCCTTTATACTCCCTTCTTTTAGGATAAAAATTAAGGGTGGCGACTCTAATTTAAAAACCAGTTGCAACAGTTGGCGACTCTGCTGGGGACCCAACCTTAGGTTTAGGAGTCTTGTCCATTAATTGTAGGGTTTTAAGGGGTTTTTTATTTTTTGGGTTTTTTACATTTGTTTAATTATTGTTTATTTATTTATTTATTTATTTGTTTATTTTCTTGCTTTCTTTTATTAATCATTACATTTATATGTCATTGACGGGTTTTTAAATTTTGCAAGTTTTTTTATAAACCTTAGAAAGAAGGTTCGTCTATTAGCCAAGGGGATACATCATCCCTATGAGTTTATGTGACGACTTCGCTAGAGTCGGTGGAATTCCACAAAAGAAATACGTCTCAAGAGACATCCTCTTGGGAAGTAGGACTTTGGAATGACGCCTATGACTCTTTGTATAACCCAAAACTAAAATCTCATGATGAGACCTTTCACGACCTAGAGACGAAAGTTTCGGTCTGCAAAGAGACTTCACTTAAGGGAGGCCCTTGCGCCTTTCCCTCTAGTGTTATTCATGATACCCTTAAGGAAATCACCTTATAGGGAGGGTAGAATATCCATAAAACCAAGCTAGAGCCTACCTTCTAGGGGTTACTGTTCACTGAATCCCGTCATTTAATACTTTATTCATATGTCCGTGCATCTCTACATTTCGCATGTTCATCATACATTGGTTGCTTGTCTTATTCACTGGGTGTAAAGAATAAAGTTTTTTGTGTGAGTATCTGAAAATGAATGCCAAAGGAAAACAGCTCGTTCGTATCAATGTTACCAAGCCGGATGTAACTCGAATCAAAGCTGTAAAAGAAAGATTGTCTGAAAGGGCCATGAAAACATTTACTCGTCGTTATGGGGATATCTTGGAATTAATTAAAATTGAAGTACAGTTGGACGCCATTTCTGCTCTATTACATTTCTATGATCCTCCACTGAGATGCTTCACATTTCAAGATTTCCAGTTAGCCCCGACCTTAGAGGAACTGGATAGAATTCTGAACTTCTCCAAAGAGAAGGCTTATACAGGTATTGGGAAAACCATTGATATTAAGATACTGGCCGAAGGTCTGGGAATCCCCTACCCTGAGTTTGCTCTAAATTATAAGAAAGAAGGAGAAGTGTGAGGGATTAAAAGGTGTTATTTGGAGAGCAAAGCTCTTGATTTGGCAAATAACAAGGAATGGGAATCTTGTGTAGACTGTCTTGGGTTGCTCATATTTGGTGTCGTCTTATTTCCGCGCACTGTAGATTATATCGACCCTGCCGCCATCAACGTGTTTTGGGGGGCAAAAAATTTTAATACAGACCCCACTCCTGCTCTACTTGCTGATATTTACTACGCTGTTCACACACGGTATGAGAAGAAGAGAGGTACTTTGAATTGTTGTATTCCATTACTATACTTGATAACACGGAAATATATAGTATATTTGGCATGATTAACATAATTTATGTCTCTATTTTATTTTAATTATGTTGCTTTATGTTGGTATTATGCTGGCATTTTAATGTATTTCAGGAATTTAATGTCTACAAGGCTTATTTGAGAAAAGGAAGAAAAAGGGGTACAAATGAAGTAAAAATGCATAAAATATAAAAGAAAAGAAAAAGGCCCACGAAGAACCAACATCCGTCACCCACCCTTGACGGTCGTCACGATACCTTTTCCAGCGCGTATCAAAGAAACTGCCCTTAACGATCGGCATGCTTAATGCATGTGTGCCCCACGTTACATGCACTTCCCCTCGTGACAAGAATTTTTCAACCAACTAGCTTCATTTGCAACAATTAAACCACTTTCTCCTATTTTTTCTGCAACCAAGTCTTCCTTAATACTCTCTCCATGATCACACCATGTCTTCCTTTTTTATCTCACCAAAACAAGTTGTCAGAGGAGTATAAATTGGAAGGCAGTTTGCAACAAGAAGGATCGCTCTCTCTTGGATTATTTCCAATTTCTATTGTTTTTGTTTTTAGGCAGAAATATTCACCATGTAAAAGTGGTAGTTTCTCACACCGAGGAACTACCACACCATTAGTTTTAGGTGTTGTTTTTCTTTTATTTCCATTTTGTATCCGATTTTCAAGTGTGCCCGCATTTTCTGAGTTCTAGTGTTAGCATTAATTTCAGTTTCCATTTTCGGCATTTACAGGTTCTTCATTTTACCGCTTTATTATTATTAATAATATTATTATTATTATTATTATTATTACCATTGCTATTATTTTTATCGCATTAATTATTATTACTATTTTGTTTTTCAAATTTAATTTCTATGTCGTTTTTCATCGTAACTATAATTAGTCATGCATTTTTAATTAGCAACATGTCTGGCTAAATATTCTTGAGTCTGGTGTATGAGGACCTTTGTTGCCAACAGGACTCGTTAGAAAATAATAGGTGCAAATTTATGATTAGAATTATGTTTTGGTTTTAATTTCTAATTCTAATTTAAATAGCCTTGTCACGAGAGTGAAATATTATTTAACATGATTTTGCCACGAGAGTGGGAAATTAATTAAGGTTTAAGCCGAGACCGCGAGAGCGTGAGGAGTGAACCGGATAGTGGAAATTAGGCAACATATTTAAATATAGCGAAAGCGCTTTAGATACGTTTAAGATATAATTGACTTTCAAAATATATTTCTTAGTTATCGGGCGAGCGAGAGCAAAATCTTGGGACTAGGAAGTATGGCTTTAGTTAATAACGCGAGAGCGTGAGACGGAGTCTTTAAGTTAGTATATTCTACGGAACTAAGTTATAGTCGTTATTAGTACCTGTTTTCTATAAGTTCTTCAGGAACGCGGAAATCATATCCCGGCCTCGGTTTAGTATTATTTTCAAACGTTTAGCATTTAGTACCTTTATTCCCCTTAATCAATTATTCATTAGCCTTAGCTTTACAAAGTGACGATAGATTACGGTAGGTTGACATTGGTCTCTGTGGTTCGACAATCTTTTATATTACTTCGATATTTCCGTTCACTTGCAGAATTAACACATCAAGTTTTTGGCGCCGTTTCTGGGGACCAACAGTTAATATTATTATTCCGTTGTTGCACCATATATAATAAGGCATACTTGTCCCAATTACTATGTATCACCCAAATTTTTTCTACAACTCCCACTCCGAGTATTTCAAGGAATCACAAGAATCCCATAAATCCGACCTCGAAATACTATTGGAGAATTTCAATGCGTCACAAACTCATTCTCACCCGAATTACCTTTCCCACTATCAATCCCAAAATTTTGAGGAATCGCAAGAATATTATAATTCCAACCAAACTTATCCTCAACAAAATTTCCCCTACAATCACTACACCCAATATTTCGAGGAGACGCAAGTATCCTATAAATCCGACCTCGAAATATTAATGGAAAATTTAAATGAAATATCAATGATGACAAAGCGCTTTGTGGAAACACAAAATGAGACTCTAACTCAATTTGAAGAATCAGAAGAATCGCATGATTTCAACTTCGAAACATCAATGGAGGATTCTGATGCGACACTAATTCACTCTAGGTTAGAATCTTTGATGGAGCACTTTGTAGAGACACAAATTGTCCAGAACGAAGAGTTTAGAAAACAAAGTCTTCAAAACAGTGAAAACCTTAGGCAACTGACCACTGTGGTTGAGTCGCTCGCGATTCACAATATAGCCTTAGAGACTCAAATCTCCCTGCTTGAACAAAACCCTCTAGGACCCTTCCCTGAGGAGAAATTTGATGTTGTAACAACCAGTAGTGAAAAACAAATTGAAAATTCTAAGGAAAGTGATAATGAGGTTGAGGAGAGTGATGATTTGATTAAGGAGAGTTCAGACGAGAAAAGAGTAAAGATTGAGAAAAATCCTCCAACACCATCTAAAAAGGGAAGTTATAGAAGAGGTAGAGAAGGAAGCACCTAATGTTGTTCCTCATCCCTATACCCCATTGATTCCTTTCTCGAAAAGTTTTATGGAAGCTCAGATAGACTTCCAATCTAAAACGTATATGGAGGTATTGGAAAATATCCACACCAAATCACCCTTGTTTGAAGTCTTGCATAAAAATATAAAATTAGAGGACCATGAAACTAGGGATATAATTACTATTAAGAGTGTAAGGTTAACCTTTGAGGTGGTGGATGAAATCACTATACCCAAACTTGAAAATAGGATACTTAGGATAGATCCAGAACCACCACCACAAGTTCAAAAGAGAATGCACTACCCCATAAAAGAAAGAAAAGAAAAGGTGAGGGATATGTGAGATGGCTTGATAAGTGGCCATGGAAAACGACGATTACTAAAAGTTCAACCAAGGAGTCATTCTCGGGAGAACCACCACGAGTGCTTGCACTCCTGAGCCGTCGAGCTATCAACGTTAAACAAAGCGCTGCGTGGGAGGTAACCCACGAGGTTTTAATTTAATGTTCTGTTTTTATTGTCTAAATTTGCAGAAAATAAAGATATGGATTGCTCCTCACATCTCAGCCATCTCTAGGCGGAAAATTTATATATGACCATCTCGAAGATGAGTCGGTGCCCACGCACATTCCTACGAATATCGCTGCTGGTGGTGACACTGTTGATGAGTATGATAGGAGAAGGTATTTCCTCTGGATGCAAAGTGGATTTGGTCGTGATAGCCCATCAATAGCATTCATACAGGTTCTGTCTTTCCTATTTCCACCTTTTTATCTAAACATTGAGGATAATGTTTGGTTTAAGTGTGGGGGAGGAACTCTACCGTTTTCCATTTATCTCTTTTTAGTTCGATTGATCGTTTTCTAAGCTTATTTCATGTTTTTAGAATTTTACTTGTTTTCGGTATTTGGTCGAGTCATAGCATATGTTGTCAAGTCTGTATGCCAGTTTTTATTTTTTATTGAATTTCTTCGTATTTTTAAAATTTTAGCCTCCAACAAAAATTTTCTTTATGATTCATGGCACCACACTCTAAAAGTTTATAGGCTATCTAGGCTTTATTAGAGAGACTTGGGAAAGTTTTTATAAAATCGATACTGTTATGACACCCTAAACCCCTCATTATGTGATATCAATCTGGGTACCCATTATGTCAAGACCTTAGGCTCATGTTTTCAAAGTAGCTCTTAAGTAGTTTATATTAGCAGTCAACACCATCTTAAATGCAAACTACGTAGGGAGTCGATGAATATAAGTGAATGATCCTATTTTTAATAAATAAATAATTTAATTGAAAAATAACCTTCTAAGTTAGGTGACCCTCACTGGTACTGGACTTGGTAGGGAGAGCTACGGTCTGATCCCCCGCACCCGCAGTTGGGAAAAATGGGTTACACCACTTAAATACCAGAACCCCGTGCTAAAGAAAAGAAAAGGATCATAGTTGCTAACCGATTTCCCCTACTATGTGCGCGTATAGATAACGGGCTTAATGTGATTGTGCTTGAATGAATAGAGTGAAATAAAAATGAGAGATATAGGTTGAGTTATAATGGCATGATTCAAATTGGTTTGCATAAAGTGGGAGTCCTTGAACATTGTATCGTTACGGTATCCTTGGTATTGAATACTTAGTACCTATCAAACTAATATTAGCCTAGCAGCCACGTATGATTAGTAGTCGTGTTGTGCCCTTGTTTCAAAGCTCTCTTATCATTTCTTTTACTGTGTTGGTTGATTGCTTGAGGACAAGCAATGGTTTAAGTGTGGGGGAGTTTGATAACACGAAAATATATAGTATATTTGGAATGATTAACATAATTTATGTCTTTATTTTATTTTAATTATGTTGTTTTATGTTGGTATTATGTTGGCATTTTAATGTATTTCAGGAATTTAATGTATACAAGGCTTATTTGAGAAAAGGAAGAAAAAGGGGTACAAGTAAAAATGCATAAAATATAAAAGAAAAGAAAAAAGCCCACGAAGAACCAACGTCTGTCACCCACACTTGATGGTCGTCACGATACCTTTTCCAACGCGTATCAAAGAAACTGCCCCTGACGATCGGCATGCTTAATGCATGTGTGCCCCACGTTACATGCAGTGCCCTTCGTGACAAGACTTTTTCAACCAACTGGCTTCATTTGCAACAATTAAACCACTTTCTCCTATTTTTTCTCCAACCAAGTCTTCCTTAATACTCTCTCCATTATCACACCATGTCTTCCTTTTTTATCTCACCAAAACAAGTTGTCAGAGGAGTATAAATTGGAAGACAGTTTGCAACAAGAAGGATCGCTCTCTCTTTGATTATTTCTAATATCTATTGTTTTAGTTTTTAGGCCGAAATATTCACCATGTAAAAGTGGTAGTTTCTCACACCGAGGAACTACCACACCATTAGTTTTAGGTGTTGTTTTTCTTTTATTTCCTTTTTGTATCCGATTTTCAAGCGTGCCGGCATTTTCTGAATTCTAGTGTTAGCATTAATTTCAGTTTCCATTTTCGGCATTTACAGGTTCTTCATTTTACCGCTTTATTATTATTATTATTATTATTATTATTATTATTATTATTATTATTATTATTATTATTATTATTATTATTATTATTATTATTATTACCATTGCTATTATTTTTTATCGCATTAATCATTATTACTATTTTTTTTCAAATTTAATTTCTATGTCGTTTTTCATGTAACTATAATTATTCATGAGTTTTTAATTAGCAACATGTCTGGCTAAATATTCTTGAGTCCGGTGTATGAGGACCGTTGTTGCCAACAGGACTCGTTAGAAAATAATAGGTGCAAATTTATGATTAGAATTATGTTTTGGTTTTAATTTCCAATTCTAATTTAAATAGCCTTGTCACGAGAGTGAAAGATTATTTAACATGATTTTGCCACGAGAGTGGGAAATTAATTAAGGTTTAAGCCGAGACCGTGAGAGCGTGAGGAGCGAACCGGATAGTGGAAATTAGGCAACATATTTAAATATAGCGAAAGCGATTTAGATACGTTTAAGATATAATTGGCTTTCAAAATATATTTCTTAGTTACCGGGCGAGCGAGAGCAAAATCTTGGGACATGGAAGTATGGCTTTAGTTAATAACGCGAGAGCGTGAGACAGAGTCTTTAAGTTAGTATATTCTACGGAACTAAGTTATAGTCGTTATTAGTACCTGTTTTCTATAAGTCCTCCAGGAACGCGGAAATCATATCCCGGCCTCGTTTTAGTATTATTTTCAAACCTTTAGCATTTAGTACCTTTATTCCCCTTAATCAATTATTCATTAGCCTTAGCTTTACAAAGTGACGATAGATTACGGTAGGTTGACATTGGTCTCTGTGGTTCGACAATCTTTTATATTACTTCGATATTTCAGTGCACTTGCGGAATTTACATATCAAGTTTTTGGCGCCCTTTCCGGGGACCAACAATCAATATTGTTATTCCGTTGTTGCACCATATAGACTAAGGCATTCTTGTCCCAATTACTATGTATCACCCAAATTTTTTCTACAACTCCCACTCCGAGTATTTCGAGGAATCACAAGAATCCCATAAATCCCACCTCGAAATACTATTAGAGAATTTCAATGCGTCACAAACTCATTCTCACCCGATATACCTTTCCAACTATTAATCCCAAAATTTTGAGGAATCGCAAGAATATTATAATTCCAACCAAACTTATCCTCAACCAAATTTCCCCTACAATCACTACACGCAATATTTCGAGGAGACACAAGTATCCTATAAATCCGACCTCGAAATATTAATGGAAAATTTTAATGAAATATTAATGGAAAATTTTAATGAAATATCAATGATGACAAAGCGCTTTGTGGAAACACAAAATGAGACTCTAACTCAATTTGAAGAATCAGAAGAATCGCATGATTTCAACTTCGCAACATTAGTGGAGGATTCTGATGCGACACTAATTCACTATAGGTTAGAATCTTTGATGGAGCACTTTGTAGAGACACAAACTGTCC
This sequence comes from Vicia faba, assembly GCA_948472305.1. Classification (NCBI taxonomy): domain Eukaryota; kingdom Viridiplantae; phylum Streptophyta; class Magnoliopsida; order Fabales; family Fabaceae; genus Vicia; species Vicia faba. Next base: position 1,286,969,448 of record OX451740.1, on the reverse strand, counting down.
AGAACGAAGAGTTTAGAAAACAAAGTCTTCAAAACAGTGAAAACCTTAGGCAACTGACCACTGTGGTTGAGTCGCTCGCGACTCACAACATAGCCTTAGAGACTCAAATCTCCCTGATTGAACAAAACCCTCTAGGACCCTTCCCTGAGGAGAAATTTGATGTTGTAACAACCAGTAGTGAAAAACAAATTGAAAATCCTAAGGAAAGTGATAATGAGGTTGAGGAGAGTGATGATGTGATTGAGGAGAGTTCAGACGAGAAAAGAGTAAAGATTGAGAAAAATCCTCCAACACCATCTAAAAAGGGAGGTTGTAGAAGAGGTAGAGAAGGAAGCACCTATTGTTGTTCCTCATCCCTATACCCCACTGATTCCTTTCTCGAAAAGTTTTATGGAAGCTCAGATAGACTCCTAATCTAAAACGTATATGGAGGTATTGGAAAATATCCACACCAATGCACCCTTGTTTGAAGTCTTGCATAAAAAGAGAAAATTAGAGGACCATGAAACTAGGGATATAATTATTGTTAAGAGGGTAAGGTTAACCTTTGAGGTGGTGGATGAAATCACTATGCCCGAACTTGAAAATAGGATACTTAGGATAGATCCAGAATCACCACCACAAGTTCAAAAGAATGCACTACCCCACAAAAGAAAGAAAAGAAAAGGTGAGGGATATGTGAGATGGCTTGATAAGTGGCCATGGAAAATGACGATTACTAAAAGTTCAACCAAGGAGTCATTCTCGAGAGAACCACCACGAGTGCTTACACTCCTGAGCCGTCGAGCTATCGACGTTAAACAAAGCACTGTGTGGGAGGAAACCCCGAGCTTTTAATTTAATGTTCTGTTTTTATTGTCTAAATTTGCAGAAAATAAAGATATGGATTGATCCTCACATCTCAGCCATCTCTAGGCGGAAAATTTATATATGACCATCTTGAAGATGAGCCGGTGCCCACGCACATTCCTACGATTGTCGCTGCTGGTGGTGACACTGTTGATGAGTACGATAGGAGAAGGTATTTCCTCTGGATGCAAAGTGGATTTGGTCGTGATAGCCCATCAATAGCATTTATACAGGTTCTGTCTTTCCTATTTCCACCTTTTTATCTAAACATTGAGGATAATGTTTGGTTTAAGTGTGGGGGAGGAACTCTACCGTTTTCCATTTATCTCTTTTTAGTTTGATTGATCATTTTCTAAGCTTATTTCATGTTTTTAAAATTTTACTTGTTTTCGGTATTTGGTCGAGTCATAGCATATGTTGTCAAGTCTGTATGCCAGTTTTTATTTGTTATCGAATTTCCCCGTATCTTTAAAATTTTAGCCTCCAACAAAAATTTTCTTTATGATTCATGGCACCACACTCTAAAAGTTTATAGGCTATCTAGGCTTTATTAGAGAGACTTGGGAAAGTTTTGATAAAATCGATACCGTTATGACACCCTAAACCCCTCATTATGTGATATCAATCTGGGTACCCATTATGTCAAGACCTTAGGCTCATGTTTTCAAAGTAGCTCTTAAGTAGTTTATATTAGCAGTCAACACCATCTTAAACGCAAACTACGTAGGGAGTCGATGAATATAAGTGAATGATCCTATTTTTAATAAATAAATAATTTAATTGAAAAATAACCTTCTAAGTTAGGTGACCCTCACCCGGTCATTTAGCCCAACGGTGGTTAAACATGTAAGGATTTAATAATAATCACCCATCGTTGGTTGGTCCAGAGGTCACTGGTACTGGACTTGGTAGGGTGAGCTACGGTCTGATCCCCCGCACCCGCAGTTGGAAAAAATGGGTTACACCACTTAAATACCAGAACCCCGTGCTAAAGAAAAGAAAATGATCATAGTTGCTAACCGATTTCCCCTACTATGTGCGCGTATAGATAACGGGCTTAATGTGATTGTGCTTGAATGAATAGAGTGAAATAAAAATGAGAGATATAGGTTGAGTTATTATGGCATGATTCAAATTGGTTTGCATAAAGTGGGAGTCTTTGAACATTGTATCGTTACGGTATCCTTGGTATTTAATACTTAGTACCTATCAAACTAATATTAGCCTAGCAGCCACGTATGACTAGTAGTCGTGTTGAGCCATTGTTTCAAAGCTCTCTTATCATTTCTTTTAATGTGTTGGTTGATTGCTTAAGGACAAGCAATGGTTTAAGTGTGGGGGAGTTTGATAACACGGAAATATATAGTATATTTGGCATGATTAACATAATTTATGTCTTTATTTTATTTTAATTATGTTGTTTTATGTTGGTATTATGCTGGCATTTTAATGTATTTCAGGAATTTAATGTCTACAAGGCTTATTTGATAAAAGAAAGTAAAAGGGGTACAAATGAAGTAAAAATGCATAAAATATAAAAGAAAAGAAAAAGGCCCACGAAGAACCAACGTCTGTCACCCATCCTTGACGGTCGTCACGAGACCTTTTCCAGCGCGTATCAAAGAAACTGCCCCTGACGATTGGCATGCTTAATGCATGTGTGCCCCACGTTACATGCACTGCCCATCGTAACAAGACTTTTTCAACCAACTAGCTTCATTTGCAACAATTAAACCACTTTCTCCTATTTTTTCTCCAACCAAGTCTTCCTTAATACTCTCTCCATTATCACACCATGTCTTCCTTTTTTATCTCACCAAAACAAGTTGTCAGAGGAGTATAAATTGGAAGGCAGTTTGCAACAAGAAGGATCGCTCTCTCTTTGATTATTTCCAATTTCTATTGTTTTAATTTTTAGGCAGAAATATTCACCATGTAAAAGTGGTATTTTCTCACACCGAGGAACTACCACACCATTAGTTTTAGGTGTTGTTTTTCTTTTATTTCCATTTTGTATCCGATTTTCAAGCGTGCCGGCATTTTCTGAATTCTAGTGTTAACATTAATTTCAGTTTCCATTTTCGGCATTTACAGGTTCTTCATTTTACCGCTTTATTATTATCATTATTATTGTTATTACCATTGCTATTATTTTTTATTGCATTAATTATTATTACTATTTTGTTTTTCAAATTTAATTTCTATGTCATTTTTCATCGTAACTATAATTATTCATGCGTTTTTAATTAGCAACATGTCTGGCTAAATATTCTTGAGTCCGGTGTATGAGGACCGTTGTTGCCAATAGGACTCGTTAGAAAATAATAGGTGCAAATTTATGATTAGAATTATGTTTTGGTTTTAATTTCCACTTCTAATTTAAATAGCCTTGTCACGAGAGTGAAAGATTATTTAACATGATTTTGCCACGAGAGTGGGAAATTAATTAAGGTTTAAGCCGAGACCGCGAGAGCGTGAGGAGCGAACCAGATAGTGGAAATTAGGCAACATATTTAAATATAGCGAAAGCGATTTAGATACGTTTAAGATATAATTGGCTTTTAAAATATATTTCTTAGTTACCGGGCGAGCGAGAGCAAAATCTTGGGACATGGAAGTATGGCTTTAGTTAATAACGCGAGAGCGTGAGACGGAGTCTTTAAGTTAGTATATTCTACGGAACTAAGTTATAGTCGTTATTAGTACCTATTTTCTATAAGTCCTCCAGGAACGCGGAAATCATATCCCGACCTCGTTTTAGTATTATTTTCAAACCTTTAGCATTTAGTACCTTTATTCCCCTTAATCAATTATTCATTAGCCTTAGATTTACAAAGTGACGATAGATTACGGTAGGTTGACATTGGTCTCTGTGGTTCGACAATATTTTATATTACTTCGATATTTCCGTGCACTTGCGGAATTTACACATCAAGTTTTTGGCGCCGTTGCCGGGGACCAACAGTCAATATTGTTATTCCGTTGTTGCACCATATAGACTAAGGCATTCTTTTCCAAATTACTATGTGTTGTACCCCAAAATTTGCCCTCCCATATTCATCAAGATTTGTCAAGTCAAGGTCACAAAATTCCCCCCAGGGTTGTGCAGCTCAACTGTCTCCTATACAGTCAAAACTAGGGTTTGAGTTCTGGTCAAGCAAATAAACTTCCCAAAGACCCAATCAAGTCTCATGTGCCTACAAAGATGGTCAAATATCCTCATGTCAAGTTTCAAGGCATTCAGCTCAAAATTGCACAGTCAAAACCCTAGATTGCACTACAGTCAACTGTAGGGGCAAAATGGTCATTTGGCAGTCAAAAGTTCAAATTTTTGGTCAACATATCATTTTGAAGCCACAAACATCATTTGATCAATGCTTGATCATGATTCTCAAAGTTTGGCTCAGAAATCATCAAAAATGCAAAAGTTGCTATATTTGGACAGCTGAAAAAGTCAACTGAAATTGACCAGGGCATAACTTTCACATGGATTATCAGAAAAATTCCATACAAAGCTCATTTTGAAGAGAAAGACATTTCCTACAATTCATCTTCATGTTCCAAGTCCAAGAAATGCTCTCACAAAAAGTTATCAATTTCAACATTATAGGTCATTTTCAAAAGTCAACAAAAAGTGACTTTAAGTCAAAGGCCATAACTTGAGATTGGTAAATCAAAATGACATGGGACCAAAGGCATTGGTTAAAGGACTCAAAGACCTTTCCAAAATGTCCAAGAACATGTGAAAAGCTTAAAAATTGACCAAGTTATGCCTTGTGGAAGTTGGGAAATTTTTGGGAATTTTGAAAAGTCAACATTGATGCAAAAGGCCTAAAAATGCAAATGGGCCCATTTTTCTTCCAAGTTTCTTCATGCCAAGCCTATGCACGACCATTAGGCCCAAAGGGAAGTATTCTCATATTTTTTAATTATTTATTTGAATTAATATTAATTTATATTCATTTAAATCATTTTAATTCATGAAAAATATAACCTTAAGCAAAACAAATCTTTTTATACATGTTTGGATCCAATATTTCGTGCATATCCCATTTAGGAAAGTTTTGGATTGATTTGAACCTAATTGACACAAAAACCATGAAAAAAGATTGAAAAAAGATTTTCAAGAATCAAATATGTGAAATCATTATGGACATGGATTTTGTGCAAAGTTTTAACCTAAAACATTCCATACAAGTACTACATCACAACCCTAATGAAACAAGACTGAAAAGCTGCGCATAAACAAGCATTGCATTCTTGAAATTTTTCATAAAAACACCAATACTGAAATCTAGCTTAGAGGACGATTAAAGCTTTGATCTTTGTTTCAATAGCATCCTGAGACCTTCCTGAACCTTTCTCAATCAAAAACAACAAGTCAAACGCCTTGAAACGGTATCACAAAGTCAAACTGAACCAAGAAAATTTTGAATTCGCATAGCACGATTTAAGCATCCTCATGCATTTTTCTTTATGGATTATTGTTTGTCATGATGTTTATGTGCTAACCAATATGTTTGATTTCATTTTTGAGCAACATACGCGATTTCGCCATTAACAAGCATTAGGGTTTCACAGCTTTGAATTTAGGGGTTTCCAAATATAGCAAAATTGGACCTTATCAACCCCATGGATGTGTTCAGAGCGTAGAGACGAAGCAACCTGGACCCTCGCGAACAATTTATGAAGCACAGGGTGCTAATCGCTATTTTCCCATAGGCATCTTTAAACCACGCTGAAAAAACCGTTCCCCTTGAGTTTTGTTTTACAGGGTGGGGAAGGAGACGAAGACGTGTCCATCAACCATTGGACAGTTTAAATTTTCGCGCGAATTCTCATAAGCACTAACGCGTTCTTTTTATATTATTTATGTATTATTATATATTAAATGAAGATCACATGGCTCAGTGGCAGGGATAGAAGCGTGCAATCTCCAAGACCTGGGTTCGAACCCCAGGTCTGAATAATTCCATATTATTTTTCCAAATCAATTCCCATGCAGATTCCTCATTAGAGCATACCATGCACGCTCAAAATCCAGGGAACACGCGTCCAGCTGCCTGCCAATCAAGGGTCAGGATTCAAAGAACGTCATAAGCATCAGTCAACGCGTGACACATGATCCACAAAGTCAATGGAATTCCATGCTTATTGGGCCAGGCTTTCCAAATTCATACCTCCTAAATTGGGGACTATACCCCACTCTGGTTTGATTTCTTTTTTTTATTTCATTTATTTTAATTGTTATGTTTATCTTAATTATTTGTTTTAATTAATTATTTTCAACAAAAATCTAAAAAACATTATAAAAATCAGAAAATACAGAAAAAACATAATATTTATTTTATTATAATTGTTTTCATAAATAAATTAAAATGTAAATTATGTAGTGTAATTAGGTTTTTATTTTTTAATTCTTTTTTTAATAAAAAAATCCAAAAAATGTAGAATTTAGGTTTTAATTGTTAATTCTTTTTTTATTTCCCTTTTCTCACAATATTAATTATTATTTATTTATTTATTTTCCTATTTTAATTGTACATAAATGAATTAGGTTAATTTAGGTCATATTTTAATTCTTTCTTAATAAATAAAAAATATTAGAATTTAGGGTTTGCCGTTTAGTTTAATTTTAATTAATTCTCCTTTTTTCTCATTAAATCTAAAAAACACAAAATACCAAAAATATCATTCTCATTTAATTTTAATTTTTTAATCCTTATTAATTTTAATTATTTGCAAAAAGGGTCCAACGCCCGTCATTAATCATTTAATTGCGCATTTATTTTATTATCGCTTATTATAATTATGTAATTGCCCCAAAGCGTTGTAATTTACTTTTCGCACTTTATTTCTTCGCATTATTTATTTTTCCGCTAAATCGGGTCCGGTTTAATTTTGGCGATGTGGACCCGCGCCATTTGTAATAGTTTAGCTTTATTTCCTCGCAATTTATAAACTGATAACCAAGCATGAAAGAATGAATGTCTTAATAAAATCAAGCGTAGAACACGACAAATATGACAAGACAAATAACTGAAACATGACACACAATTCGCACACACCACCCCTAGGGTACGCCTCGCTGTTGCCTTTCGAAAGGTGGTCGTTGAGTAGAGGATGTCTTAGTAAGTCCTCATGATCCGGGAACCTGGCATGAGGGTAGCTTCTAAGGTGTCTTCCCATTGCTCTGGTGGTCACCATGTCCCTAAAATCGAATTGACCCGAACACCTCCAACGGTGGTGCTACCTACCTCTCAATGATGGGATGGCACTACTTTAAAGGACATTTACACAGACGAATTCCTTAGGGTAGGTAGGTTCTCAAGGATACTTGCTCTAATTTCAAACAAATCAAAAGACTTTTCACACCAACACATTTTCAAAAGCTTTCAAAGCAAACTTTTCAAACACTCTGACGTATGAGTCGATCTGAAATTTTTCAAAAGAAACTTTTTAACCCACATTGAAAAGCAAAACAATTTTGAAAACACATTGAGCAAGTATCTAAGAGCCCATGGATAACCATGGATAGAAAGGGTGCTAATACCTTCCCTCTCTATAACCTACCTCCCGAACCGAGAGCGACCTCTTTAAAGGAATTTTTCTGTGCTTTTGTCCTTTCCTATTGGAGAAAATAAAAGACGGTGGCGACTCTTGCTTCCGCGACATTTCGCGAACCAGCTTTAAAACAGTCAGTTCCAGATCCACCGATCACAGAACTGGCGACTCTGCTGGGGAATTAAACTATAAAGTGGGGTGTACCTTAGGGCTAGTTCATAACTGTGTTTTCACTTGTATTATTTTGCTTGCTTTACTATTGTGGGTTGCATCGGAGATACATAGATCCTAACCCGGATCTGGGGATACCCTGTTTAGGTAGCATAAGCTGTGAGGGACCTGTCCGGCGTAGACCGACACAGGTGAAGCAGTGGCTACGTTGGTGTGGCACCTTAGTCTGTACCGATATCCCTTGTGTTGCAACGAGGAGAATATGGGTCTTCTAAGGAGTCATTAAGCACCAACAACCTTAGAACCTTAATTGACACAACTTGGCCTTTAGAATTGTAGCAGTATGCTACGCCCATTGAGGCTAAACTCTCGTGTTGGTTCTGGCCGCAAGAAAAGATTGCGATGCTGGAGTTATGACCGATTGAGGGTAGTCAATGATATTGGGATCCTCTAAGAACCCGGTTACTTTGATAGGACAGATATGAACCAACAAACTGAAAGAGGGTAGTACCTAGACCTCATGCTGGCCTAAACTCTAGGGGCTTGCCTTGTGTGACTTGTGTGCCTTACTATGTTTGCCTTTGTATCTGTATGTGGTGTGCTTTATCATAACATCATAGCATCATGAGCATTGCATGCATGAGAACTGACCATTTCAAAGACAAGAGGGTTTCATCTTTGCTCTGTTTTGTAGGACATTATGATGCCTGTGCGAAGGAATACTATCCGGTTCAACTTTGTTCGTTCACCTGAGTTGATTGATAAGTTGGTTAGCAGAATCCCAAACACCACTTCCTTCATTCAGAGGCATGGTTCTCTTCTCAGTTTAGTCACTGCAAAGCGGGATCAACAGTTGATGAGTGTTCTGACCCAGTTCTATGACCCTCAGTACCAGTGCTTCACCTTCCAAGACTTCCAGCTGGTCCCTACCCTGGAAGAGTTCTCTAATCTGCTTGGTCTCCCTATCTTGGATCAGACTCCCTTTACTGGTTGGGAAAAGACCCTCAGGCTTGAGGACATTGCTGCAGCTCTTCCTTTGACCCATCAAGAGGTAACAGACAACTGGGTAACTAGAAGCGGAGTTAAGGGTTTCTTGGCTAAGTTCCTAATTGGTAAAGCTAACAGCTTCTGGAATGACTTGGACTTTAGGGCATATGAAGACATCTTGGCTCTCCTAATCTATGGGTTAGTCCTGTTTCCTAATCCTGACAACTTCATCAATGTCACTTCCATTAGGATCTTTATGTCTCAGAACCCTGTGCCCACTCTCTTGGGTGACATCTTGCAACAACTTCATGCCCGTACTACCCGAAGACGAGGAACCCTATGGTGTTGTATCCCTTTGTTGGTGAGGTGGTTTATTTCGCACCTCCCTAAGTTCGTACTGAAGAACCAAGAAGGAAGAGGTTGGGCTCACAGGTTAATGTCTCTCACCGATAAAGACATCATTTGGACTTGCAGAGGTTTGGATGAGATAGCTATTATTGATCGATGCGGGGAGTATCCTAATGTTCCTCTGATTGGTACTCAAGGAGGGATCTCGTACAATCCATGTCTAGCACTCCGTCAGTTTGGAAGAGCAAGAAGAGCAGGCCCCCATGAGATGTTGGCGCCTCACATCAGTTTCGAGTTTCAGGTGGATAGTGACGAGCTGCGTCGTAGGTTCATCAAGGCTTGGGAGAAGGTTCATAAAGCTGACCCACAAGAGCTAGGGCCAAAGACTTCTCTACCTATGGAAGCCTACTACAAATGGGTCCGCATCCGTGCTCAGAAGTTAGGTATGCCGTATGAAGCTGTCAGACCCGTCATTCTTGAGTGTCCTGATAAAGATGGTGTTCCTCCAACTGTCCTTCCTCCTCAGATACCTACTGATTATGAGACATTGAAGAGATCTTGGTCGCAACTGCAAGAAGAACGGGATTCTTACCGGGAAAAGTTCAACGAGCAGGAATCAAAGATCCAGAAGCTGACAAAGCAGTTGGAGAATGAGAGAGCCCTGAATGCCTACCTCCGTACTGAGAAGAGGAGACCATGGGATCAATGAGGAATTCTGAATGTGCCTTTACAGTTTTATTTCCTTTCCAGTTGTTTCATTTCATGTAAGCGCCTAAGGGCAACTTGTTGAATAATTTCAGTTGCAAGGTTGAATCTAATAAAGTGTGTTCTTTTTTTGTTTACAAAGTTGATTCCCGATTGTCTTTGAAAACATAATTCATACGCATTTCATACATCATGTGCATAGCAGGTTTTTCCCCTTTTTCAGGTTGCTTACAGTTCTTCGCTGTTTATTTCAGCATCATGAATCCCGGATCTGAATCAACAGAGACATCAATCAAGGCTCTCCAGGCGCAGAATGCGCAGTTTCAAGAGTTAATCCTGGGTCTAGCTAAAGGCCAAGAGGAACTGAAGACCATGCTCCTGAAGAAGGAGAAGAAGAAGAAAAGAAGAACGGTTCTATTCAACTCGGGCCGAAGGTTGGGTAATACTCTGCACCAGGAAGAGGTTGCTTCTTCTGTTGGCAAGAGTCCTTCTCAGGCAGAAGTAAAGCTTCCTACTCCAGAAGTCTCCGACAACGAGACAGATTTTGATGAGGAACAGTATCCTCCTGCAGATGACAGGTACAAACAGCTGGAAGACAGGTTGAAGGCCATGGAAGTTCAACAGGTACCTGGGCTGGATTTCGGAGATCTGGGTTTGTCGACTGGTGTAATTATTCCACATAAATTCAAAGATCCCACCTTCTCCAAGTATGACGGGGCATCCTGTCCCAAGCTGCATTTGAGGTCCTATGTGCGAAAGATTCAGCCGTACTCTGCGGACAAGAATCTATGGATCCACTTCTTCCAGGAGAGTCTTTCAGGGACTCATCTCGAATGGTTCTATCAGCTGGATGGGACCAAAGTTCGTAACTGGGAGGAGCTGGCTACTGCTTTCTACAAGCAGTATCAGTATAATGCCGACCTTGCCCCCACGCGTACCCAACTCCAGGGTATGTCGTTGGGCGTAAGCGAAGGTTTTAAAGAGTACGCGCAGAAGTGAAGAGACTTGGCTGGCAGGGTGCAGCCACCTTTGACTGATCGAGAGTTAGTGGACATGTTCTTGGGGACCCTATCTGGGCCATTCTTTAACCATCTCATTGGGAATTCTTCTGCTGGTTTCACTGATTTGATCTTGACTGGAGAAAGGATTGAAGCTGGGCTGAAATCTGGGAAGATCGCAAAGGGTGCATCATCTAGTGCAGAAAAGAAGCCATTTAAAAAGGAGTCTAGTGCCGTGTATGGTTCTAGGAAATCAGAAAGACCTGATCGCCGCCAATCTGTCAGTGCGGTCATGATTGCTACGCCTGCTGCCGCTCCCCGGCCAAACAATCCTCAAAGGGCTGATAGACCCCGGAGAGAGTTTACCCGGTTAAGCATGACCCTATCGCAGATTCTGCCACAGCTGCTCGCAACCAATTTGGTATCTATCAAGGAGGCTCCAAAGTTCCCTAACACTACCTCTCCTAAGTACAACCCGAATGCCCGTTGTGCTTACCATTCAGATAGCCCGGGGCATGCCACTGATGACTGTTGGGCACTAAGGAACAAGCTGCAGGACCTCATTGATGCTAAGAAGGTACAGTTTGAAGCATCTGACAAGCCTAATGTGGTGACAGCTCCCCTGCCTGCTCATGGAGTTAATGCTATTGGTGATGAAGAGGAAGTGGATGAAGCCGAGTTCGATAGCTGGATCTACCCGGCTGCTGATGGTGGACTTAACAATTGGAGCGCCAAAGACAATCTCTCTGTTTCTTTTGACACTAAGTAATAAATTTCTTTGTTTCATTTTGTAATAAACTATGATAAACTCTATGGCCCGATGTCTTACCCGAGGCACCGTGGTTCTATTTGTGAGGGCATATGAACTGTCATTTTATACATCATGAATGAAAATCTTGGACTATTTTCGCATTACAAATATTGTGTTCCTTTTTTATCTTTCATTTCCTTTACATAATTTTCAAAACAGCTGTATTTACACACACACTCACTCATACAGGTTCCAATCCACTCTGGATCTTACTGATAACAGCTCTGCTAATGCCAATTATGACTTCGAAAATCCGATCAACTTAGCCGAAGACGAAGGTGAAGATGATTGCGAAGTGCCGGGCGAGCTTGCAAGACTGTTGCTTCAGGAAGAGAGGGCAATTCAACCCCATGAAGAGCCAGTGGAAACCATAAACCTGGGTACTGAGGCAGACAGAAAAGAGGTAAAGATTGGTGCCAACCTAAAGCTCAGCATGAAGCAACGGTTAACCAAGATGCTGCATGACTATATGGAGATCTTTGCCTGGTCCTACGAAGACATGCCAGGGTTGGATACCGATATTGTCGTCCATCATTTGCCGACTAGGGAAGACTGCCCTCCAGTTAAACAAAAGGTTCGTCGGATGCGTCCAGAGATGTCCGAGAAGATTAAGGCCGAGGTGATGAAACAGTTTGATGCCGGGTTCCTTGCAGTAACGTCTTATCCTCAGTGGGTTGCTAATGTGGTGCCGGTACCTAAGAAGGACGGCAAGGTCAGAATGTGTGTCGATTACAGGGATCTGAACAGGGCCAGTCCCAAAGATGACTTCCCCTTACCTCACATTGATGTCCTTGTGGATAATACAGCTCAGCACAAGGTATTCTCTTTCATGGATGGCTTTTCAGGCTACAATCAGATCAAGATGGCACCTGAAGACATGGAAAAGACTACATTTGTTACTCAGTGGGGCACCTTCTGTTACAAGGTCATGCCGTTCGGATTAAAGAATGCTGGGGCAACCTACCAGCGTGCCATGGTCGCCTTGTTTCATGATATGATCCATCATGAGATCGAAGTGTATGTGGACGACATGATCGCTAGGTCCCAGACTGAGGAAGAGCATCTAGATCATCTGCAGAAGTTGTTTGACCGGTTGAAACTGTACAAGCTGAGATTGAACCCGAACAAGTGCACCTTCGGGGTAAGATCTGGGAAATTGCTAGGCTTCGTGGTCAGTGATAAAGGTATTCAAGTGGACCCTGCTAAGGTCAAAGCTATTCAAGAGATGCCAGTTCCTAAGACAGAGAAGGAGGTCAGAGGCTTTTTAGGACGCCTGAATTACATCGCTCGATTCATCTCTCATTTGACTGCTACCTGTGAGCCAATCTTCAAGCTGCTGAAGAAAGATCAGGTAGTACGTTGGAACGATGAATGTCAGGCTGCCTTCGACAGAATTAAAGAGTATCTTCAAGAACCACCTATCCTTATGCCACCGGTTGAAGGAAGACCTCTGATACTATATCTGACAGTGCTAGACAATTCAATGGGGTGTGTGCTGGGGCAGCATGACGAGTTTGGCCGAAAAGAGCATGCCATTTATTACCTTAGCAAAAAGTTTACCGACTGTGAGACCCGATACTCACTGCTTGAGAAAACTTGCTGCGCTTTGGTATGGGCTGCTCGCCGGCTGAGACAGTATATGCTGACTCACACTACCTTGTTGATCTCAAAGATGGATCCGATAAAATACATATTTGAAAAACCTGCTCTGTCTGGGAGAATTGCAAGATGGCAGATGATCTTGACGGAATACGACATTCAGTATACAACCCAGAAAGCCATCAAGGGAAGTGTATTGGCAGACCACCTAGCTCATCAAGCTGTAGATGACTACCAATCAATGAATTTCGAGTTTCCGGATGAAAGCATCATGATTGTAACTGATTGTGAAGTACCTGGACCGGATGAAGGACCTGAACCAGGATCCCGATGGTCCATGCACTTTGACGGAGCTTCCAATGCTTTGGGAAATGGTATCGGCGCCATCATCATATCTCCTCAAGGTACTCATACTCCACTCACTGCCCGGCTGTGTTTCAACTGTACCAACAACATGGCGGAGTATGAGGCGTGTATCATGGGTCTTCAAGCTGCGATCGACTTACGGATCAAGTTCCTCAGTGTCTTCGGAGATTCCGCTCTAGTGATCAATCAGATCAATGGAGAGTGGGATACGAAACATCCAAACTTGATTCCTTACAGAGAATGTGTGTTGACCATGATTCCCCACTTCACCAAGATAACCTTCGAGCACTTTCCAAGAGAAGAGAATCAGTTAGCGGACGCGTTAGCTACAATGTCTTCAATGTTCAAGGTCAAATGGGATAATGAAGCTCCCCGGATCATCATCTGGAAACTGGACGAACCGGCATACTGTTGTGACCTCGAAACTGAATTGGTGACTGAGAAGCCTTGGTACCACGAAGTGAAGAGATATCTGGAAGCTCAGGAATACCCTGAAGGTGCCTCTATCAATGATAAGAAATTCCTGAGGAGGTTCGCAGCCAAGTTCTTCCTAAGCAACGGCGTCTTATACAAGAGAAACCATGATTCAACCTTACTGCGTTGTGTGGACAAGATTGAAGCAGAAAGAATCATGGAAGAGCTACATGAAGGGACCTTTGGTACGCATTCCAGTGGGCACACTATGGCTAAGAAAATCCTACGGGCAGGGTATTATTGGTCCACAATGGAAGCTGACTGCTACCAACACTCCAGGACATGCCACAAGTGCCAGATCTACGCAGATAAGGTGCATGTTCCTCCGGTTCCCCTGAATGTTCTGACTGCGCCTTGGCCGTTTGCAATGTGGGGTATAGACATGATCGGCGAGATAAGACCTACGGCATCCAATGGACATCGCTTCATCCTAGTGGCGATCGACTATTTTACGAAGTGGGTTGAGGCAGCATCCTATGCTACAGTAACCAAGACTGTTGTGGCATGGTTTATTCGGCATAATCTGATTTGTCGATACGGCGTCCCTGAGCGGATCATTACAGACAACGGTACCAATCTGAACAATAAGATGATTGCTGAGCTTTGCGAACAATTCAAGATACAACACCACAATTCTTCTCCTTACAGACCGAAGATGAATGGGGCTGTAGAAGCAGCTAACAAAAACATCAAGAAGATCGTGCAAAAGATGACAGTAACTTACAAAGATTGGCACGAGATGTTACCGTTCGCTCTGCATGGGTACCGTACTTCAGCCAGGACGTCAACCGGGGCAACTCCCTTCTCTCTGGTTTATGGCATGGAGGCAGTCTTGCCGATCGAAGTACAAATTCCCTCTCTCCGGATAATGAAGGATGCAAACCTGAACGAAGATGATTGGATCCAGACACGACTTGACCAACTCAACCTTATTGATGAAAAGAGACTTGCTGCTATCTGTCATGGTCAGACGTATCAGAAACGGATGATCAGGGCATTTAACAAAAAGGTCAGACCACAGGAATATCAAGTTGGGGATCTGGTTATCAAGAGAATCATACTTCCTCAGAGTGATCCAAGGGGCAAATGGACCCCTACGTACGAAGGGCCATTTGTGGTTAAGCATGTGTTCTCAGGAGGAGCAATGATCTTAACCAACATGGATGGTGACGACCTTCCTCACCCCGCCAATGCAGACATAGTTAAAAAATACTACGCATGAAAAAGACCCGCTAGACTGACATGCCTAGGCAAAAATTAGGGCTTCCCGTCGAATCAAAAGGGTTCGGGCAAAATGTAGGGATGAAAATGAAAAAATCTGTACACCCGGCAAGTCGAAAACCTGAAAAGGCGGCTTGGGCAAAAATGGGTATCCCGGTGGACTGAAAACCCGAAAGGGCGGTCCAGGCAAAAATTAGGGATAAAAGCGTAAAACTATGTCTCATTGATCACTTTGCATCCAGAATCCGGTATCTGCATCAAGTTCAAACAGCATCGATCAGTCAGCTTCACCTTCAACCAAGGTCATCAAGTGATGAGACGCTCGGAGTTATAAAGACAATAGCAGAGTTGAAACCCAGTGGATCATTCATCTTTCACACAGCTGTTTTACTTTTCTTTTGTACAAAACTTGTATAAACTCTTTTGATCGGCGACGTACCTCTTACTAGGACGTCAGCCTCTTGTATACAAAACGCCTATTCAGGCCATTCAAAAATCAATAAAATATATCTTCAGTTAAATGTGCCAAGTGTTTTTCTTTTTTCCGTTTTGTTTTGCGAAGAACGTCCAAGGTTCAATTTGTGATGTATGCATTGACAATAATTTGCTAACTCATAAATATTTACATACGAAACGAAAGAATTCATTGCAGGTGACACTAGAAACAGGGGCAATAAAGAGTTGTCTGAGCAGTCTAATTGTTCTATCCCCCAAGGTACCAAGGTAGGTTCAGCTAAAGAACACGGCCAAGTGTATCTTAATTCCCCAGAGAATAGTTCAGTAAAACAATACATTCTTCTCCGAGCAAATCGTCAAATATCAAGGAAATTGAGTATCCTCCTGTAGATCTTAATACCTCCCCGGCAGCAATACATATATTCATAACAAGCATCCCCGACAGTCTTGGTCTAAAGATTGTTCCCCGGCGGTATCTCAATATTCAAAGGAATCACTTCCCCAGCATATCAAACTTCCCCCAGAAGAGTCCAATCCAGTTTCCCCAGGAAAGTTGGAGTTCATATTCCTCCAAGCAGTAAGCTTATCCCCAGTAGATTCTGGAAGCTTCTCCCTCGAAGAGCACGAACGCGTCGTCCCGGCTTGATTTAAAGAGTTATTTCCGTAACAGGATATAACTGGGTTATCCTCAGCCAAAAGCCACGAAAAGAGCGTCCTCGGCAAAGTATCTTCCTACCCCCAGCGAAGTCTATCAATACTTCCAGCACAACAAGGATATCCCCAGCGGAATTCATCAAATCTCTCAGCATAACTCATCAACGGTATCCCCAGCGGAGTTATCTTCATCAATTCAGCGAAGCATCGCTATCCCCACAGAGTAACACTCCCCAGCATGATCGTTAGGGTATCTTTTCTCCCGCAGAATTATTTCATTTGCCAAGCTTATTCCTCAACGGAGTTATCTTCTCCTACCGGTAGTCTTGCAACAATCATCCACAGCGGAAGCAAAGTCTCTTCCTCAATATCAGCCCAGGATATGACTTCCCGGCACCCGTCAAGGATTTATTTTCCTAGACGAAAACACACATGAATCATCACATACATCATTATAGCATGCATATACGCATCATATCATATAAATCGTATCCATGTTTGCTTGATCCATATCATGCATCGCATATAACTGACCTCTACCTTTCAGGAAGGGTGCAGTTGAAGTTCTCAAACATATTTCAAGGATTTCTCCAGTCCAGTTAAATCGACTCCAAACAGATTTTTCTGATAAAGACTCAGTAGATATTCTCTTATGGTCCCCTCTCCAACGGCGTGTGAGGTGGTAATTCCTTTTTCAGATGTTTTCCTCTCCGGCATGAGCGTGAGGTGATATTCTCTTATGGTCCCCTCTCCAACGGCGTGTGAGGTGGTAATTCCTTTTTCAGATGTTTTCCTCTCCGGCATGAGCGTGAGGTGATATTCTCTTATGGTCCCCTCTCCAACGGCGTGTGAGGTGGTAATTCCTTTTTCAGATGTTTTCCTCTCCGGCATGAGCGTGAGGTGACATTCTCTTATGGTCCCCTCTCCAACGGCGTGTGAGGTGGTAATTCCTTTTTCAGATGTTTTCCTCTCCGGCATGAGCGTGAGGTGATATTCTCTTATGGTCCCCTCTCCAACGGCGTGTGAGGTGGTAATTCCTTTTTCAGATGTTTTCCTCTCCGGCATGAGCGTGAGGTGATATTCTCTTATGGTCCCCTCTCCAACGGCGTGTGAGGTGGTAATTCCTTTTTCAGATGTTTTCCTCTCCGGCATGAGCGTGAGGTGATATTCTCTTATGGTCCCCTCTCCAACGGCGTGTGAGGTGGTAATTCCTTTTTCAGATGTTTTCCTCTCCGGCATGAGCGTGAGGTGATATTCTCTTATGGTCCCCTCTCCAACGGCGTGTGAGGTGGTAATTCCTTTTTCAGATGTTTTCCTCTCCGGCATGAGCGTGAGGTGATATTCTCTTATGGTCCCCTCTCCAACGGCGCGTGAGGTGGTAATTCCTTCTTCAGATGTTTCCCTCTCCGGCATGAGCGTGAGGTGACATCTCCTTTCAGATTATAATTCCCTATAGTTCCCTCTCCAACGGTGAATGAGGTGGCTCCCTTTGAGATTATAATGTCCTTTGGTTCTCTTCCTGATACTACGAAGATGGTAATCCTCACCAAGATTTTCTCAACGAGCGTTGTTGAAGTTAAAATCATCCAAGGTTCACTTATCATTCAGGTTAAGGCAGCAACCATCCCTGGTTCATTCATCAGCGTTTGAAGCTCCAGACTCAGCTCCTGTAACCAATCAGGACATATCTATATCAAGCATCTAAAATCAGCTCCTGCGACGTGTCAGGTACTCATTTTTCTGTTTTGCAGGTATGCAGGTCTCGCTAAGGAATCTCCTACGCGATCAACATCCAGATGGCATCTATAAGCCCATCATCCTATCCAGCAATCTCCAAAGGGCATCTATAAGCCCATTCCCTCATCATCACTGCTACTATGTGAGCGCAAATTTCTGGGCACTCTAGTGTCCAATCATCTTCTACCCTCGGATTACGAAAGGCACGTCAGCCAATCTGCATCCTCAGGTCTAAGAAGATTGAACAGGGGCAACTGTTGTACCCCAAAATTTGCCCTCCCATATTCATCAAGATTTGTCAAGTCAAGGTCACAAAATTCCCCCCAGGGTTGTGCAGCTCAACTGTCTCCTATACAGTCAAAACTAGGGTTTGAGTTCTGGTCAAGCAAATAAACTTCCCAAAGACCCAATCAAGTCTCATGTGCCTACAAAGATGGTCAAATATCCTCATGTCAAGTTTCAAGGCATTCAGCTCAAAATTGCACAGTCAAAACCCTAGATTGCACTACAGTCAACTGTAGGGGCAAAATGGTCATTTGGCAGTCAAAAGTTCAAATTTTTGGTCAACATATCATTTTGAAGCCACAAACATCATTTGATCAATGCTTGATCATGATTCTCAAAGTTTGGCTCAGAAATCATCAAAAATGCAAAAGTTGCTATATTTGGACAGCTGAAAAAGTCAACTGAAATTGACCAGGGCATAACTTTCACATGGATTATCAGAAAAATTCCATCCAAAGCTCATTTTGAAGAGAAAGACATTTCCTACAATTCATCTTCATGTTCCAAGTCCAAGAAATGCTCTCACAAAAAGTTATCAATTTCAACATTATAGGTCATTTTCAAAAGTCAACAAAAAGTGACTTTAAGTCAAAGGCCATAACTTGAGATTGGTAAATCAAAATGACATGGGACCAAAGGCATTGGTTAAAGGACTCAAAGACCTTTCCAAAATGTCCAAGAACATGTGAAAAGCTTAAAAATTGACCAAGTTATGCCTTGTGGAAGTTGGGAAATTTTTGGGAATTTTGAAAAGTCAACATTGATGCAAAAGGCCTAAAAATGCAAATGGGCCCATTTTTCTTCCAAGTTTCTTCATGCCAAGCCTATGCACGACCATTAGGCCCAAAGGGAAGTATTCTCATATTTTTTAATTATTTATTTGAATTAATATTAATTTATATTCATTTAAATCATTTTAATTCATGAAAAATATAACCTTAAGCAAAACAAATCTTTTTATACATGTTTGGATCCAATATTTCGTGCATATCCCATTTAGGAAAGTTTTGGATTGATTTGAACCTAATTGACACAAAAACCATGAAAAAAGATTGAAAAAAGATTTTCAAGAATCAAATATGTGAAATCATTATGGACATGGATTTTGTGCAAAGTTTTAACCTAAAACATTCCATACAAGTACTACATCACAACCCTAATGAAACAAGACTGAAAAGCTGCGCATAAACAAGCATTGCATTCTTGAAATTTTTCATAAAAACACCAATACTGAAATCTAGCTTAGAGGACGATTAAAGCTTTGATCTTTGTTTCAATAGCATCCTGAGACCTTCCTGAACCTTTCTCAATCAAAAACAACAAGTCAAACGCCTTGAAACGGTATCACAAAGTCAAACTGAACCAAGAAAATTTTGAATTCGCATAGCACGATTTAAGCATCCTCATGCATTTTTCTTTATGGATTATTGTTTGTCATGATGTTTATGTGCTAACCAATATGTTTGATTTCATTTTTGAGCAACATACGCGATTTCGCCATTAACAAGCATTAGGGTTTCACAGCTTTGAATTTAGGGGTTTCCAAATATAGCAAAATTGGACCTTATCAACCCCATGGATGTGTTCAGAGCGTAGAGACGAAGCAACCTGGACCCTCGCGAACAATTTATGAAGCACAGGGTGTTAATCGCTATTTTCCCATAGGCATCTTTAAACCACGCTGAAAAAACCGTTCCCCTTGAGTTTTGTTTTACAGGGTGGGGAAGGAGACGAAGACGTGTCCATCAACCATTGGACAGTTTAAATTTTCGCGCGAATTCTCATAAGCACTAACGCGTTCTTTTTATATTATTTATGTATTATTATATATTAAATGAAGATCACATGGCTCAGTGGCAGGGATAGAAGCGTGCAATCTCCAAGACCTGGGTTCGAACCCCAGGTCTGAATAATTCCATATTATTTTTCCAAATCAATTCCCATGCAGATTCCTCATTAGAGCATACCATGCACGCTCAAAATCCAGGGAACACGCGTCCAGCTGCCTGCCAATCAAGGGTCAGGATTCAAAGAACGTCATAAGCATCAGTCAACGCGTGACACATGATCCACAAAGTCAATGGAATTCCATGCTTATTGGGCCAGGCTTTCCAAATTCATACCTCCTAAATTGGGGACTATACCCCACTCTGGTTTGATTTCTTTTTTTTATTTCATTTATTTTAATTGTTATGTTTATCTTAATTATTTGTTTTAATTAATTATTTTCAACAAAAATCTAAAAAACATTATAAAAATCAGAAAATACAGAAAAAACATAATATTTATTTTATTATAATTGTTTTCATAAATAAATTAAAATGTAAATTATGTAGTGTAATTAGGTTTTTATTTTTTAATTCTTTTTTTAATAAAAAAATCCAAAAAATGTAGAATTTAGGTTTTAATTGTTAATTCTTTTTTTATTTCCCTTTTCTCACAATATTAATTATTATTTATTTATTTATTTTCCTATTTTAATTGTACATAAATGAATTAGGTTAATTTAGGTCATATTTTAATTCTTTCTTAATAAATAAAAAATATTAGAATTTAGGGTTTGCCGTTTAGTTTAATTTTAATTAATTCTCCTTTTTTCTCATTAAATCTAAAAAACACAAAATACCAAAAATATCATTCTCATTTAATTTTAATTTTTTAATCCTTATTAATTTTAATTATTTGCAAAAAGGGTCCAACGCCCGTCATTAATCATTTAATTGCGCATTTATTTTATTATCGCTTATTATAATTATGTAATTGCCCCAAAGCGTTGTAATTTACTTTTCGCACTTTATTTCTTCGCATTATTTATTTTTCCGCTAAATCGGGTCCGGTTTAATTTTGGCGATGTGGACCCGCGCCATTTGTAATAGTTTAGCTTTATTTCCTCGCAATTTATAAACTGATAACCAAGCATGAAAGAATGAATGTCTTAATAAAATCAAGCGTAGAACACGACAAATATGACAAGACAAATAACTGAAACATGACACACAATTCGCACACACCACCCCTAGGGTACGCCTCGCTGTTGCCTTTCGAAAGGTGGTCGTTGAGTAGAGGATGTCTTAGTAAGTCCTCATGATCCGGGAACCTGGCATGAGGGTAGCTTCTAAGGTGTCTTCCCATTGCTCTGGTGGTCACCATGTCCCTAAAATCGAATTGACCCGAACACCTCCAACGGTGGTGCTACCTACCTCTCAATGATGGGATGGCACTACTTTAAAGGACATTTACACAGACGAATTCCTTAGGGTAGGTAGGTTCTCAAGGATACTTGCTCTAATTTCAAACAAATCAAAAGACTTTTCACACCAACACATTTTCAAAAGCTTTCAAAGCAAACTTTTCAAACACTCTGACGTATGAGTCGATCTGAAATTTTTCAAAAGAAACTTTTTAACCCACATTGAAAAGCAAAACAATTTTGAAAACACATTGAGCAAGTATCTAAGAGCCCATGGATAACCATGGATAGAAAGGGTGCTAATACCTTCCCTCTCTATAACCTACCTCCCGAACCGAGAGCGACCTCTTTAAAGGAATTTTTCTGTGCTTTTGTCCTTTCCTATTGGAGAAAATAAAAGACGGTGGCGACTCTTGCTTCCGCGACATTTCGCGAACCAGCTTTAAAACAGTCAGTTCCAGATCCACCGATCACACTATGTATCACCCAAATTTTTTCTACAACTCCCACTCCGAGTATTTCGAGGAATCACAAGAATCCCATAAATCCGACCTCGAAATACTATTGGAGAATTTCAATGCTTCACAAACTCATTCTCACCTAAATTACCTTTCCAACTATTAATCCCAAAATTTTGAGGAATCGCAAGAATATTATAATTCCAACCAAACTTATCCTCAACCAAATTTCCCCTACAATCACTACACCCAATATTTCGAGGAGACGCAAGTATCCTATAAATCCGACCTTGAAATATTAATGGAAAATTTTAATGAAATATCAATGATGACAAAGCGCTTTGTGGAAACACAAAATGTGACTCTAACTCAATTTGAAGAATCAGAAGAATCGCATGATTTTAACTTCGAAACATCAATGGAGGATTCTGATGCGACACTAATTCACTCTAGGTTATAATCTTTGATGGGGAACTTTGTAGATACACAAACTATCCAAAACGAAGAGTTTAGAAAACAAAGTCTTCAAAACAGTGAAAACCTTAGGCAACTGACCACTGTGGTTGAGTCGCTCGCGATTCATAACATAGCCTTAGAGACTCAAATCTTCCGGCTTGAACAAAACCCTCTAGGACCCTTCCCTGAGGAGAAATTGGATGTTGTAACAACCAGTAGTGAAAAACAAATTGAAAATCCTAAGGAAAGTGATAATGAGGTTGAGGAGAGTGATAATGTGATTGAGGAGAGTTCATACGAGAAAAGAGTTAAGATTGAGAAAAATCCTCCAAAACCATCTAAAAAGGGAGGTTGTAGAAGATGTAGAGAAGGAAGCACCTATTGTTGTTCCTCAACCCTATACCCCACTGATTTCTTTCTCGAAAAGTTTTATAGAAGCTCAGATAGACTCCCAATCTAAAACGTATATGGAGGTATTGGAAAATATCCACACCAATGCACCCTTGTTTGAAGTCTTGCATAAAAAGAGAAAATTAGAGGACCATGAAACTAGGGATATAGTTACTGTTAAGAGGGTAAGGTTAACCTTTAAGGTGGTGGATGAAATCACTATGCCCAAACTTGAAAATAGGATACTTAGGATAGATCCAGAACCACCACGACAAGTTCAAAAGAATGCACTACCCCACAAAAGAAAGAAAAGAAAAGGTGAGGGATATGTGAGATGGCTTGATAAGTGGCCATGGAAAATGACGATTACTAAAACTTCAAGCAAGGAGTCATTCTCGAGAGAACCACCACGAGTGATTTTACTCCCGAGTCGTCGAGCTATCGACGTTAAACAAAGCGCTGCGTGGGAGGCAACCCACGAGCTTTTAATTTAATGTTCTGTTTTTATTGTCTAAATTTGCAGAAAATAAAGATATGGATTGCTCCTCACATCTCAGCCATCTCTAGGCGGAAAATTTATATATGACCATCTCGAAGATGAGTCGGTGCCCACGCACATTCCTACGAATGTCGCTGCTGGTGGTGACACTGTTTATGATTACGATAGGAGAAGGTATTTCCTCTGGATGCAAAGTGGATTTGGTCGTGATAGCCCATCAATAGCATTCATACAGGTTCTGTCTTTCCTATTTCCACCTTTTTATCTAAACATTGAGGATAATGTTTGGTTTAAGTGTGGGGGGGGAACTCTACCGTTTTCCATTTATCTCTTTTTAGTTCGATTGATCATTTTCTAAGCTTATTTCATGTTTTTAGAATTTTACTTGTTTTCGGTATTTGGTCGAGTCATAGCATATGTTGTCAAGTCTGTATGCCAGTTTTTATTTGTTATCGAATTTCCCCGTATTTTTAAAATTTTAGCCTCCAACAAAAAATTTCTTTATGATTCATGGCACCACACTCTAAAAGTTTATAGGCTATCTAGGCTTTATTAGAGAGACTTGGGAAAGTTTTGATAAAATCGATACTGTTATGACTCCCTAAACTCCTCATTATGTGATATCAATCTGGGTACCCATTATGTCAAGACCTTAGGCTCATGTTTTTAAAGTAGCTCTTAAGTAGTTTATATTAGCAATCAATACCATCTTAAACGCAAACTACGTAGGGAGTCGATGAATATAAGTGAATGATCCTATTTTTAATAAATAAATAATTTAATTGAAAAATAACCTTCTAAGTTAGGTGACCCTCACCCGGTCATTTAGCCCAACGGTTGTTAAACATGTAAGGATTTAATAATAATCACCCATCGTTGGTTGGTCCAGAGGTCACTGGTACTGGACTTGGTAGGGCGAGCTACGGTCAGGTCCCCCGCAACTACGGTTGGGAAAAATGGGTTACACCACTTAAATACCAGAACCCCGTGCTAAAGAAAAGAAAAGGATCATAGTTGCTAACCGATTTCCCCTACTATGTGCGCGTATAGATAACGGGCTTAATGTGATTGCGCTTGAATGAATAGAGTGAAATAAAAATGAGAGATATAGTTGAGTTATAATGGCATGATTCAAATTGGTTTGCATAAAGTGGGAGTCTTTGAACATTGTATCATTAAGTATCCTTGGTATTGAATACTTAGTACCTATCAAACTAATATTAGCCTAGCAGCCACGTATGCTTAGGAATCGTGTTGTGCCCTTGTTTCAAAGCTCTCTTATCATTTCTTTTACTGTGTTGGTTGATTGCTTGAGGACAAGCAATGGTTTAAGTGTGGGGGAGTTTGATAACACGAAAATATATAGTATATTTGGCATGATTAACATAATTTATGTCTCTATTTTATTTTAATTATGTTGCTTTATGTTGGTATTATGCTGGCATTTTAATGTATTTCAGGAATTTAATGTCTACAAGGCTTATTTGAGAAAAGGAAGAAAAAGGGGTACAAATGAAGTAAAAATGCATAAAATATAAAATAAAAGAAAAAGGCCCAAGAAGAACCAACGTCTGTCACCCACCCTTGACGGTCGTCACGATACCTTTTCCAGCGCGTATCAAAGAAACTGCCCCCGACGATCGGCATGCTTAATGCATGTGTGCCCCACGTTACATGCACTGCCCCTCGTGACAAGACTTTTTCAACCAACTAGATTCATTTGCAACAATTAA
This sequence comes from Vicia faba, assembly GCA_948472305.1. Lineage (NCBI taxonomy): Eukaryota > Viridiplantae > Streptophyta > Magnoliopsida > Fabales > Fabaceae > Vicia > Vicia faba. The sequence continues at coordinate 1,286,944,497 of OX451740.1, read as the reverse complement.
ACCACTTTCTCCTATTTTTTCTCCAACCAAGTCTTCCTTAATACTCTCTCCATGATCACACCATGTCTTCCTTTTTTCTCTCACCAAAACAAGTTGTCAGAGGAGTATAAATTGGAAGGCAGTTTGCAACAAGAAGGATCGCTCTCTCTTTGATTATTTACAATTTCTATTGTTTTAGTTTTTAGGCAGAAATATTCACCATGTAAAAGTGGTAGTTTCTCACACCGAGGAACTACCACACCATTAGTTTTAGGTGTTGTTTTTCTTTTATTTCCATTTTGTATCCGATTTTCAAGCGTGCCAGCATTTTCTGAATTCTAGTGTTAGCATTAATTTCAGTTTCCATTTTCGGCATTTACAGGTTCTTTATTTTACCGCTTTATTATTATTATTATTATTATTATTATTATTATTATTATTATTATTATTATTATTATTATTATTATTATTATTATTATTATTATTATTACCATTGCTATTATTTTTTATCGCATTAATTATTATTACTATTTTGTTTTTCAAATTTAATTTCTATTTCGTTTTTCATCGTAACTATAATTATTCATGCGTTTTTAATTAGCAACATGTCTGGCTAAATATTCTTGAGTCCGATGTATGAGGACCGTTGTTGCCAACAGGACTCGTTAGAAAATAATAGGTGCGAATTTATGATTAGAATTATGTTTTGGTTTTAATTTCCAATTCTAATTTAAATAGCCTTGTCACGAGAGTGAAAGATTATTTAACATGATTTTGCCACGAGAGTGGAAAATTAATTAAGGTTTAAGCCGAGACTGCGAGAGCGTGAGGAGCGAACCGGATAGTGGAAATTAGGCAACATATTTAAATATAGCGAAAGCGCTTTAGATACGTTTAAGATATAATTGGCTTTCAAAATATATTTCTTAATTACTGGGCGAGCGAGAGCAAAATCTTGGGACTAGGAAGTATGGCTTTAGTTAATAACGCGAAAGCGTGAGACGGAGTCTTTAAGTTAGTATATTCTACAGAACTAAGTTATAGTCGTTATTAGTACCTGTTTTCTATAAGTCCTTCAGGAACGCGGAAATCATATCCCGACCTCGTTTTAGTATTTCTTTCAAACCTTTAGCATTTAGTACCTTTATTCCCCTTAATCAATTATTCATTAGCCTTAGCTTTACAAAGTGACGATAAATTACGGTAGGTTGACATTGGTCTTTGTGGTTCGACAATCTTTTATATTACTTCGATATTTCCATGCACTTGCGGAATTTACATATCAAGCTTTTGGCACCGTTGCCGGGGACCAACAGTCAATATTGTTATTCTGTTGTTGCACCATATAGACTAAGGCATTCTTGTCCCAATTACTATGTATCACCCAAAAATTTTCTACAACCCCCACTTCGAGTATTTCGAGGAATCACAAGAATTCCATAAATCCAACCTCGAAATACTATTGGAGAATTTCAACGCGTCACAAACTCATTCTCACCCGAATTACCTTTCCAACTATCAATCCCAAAATTTTGAGGAATCGCAAGAATATTATAATTCCAACCAAACTTATCCTCAACCAAATTTCCCCTACAATCACTACACCCAATATTTAGAGGAGACGCAAGTATCCTATAAATCCGACCTCGAAATATTAATGGAAAATTTTAATGAAATATCAATGATGACAAAGCGCTTTGTGGGAACACAAAATGTGACTCTAACTCAATTTGAAGAATCAGAAGAATCGCATGATTTCAACTTCGAAACATCAATGGAGTATTCTGATGCGACACTAATTCACTCTAGGTTAGAATCTTTGATGGAGCACTTTGTAGATACACAAACTGTCCAGAACGAAGAGTTTAGAAAAGAAAGTCTTCAAAACAGTGAAAACCTTAGGCAACTGACCACTGTGGTTGAGTCGCTCGCGATTCATAACATAGCCTTAGAGACTCAAATCTCCCGGCTTGAACAAAACCCTCTAGGACCCTTCCCTGAGGAGAAATTGGATGTTGTAACAACCAGTAGTGAAAAACAAATTGAAAATCCTAAGGAAAGTGATAATGAGGTTGAGGAGAGTGATAATGTGATTGAGGAGAGTTCAGACGAGAAAAGAGTAAAGATTGAGAAAAATCCTCCAAAACCATCTAAAAGGGAGGTTGTAGAAGAGGTAGAGAAGGAAGCACCTATTGTTGTTCCTCATCCCTATACCCCACTGATTCCTTTCTCGAAAAGTTTTATGGAAGCTCAGATAGACTCCTAATCTAAAACGTATATGGAGGTATTGGAAAATATCCACACCAATGCACCCTTGTTTGAAGTCTTGCATAAAAAGAGAAAATTAGAGGACCATGAAACTAGGGATATAATTACTGTTAAGAGGGTAAGGTTAACCTTTGAGGTGGTGGATGAAATCACTATGCCCAAACTTGAAAATAGGATACTTAGGATAGATCCAGAACATCCACCACAAGTTCAAAAGAATGCACTACCCCACAAAAGAAAGAAAAGAAAGGGTGAGGGATATGTGAGATGACTTGATAAGTGGCCATTGAAAACGACGATTACTAAAAGTTCAACCGAGGAGTCATTCTCGAGAGAAGCACCACGAGTGCTTGCACTCCTGAGCCGTCGAGCTATCGACGTTAAACAAAGCGCTGCGTGGGAGGCAAACCACGAGCTTTTAATTTAATGTTCTGTTTTTATTGTCTACATTTGCAGAAAATAAAGATATGGATTGCTCCTCACATCTCGGCCATCTCTAGGCAGAAAATTTACATATGATCATCTCGAAGATGAGCCGGTGCCCACGTACATTCCTACGAATGTCGCTGGTGGTGGTGACACTGTTGATGAGTATGAAAGGAGAAGGTATTTCCTCTGGATGCAAAGTGGATTTGGTCGTGATAGCCCATCATTAGCATTCATACAGGTTCTGTGTTTCCTATTTCCACCTTTTATCAAAACATTGAAGGATAATGTTTTGTTTAAGTATGGGGGAGGAACTCTACCGTTTTCCATTTATCTCTTTTTAGTTCGATTGATCGTTTTCTAAGCTTATTTCATGTTTTTAGAATTTTACTTGTTTTCGGTATTTGGTCGAGTCATGGCATATGTTGTCAAGTCTGTATGCCAGTTTTTAGTTGTTATCGAATTTCCCCGTATTTTTAAAATTTTAGCCTCCAACAAAAATTTTCTTTATGATTCATGGCACCACACTCTGAAAGTTTATAGGCTATCTAGGCTTTATTAAAGAGACTTGGGAATGTTTTGATAAAATCGATACCGTTATGACACCCTAAACCCCTCATTATGTGATATCAATCTGGGTACCCATTATGTTAAGACCTTAGGCTCAAGTTTTCAAAGTAGCTCTTAAGTAGTTTATATTAGCAGTCAACACCATCTTAAACGCAAACTACGTAGGGAGTCGATGAATATAAGTGAATGATCCTATTTTTAATAAATAAATAATTTAATTGAAAAATAACCTTCTAAGTTAGGTGACCCTCACCCGGTCATTTATCCCAACGGTTGTTAAACATGTAAGGATTTAATAATAATCACCCATCGTTGGTGGGTCCAGAGGTCACTGGTACTGGACTTGGTAGGCGAGCTTTGGTCCGATCCCCCACAACCGCAGTTGGGAAAAATGGGTTACACCACTTAAATACTAGAACCCCGTGCTAAAGAAAAGAAAAGGATCATAGTTGCTAATCGATTTCCCCTACTATGTGTGCGTATAGATAACGGGCTTAATGTGATTGCGCTTGAATGAATAGAGTGAAATAAAAATGAGAGATATAGGTTGAGTTATAATGGCATGATTCAAATTGGTTTGCATAAAGTGGGAGTCTTTGAACATTGTATCGTTACGGTATCCTTGGTATTGGATACTTAGTACCTATCAAACTAATATTAGCCTAGCAGCCACGTATGATTAAGAGTCGTGTTGTGCCCTTGTTTCAAAGCTCTCTTATCATTTCTTTTACTGTGTTGGTTGATTGCTTGAGGATAAGCAATGGTTTAAGTGTGGGGGAGTTTGATAACACGAAAATATATAGTATACTTGACATGATTAACATAATTTATGTCTCTATTTTATTTTAATTATGTTGCTTTATGTTGGTATTATGCTGACATTTTAATGTATTTCAGGAATTTAATGTCTACAAGGCTTATTTGAGAAAAGGAAGAAAAAGGGGTACAAATGAAGTAAAAATGCATAAAATATAAAAGAAAAGAAAAAGGACCACGAAGAACCAACGTTCGTCACCCACCCTTGACGGTCGTCACGAGACCTTTTCCAGCACGTATCAAAGAAACTGCCCCTGACGATCGGCATGCTTAATGCATGTGTGCCCCACGTTACATGCACTTCCCCTCGTGACAAGACTTTTTCAACCAACTAGCTTCATTTGCAACAATTAAACCACTTTCTCCTATTTTTTCTCCAACCAAGTCTTCCTTAATACTCTCTCCATGATCACACCATGTCTTCCTTTTTTCTCTCACCAAAACAAGTTGTCAGAGGAGTATAAATTGGAAGGCAGTTTGCAACAAGAAGGATCGCTCTCTCTTTGATTATTTCCAATTTCTATTGTTTTAGTTTTTAGGCAGAAATATTCACCATGTAAAAGTGGTAGTTTCTCACACCGAGGAACTACCACATCATTAGTTTTAGGTGTTGTTTTTCTTTTATTTCCATTTTGTATCCGATTTTCAAGCGTGCCGGCATTTTCTGAATTCTAGTGTTAGCATTAATTTCAGTTTCCATTTTCGGCATTTACAAGTTCTTCATTTTACCGCTTTATTATTATTATTATTATTATTATTATTATTATTATTATTATTATTATTATTATTATTATTATTATTATTACCATTGCTATTATTTTTTATCACATTAATTATTATTACTATTTTGTTTTTCAAATTTAATTTCTATGTCGTTTTTCATCGTAACTATAATTATTCATGCGTTTTTATTTAGCAACATGTCTGGCTAAATATTCTTGAGTCCGGTGTATGAGGACCGTTGTTGCCAACAGGACTCGTTAGAAAATAATAGGTGCAAATTTATGATTAGAATTATGTTTTGGTTTTAATTTCCAATTCTAATTTAAATAGCCTTGTCACGAGAGTGAAAGATTATTTAACATGATTTTTCCACGAGAGTGGGAAATTAATTAAGGTTTAAGCAGAGACCGCGAGAGCGTGAGGAGAGAACTGGATAGTGGAAATTAGGCAACATATTTAAATATAGCGAAAGCGATTTAGATACGTTTAAGATATAATTGGCTTTCAAAATATATTTCTTAGTTACCGGGCGAGCGAGAGCAAAATCTTGGGACTAGGAAGTATGACTTTAGTTAATAACGCGAGAGCGTGAGACGGAGTCTTTAAGTTAGTATATTTTACGGAACTAAGTTATAGTCGTTATTAGTACCTGTTTTCTATAAGTCCTTCAGGAACGCGGAAATCATATCCCGACCTCGTTTTAGTATTATTTTCAAACCTTTAGCATTTAGTACCTTTATTCCCCTTAATCAATTATTCATTAGCCTTAGCTTTACAAAGTGACGATAGATTACGGTAGGTTGAAATTGGTCTCTGTGGTTCGATAATCTTTTATATTACTTTGATATTTCCGTGCACTTGTGGAATTTACCCATCAATACTCCTAGTTTATGACTCACCTTTATAAGGAGGATTACTTAATCCCAAGTCTGACAAGGTATGAATGGCCTCAGAAGTTAAGATCTCTTGCTGCTAGCTCTGTATTATGGTATGCCAGGAAGTTAGACATCAGTGATATTATCTATAGTTGTGGAGATTTTCCTAATGTCCCACTAATCGGGTCACAAGGCTGCATCAATTACAATCCCACCTTGGCCTTACGACAACTAGGGTTTCCTTTGGAAGACAAACCCTCGGATGAACAATTTCAGCAATTGATTGTTCACGACATGGGCATAAATGACAGAGAATTACTCAACAAAATCATCCGGGTTTGGAGTAGGGTTAAAAAAAGAAAAGCAGAGAAGAAGAATGCAGTGGAAAAAGAACCTTACACTCATTGGGTTCTAAACAGGGTACAGATTATCAAACTTCCTTTTGATATAGACCCTGAATATAAGCAAGAGGCCCCAATTACTCCTCATATGTCTTTAGAAGAGGTAGATGATCTAAAAAAGGCACTAAAGCAGGCTCAGAGAGAGAAGGAAGAACTAGAGCTCAATCTCCTTAATTTGACCAAGGAGAAAAGACAAATGCAACGCATACTCGAATCGAAAGATCAACAGATCCAAAAAGAGCGTGAAGCATTTGAAAAGGAAAGTTTGAAAAGGAAGCGGTCAACCGAAGGGCTTTTAAGTGCTACCTTTAATCTGGATTCCCATAACCAGAGGTTGGAAGATGCTGCCAATGAAATTGGAAGGTTGAATAGATGGTATGAGAAGGTTGTGCAGGAAAAAAAAGTGCTAGAGGAAGATTTAAGGGCTCAGATCCAAAGCTTGGCCCAGACATCCTTAGACCAAGAAGAACAGTTGAAGTACCTCACTACTAGACTTCAGGATAGCCAAGAGTCAGAATTCAATGAGCGCCTGATGAAAATGAGGGTAGAGAGACATTTGACCCAGAAGACTGATGAGTATGAGCAAGTATGCCTTAAACTGGAGGGGCTCCGGGAGAACTTCCTGATACAACGAAGACTTTACACCGAGCTGAGAGCTGAAAAGATGTATTGGGAAGAACAATATACAAAAATTGCCCAAGCAGAAAGGGATAACCACAAGATAATTCCCCACCTCTACCAAGAGTACCAATACTACAAAGATAAGCATGAGAAGCTCGCGTTCTTGGCCAACAACCTTATCGAAGACATTCCCAGAAGCTTAAAAGACGCAGAAAGTGTAATGACCCCTCTCCCAGAGGATGTTGATAACTTTCTCAAGCTGTGTGGGACAATGGTTGATCTTTTTAGAGAAGATATTCGCAAACGGGCTTAGAATATTGTTTTCCTTTGGTGTATTTTCCTTCCAGCAAATTTACTGTTTAGAATTATAATATTTTCAGTATCTGAGATGTATTATCCTTTAAAGACAATTGATGTTTCAATAAAAGCTTTGTGTTTCCTATCTTGTTTGTGTATTCATTTTTCAGATACTTACTAAATAAAAATGAAAAAAAAAAGCAAAAACTTATATATATGTATACCCAGGTGAATAAGACACGCAAGGCTTAAAACTTAAGAATCACACATACATAATCATGCATTCAGAAAAAATTACATCCCATGTATTTTCCATTCAGAAACTCATCGTTTTTCAAAAATTGTTCACCAGTTGAACCATTGGTAGAAGAAAACCACCACCTCCTTGGCCTCCGTATCAAACAAGAGCTCACAACTTAAGAGCCATGGAACAAATAGAAGGGAATCAAGCAGCTTTTAAGTTGGATTTGGAACAAGTTAAAAGCAACATCGACTCAATGATGGGAGACATGAGTCAGGTTCTTCTAGCTTTGAAGAACATCATTGATAGACAAGAACAAATTCCTAGGGTAGCTTTCGAAGAAATAACCCAAGTCATTGGTGCATCAGGAGGTCACCAACTGAGAAAAGGACTGGAAACAGGGCCACAGAAATCTGTCATGGCTCAACACGAGACAAGACAAGAATCTGAGGGATTTATCCCACCTCCACCAAAGGCGGGGGCATCTCCCACCCTGCAGATTCCAGTTAATCATGTTGATGATTACTTGGATTTACAATACGGAGATAGCGATCCTGAGGATGTTAATCAGGCACCGCAGAAAGTGACCAATACCCATGCTGTTGAAAAATCGTTGGCACTAGGTCAATACAAGGCTCTAGAAGAAAGGTTGAAAGTTGTGGAAGGATATGATGCTTTTGACGTCGATGCCCTCGAAATGGGTCTTGTTCCGGATGTAATAATCCCACCAAAGTTCAAAGTACTGGACTTTGGAATATATAAAGGGCTCACTTGTCCGAGAAATCACTTACGCATGTACTGTAGGAAAATGCATGCATATGCTCAGAACCAGAAGCTAATGATTCATTGCTTTCAGGACAGTTTAAGTGGGGCATCATTGGATTGGTATATGCAATTGGAAAGGATGCATATAAAGACGTGGGAAGATCTTGCCAATGCATTCTTGAAGCAGTACAAATATAACCTGGATATGGCACCTACTCGCACATAACAACAAAACCTATCCCAGAAGAAGGAAGAGTCTTTCAAAGAGTATTCTCAAAGGTGGAGGGAGATGGCGTCTCGAGTACAACCACCACTTCTGGAAAAAGAATTAGTCGACATGTTCATGGCGACCCTACAAGGGGTATGTGATCGGTGGATCTGGAACTGACTGTTTAACGCTGGTTCGCGAAATGTCACGGAAGCAAGAGTCGCCACCGTCTTTTATTTTCTCCAAATGGAAAGGACAAAAGCACAGAAAAATTCCTTAAAGAGATTTCTCTCGGTTCGGGAGGTAGATTATAGAAAGGGAAAGTGTTAGCACCCTTTCTATCCATGGTTATCCATGGGCTCTTAGATACTTGCTCATTTGTGTTTTCAAAAGTGTTTTCTTTTCAATTGTGGGTTTTAAAAAGTTTCTTTGAAAATTTCAGTTCGACTCTTGTATCGGTCCTCAAGAGTGTTTGAAAAAATTGCTTTCGAAAGCTTTTTGAAAATGTGTTGGTGTGAAAAGTATTTTTGAATTTTGTTTGAAATTTAGAGCAAGTATCTATGAGAACCTACCTAACCTAAGGAATTTGTATGTGTAAATGTCCTTTAAAGTAGTGTCATCCCACCATTGAGAGATAGGTAGCACCACCGTTGGAGGTGTTCGGGTCGATTCGAGGTTCGGGACATGGTGATCACCAGAGCAATGGGAAGACACCTTAGAAGCTACCCTCATGCCAGGTTCCCGGATCATGAGGACTTACTAAGACATCCTCTACTCGACGATCACCTTTCGAGGCAAGGCAACAGTGAGGCGTACCCTAGGGGTGGTGTGTGATTTGTGTGTCGGATTCATTTATTTTTGTCTTGTCATGTCAAAGTGATCTATGCGTTTGTTTTTATTTTTAGGCCATTCATTCTTGCATGCATTTATTAACAGTTAAAAAGATGCGGAAAATTCTAAACTATTACAAAGGCGCGGGTCCACATCGCCAAATTAAAATCCAGGACCCGATTTGACAGAAAATAAAGAAAATGCGAGAAATAAAATGTCCGAGTTTACAAGGCTTTGGGAGAGTTATATTGATATTATAAAAGAAAAGAAATAAATGCGCAAATTGAATTAAAATTGGAAACGAGGGCGTTGGGCCCTTTTTTAACGAAATTAAATTAAATTATTAAATTAATGAAATTAAAATAAAAAAAGTTGTTTTTGAGGTTTTTATATTTATGAATCTTTATGAGAAAAATTAAATTAAAATATTAACCCTAATTCTAGTTGTTTTTTATTTATTAAGAAAAACATGTTAAAATTAAACCTAAAATTAATCTAATTATTTACATGCAATTTTGATTTATAAAAATAAATAATATCTAATTATTAATGAAAAGAAAAGAAAAAAGGATAAAAAATTGATTAAAACCCTAATTCTACAAATTTTAAATTAATTAAGAAAATGCTTGAATTAAACCTAATTTAATAGCTAAAATTAATGAATAATATTTATTTACAAAATATTAAAATAAAATATATTTTTAATTTTGTCTTTTCTGATTTTTTGTATTATTTTTATAGTTATGGAAATAAATTAAAGATTTAAAATAAAAATTAAACAAAGCAAAGAAAATATGAAAATATGAAAAAAGAATAAAACAAGCAAACCTATGGGGGTTCTGTCCCCAAACTGGAGGTAAAGTTTAGCATTTTTGGCCCATCTTTGGAGGCCTTTCGTTGACCTTCCAGGGTGGCATGTGGCTTCGTTGACCAACGTATATGGTGTCCATCAGATCTGGGCTTTTGGATTAAGATCATGAGGCGTGTGGCATGGCTGGATGGTGAGTTACATGGTGGTCTTCAGGGGAGATACTGCATGCAATCATATTAAAACAAAATATGTGAATAAAGTGTGGGGACCTGGGGATCGAACCCAGGTCCCAGTGGTTACATGACAGCACAACTACCAACCAGGCCAAGCGCTATCTTTGTAGTGTTATTGGAACGAAATATTTATAAGAGAAAATAAATTAGTGGCCTGATAAAATAAAAAGACGCGCTAATTTTTGAACTGTCCATTCACGTTATGCCAACTAAGCATCTTCTTCCTCCATTCTGCATTTTATCTGAAAAAAAGAAACAGGATTGCGGGGGTTTTAAACCCCCACCATATATTATATGAAAAATAGCGATTAGCTCGTCTTGGATCAGAAATTGGGCGCGACCCCATCATGAAATTCGTTGGAAGCTCTTGATTCTAATGGTACCATTCCCGTGTCTCAATTTTTCCATAATAGAGAAGCCCTAAATTAGAACCTCTGCAACCCTAAAATATAACAATGGCATTTTCGCATATGGTGTATAAAAACTCAATCAAAGTATGTGGTTAGCTTCAGAATGCATCAATTAGTATGAATCAATAAAGAAAATGCAATGAGAATGCCTCAAAATCGAAACACGAATATGCATATTATATGAAAAATTCTGAGTTCTGGATACCAATTCTGGGTGTTATGCGCGTGGAAAACTGTTCAGTTAGCTTCAGCAATGTCTCAGCAACCTAATGGAATCAATCTTTTCCTCTGAATCGTTCTCTAAGGCCACTTTCAGTTTTTGACTTTTCTTGATAAAAACTCCATCTTGATTATGGTATTTCTGCGTAGCTTTGTGGTTGTGATCACTAGGGTTAGGTTTGCACATGTATAGAGAATGAATTTGATCAATAATCCAAGCCCATGGCCTTGCTTTTAATGATTTTCAAGATTTGATTTTCAATGATCTTTTCCAATATTTCTTCATGCATATTTGCTTCAAATCATGTCCAATCACCGTAATTCTTTCTAAATCAGATCATGCACGAAATCTTAAGTCTATTCCATGCACAAAAAGATTTAAAAAGTTAGGTTTAGTATTTTTCATATATTTTAATTAATTAAATGAATTATTAATCATTAAAAATCCAAATAAATAAATAAAAATGATGAAAAACTTCCCTTTGGGCCAAATGGTCGTGCACATGCTTTGGATGATGGATTTTGGAAGAAAAAGAGGCCCATTAGCATTTTTAAGACTTTTGAAGCAATGTTGACTTTTCAAAATATCCAAATATTTCCCAACTTCCACAAGGCCTAACTTGCTCAATTTTTAAGCTTTGCTCATGTTTTTGGACATTTTGGAAAGGTCTTTGAGTCCTCTAACCAATGTCTTTGTTCCCATGTCATTTTGATTTACCAATCTCAAGTTATGGCCTTTGACTTAAAGTCCCTTTTTGTTGACTTTTGAAAATGACCTATAATGTTGAAATTGATAACTTTTTGTGAGAGCATTTCTTGGACTTGAAGTATGAAAAGGAGTTGTAGGAAATGTCTTTCTCTTCAAAATGAGCTTTGGATGGAATTTTTATGATAATCCATGTGAAAGTTATGCCCTGGTCAATTTCCAGTTGACTTTTTCAACTGTCCAAATATGGAAACTTTTGCATCTTGATGATTTTTTAGCCAAGCTTTGAGAATCATGATCAAGACTTGATCAAATGATGTTTGTGGCTTCAAAATGAGATGTTGACCAAAAATTTGAACTTTTGACTGTCAAATGACCATTTTGCCCCTACAGTTGACTGTAGTGCAATTAGGGTTTTTGACTGTGCAATTTTGTGTTGTAAGTCTTGCAACTTGGTATGAGGATGCTTGACCATGTTTGTAGGCATGTGGGACTTGATTGGACCCTTGGAAACTTCATTTCCTTTGTCAGAACCAAAACCCTAATTTTTTACTGTTAGGAGGCCCTTGAACTGTGCAACCCTTGGGGAGATTTTGAAGCATGCTCTTTGCAATTCTTGAAGAATATGGGAGGGCAAATTTTGGGGTACAACAGTTGCCCCTGTTCAATCTTCTTAGACCTGAGGATGCAGATTGGCTGACGTGCCTTTCGTAATCCGAAGGTGGAAGATGATTGAACACTAGAGTGCCCAGAAATTTGCGCTCACATAGTAGTGTGATGTGGGGAATGGGCTTACAGATGCCATTTGGAGATTGATGGATGGGATGATGGGCCTATAGACGCCATGCTAAGAGGTGATGGATAGGTGGATGGGCTTATAGATGCCATCTGGGTGTCAATCGCGTAAGAGATTCCTTAGCGAGAACTTGCGTACCTGCAAAAGAAAAATGATTACCTGACCTGTTGCAGGAGCTGGTCTTCAGGTTCTTGGTATAGACGTGTCCTGACTGGTTACAGGAGCTGAATATGGAGCTTCAAAAGGTGATGAATGAACCAGGGATGGTTACTATCTCAACAGGAACGGTGAGAGAACCTTGGATAACTTCAACCTCAACAGTATCGCTGAGAGAATCTTGGATATCTTCTACTTCAACAGTAACGTTGAGAGAAACTTGGGGCGATTACTACCTCCGCAGTAACGGGGAGAGAACCACAGGCGACTACAACCTCAACAGTAATCATTGAGAGAATCTTGGATAACTTCTTCTTCAACAGTAACGCTAAGAGAAACTTGGGGCGATTACTACCTCCGCAGTAACGGGGAGAGAACCACAGGCGATTACAACCTCAACAGTAATCATTGAGAGAATCTTGGATAACTTCTTCTTCAACAGTAACGCTGAGAGAAACTTGGGGCGATTACTACCTCCGCAGTAACGGGGAGAGAACCACAGGCGACTACAACCTCAACAGTAATCATTGAGAGAATCTTGGATAACTTCTTCTTCAACAGTAACGCTGAGAGAAACTTGGGGCGATTACTACCTCCGCAGTAACGGGGAGAGAACCACAGGCGACTACAACCTCAACAGTAATCATTGATAGAATCTTGGATAACTTCTTCTTCAACAGTAACGCTGAGAGAAACTTGGGGCGATTACTACCTCCGCAGTAACGGGGAGAGAACCACAGGCGACTACAACCTCAACAGTAATCATTGAGAGAATCTTGGATAACTTCTTCTTCAACAGTAACGCTGAGAGAAACTTGGGGCGATTACTACCTCCGCAGTAACGGGGAGAGAACCACAGGCGACTACAACCTCAACAGTAATCATTGAGAGAATCTTGGATAACTTCTTCTTCAACAGTAACGCTGAGAGAAACTTGGGGCGATTACTACCTCCGCAGTAACGGGGAGAGAACCACAGGCGACTACAACCTCAACAGTAATCATTGAGAGAATCTTGGATAACTTCTACTGAGTCTTCATCAGGAAAATCTGTTAGGGGTTGATTTAGCTGGACTAGAGAAGGCCTTGGACTGGATAAGAAACAGAAAAATCTTAGGGTCGATTTAACTGAACCGGTCTAGGTCTTGATGTCTTCTACTGGTTAAGAAACAGGGAGATCTTAGGGTCGATCTGACTGAACCAGAGAAGGCCTTTGACTGGATAAGAAACAGAAAAATCTTAGGGTCGATTTAACTGAACCGGTCAAAGTCTTGAAATATAGTTGAGAACTTTTAACTGAATTTTTCCTGAAAGGTAAAGGTCAGTCATATGCAATACATGATATGGATCAAGCAATGATGTTCTCAATCATAAATGAGATTTGTAAGATATGATGCGTATATGCATGCTATAATGTATGGAAATGCGATGTTTATGAATGTATGTTTTTTCGTCTAGGAAAGTAAATCCTTGACGGGTGCCGGGAAGTCACTCCTGGGCTGGTGTTGGAGAATAGATTTTGCTTCCGCTGGATGATAGTTCCAAGAATACCGGTAGGAGAAGATAACTCCGTTGGGGAATAAACTTGGCGAATAGATTACTCTGCGGGGAGAAAAGTACTCTAACGATCTTGCTAGGAAGCAATACTCTGTGGGGAGAGAGACACTTTGCTGAATGTTGATAATAACTTGCTGGGGATACCCTTGTTGTGTTGGGAGTGTTAATGGACTTCGTTGGGGATAAGAAGACTTCGTCGAGAACGATTTTTCCGTGGCTTTTGGCTGAGGATAACCCAGTTATACCCTGGTAGGGAAATAACTCTTAGAATAAAGCCGGAGGACGTGTTCGTGCTTTGCGAGAATAAGCTTCCAGAATCTACTGGGGATAAGCTTACTGCTTGGGGAGATAGATTGCAACTTTCCTGGGGAACTAGATTGGACTCTCTTGGGGAAATTTTGAACTGTATCGGGGAAGTGACTCCATTGAATGTTCGATATACCTCCGGGGAACAATCTTTAGGCCAAGATTGCCGGGGATGCTTGTTAAGAATGCATATATACTGCTGGGGAATGTTGAGCTCTGCGGGAGGATACCCAACTTTCTTAAGGTTTGATTGTAACTTTGCTCGGGGAGAATGCACTGACTTGCTGGCTCACTCTTTGGGGAATTAAGACATCTGGTTATGTTTTTCAGCTGAACATCCCTTATATCTTGTGGACAGAGTAATTAGATCGCTTGGACGACTCATCATTGCCCCTGTTTCGGAGGTGGGAGAGGAAGACCTGTGAGGTGCTGATAGCTTGTTGATGGACAGACCTTCTTCTGGTAGGCAAATGATGGGATGTCGGGACATAGTCGTATGCTTTGATCCCTAGTTTTTGCCTGGACCGCCCTTTCGGGTTTTCAGTCCACCGGGATACCCATTTTTGCCCAAGCCGCCTTTTCAGGTTTTCGACTTGCCGGGTGTACAGATTTTTTTATTTCATCCCTTATTTTTGCCCGAACCCTTTTGGTTCGTCGGGAAGCCCTTATTTTTGCCTAGGTATGTCAACCTAGCGGGTCTTTGATTTCGCGTAGTATTTTTTTCGACTATGTCCGTGCTTTCAGAGTGTAGGGAGTTTCCCCTATTAGAAGTGTTCTGTCATGCCACCAGAAGGTGTTTGATCAGGCAAGATTCGTTGTTGGAGTTCCCCAAGATACTCGGGCGGAGATTTGCCCCAGGCTATTTGGCCTTTGAGAGATTCTCTGAATCTTGACTGGACTGCCCCAGACAATGGACCATGGTCAGGTCATGCCCCTTGATTGGAAGTACTTCTGTTCATTAGGCATTCGTCGTGCGAACTTCTATGCTGTTCAAACAAAAAGTCATATGCAAACAAAGTTATGTTAAAAATGCAAAGCCTATGTCTGTCTTGAAGATTTTGAAAATGCATTCTTTTCATAAAACAAGTGAATGTTTGTAACACGTGATGTCAACTCCGTATTTACCGTAGGCCTTGAGGAGTCAGGATACCTTTCGTAACAGTATGCTTTCGAACTAACCCATGCTTCAGCTAGGACTTTTGAGGGTTGTAGCGTGGCCTAGTTCACGGTTTAAGAAACAAAGGATAAAGGCTCAAATTTTATTGGTACCCACCCGCTCTTCGTGATGTTCTCCAAACCTAAACTCAGTTGATCATACGTTAGACCTTGTTTGAGTCTCTGCTCTGATTTTCCGGTGATGATTCGGATGTTGATAACTTATTTTGAATAGGCAGTCATTCCTTTTTTGTTGAGGGTTTGTAAGACCTCTTTCTTGTCTGATTTTTTGTTATCCCTTTCTTTTTTTGCCTGAACTGTTTCCTTTTTTGGAATTACAGTCAGCGGGATGCCCCAGTTTTGTAAGTCTCCTTCATGGGTTTTGACTTAATGGGTTTTTTATTTTTTGAGATAATGATTGCCTTTCTTTATTGATTATTCGGAACCATCCCTGTCTTTCTTTGTTTTGTAAGGACCTCTTTGATGCCATTCGTTATGCACTCGGATCAACTGAGAGACTACCCTGCCCCAGGTTATGATTAAGGGTTTTAAATTTCGAAAAGAAAAACTCCCACTTCTTTGGCTCAGAGGGGTTGACGAGGGATTATCATCCTTATAACTCCAGTGTTTAGGGATTGAAACAATGCCTGTACCTCATCAGCGGGGTCTGTTTAAAAGCATACTGTGGATTATGGTATCGTTTTCGTCATCCTCCCTCAAGAGGCTTAGAATTAATGAGAATTGATCATCAGAAAAAATATGAAAATAATTTGCATATAGTGAATACGAATATATTGCTTCAAAACAGACATATGCGATGCATTAATGAAATAACAATGTTTAATAATGAACAAATGTTTGAACAATCAAAAAGAATTACAACTTGAACATTCGAATGAACAAAAGTCTTTTCATCTCAGGGCTTGTTATTTCAAATGGTGAGCCTTGGAGGGATGGTAGAAAAATTCAGCCTGACCATCTTGGGTGAACTCCAGTGCTCCTTCATCAATCAGGTCCTGGATTTTGTTCTTCAGAGCCCAACACTCGTTTGTATCATGTCCTGGACAGGCAGAGTGGTAGGCACACCTTTTATTGGGATCATAGATAGGAGAGGCTGTGTTGGGGTTCCGGGGGATGAGCCCTTAATGTGATCAGGTTCAACCTCAACAGGCGTTGTAAAGCTTGAAACAGCGACATGTTGAGCTGGGTGAATTGCCTCCTGGGCTTGACTGGCTGAAGCTGGTGAAGTTGCTGCTGAATTTGTGACACTAGAGCCATTTGAGGGGCTCTCCCCTTATCTCCTTGTCTCAAAGGTGGTTGAACGACGACTGGTTTTTTACCCTTAGACATTTGCCCCAGTTTGTTACCCTGAAGCAGTTGGTTGACGAGAACCCCGAGCTCATCTTGTCTTTGAGCTAACCCTTGAATGGCAGTCACCTGCCCCAGCATCTGGACCTTCAATGCATCCACCTCAGCTTGTAGGTGTTTCAGCCTTTCATCCTCAGCACTGTTCCTGACAAAGGTCCCCATGAGAAGTGTCCTTAGCTCCTCCTGCCCCTTGGATAGATTCAGGAGGATTTCCCCGAACCGAGTCTCTTGAGCAAGAAGGTCCTGGTTATCTTGTTGGGAAGTCATTGCTGAAATAAACAGCGACAAAGGTAAGTGTCCTGCAAAAGGGATACCTGTAATGCAAAGATGTGCATGATATGTATATGCAATGTTTTCAAGGACCTCGCGGGATAAACAAGAAAATTTGTTAGAACTTGGGTCCGGTAGTTTGATTGAAGGAACTCCACGTTGCTGAGAATCCTTCTTCAAGGATCAAAGGCTCACCATATCAAGTGGGTCATAGCCCCTGACTTTAGTCATCATGTCTGGTTTTGATTTCCAAACAACCTTGGTTAGGGGAACCTTCTTCAAGAGTCAAAGCTCACCATATCAAGTGGGTCATAGCCCCTGACAACCTTGGCTAGAGGAAAATAAATCCCCTTTGCCCCTTGTTGGACAGTTGGTTCATCATGACCTGCATCACAAGCCCTTGAGATCCTTGAAATGGGTTAAGATGTATGCAATGGTATGATGTTATGGTATGCATGGGGTAATGTGGGTAGATCCTGTTATGAGTCCCAATTAAGGACTGCAAACCAAAACCTGCAAGAAACTCAGTACACTCTGTTAGGAGTCCCAATTAAGGACTATAAACAAAACCTGCACGAGACTTAGTAAACCCTGTTATGAGTCCCAATTAAGGACTGCAAACCAAAACCTACAAGAAACTCAAGTAAAACCTGTCATGAGTCCCAATTGAGGACTATAAACAAAACTTGCAAGTAGTTCCTGTGTCAGATAACAAGCATGCAAGTAGTCAAGTACGAAGGCACACGAGTCACACAAGAGAAGCCCTTAGAGTTTAGGCCAGCATGGGGTCTGGGTAGTACCCTCTTGAAAGTTGGTGGGTTCAACCTGTCCTATTAGAAGTAACCGGGTTCTAAGGATCCCAATATCACGGGATTGCTTTCATTGTTCATCGTTTCGATTTAGCCACTAAACTGGCGACCGAAATATTCCAGGAAAGCAACCCTCAATTGAGTGTAGTATCGAGTATCAACCAACCTCGGACTGCACCAAAGTCAGTTATCTCACTACCCTAAAGAGGCCAAGATGGTTCAATTAAGGTTCCTAAGGTTAGTTGATGCTTCACGACACCACGCGGAGGCCCCGTACTCTCCTTGACTGAACTCAAGGGTTATCGGTACACACCAAAGTGCCACATCAACGTAGCAGACTGTTTCAACCATTTCGGTATACCCCGCACAGTTCCCTCACAGCCTTGTTGCTACTTTCTAAGAAGGTATCCCCAGATCCGGGTTAGGATCTATAAAACTCCCAAGACAGACCCACGATTTAAAGCAAACAAGGAAAGCAATTGAAAACACAGTTATGAACTAAGCCCTAAGGTACACCTCACTTTAAGTTAAGTCCCCAGCAGAGTCGCCAGTTCTGTGATCGGTGGATCTGGAACTGACTGTTTAATGCTGGTTCGCGAAATGTCGCGGAAGCAAGAGTCGCCACCGTCTTTTATTTTCTCCAAATGGAAAGGACAAAAGCACAGAAAAATTCCTTAAAGAGATTGCTCTCGGTTCGGGAGGTAGATTATAGAAAGGGGAGGTGTTAGCACCCTTTCTATCCATGGTTATCCATGGGCTCTTAAATACTTGCTCATTTGTGTTTTCAAAAGTGTTTGCTTTTCAATTGTGGGTTTTAAAAAGTTTCTTTGAAAATTTCAGTTCGACTCTTGAATCGGTCCTCAAGAGTGTTTAAAAAAATTGCTTTCGAAAGCTTTTTGAAAATGTGTTGGTGTGAAAAGTATTTTTGAATTTTGTTTGAAATTTAGAGCAAGTATCTATGAGAACCTACCTACCCTAAGGAATTCGTCTGTGTAAATGTCCTTTAAAGTAGTGCCATCCCACCATTGAGAGATAGGTAGCACCACCGTTGGAGGTGTTCGAGTCGATTCGAGGTTCGGGACATGATGATCACCAGAGCAATGGGAAGACACCTTAGAAGCTACCCTCATGCCAGGTTCCCGGATCATGAGGACTTACTAAGACATCCTCTACTCGACGATCACCTTTCGAGGCAAGGCAACAGTGAGGCGTACCCTAGGGGTGGTGTGTGATTTGTGTGTCGGATTCATTTATTTTTGTCTTGTCATGTCAAAGTGATCTATGCGTTTGTTTTTATTTTTAGGCCATTCATTCTTGCATGCATTTATTAACAGTTAAAAAGATGCGGAAAATTCTAAACTATTACAAAGGCGCGGGTCCACATCGCCAAATTAAAATCCAGGACCCGATTTGACAGAAAATAAAGAAAATGCGAGAAATAAAATGTCCGAGTTTACAAGGCTTTGGGAGAGTTATATTGATATTATAAAAGAAAAGAAATAAATGCGCGAATTGAATTAAAATTGGAAACGAGGGCGTTGGGCCCTTTTTTAACGAAATTAAATTAAATTATTAAATTAATGAAATTAAAATAAAAAAAGTTGTTTTTGAGGTTTTTATATTTATGAATCTTTATGAGAAAAATTAAATTAAAATATTAACCCTAATTCTAGTTGTTTTTTATTTATTAAGAAAAACATGTTAAAATTAAACCTAAAATTAATCTAATTATTTACATGCAATTTTGATTTATAAAAATAAATAATATCTAATTATTAATGAAAAGAAAAGAAAAAAGGATAAAAAATTGATTAAAACCCTAATTCTACAAATTTTAAATTAATTAAGAAAATGCTTGAATTAAACCTAATTTAATAGCTAAAATTAATGAATAATATTTATTTACAAAATATTAAAATAAAATATATTTTTAATTTTGTCTTTTCTGATTTTTTGTATTATTTTTATAGTTATGGAAATAAATTAAAGATTTAAAATAAAAATTAAACAAAGCAAAGAAAATATGAAAATATGAAAAAAGAATAAAACAAGCAAACCTATGGGGGTTCTGTCCCCAAACTGGAGGTAAAGTTTAGCATTTTTGGCCCATCTTTGGAGGCCTTTCGTTGACCTTCCAGGGTGGCATGTGGCTTCGTTGACCAACGTATATGGTGTCCATCAGATCTGGGCTTTTGGATTAAGATCATGAGGCGTGTGGCATGGCTGGATGGTGAGTTACATGGTGGTCTTCAGGGGAGATACTGCATGCAATCATATTAAAACAAAATATGTGAATAAAGCGTGGGGACCTGGGGATCGAACCCAGGTCCCAGTGGTTACATGACAGCACAGCTACCAACCAGGCCAAGCGCTATCTTTGTAGTGTTATTGGAACGAAATATTTATAAGAGAAAATAAATTAGTGGCCTGATAAAATAAAAAGACGCGCTAATTTTTGAATTGTCCATTCACGTTATGCCAACTAAGCATCTTCTTCCTCCATTCTGCGTTTTATCTGAAAAAAAGAAACAGGATTGCGGGGGTTTTAAACCCCCACCATATATTATATGAAAAATAGCGATTAGCTCGTCTTGGATCAGAAATTGGGCGCGACCCCATCATGAAATTCGTTGGAAGCTCTTGATTCTAATGGTACCATTCCCGTGTCTCAATTTTTCCATAATAGAGAAGCCCTAAATTAGAACCTCTGCAACCCTAAAATATAACAATGGCGTTTTCGCATATGGTGTATAAAAACTCAATCAAAGTATGTGGTTAGCTTCATAATGCATCAATTAGTATGAATCAATAAAGAAAATGCAATGAGAATGCCTCAAAATCGAAACACGAATATGCATATTATATGAAAAATTCTGAGTTTTGGATACCAATTCTGGGTGTTATGCGCGTGGAAAACTGTTCAGTTAGCTTCAGCAATGTCTCAGCAACCTAATGGAATCAATCTTTTCCTCTGAATCGTTCTCTAAGGCCACTTTCAGTTTTTGACTTTTCTTGATAAAAACTCCATCTTGATTATGGTATTTCTGCGCAGCTTTGTGGTTATGATCACTAGGGTTAGGTTTGCACATGTATAGAGAATGAATTTGATCAATAATCCAAGCCCATGGCCTTGCTTTTAATGATTTTCAAGATTTGATTTTCAAGGATCTTTTCCAATATTTCTTCATGCATATTTGCTTCAAATCATGTCCAATCACCGTAATTCTTTCTAAATCAGATCATGCACGAAATCTTAAGTCTATTCCATGCACAAAAAGATTTAAAAAGTTAGGTTTAGTATTTTTCATATATTTTAATTAATTAAATGAATTATTAATCATTAAAAATCCAAATAAATAAATAAAAATTATGAAAAACTTCCCTTTGGGCCAAATGGTCGTGCACGTGCTTTGGATGATGGATTTTGGAAGAAAAAGAGGCCCATTAGCATTTTTAATACTTTTGAAGCAATGTTGACTTTTCAAAATATCCAAAAATTTCCCAACTTCCACAAGGCCTAACTTGCTCAAGTTTTAAGCTTTGCTCATGTTTTTGGACATTTTGGAAAGGTCTTTGAGTCCTCTAACCAATGTCTTTGGTCCCATGTCATTTTGATTTACCAATCTCAAGTTATGGCCTTTGACTTAAAGTCCCTTTTTGTTGACTTTTGAAAATGACCTATAATGTTGAAATTGATAACTTTTTGTGAGAGCATTTATTGGACTTGAAGTATGAAAAGGAGTTGTAGGAAATGTCTTTCTCTTCAAAATGAGCTTTGGATGGAATTTTTATGATAATCCATGTGAAAGTTATGCCCTGGTCAATTTACAGTTGACTTTTTCAACTGTCCAAATATGGAAACTTTTGCATCTTGATGATTTTTGAGCCAAGCTTTGAGAATCATGATCAAGACTTGATCAAATGATGTTTGTGGCTTCAAAATGAGATGTTGACCAAAAATTTGAACTTTTGACTGTCAAATGACCATTTTGCCCCTACAGTTGACTGTAGTGCAATTAGGGTTTTTGATTGTGCAATTTTGTGCTGTAAGTCTTGCAACTTGGTATGAGGATGCTTGACCATGTTTGTAGGCATGTGGGACTTGATTGGACCCTTGGAAACTTCATTTCCTTTGTCCGAACCAAAACCCTAATTTTTGACTGTTAGGAGGCCCTTGAACTGTGCAACCCTTGGGGAGATTTTGAAGCATGCTCTTTGCAATTCTTGAAGAATATGGGAGGGCAAATTTTGGGGTACAATAGGGTATACTATGAAAAGATGGTAGGAAGCATTTCTTCAGGCTTTTCCGACTTAGTGACCATTGGAGAGAGAATTGAGATAGGGATACAGAACGGAAAGATTCAAGGGGGGTCATCAAATGCTCCTTTCAATATAAAAAGGCTGGTTCCTAATTTTACAAAGAGGAAAGAGGGTAAAGTTAATGTTGTGGCCTCACAACCAAGAGCACAACAACCACTGATGATTCCGCGAGAGCAGCAACGACAAAACAGGTTTGACAAACCTCTGAGGAAGTTTGACCCCCTTCCTCCCTATGCCACCTATCCAGTTATTACAGCATTTGATTAAAGCGTCTTTGGTAGAACTCAAACCTTTAGCTCCACCACCTGGGGCACTCCCACCAAGATATGACGCCAATGCTAGGTGTGAATATCATGCAAATTCTCCGGGCCATACCCTAGAGAAATGTTGGGCCTTTAAGCATAAGGTTCAAGACCTATTAGAGGCTCAAGATATTACCTTTGAAAAGCCGAACGTCAAGTCAAATCCTATGCCTCCGCATGGTGGTCCGACAATAAATGCAATTGAAGTAGTCACCGACTTTGGGGATGGTAGACAAGCAAAGTCTCCAATAAGACTGTTGAAAGAATACTTGTTAGAATGTGGTTTCCTGTTGGAACACAATGAAGCTTTTGAAAAGACCTTACAACAATTGGTGGATCAGGGGATAGTCCAATTCGGACCATACCCTGAGGCTAAATATATAGAAACAATTGAAGGAAGTACAAAGAAACCATTGGTGATTCCTTATCATGACAACAAAACTCTCGTGATTCCGTGGAGAGATTCGACAGAAAAACCTGTAAAGCAAACTTTGAAAATACCAGTAGCATCGAAGGCTATCATGGTAATCAAAGGGCCATCTCCTATCCCTTACAAAAGTGACAAGAAATTACAATGGAGTTATGACTCGACCGTGTATGTCAATGGCTCGAAACAATAATGTGAGCCATCATCAAGCCGAGAACCTGCAATTTAAAATATAGCAGGGACAGGGGGCATAACCTGTAGTGGCCGGGTGTTCGGAAATAAACCATTGGAGAAGAATACCAATGTTCTGAAAAACAAAAGCGACCTGGTGACAGAAGAAAAAGGAAAAGCAGTAGAAGAGGTGAATCAAGAGCCCGTAAACAAAAGTTTCACCGACCAAGAGGCCGACGAATTCTTAAAGATAATTAAAAGGAGTGATTATAGGGTGGTGGACCAACTTCATCAAACTCCAGCCAAGATTTCCAAACTCTCGTTGCTCATCAATTCAGAAGCGCATCGGGATTCTTTGATGAAAGTCTTAAGTTCGGCTCATGTTGCAGAAGAAATCACTGTGAATCAATTTGATAATATGGTAGCAAATCTGACGTCGGGGTCCTATTTGGGTTTCAACAACCGTGAGTTACCTCCACAATGCCGAGCTCACAATCAAGCACTACACATTTCAATATAGATAGGTACTACGAGTTTATCCAGAGTACTTACTGATACTGGTTCTGCCCTGAATGTGTTACCTAAATCTAGCCTGATGAAGTTAAAACTAGATGGTGTCGTGATAAGACCAAGTTCCACGATAGTCAAAGCTTTCGATGGTTCTCAGAGTACAGTATTCGGAGAAGTAGACCTTCCCGTCAAGATCGGTCCACACATGTTCTATATCACCTTCCAAGTCATGGATATAGAACCGGCATATACATGTTTACTCGGGCAACCTTGGATTCATGCGGCAGGGGCAGTCACGTCGACTTTACATCAGAAGTTGAAATTCTTTATCGAAGGGAGATTGGTCATAATTGGTGGAGAAGAAGACATCTTCGTAAGTCACATTGAGTCCTACAGGTATATCAGCGCCGACGAAGATTGCGTAGCTACACCATTTCAAGTACTGGAGGTTGCCTCAACAATAACCTTACCTGTAGAAAAAATCAAAAAGCCCAATATGACTTCATGGAGAGACTTACAAATAGCAGTGGGTAATGGTGACCCAAAAGGTTGGGGAAGGCTCCCTGAAATATCTGAGAAGAAGAACCGTTTTTGGCTTGGGTTATGAATCTTCGAAGGCTACTCTAAAAGGGAAAGCACGATTTCCACCCATCCAGGAGACCTTCATCAGCAAAGGAGTAGAACATGGCGAACAAGTGGAAATGGTGTCCCACAAAAATACCATCAAAAGAGCGACAGATTTCATCCGTGAATGTGCCCCAGACGAAGAGTTAAAGAACTGGACAGTTGTGGAGATTCCTGAAATTTTCTTTCCAGAGTAATTTTCTTTGTTTTTGAAAGAACCTATGCCAAGCCCGAGGCATAGGGGTTGTTTGTAAGGGCCCCCGTATGTATCGAACAATATTTATGAATGATAAAAGTGTGTTTTGTACTCAATTAAGATCCTTGTTTTTCTTCTTGCATTTATCCTATATATTTCAAATGGCAATATTTTCTCGCATATGCATTTTCCAAATTCACGTACTAAAAACTGCACCAAAACATGATAAATGTGCAGATCCATGCCCAATATCACCGATGATGGTACTGCTACTATACAATATGATTTTGATAATCCCGTCAACCAAGCTAAAGAGGGGGATGTTGAGAATTTTGAACTTTCTTAAGAACTGGCAAGAAGCATAGAACAGAAGGCTGACAGCATACAACCGTATCAAGAGCCTATCGAGACCATTAATCTCGGTACAGTAGAGGATCCAAAAGAGGTCAAGTTAGGGGCAGCTTTAGAAGAAAGCGTCAAAGAAAGTCTGATTAAGTTATTACACAAGTATGTAGATATTTTCGCCTGGTCCTACAAAGACATGCCAGGATTGGATACAGACATTGTGGTACACAGATTACCTCTCAAAGAAGGTTGTCCTCCGGTCTGGCAAAACTCAGAAGAACTCGTCCAGATATGTCCAGAAAAATTAGGGAGGAGGTCCTTAAACAATTCGATGCGTGGTTCTTGGCAGTGGTAGATTATCCACAATGGATAGCTAATATTGTACCAGTACCTAAAAAAGACGGCAAAGTACGCATGTGTGTGGACTATCGCGATCTAAACAAAGCAAGTCCTAAAGACGAATTCCCGCTACTGCACATAGATGTTCTGGTAGACAACACAACTCAAGCTTCAGTATTTTCATTCATGGATGGCTTCTAAAGTTATAATCAAATCAAAATGGCGCCCGAAAATATGGAGAAGACTACCTTCATGACATCTTGGGGAACTTTTTGCTACAAAGTAATGCCATTCGGTTTAAAAAATGCAGGGGTAACCTATCAACGAGCGATGGTGACATTGTTCCATGATATGATTCATAAAGAGGTCGAGGTGTACGTAGATGATATGATCGCCAAATCTCATACAGAGGAGAACCACATCATACATTTACAGAAGTTATTTGACCGACTGCGAAGGTTTAAATTAAGGTTGAACCCAAATAAGTGTACTTTTGGCATCAGGTCAGGCAAGTTATTAGCTTTTATAGTAAGCCAGCGTGGTATCGAAGTGGACCCTGCCAAAGTAAAATCTATACAAGAGATGCAGGCACCAAAGGCAGAAAAAGAGGTCTGTGGTTTCTTAGGAAGTTTGAACTACATCTCGAGGTTCATATCTCACCTAACCGTCACATGCGAGCCTATATTCAAATTACTGCGAAAAGATCAAACAACAACATGGAATAAGGATTGCCAGACGGCTTTTGAGACGATAAAGCAATATTTGCAAGAGCCACCAATACTGATGCCACCAGTTCCAGGAAGACCTCTCATTATGTACCTAACCGTACTTGAAGGATCGATGGGGTGTGTATTGGGCCAGCAAGATAAAATAGGTAGAAAATAGCATGCCATCTATTACCTCAATAAGAAATTTACTGACTGCAAAACCAGGTACTCACTCCTCGAGAAAAACTGTTGTGCTTTGGCTTGGGCCACTAAAAGATTGAGGCAATACATGTTAACACATACCACGTGGCTAATAGCAAGGATGGGTCCTTTAAATTATGTGTTCGAGAAACCAGCTCTTACAGGAAGGATTGCTCGATGGTAGATGTTATTGTTAGAATACGACATACTATATGTTACCCAAAAGGCCATAAAAGGTAGTATAATGGCTGATCATCTAGCCCATCAACCATTGCCAGAGTATCAACCCATGAAATTTGACTTCCCAGACGAGGATGTTATGGCTATTGATGACTATGAAATACCAAGACATGACGAAAGATCTGAACCAGGGGCACGTTGGACACTCATGTTCGATGGAGCTTCAAATGCCTTAGGACATGGTATAGGGGAAGTTTTAACTTCTCCAAATAACTATCACAAACCTTATACCGCAAGGTTATGTTTCGACTGTACTAATAATATCGCTGAATATGAAGCTTGCATCTTGGGTCTGGAAGCTGCCATCGATCTGAGAATCAAATACCTTGAAGTATTCGGAGACTCCGTATTGGTCATATGCCAAGTCAAAGGTGAATGGGACACCAAACACCCAAACTTGATTCCATATCGGGATCACGTCTTAAAGTTGGCTGCGGAATTTATCGAAATTACTTTCAACCACATCCCGCGAGAAGAAAATCAAATGGCAGATGCTCTAGCAACCTTGTCAGTTATGTTTAAGGTAACCTGTCCCAACCATGAGCCACGCATCACTATCAGACATTTTGAAGAGCCGTCACATTGTCTCGCTATTGAAGAAGGACCGGATGACAAGCCCTGGTTCTACAACATCAAGAGATATCTTGAAAAGCAGGAATATCCTGAAAATGCCTCCATCACCGACAAGCGAACTCTATGAAGGCTAGCATCAAAATTCTTTCTGAGCGGTAACGTATTGTATAAAAGAAATTACGATATGGTGCTACTCAGGTGTGTGGAAAAACAAGAAGCATACATGCTTATGAGGGAAATCCACGAGGGCACTTTCGGAACCCATACAAACGGGCATGCTATGGCAAGAAAAATTCTACGGGCAGGATATTACTGGTTAACAATGGAAGCAGACTGCTATCATTATACAAAAACGTGTCACAAATGCCAAATCTACATTGACAAAATGAATGTACCACCTACTCCTTTGAATGTCATGAGCTCTCCTTGTCCGTTCTCAATGTGGGGAATCAATATGATATGTATGATCGAATCGAAGGCATCTAACGGACACCGATTTATACTGGTTGCCATCGATTACTTCACCAAATGGGTAGAATCGGCATCATACAAAAATGTAACAAGCCAAGTGGTCACTCGTTTCATCAAGAAAAATCTCATATGCAGATATGGAGTTCCAAACAAGATCATAACTGATAACGGGTCTAATTTAAATAACAAAATGATGAAAGAATTATCCAACAATTTTAAGATCGAGCATCATAATTCCTCACCATATCGACCCAAGATAAACGGGGCCGTCGAAGCTGCAAACAAGAATATCAATAAAATAATTCAGAAGATGGTCAAGACATATAGAGATTGGCACGAAATGCTTCCTTTTGCTTTACATGGATATCGTAATTCTGTACGCACGTCAACAAGGGAAACTCCTTTTACACTAGTATACGGCATGGAAGCAGTACTCCCAGTCGATATAGAAATTTCGTCGCTCTGAGTGCTAATGGAAACTAAGCTCGAAGAAGCCGAATGGGTTCAAACACGACTCGATCAGCTCAACCTCATTGAAGAAAAACGCTTGACAGCTGTATGCCATGGTCAATTGTATCAGAGACGAATGAAGAAAGCCTTTGACAAGAAAGTTCGTCCTCGCATATTCAAAGAAGGGGACTTAGTACTCAAAAAGATTCTGCTACCCCGCCTCGATTCACGTGGTAAATGGACACCCAATTACGAGGGTCCATTTGTGGTAAAAACGGCATTCTCTGGTGATGGTCTTATCCTCACAACAATGGACGGGGAAGAATTCCCGCATCCGGCAAATACAGACGCGGTTAAAAAATACTATGTATAAGAAAGCTCGCTAAGCTCGACCCCTAAAAAGGCAACTTATGCAAAAAGGAGCGTCCCGGTGGATTGAAAACCCTAAAAGGGCGATCCAGGCAAAAATTAGGGACATACACACAAAAAAATTATCCCGCTGGATTGAAAACCCTAAAAGGGCGATCCAGGAAAAAATTAGGGATTTCAGTCAAAGAAATAAAGAACAAAAAGACTATAATCTAAGAACCACGATTACGAACCACGAAGGAAGGGACTGATCTAAATCATCTAACTCAAAAGCAAAAGAAGATTGGAGTTATCAAGAGAATATCGGGGAAATAGCAGTAGAAATCATCATTTTCATTGCCATTTATAGCTTCTTATCAAAACTTTCTGTAATTAGCTCTTTCTAGGGATTGCATCTTGTACACTTTCTTGTTCAGAGGCATATTTATCAATAAAAACATTGAATTTTTCTTCAAATATTTCCATTGTGTTTTTTTTTTCTTTTAGACTTGTTTGCAAAGTGCCATAATTATTTTGTGAATATTGTTTGGAATCATGTTGGGGAATTGACATACCAATAAAAGAATTTGATAAAACATCGAAAATAATTTTTTGTTATAAGAACATTAAAGGAATAGCCACGCCTGCATCCACGTCCATGTCTATCTCAACGCCTATGCCTACGTTTGCGACTATGTCAATATTCGCGCTAACATCCACGTACTATATCCACGCCTATGCTTACACTTATGATTCAGACATCAAGACTTCACTGAAATCTTTCACTAAATCCAAATCCACTTGGAGGTACAACAATGGGCAGCAAACATCGTCGGGGAGTTAGTGACTACGAAAACTTGATTGGTTTAATAAAAGATATCTATCAAGAGCATACACATATACTTGGGGCATACACATACATTTGGGGCATACACATGCATTTGGGGCATAAGCACATAAGTATTCTTGTACATACACATATAAACATTTGGGGTATACATCACACTCGGATAGCATATTAATTTAGGGCATTATGCATGCATGGCATCTTGCAGAACTACTTTGTTTAAAATTACAATTTTCTTGGGGTTCATCTTTAGTAGGCGTATTTGTGCGAACTATTAGTTCAAACTATAAAGTGATTTGGGGTTCATTTTCTCCATGTTGATAATGGTCGAGACGACACGACCAATATCATCATGAACTTGGGGTTTATTTTCTTCATGTTGATAATGGTTGAGACGACACGACCAATATCATCATGAATTTGGGGTTCATTTTCTTCATGTTGATAATGGTTGAGACGACATGACCAATATCATCATGGATTTGGGGTTTATTTTCTTCATGTTGATAATGGTTGAGACGACACGACCAATATCATCATGAATTTGGGGTTCATTTTCTTCATGTTGATAATGGTTGAGACGACACGACCAATATCATCATGGATTTGGGGTTTATTTTCTTCATGTTGATAGTGGTTGAAACGACACGACCAATATCATCATGAGTTTGGGATTTATTTTCTTCATGTTGATGGTTACGGTTGAGATGACACAACTAACCTCGTCAGTGAATTTTGGGTTCCTTTGCTTCAAATCTAGTATATTTCGTTTGGTTATCGAATTTTGGTTGAGACGATGCAACCAACATCGTCATTCCAATTTCTACATATATGGTTTCAAGCCTATTTCAATTATATATCCCCTAGGTTGTGATGGATATGCGAATCTTTAAGGTTATATTATTCATCCCCTAGGTTGCGGTGGATAACGTAAGCCCATCCCTGTTGTCTTTTATCCCCTAGGTTATGATAAATGCACAGGTTCATCCTCGTACTGTTTACTCCCTGGGTTGTAGTAAACATAACTAAATTGGTGTAAATCCATTGCATCAGTCTCCATGCAACAATATGCTATCAAGCTTTATCTTATTCATCCCCTAGGTTGCGATGAATATACGAAATTTACGTCACAAATTTACTATATTAGTCTCCCAGCATTAGTAAATCAGCTTTTTAAACTTGTATCATTTACCTCCTAGGTTACTGTAAATTAGAAAATCTTACAATATCTCAGAAACCGACGAGTTATCTGCATCGTCGAGTCTTAACTCTAATCAAATTTTGTCCAAACGCTGGTAGGATGATACATCATCGTCCATACCTATTATTCACACTCATAAGAATGTTGTACAACGTATTCTTATATTAGCTCAGACAAATCTTGGGGTTTTCTAATATTTAATAAACTTCTGACTAAACGCGCGAGACCTGCGTATTCTCGCACTATTCAATTGAAAGATGATTAAATAGGGGCAGCTGTCATACCCCAAATTTTCCCTACCCTAATCTAGGGTTTTCTTCAAATAAATTTCATTATTTAGTTTTCACTTTTATAGGGGTATTTAAAGTCAAAGGGGTGTGTTGATGTAAAATAGGCCATCAATATCTGATGGTCCATTAGGTCTTAAAATTTGTTTCAAAGAGAGGTGTATTGTTTTAATCAAGGAGGTGTGAACAAATTCATTTTTAATAAGGCCCATTAGCTTTTTTTTGTAAGGCCTACTTCAAGTTTAAAAGAGGGCTCAAATTTGTTTTGGTCAGGGGCCCATTGAAATCTCTTTTTTTTGTACAAAAACAATTCCATTCCTTTTTTTAGGCCCGATAGCAAGGCCCTTACGGTTTTTTTTATTATTTTTAATATTACATTATTATTAAGCATTATTATTCTTGCTATATTTATTTTTATTAATTATCATTATTTTTTTCATAATTGATTATTATTAGTATTATTATTTTAGCATTAACATTATTATTACTATTATTTTTTCTTACTATTATTAACTTTACTACTTTTAAATTAAAACGTGATATTACAAAAAACTTAATTAAAAAAAGTGTTGTTTATGTCTTAATAAATAAAAGTGTTGATCTTGTCCTCAATCCATTTTCAAACCCGGAATTCAGGTCTAAACATTGTTGGCCCAATAAAAGAAAAAACGAAGCGTATGGCCCAATTCTACTAACAGGTACTGTAGAGAATTTTTTCTGTGCGCGTGGAGAAAAGAAGACTTGTTCATGAACGAAAATCAAGAGCAATAATTGCAGAAAACATATCAAGCCAAATCTGGAAACAAATTCAAATACGAAAATTGCCAATCAATACAGTGTTCAATTCTTACAGACACAATTTCAAATAACTTCCTAAATTGATAAACCCTAAATCAATACAATTAAAACTAGAAGACCAATTAAACTATTTCCCTAATTCATCTTCACCTAAAAAATTATAAATTGAAAGGAAATAGATTAAGAAAAGGGGGACAGTGGAGAGGAAAGAAAAGTTTACTGAAGAAAAAGGAATTTACAGAAGAGAAAAATATTTACGAAACCTAGGGCTTCAATTTCTGAAACCCCAAGTTCTTCACTCGCCTTTGTTGGGCTCTTCAATCCGCCACCACGTTGTTGTACCCTAAATTTTGCCCCTAACTTTTTTCAGTCGCGCTTCCATATCAGATTTTATCATTCAGTCACAATCATTAATAAATAGCTTCATTCATCACATTTGCATCCTATCTTTAAGTTTTCTCTTGTGTTGTTGACTAACTTCTACTCAAAATGCAAAAAAATAATTGTCTTTGTCTTTGCATATTTGTGTTTTGTAGGTACCGAGTCGAAGCATATGGAAAATAAGGTTTTCCGGTATTATTTCCCTAAAATCTCTATTTGCAAAGAAAAAGAATTAAAAAAAATTTATTTCTTTTCACTGTACAATCGATTGCTCCTAGAGTGCAATCGATTGCACAAAGTGAATTTTGCGCAATTTTTGGAAAGATACACCGTGCAAATCGATTTGCACTGTAGTGCAATCGATTACATAACATGAAATTTGAAAAAAAAATCAGCATTTCAAGCTTGTCAAATTTTTGGCTCCAATTTTCCTTCATTTTTGAAATAATTATCATTAATTCAAATTTTAGTGCCAATCTTTCATTTTTAAAAATAATTATCATTAATTCAAATTTTGGCTCTAATTTTTGAAAGAGTTATCATTAATTCAAATTTTGGCTCCAAGAATCAATTACCAAATTACCACTAATCCCAATCCTAAACTCTATAAATAGAGTCTTCATTTCATTAAAATTTCAAGCTTTTGATAGCCAAATCCACCTTGCTAAAAAATCTCTCAATTCTCTCCATCTACCAAATTAACTCAAAGCTCCATTTTCAAAAAGTTAGTAAGCTTTGCATTGAAGCTTACTAATCTTTGAGCTAAACCTTCATCCAAACACTTTTTCTCCATCAATTCTCTACATCCAAGCTTAGTCAATTGATTCTTGTGGTTGAATTGAAGCAAATTCTTGAAGTTGTTTTGATAATTCTCTAGATCTACCTTTGGTAAGTTGGATAATTCATCTTTCACAATGTGATCTCTTGTTGATCTTTGGGTTTGATTCATTGAGCATTATTTTGTGATTCCAATGGTGTTATTTTCTCATAATTTTATGGAATTTTCGTGCTCAATTGGATCCATGATCATAAGGTATTTGATGGAAAGTTTGAACAAGAATTTGGCCTTTTGAAATGTTGTTTTTGCTACTGTAACTGTGTGCAATCGATTTGCACTGTAGTGCAATCGATTGCACAGAAGCAATTTCACGCAGATTTTAGAAAATTTTACTGTGTAAATCGATTTACACAATAGTGCAATCGATTTACACCAGGACAGAATGCACTTTTTTGCCTTGTTTTGGGGCAGCTTTGATCCAAAATGATTTTTCTACTCACTCCTTTTTTATTGTTGGTTTGGATTGCAATTTTAAATGTCCAATTTGTCTTTAAATTCAATGGACTTTGTGATGTAGATGAAGTTGGATAAATGTTCATCAATTCAAATATACCTAAGAGTGAATTATTTAATTCATTTTTGGTGCTTTGGATTAATGATATGTTTAGTGCTTTAATCCATCTAGAGGAGTGGTTGAATTTAAAGATGAAAGAATTTTGAAATGGTGATCCAAATTAGCTTATCATTCCCCTCCCTCTTCATCTTATCCCTTTCTTTTTTAATTGTGATACATGTTAAGGGATGGTGATCTCTATATCATTTATCCAAACATGAAGTACATAGATTGCTATTGACCGGCCTCAAAATAGGTGCGACTTCTACATAAGTCCACTTACGATTGCTTAACATAGCGCTAAATTTTGTCCCGATTCGAATAAATGATCATTCGTGGCCCAAACTTATGATTGCAAGCCCAAGTATGTTAATTTGATCTCTTTAATCCAATAACCTTGAGATTCATTGTGTGGAGGCTTTGGTTCTACCAATCCTCTAATGGATCTACAACACCTTTGGTCAACGCGGATCACTTAAACATCGTTGATCATTACATGTTGCCTTGTGAGAATTCCAAAATGGATGATATACTTGACAAAAAGCAAATGCAACTTGTTGTGTGGAGGCTTTGGTTCTACCAATCCTCTAATGAGTTCCAAATGCAAGTTTCAAGATGGTCATCCGTTGTACCCCAAAATTTTCCCTCCCATATTCTTCAAGAATCATCTTCAAATGGTTCAAGGACGTCAGCCTCCTGTACAAAAACGCCTATTTACAGGCAAATTCAAAAATCAATACAAATTCACTTTTCCAGACAAATTGCCAATTATTTTTCCTTTTTCTGTTTTGTCTTGCGAAGAACGTCCAATGTTCATTTTTGATATATGCATTTGACACTAATTACTAACTCATAAATACTTGCATGCAAAACAAAGGATTAATTACAGGTGACATTAGAAACAGGGGCAATAATGAGTTGTCTAAGCGATCTAGTTGTTCTGTCCACCAAGGTACCAAGGTAAGTTCAGCTGAAGAACATGACCAAGTTACCTCCACTCCCTGCAGAGTAAGATAAGGCTCAGCAATACTCTCCCCCCGAGCAGAGTTGGTCTCCCATCAACCCTAACAAGGCACAGTATCTCCAGCAAGTCAGCAACACTCTCCCCAAGCAGAGTTAGTCTACTGTCAGCCTTAAGGAAGTTGGATACCCCTAGAAAATCTCAATATTCCCCAGCGGAGTATGCAGATGTTCCTAAGCAAGCATCCCCGGCAGTCTTAATATAAGATTGTTCCCCGACGGAATACCAGACATCTAGTGGAGCCACTTCCCCAGTACAGTTCAAAAGTTTCCCTAGGAGAGTTGAATCATCCTCCCCAGTAGATTCTGGAAGCTTATCCCCAGTAGATTCTGGAAGCTTACCGCCCGCAGAGTACATACGTCTCTCCCCGACTCTATTCAGAAGGTTATTCCCCACCGGAGCTTATAACTGGGTTATCCTCAGCTAATTACTACGGAAAGATCGTCCTCGACGAAGTTCTTCCTATCCCCCAGCGGAGTTCATCAAATTCCCCAACAAAACTTATCAACGGTATCCCCAGCGGAGTTATCATCAAAATCTCAGCGAAATATCTCTTCTCCACAGAGTAATTCCCCGCAGAGTAATCTCTTCGCCAAGTTTATTCCCCAACAGAGTCATCTTCTCCTACCGGTTTATTCTTGCAATCATCATCCCCAGCGGAAATGAAGAACTCTACTCTTCAACATCAGCCCAGGATGCAACGAACTTCCCAGCATTCGTCAAGGATTTATTTTCCTAGACGAAAAGACATTCATAAACATCACATTGTCATACATCATGATACATGCATATACGCATCATAACACACAATCTCATTTATTTTGAGAACATCGTGACATCATGCATCTCGTACATCATGACATTGCATACAACTAATGTTTTGCCTTTTCAGGAAGAGGTCAATCAAAAGATGATTACCATCAACATTTTGAAGTTCCAGATTCGATTCCTATATCCATCCAGGGCACATCTGTAGACGACTAATTCCAGATTCGATACCTGTATCTAGCCAGGGCATATCTGTGAGCGATTGTTTGTAGATTCGATACCTGTATCCAGCCAGGGCACGTCTGTAAGCAACCTTTTGAAGTTCCGGATTTGATTCATGTATCTAGCCAGGGCATATCTGTGAGCGATTGATTGTAGATTCGATACCTGTATCCAGACAGGAAAGTATCTGCATGCAGAGATTGAAGATCAACACCTGTAACAGGCCAGGAAATTATCTTTCTTTCTCAGGTATGCAAATTCTCGCTAAGGAATCTCTTACGCGATCGACACCTCCGGATGGCATCTTTAAGCCCATCTTCACAACTATTCATTACATCTCCGGATGGCATCTCTAAGCCCATCCTCATATCCATCATATCTCCAAATGGCATCTGTAAGCCCATTCCCGACATCACACTGCTGATACTCCACTATGTGAGTGCAAATTTCTGGGCACTCTAGTGTTCAATCATCTTCCACCTTCGGATCACGAAAGGCACGCAAGCCAATACACATCCTAAGGTTTAAGAAGATTGAACAGGGGCAACTGTTGTACCCCAAAATTTTCCCTCCCATATTCTTCAAGAATCATCTTCAAATGGTTCAAGATTTCTCAAGGGATTGCACAGTCAAACATCCTCCTAAGCCAGTCAAAATTAGGGTTTTGTTTCTGGAAAGGAAATTGAGGTTTTCAATGGCTCAACCAAGTCTCATAGGCCTACATACATTGTCAAGCATCTACATGCCAAGTTTCAAGATTCACAATGCCAGTTTGCACAGTCAAAAGCCTTATTTGGTTCACAATCAACTGCAGGGGCAAAATGGTCATTTGGCAGTCAAAAGTCAAAATTTTAGGTCAACATCTTATTTTGAAGCCACAATCATCATTTGATCAAGTCTTGATCATGATTCCACAAGAATGGCTCAGAAATCATCAAGGATGCAAAAGTTGCTATTTTTGGACAGTTGAAAAGTCAACTGTAACTTGACCAAGGCATAACTTTTTCATGGTTCATCAGAAAAATCCCATCCAATGCTCATTTTGAAGGGTATGACATTTCCTACAATTCATCTTCACATTCCAAGTCCAAGAAATTCTCTCATAAAAAGTTATCAATTTCTACATTATAGGTCAATTTCAAAAGTCAACAAAAAGGCACTTTAAGTCAAAGACCATAACTTGAGATTGGTAAATCAAAATGACATGGGACCAAAGGAATTGGTTAGAGGACTTCAATACCTTTCCAAAATGTCCAAGAACATGTTCATAGGATCAAAATTGAGCAAGATATGCATTAGAGAAGTTGGGAAATGTTTGGGAATTTGCAAAAGTCAACTTTGCCTAAAACACCTCATTTTTGCTAATGGGCCTCAAATTCTTTCTTGAAACATTGTCCAAGGCATATGAACGACCCATTGAACTTAAATTGAATTATTTTCTTATTTTTATTAATTATTTGGATTTTTAATTGATTAATAATTCATTTAATTGATTTAATTGTAGGAAAATTCAAAAGATATGGTTTTTAAATCTTTTGTGAAGCAAATACACTCAACACATGCTGGAGATTTCGTTTGCCAATCAAGGAGACAAAAACATCCAATTTTAGCAAGTTTTGTCAATCAAAAAAGTTGGAAAAGATTTGATTGAAATCAAATATTGAAAATATGAATTCAAAGGATTTCTTGTGCAAGATTTACCCTAATTCCATTATGCTATATATGCTGAAGCCAAACCTAATTTCATTCACGTGCAAAACTGCTGCAAAGAACCCTTATCAAATTGAAAAACTTCAAGAAAAATTTGAAAACTGAATTCCATCTCCCAGCACGATTCAAAGCTTTTTTTTGATTCAAACCTATTGCAGGGACTCCCAGAAACCTTTTGCAATCAAAATCACACGCTAACACTCAAGGAATCCTGAGATAACAGTTTCACGGTTTGAATTTTTTTTCATAAATGCATCCTTTGATTCATGCATCATTAACGTATTTTGTTGATTGTTTTGTATTCATAGGGATTGGACAAAGCTTTTGATACACAATAATTGCATTATAATGCCCAGAATTGCAAAACACCATTAATGAAATCTAGGGTTTCGGAGCTCTCAGATTAGGGTTTTCCACATACAGTAAAATTAGACCTCAAGACGCACATGGTTGAAACCGTCTGAATGAGACGAAGATATTAAGACCCTCGCAATGAATTTATATAAACCATACGCCTATTCACTATTATTTGACTTTCCATGCTGTGGGGGTTAAAAAACCCCCGCTATCTGCTTTGCTTTTTTGCAGGTGAACGAAGAAGATGGTGAGCTGGCAACATGCTAGTGGATCATTCAAATATGACGCGCGCTTTTTTATGTTTCCAGCATATATTTTTGTTTTATATAATATATTTAATTGCCACTATAATAACAAAAGTGCTCAACTGGCTCAGTGGAAGGACGTGCTGGCAAATGATCATTGGGACCTGGGTTTGATTCCCAGGTCCCCCCAAAACTCTATGTTATTTTTCATATTGTGTTCCTATGCAGATTCATAACAAACATTCCACCATGGGCTCCCACGTTCCCAGCGTGCCAGGTGTCTTCAACAGCCATCCAAAGGCCATGGGAGGAGGAGTACCATGTTCTTCAGTCAAAGCACATGCAGACAATTCCAAAGTCAACGTAGGCTTAAGCTTATTGGGCCAAAATTACTTCGCTAAACCTCCCATGGGTCCAACACCCCCCCTGGTTTTCTTTCTATTTCT
Source organism: Vicia faba (assembly GCA_948472305.1). NCBI lineage: Eukaryota > Viridiplantae > Streptophyta > Magnoliopsida > Fabales > Fabaceae > Vicia > Vicia faba. Next base: position 1,286,906,783 of record OX451740.1, on the reverse strand, counting down.
TTTTATTTTCTTTTAATTATTATTATTATTATTATTATTAACTAACAAATTAATTTTTATAATAAATTCATATAATCAAAAGATGTAAATATTTTTATTATTTATTATTATTATTATTAACCTTCACCTTAATAATTATTTTTGTAAATAAATTATAATCAATTAATCTAGTTGTTTAATTAGGATTATTTTAACCTTTTTTCATAATAAATAAAATCAACTTAGAACTAGGTTTTTTTCTTGACTTTTAATTTCTTTTACTTTTATTTTCATTAAAGACTTAAAAAACACAAAAAAAAACATTTTTCTTTTAATTAATTAATTAATTAGTAAATTAGGTTAAATTGAATTAATTGCAAAAAAGGACAAAAACTCATATTTTCTCAAAAGGGTCAAAACCCTAAGGACGTCCTGATTTAATTTCTTTCGCGCATTATCATTATTTTTGATTATTTATGTATCTGCTCAAAGGATGTAATAGTTAATTAGGATTTTATTGCTTTCTTTACTTTTCCGCATTTATTTTCCAAAATGAGTTATGTTTTTGGCGATGTATAGACCCGCGCCTTGTAATAGCGTAGCTTTACCTTTCCGCACTTTATTTTCCGCACTCTTAACTGTTAATATGCATGAAAGATTTATCTGAAAATTAAAATCAAAACGTAGCTCACCATAACATGTGCAAAGATAACTTAACTGAATCCTGACACACTCGCACATGCCACTCTTAGGGTACGCCTCACTTGGTTGCCTCGACGTGGTCATTGAGTATAGGGTGTTTTAGAGGTCGCCCTCCTGTCTAAAGATCAAAGTTGCCTCGGAATGGTTGCCTCGATAAAAAAAAACGATCTAAGACATTAGGGTTACCGCTAAGGCGTCCTACTAATTCTTTGGTGACCACACATGTCCCGATAATCGAATTGACCCGAATTACTTCAACGACGGTGCTACCTACTTCCCAATAGTGGGATAGTACTGTCTAAAAGACATTTACACAGCTTAATTCCTTAGAGTAGGTAGATTTCTCCTGGGTACTTGCTCTTTCAAAACAAAACAAAAACAACTTTTCGCACCTACACTCTCAAAAAGTTTTCAAACAAACACTTCATACACTCTTGAGGACTGATACAAGAGTTACCTAGAAGTTTTCAAACGAACTTTTTTTAAAACCCACAAACACAAGAAAAGCAAACATTTTGAAAACATAGTGAGCAAGTACCTAAGAGCCCGTGGATAACCACAGATAGAAAGGGTGCTAACACCTTCCCTTTCTATAATCTACCTCTCGAACCGAGAAACATCTCGAAAAGGAATTTTGCTGTGCTTTTGTCCTTTCCTTGTTGGAGAAAATAAAAGACGGTGGCGACTCTTGCTTACTGCGACATTTCGCGAACCAGCATTTCAAAACAGTCAGTTCTATTTCCACCGATCACAGAACTGGCGACTCTGGTGGGGATATTAATAAGTGAGGTGTACCTTAGGATTATACCACTCTTATGTTTTCAATTGTATGCCTTGTTTGCTTTAATATTGTGGGCTTGCATCGGAGTTTCATAGATCCTAACCCGGATCTGGGGAATACCCTTTAGGTAGCAATAAGCTGTGAGGGACCTGTCCGGCGTAGACCGACACGGGTGAAGCAGTAGCTACATTGGTGTGACACCTTGGTCTGTACCGATATCCCTTGTGTTGGAACGAGGAGAATATGGGTCTTCTGAGGAGTCATTAAGCACCAACTGACCTTAGAACCCTAAATTGACCCAACTTGGCCATAGAACAGTAGCAGTATGCTACACTTATTGAGGCTAAACTCTCGCGATGGTTCAGGCCACAAGAAAAGATTGCGACGCTGGAGTTATGACCGATTGAGGGTAGTCAGTGATATTGAGATCCTCTAGAACCCGGTTACTATTTTCTAGAACAGGTCTTAACCAACTGAAACGGAAAGAGGGTAGTACCTAAACTTCATGCTGGCCTAAACTCTAAGGGCTGTCTGGTGTGACTTGTGTGCCTTACCATGTTTGCCTTTGTGAATACTTGTGGTGTGCTTTATCATAATATCATACTATCATAACATTGCATACATCCTGCATAAGGACTAACCCATTTCAAGGATCTCAAGGGTTTGTGATGCAGGTCATGATGAACCAACTGTCTAGCAAGGGGCAAAGGGGATTTATTTTCCTCTAGCCAAGGTTGTTTGGAGATCAAAACATGATGACTTGAGTCAGGGGCTATGACCCACTCGATATGGTGAGCCTTGACTCTTGAAGAAGGACTCTCAGCAACATGAAGTTCCTTCAATCAAGCTACCAAATTCAAATTCTAACAATTTTCTTGTTTACCCCGCGAGATCCTTGAAAACATTGCATACATATATCATACATATCATTGCATAACAGGTCACCCGATACAGGTTTCTCATGTTCTCGCTGTTTATTTCAGCAATGGCTTTCCAACCAGATAACCAGGATCTCCATACTCAAGAGACTCAGTTCAGAGAAATCTTCCTAAACCTATCCAAGGGGCAGGAAGAGTTGAGAACACTCCTCATGGGGACTTTGGTCAAGAACAGTCCTGAAGACGATAAGGACGAACGACTGAAACGTCTGCAAGCTGAGGTAGACGCAATGAGAACTCAGATGTTGGGGCAGATGGCTCTTATCCAAGGCTTGGCTCGGGAGCAAGAAGAGTTGAGAACCATGGTCAACTAGCTTCACCAAGAGAGATACAACATGAAGAAAACAGTCCAAGTCAGGGACCAGGTCATTGATCAGTTTCTAAGAGGACAAGAGTCTGGTATGGTGAAGAATAGACCTCTCCAAATTGCTACCACTTCACAGGTCCAACTACAACCTCGCCCAGAGCAACGGGTTGATCAGAGTAAGCCCCGAAGGCAATTTACCAAGCTTAACGTGTCGTTGTCTCAAGCTTTACAATACCTGTTGAGGTTGAATTTGGTAACTCTAAGGGCTCCTCCACGGAATCCCAACATCTCTGCTCCTACTTATTATCCCAATAGAAGATGTGCATACCACTCTGATGATCCGGGACATGACACCGACGATTGTTGGACTCTGAAGAACAAGATCCAGGACCTGATTGACGAAGGAGCAGTGGAATTCACCCAAGGTGGTCAGGATGAGTTCTTCTACCATCCCTCCAAGGTTCACCATTTGAAGTGACAAGTCCTGAGACTAGAAGACTTTTTGTTCATTGGAATTTTCAATTTGTAATTTTCTTTTGATTGTTAAAACATTTATTCATGTCAAACTTTATTACTTTATCAATGCATCACATATGTCTGTTTTGAATCAATCCATTCGTATCCCCTATATTCAAATTCTTTCATTTTTTGATGTTCAACTCTCGATTAAAAATTCTAAACCTTTTGAGGGAGGATGACGAAAACGATACCACGATCTTTACAGTATGTTTTTGAACAGACCCCGCTGACAATGTATAGGCATTGTTTCAAATCCTAAACAACGGAGTTATAAGGAAGATAATCCCTCGTCAACCCCTTTGAGCCAAAGAAGTCGGAGTTTTTCTTTTCAAAAATTAAAACCCGTAATCATAACCTGGGGCAGGGTAGTTTCCTCAGTTAATCCAGGAGCACAATGAATGGCATCAAAGGAGTCCTTCCGAAACAAAAAACAGTGTTGGTTCGGTATAATCATAAAGACAGGCAATCATTATCCCTCAGAAATAAAAGCCCATTAAGTCAAAACCTATGAAGGAGACTTACAAAACTGGGGCATCCCGCTAACTGTAATCACAAAAGAAACAGTTCAGGCAAAAAACAGGGATAACGAAATCAAAAAGAAAGAGGTCCTATAAACCCTCAACAAAAAAAAGAGAAGAAATGACTGCCTATTCAAAATAAACTATCAGTATCTGAACCATCACCGGAATATCAGAGCAAGGATTCAAACAAGATCTAACGCACGATTAGCTGAGTTTAGGATCGAAGAACATCACGAAGAGCGGGTGGGTACAAATAAAATTTGAGCCTTTATCCTTTGTTTCTTAAATCGTGAACCAGGCCACGTTATAACCCTTAAAAGTCCTAGTTGAAGCATGGGTTAGATCGAAAGCATACTGTTACAAAAGGTATCCTGACTCCTGTAGGGCTCGCTGCAAAATCTTGAGTTGACATCACATTTTACAAAAAATCACTTGTTTTACTGAAACTGCATTTTCAAAAACTTCAAGACAGACATAAGCTTTGAATTCTTAAAATAATATTGTTTGCATGTGACTATTTGTTCAACAGCAGAGAAATTCGCACGACGAATATCTAGTGAACAAAAATCTTCTCAAGGGTCACATCAAATGGAAAAACACTTCCAATCAAGGGGCACGGCATGATCATGGTCTATCATCTGGGGCAGTTAAGTCAAGATTCAGAGAATCTCTCAAATGCCAAATAGCCAGGGGCAAATCTCCGCCTGAGTCACTTGGGGCATTGGACATGAATTCCAGCGACAATTCTTGCACGATCAAACATCTTCTGGTAGTATAGCAATACAACACTACTGACGGTGACAATTCCCTGCATTCTGAGGACGTGGACATAGTCGAAAAAATACTACGCAATAATCAAAGACCCGCTAGGTTGACACACCTAGGAAAAAATAAGGGCTTCCCGGCGAACCAAAAGGGTTCGGGCAAAAATAAGGGATGAAATGAAAAAATCTGTACACTCGGCAAGTCAAAAACCTGAAAAGGCGGCTTGGGCAAAAATGGGTATCCCGGTGGACCGAAAACCCGAAAGGGCGGTCCAGGCAAAAGTTAGGGATTAAAGCGTAATACTATGTCTCATTGGATCACCTTGCATCCAGAATTCGGTTTCAACTAACAGTTTCAGACGACATCAATCAATCAGCTTCATCTTCAACTAAGCAGCAAAATGATGAGACGCTTGAAGACATAAATGCGATAGCAGAGTTGGAACCCAGTGGGATTGTTCACATAGCTGTTTTGTTTTCCTTTTCAAAATTGTATAAACTCTATGTTGTCCGGCGGCGTTCTCTTACTAGGACGTCAGCCTCCTGTACAAAAACGCCTATTTACAGGCAAATTCAAAAATCAATACAAATTCACTTTTCCAGACAAATTGCCAATTATTTTTCCTTTTTCTGTTTTGTCTTGCGAAGAACGTCCAATGTTCATTTTTGATATATGCATTTGACACTAATTGCTAACTCATAAATACTTCCATGCGAAACAAAGGATTAATTACAGGTGACATTAGAAACAGGGGCAATAATGAGTTGTCTAAGCGATCTAGTTGTTCTGTCAACCAAGGTACCAAGGTAAGTTCAGCTGAAGAACATGACCAAGTTACCTCCACTCCCTGCAGAGTAAGACAAGGCTCAGCAATACTCTCCCCCCGAGCAGAGTTGGTCTCCCATCAACCCTAACAAGGCACAGTATCTCCAGCAAGTCAGCAACACTCTCCCCAAGCAGAGTTAGTCTACTGTCAGCCTTAAGGAAGTTGGATACCCCTAGAAAATCTCAATATTCCCCAGCGGAGTATGCAGATGTTCCTAAGCAAGCATCCCCGGCAGTCTTAATATAAGATTGTTCCCCGGCGGAATACCAGACATCTAGTGGAGCCACTTCCCCAGTACAGTTCAAAAGTTTCCCTAGGAGAGTTGAATCATCCTCCCCAGTAGATTCTGGAAGCTTATCCCCAGTAGATTCTGGAAGCTTACTGCCCGCAGATTACATACGTCTCTCCCCGACTCTATTCAGAAGGTTATTCCCCACCGGAGCTTATAACTGGGTTATCCTCAGCTAATTACTACGGAAAGATCGTCCTCGACGAAGTTCTTCCTATCCCCCAGCGGAGTTCATCAAATTCCCCAATAAAACTTATCAACGGTATCCCCAGCGGAGTTATCATCAAAATCTCAGCGAAATATCTCTTCTCCACAGAGTAATTCCCCGCAGAGTAATCTCTTCGCCAAGTTTATTCCCCAACGGAGTCATCTTCTCCTACCGGTTTATTCTTGCAATCATCATCCCCAGCGGAAATGAAGAACTCTACTCTTCAACATTAGCCCAGGATGCAACGAACTTCCCAGCATTCGTCAAGGATTTATTTTCCTAGACGAAAAGACATTCATAAACATCACATTGTCATACATCATGATACATGCATATACGCATCATAACACACAATCTCATTTATTTTGAGAACATCGTGACATCATGCATCTCGTACATCATGACATTGCATACAACTAATGTTTTGCCTTTTCAGGAAGAGGTCAATCAAAAGATGATTACCATCAACATTTTGAAGTTCCAGATTCGATTCCTATATCCATCCAGGGCACATCTGTAGACGACTAATTCCAGATTCGATACCTGTATCTAGCCAGGGCATATCTGTGAGCGATTATTTGTAGATTCGATACCTGTATCCAGCCAGGGCACGTCTGTAAGCAACCTTTTGAAGTTCCGGATTTGATTCCTGTATCTAGCCAGGGCATATCTGTGAGCGATTGATTGTAGATTCGATACCTGTATCCAGACAGGAAAGTATCTGCATGCAGAGATTGAAGATCAACACCTGTAACAGGCCAGGAAATTATCTTTCTTTCTCAGGTATGCAAATTCTCGCTAAGGAATCTCTTACGCGATCGACACCTCCGGATGGCATCTTGAAGCCCATCTTCACAACTATTCATTACATCTCCGGATGGCATCTCTAAGCCCATCCTCATATCCATCATATCTCCAAATGGCATCTGTAAGCCCATTCCCGACATCACACTGCTGATACTCCACTATGTGAGTGCAAATTTCTGGGCACTCTAGTGTTCAATCATCTTCCACCTTCGGATCACGAAAGGCACGCAAGCCAATATACATCCTAAGGTTTAAGAAGATTGAACAGGGGCAACTGTTGTACCCCAAAATTTTCCCTCCCATATTCTTCAAGAATCATCTTCAAATGGTTCAAGATTTCTCAAGGGATTGCACAGTCAAACATCCTCCTAAGCCAGTCAAAATTAGGGTTTTGTTTCTGGCAAGGAAATTGAGGTTTTCAATGGCTCAACCAAGTCTCATAGGCCTACATACATTGTCAAGCATCTACATGCCAAGTTTCAAGATTCACAATGCCAGTTTGCACAGTCAAAAGCCCTATTTGGTTCACAATCAACTGCAGGGGAAAAATGGTCATTTGGCAGTCAAAAGTCAAAATTTTAGGTCAACATCTTATTTTGAAGCCACAATCATCATTTGATCAAGTCTTGATCATGATTCCACAAGAATGGCTCAGAAATCATCAAGGATGCAAAAGTTGTTATTTTTGTAACTTGACCAAGGCATAACTTTTTCATGGTTCATCAGAAAAATCCCATCCATTGCTCATTTTGAAGGGGATGACATTTCCTACAATTCATCTTCACATTCCAAGTCCAAGAAATTCTCTCATAAAAAGTTATCAATTTCTACATTATAGGTCAATTTCAAAAGTCAACAAAAAGGCACTTTAAGTCAAAGACCATAACTTGAGATTGGTAAATCAAAATGACATGGGACAAAAGGAATTGGTTAGAGGACTTCAATACCTTTCCAAAATGTCCAAGAACATGTTCATAGGATCAAAATTGAGCAAGATATGCATTGGAGAAGTTGGGAAATGTTTGGGAATTTGCAAAAGTCAACTTTGCCTAAAACACCTCATTTTTGCTAATGGGCCTCAAATTCTTTCTTGAAACATTGTCCAAGGCATATGAACGACCCATTGAACTTAAATTAAATTATTTTCTTATTTTTATTAATTATTTGGATTTTTAATTGATTAATAATTCATTTAATTGATTTAATTGTAGGAAAATTCAAAAGATATGGTTTTTAAATCTTTTGTGAAGCAAATACACTCAACACATGCTGGAGATTTCGTTTGCCAATCAAGGAGACAAAAACATCCAATTTTAGCAAGTTTTGTCAATCAAAAAAGTTGGAAAAGATTTGATTGAAATCAAATATTGAAAATATGAATTCAAAGGATTTCTTGTGCAAGATTTACCCTAATTCCATTATGCTATATATGCTGAAGCCAAACCTAATTCCATTCACGTGCAAAACTGCTGCAAAGAACCCTTATCAAATTGAAAAACTTCAAGAAAAATTTGAAAACTGAATTCCATCTCCCAGCATGATTCAAAGTTTTTTTTTGATTCAAACCTATTACAGGGACTCCCAGAAACTTTTTGCAATCAAAATCACACGCTAACACTCAAGGAATCCTGAGATAACAGTTTCACGGTTTGAATTTTTTTTCATAAACGCATCCTTTGATTCATGCATCATTAACGTATTTTGTTGATTGTTTTGTATTCATAGGGATTGGACGAAGCTTTTGGTACACAATAATTGCATTATAATGCCCAGAATTGCAAAACACTATTAATGAAATCTAGGGTTTCAGAGCTCTCAGATTAGGGCTTTCCACATACAGTAAAATTAGACCTCAAGACGCACATGGTTGAAACCGTCTGAATGAGACGAAGACATTAAGACCCTCGCAATGAATTTATATAAACCATACGCCTATTCGCTATTATTTGACTTTCCATGTTGTGGGGGTTAAAAAACCCCCGCTATCTGCTTTGCTTTTTTGCAGGTGAACGAAGAAGATGGTGAGCTGGCAATATGCTAGTGGATCATTCAAATATGACGCGCGCTTTTTTATGTTTCCAGCATATATTTTTATTTTATATAATATATTTAATTGCCACTATAATAACAAAAGCGCTCAACTGGCTCAGTGGAAGGACGTGCTGGCAAATGATCATTGGGACCTGGGTTCGATTCCCAGGTCCCCCCAAAACTCTATGTTATTTTTCATATTGTGTTCCTATGCAGATTCATAACAAACATTCCACCATGGGCTCCCATGTTCCCAGCGTGCCAGGTGTCTTCAACAGCCATCCAAAGGCTATGAGAGGAGGAGTACCATGTTCTTCAGTCAAAGCACATGCAGACAATTCCAAAGTCAACGCAGGCTTAAGCTTATTGGGCCAAAATTGCTTCGCTAAACCTCCCATGGGTCCAACACACCCCCCCTGGTTTTCTTTCTATTTCTTTTTATTTTCTTTCTTTTTATTTTCTTTTAATTATTATTATTATTATTATTATTATTAACTAACAAATTAATTTTTATAATAAATTCATATAATCAAAAGATGTAAATATTTTTATTATTTATTATTATTATTATTAACCTTCACCTTAATAATTATTTTTGTAAATAAATTATAATTAATTAATCTAGTTGTTTAATTAGGATTATTTTAACCTTTTTTCATAATAAATAAAATCAACTTAGAATTAGGTTTTTTTCTTGACTTTTAATTTCTTTTACTTTTATTTTCATTAAAGACTTAAAAAACACAAAAAAACATTTTTCTTTTAATTAATTAATTAATTAGTAAATTAGGTTAAATTGAATTAATTGCAAAAAAGGACAAAAACTCATATTTTCTCAAAAGGGTCAAAACCCTAAGGACGTCCTGATTTAATTTCTTTCGCGCATTATCATTATTTTTGATTATTTATGTATCTGCTCAAAGGATGTAATAGTTAATTAGGATTTTATTGCTTTCTTTACTTTTCCGCATTTATTTTCCAAAACGGGTTATGTTTTTGGCGATGTATAGACCCGCGCCTGGTAATAGCGTAGCTTTACCTTTCTGCACTTTATTTTCCGCACTCTTAACTGTTAATATGCATGAAAGATTTATCTGAAAATTAAAATCAAAACGTAGCTCACCATAACATGTGCAAAGATAACTTAACTGAATCCTGACACACTCGCACATGCCACTCTTAGGGTACGCCTCACTTGGTTGCCTCGACGTGGTCATTGAGTATAGGGTGTTTTAGAGGTCGCCCTCCTGTCTAAAGATCAAAGTTGCCTCGGAATGGTTGCCTCGAGAAAAAAACGATCTAAGACATTAGGGTTACCGCTAAGGCGTCCTACTTTTGCTTTGGTGACCACACATGTCCCGATAATCGAATTGACTCGAATAACTCCAACGACGGTGCTACCTACTTCCCAATAGTGGGATAGTACTGTCTAAAAGACATTTACACAGCTTAATTCCTTAGAGTAGGTAGATTTCTCCTGGGTACTTGCTCATTCAAAACAAAACAAAAACAACTTTTCACACCTACACTCTCAAAAAGTTTTCAAACAAACACTTCATACACTCTTGAGGACTGATACAAGAGTTACCTAGAAGTTTTCAAACGAACTTTTTTTAAAACCCAAAAACACAAGAAAAGCAAACATTTTGAAAACATAGTGAGCAAGTACCTAAGAGCCCGTGGATAACCACGGATAGAAAGGGTGCTAACACCTTCCCTTTCTATAATCTACCTCCCGAACCGAGAAACATCTCGAAAAAGAATTTTGATGTGCTTTTGTCCTTTTCTTGTTGGAGAAAATAAAAGACGATGGCGACTCTTGCTTACCGCGACATTTCGCGAACCAGCATTTCAAAAAAGTCAGTTCTATTTCCACCGATCACATCATCCAACTAACCACTAATTACTAACAATTAACTTTACTTTACGCTTTTATTTTCATGCTTTATGTACCATTTACTTTTAGCATTTTACATTTCATGCTATTTTCATCTTTTCTCACTTGAGCATTTACTTTTATGTCATTTTTATTTTGCTCACTTGAGCTTTTCTTTCTTTTTAAAGACACCTAATAATCAACATGAACCATAAAAATCATTAATGATACTTGGACTACATGGTTACTATCCTTTGCATTATGGAATGATGGACTTCTTGGACTTAGGATTAGAGACCTTGGCCTATCTTGGAGACTTTGTGACTTTATTTGATATTTTGTCTGGAGTTATTAAGGTTTACCTCAAGACATTGGGTTGTTTGTTTGTTTTGTGTGCAGGTTATTGAGATTACGATCTTTGTTTGTAATCTGGAATTCACCCGTATACAGCCGTTACTCTGCCCAATTTTTGCGAAGACTTAAAACACTTGAAGTTTGGTTCTCTCAAGAGGTCTAGTATCTTTGCTTTCTTGGTTTCAATTCGAAGAATGGGAATTCTATATTGACTCATAATGTCAAGTATCGGCTTCATGTTGGTTAGACGGTTCTCTTCCTTAGCTTTTACTTTATGCTTTAGGATAGTCCCTTCATCTCCTCCCATCTTCTTTAATTTTAAAAAACCTTCTCATCTTCTTTCAAAATCTTCTTTGTTTTTAAACTCGAACCGCTTTCATAATAAACCTCGACTTTGTCGAGTGCCTTTTCTTTTAAAACTTATTTTCTTTAAACAAACTTCAATTCATTTAATCATACTTTGACATTTCTTTCCAAATTAACAAAACACTTCAACTCATTCAAACTCTTTTGTGCGCCCAAGCACCTTTTCCATTCAAAACTTTTTTCAAGGTGAGACATGATTCATTGATAGTCGAGCAACATTCTCCTATCCCTATGGTTATAAAGGTGTCGACTTTTCCACTTGAGTACTAGAGGCATTCTCAAACCCTCACTCTTGTTGACGCATGGTCCATCTTTCTTACACCTTGTGGGCGTTAGTCGAGATTTCTCTCCTAACAATGACGACTTATCTCCTTGTTTAAAAACAATCAACAAACAAGTCTTTTCTAGAGGAACTACGTGTACCCTGATCCCCTATTGCATGAAAGGTCGTACTTAGGCACTAAAGGTTCGCAACCGCGGCGGGTGCAAAAATCATAAAAATATTTATTTTCTCACCTCCACCATCCATTTTATATACAACACATTTTTATAGCCAAAATATACAGATTTTTCAAAGAGGTTCTTGCGGAGTACCGTAGATGTTTATGGTGCTAATACCTTCCCTTTGCATAACCAACCCCCTTACCTTGAATCTTTCCCCCTCTTTTTGGGTTACTCGCTCTTTTCCCATTCCTTTGGAAACAATAAAGCGCGGTGGAGATTTTTATTTTGATTTGTATAAAGTCTAGTCAATCCAATGGCTTAGTCTTGCACATTTTTACCGCTACAGAAAAAATGGCGACTTCACTAGGGAGAGATTGACCTCTTGCTGGTCCATCCCTAAGTGGGTTGAGCCTATCTTTGTTTATATCTGTATATGTGCTATTGTGTTTATGTGTTATATTTTGTATATATGTTTATCTGGATTTTCCTGGTTTACAGGGTGCTTGGGGATTTCTTATAAGTCCTATACCCGGTGTTGTACCCCAAAATTTTCCCTCCCATTTTCTTCAAGATTTGCCAAGAGCAAGCTTCAAAATCTCTCAAGGGTTGCACAGTCCAATTGCCTCCTAACAGTCAAAAATTAGGGTTTTGGTTATGGCAAAGAAATTGAAGTTTCCAAGGGTCCAAACAAGTCCCACATGCCTATAAACATTGTCAAGCATCCATATGCCAACTTTCAAGACTTACAACACAAAATTGCACAGTCAAAAACCCTAATTGTTTTATTTAATTCACAAAATAATTTTAATAATACAAAAATACAAAAAAAATCAGAAATCATAAAATAAAAAAAAATATTTTATTTAGTTCATTATCAATTTTTGTAAATAAATTGCAATAACCAAATTAGTTTAATTTTAGGTTTAATATTAATATTTTTCTTTAATAAACTAAAAATGTAGAAATTAGGGTTTTAATACTTTTATTCTCTTTTTTTTTTCATTATTATTAATTCTTAATTACTTTGTAAATAAACTTGTCATTAATTAATTAGGGTTAAATTAGGTTAAACTTAAACAATTTCATTTAATAAATTAAAAACAATTTAGAACTAGGGTTTTATTTAAATTTCTAATTTCAATTAATCTTCTTTTTTTCATAAATGCAAAAACTCCAAAAATAACTTCTTTTCCTTATTGAATAATTTAATTAATTTGTAATTTCAATTTAATTTCCTTAAAGGGTCCAACGCCCTCGCACCCTCGATTCTAAATTATTTTCGCGCATTTATTTTTATTTCTTTTATGAATGTAATGTATTTGCCCCAAAGCCTTGTAATAGATTAATTAGGACATTTACTTTCCGCATTTTATTTCAAATCGGGTCTTTGTTTAATTTGGCGATGTAGACCCGCGCCTTGTAATAGCGTAGGACCTTTATTTTTCCGCATTTTAATTTCCGCGCTTTTAAACTGCTAATAATCACATGAAAGAATGTATGCCCAAATAAAATCAGAGCGTAGACCACCAAATGCATGACAAGACAATATAACTGAAAATGACACACAATTCACACACCACTCCTAGGGTACGTCTCACTGTTGCCTTGCCCCTCGAAACGTGGTCGTCGAGTAGAGGACGTTTTAGTAAGTCCTCATGTCCATGAACATGGCATGAGGGTAGCTTCTAAGGTGTCCTACTATTTCTCTGGTGACCACACTGTCCCTAATCTTCGAATTGACCCGAACACCTCCAACGGTGGTGCTAACTACCTCTCAATGGTGGGATGGCACTACCTTAAGGATATTTACACAGACTAATTCCTTAGGGTAGGTAGATGACTCATAGATACTTGCTCTAATTCAAAACAAATTAAAAACTTCTTTTCACACCGACACTTTGCAAAAAGCTTTCAAAACAACTTTTCAAACACTCTTGAGGACTGATACAAGAGTCGATCTGAAACTTTCAAAGAAACTTTTTTCAAACCCACTCACCTTGAAAAGCAAACAAACCTTTTGAAAACACAATGAGCAAGTATCTAAGAGCCCATGGATAACCATGGATAGAAAGGGTGCTAACACCCTCCCTTTCTATAAATCTACCTCCCGAACCGAGAGCTAATCTCAATAAGGAATTTTTCTGTGCTTTTGTCCTTTCCATGTTGAAGAAAATAAAAGACAGTGGCGACTCTTGCTTCTGCGACATTTCGTGATCCAGCGTTAAACAGTCAGTTCCAGATCCACCGATCACACCCGGACTAGGGCAAACTTTAAGATAGGACGGGCAGTATAGTCATGTTAACTTTGAGGGAGTAATCCCAAAAAAGGAGGCATGAGATCCCCCACTCAGTGGAGGCCCCTTTGACTGTAGTATCGTTTACCGAGTAATCGAGAAGACATACTGCTTTCGACCTGGGAGCCTACTGAAGCTGAGGACCGTAGATTACCTAACTCATCTTGGCCTTTTAGGTGTAGTGCGGAAGCTATGACGGAGTAATCCGGAAATAGTTGTCACGCGATACTACGCTCGGACGAGTCTTTCCTGAGAATATTGCTAATTACCGAGTTAATCGGGACATTGGTAATATCCAAAGAAAGGATGTAGACTCTGGGAACCTCTTAGAACCTTGTTCGGCAGGTGATAACATTTAGTCCATACCTTATGGGTTGTACCTTTAACTCCATGCTCGTGACTCTGAACCGTGTGATCTTGTTACTGTGCAGTGCATTGCATAACATTGCATATCATTTGCATCCTCTGCATCATTTTGCATACATCCAGGTTGATCAGGATCTTATTCCCAGTTGCTTCTTCCTTCCAGTTAGTCATCTACCGTCAAGCTGATTCCTCAACATAACTACGGGACTAGAGCTGCTGTCAGATTGAGAATGGAAAACCAAGAACAACACAACATGGAAGTCAGAATGGAAATCGATGAGTTGAAGTCAGGCATGGCCAAACTTACTGAGATGATGCAAGTTCTAATTTCCAGAGGAGAGCCACCTCTAAGGACTGTAATATCTGAAATCCCAACGGCTGTTGTTAACACTCAACCTATCCAGCATACATCTACTGCATGGCCAGAGTTTGGGTTACCTCATAGTTACGCTCCGCCTGTTGCAATTACTCCAATGATTGGCCAGTCTTCCCGACCAGTCTTTCAAGCTCCAGTTTTCACTGAACCTCAGCCAATCGTTCATACTGTTTCTCGTCAACCTGCTGCACAAGCTGCTTTTGGGAACCCTCTCTTTGAGTACCATGTTGTCAGTCCTCGAAGTGTGAGTCAGGGAGACTTTGGTGAGTTTGAAGAGTTCAAAGAACAGTATCAGACTTTGGAGAAGAGACTCAGAGCTATGGAAGGAAATGAGTTCTTCAGTGTTGATGCTAACAACATGTGCCTAGTTTCTGATTTGGTCATGCCTACAAAGTTCAAGACTCCTGAGTTTGAGAAATATAAGGGGCATACTTGTCCAAGAAGTCATTTGGTGATGTACTTTCGAAAGATGTCTTCTTACACAAAGAATGACAAGCTGCTTATCCATTGTTTCCAAGACAGTCTGAGTGGAGCTTCATTGAAATGGTATATGGAACTTGAGAAAGGTCGTATCCAATGCTTCCATGATCTCGTTGATGCCTTCATAAAGAAATACAAATACAACCTCGACATGACACTTGATTGTCGCCAACTACAAAATATGTTTTAGAATGAGAAAGAATCTTTCAAGGAGTATGCTCAACGATGGAGAGAACTGGCATCTCAAGTTGAACCACCTCTGGAAGAGAAAGAGTTAACTGGTTTGTTCATGGATACTTTATCCCCTTTCTTTTGGGAGAAGATGATTGGTAGTGTGTCCTCCAGCTTCACAGACCTGGTGACTATTGGCCAGAGATTAGAAGAAGGAATCAAGAATGGTAAAGTGTCTAAAGCTGTTGAATCTTCTAATGGTGCAAAGAAATACCTTGGGAACTTTCAGAAGAAGAAAGAGGTAGAAGCCAATGCTGTCTCGACTGAGAGAAAAGGACCTCGCCGTAGGCCTTAATACACTGATCAACCACAAGTAGCGGCTGTTACTCCTGCGGTCAATGCTCAACCAGTTCATGTCCCTCAACAACAGAATATTACGCAAAATTAGAATCGGAATAGGGCTCAGTTTGATCCCATCCCTATGACGTACACTGAATTGTACCCTGCATTGGTGCAAAATGGATTGATTATAACTAGGCCTCTGATTCCTCGAAATCCTCCTCCAGCTGGGTTCAGATCTGACCTTCACTGTGAGTTTCATCAAGGAGCTGCCGGTCATGATTTAGAAAGTTGTTATGCTTTGAAAAACAGAGTGCAAGAATTGGTGAAAACCAATTTTCTTACTTTCAAAGAGGTAGGTCCTAATGTCATCAACAATCCTTTTCCAAAACAAAGTGGCTGAAGACTGAGTCGGGATACCCTCAAGTCACCTCCTAAAGCCAATATTTCAGATAGAACAGCTCATCCTTGTTACTGATTAGTCACTAGGCCATGTTTCTTTCTGTTTGCATTCGTCCCTTGTTTATGTTAAAATTGTTGCTTTCAAATTCTGTTTGTACTTTCATGTTAATTCTAATGAAATGAGCATTGCAATATTTTGATTCAAATCATTTTTCATTTACTGCTTTCAAATATATTTCTCTTGTTTACTCCCTTTATCAAGATTTTGTTTATGCAAAGATTTGAGGGAGGATGATGAAAACGAAATACCCATAATTGTTGCTGGTATGCTTTCGAATAAAACTTTGCTGAGGATATACAGGCATTGTTTCAACTCCCAAACACTGGAGAAATAAGGAAGTTAATCCCTCGTTCACCCCTTTGAGCCCAGAAGTTGGAGTTTCTTTCTATACAAAAAAACCCGCAATCTTAACCCGGGGATGGGTAGTTCCCAGTTAATTTGGTTGTGCATTCAATTACAAGAGAAATCATGCAAGACACCTTTCAACAAAGGTCGCGATCAAGCTTTCCTTTGCACACAGCAAGAAGTGTCAAAGATGCTCTCAAACAAAAAATGACGAAGATGGTTCCCCGTAATCATTGAGCAAGGAAGTCATTATCTTTCCAAAAAAAGAAAAAATGAAATGAAAATAAAAATCAACAGAAAAATCCTGCTAAGTAAAAACCTATGAAGGAGACTTATGCAAAAAACTGGGGCATCCCGCTGACTGTAATCTCAAATGAAACAGTTCAGGCAAAAACTGGGGCATCCTGCTGACTGTAATCTCAAATGAAACAGTTCAGGCAAAAGTTGGTAATAATAAATTCAATCAGAAGAGGTATTCAAAATTCTCCACCAGAATTGATAAAATTCCTTAAAACAACAAAAAGATGTAAGAAGAAATGACTGTCATTCTCAAGAATCCTTTAATTTCTGAGCCATCGTCATTATTACCATCAGTGCAATTCCAAAATCTCTTGGAACCTGAATGCATAGTCTGAATTAACTGAACGTAGGACTGGAGAACATCATGAAGATTGGGTTGGGTACAAATAAACTTTGAGCCTTTATCCTTTATTTCTTAAACCATGAACCAGACCACGTTACAACTCTCGAAAGACCTAATTGAAGCCAGGTTTCTTTTGAAAGCATACTACAGCAAGGTTGCGTAAACTGACTCCTATGATCTTTTGCGAATCATTTGTTTTGGTATCATACCTTTGTTTTCACTTTAAAAGTATAAACCACTGTGTTTTAACCAGTGATGCATTTTCTATACACCAATAACATCATTTCAAAAATGATTTTGGATTCAAAACTTTTGCATGAACTTTGCATTAAAAATACCATGTTTGAATAAACAATTTTTGCTTGCAAACAAGCTTTCCTCATCAAGGAATTTCAAACAGCTGAGAAACTTGGTCAGTGACCCTATCAGGGGCAAGTATCTTCCAGATCCTGTAGTGAATCAGTTCAAGATTTACTGCTCAATGCAAGTTTTCTCAGAATTGGGCAGCCAGGAAATCATTTTCAAGACTCATACAGGGGCATTTATTTACAACAATTATCTCAAGAACTGAAGCCATGATCAGTTTATCTCCAATAGTCATTTCGGAGCTGAAGCCGTGATCAGTTTATTTCCAGCAACTTTTGACTGAAGCCATGATCAGTTTATCTTCAACAGTCAGCTAATCTGGGACGAGTCCCCAAGTAGCTCTTCATGTCCTTCCTCAGAAGATCATCAGTTCAATATAGTTTACAAGTGTGACAAATTTGGGTTCAGGATATTTTCTTTCCAATTAAATTTGGCAGAGTTCTCCATGTTGAGGAATTAAACTTCCAACCTTACCTTCACAAAAGAGTCAAACTCCATTGTCGTAAACGTCGGCATTACCTGCATAGATCATTTACATATCATGCATAACGAAATTCATACATAATGCATAACAAGAGTGTTTCATCCTCATTTGCATTTTTCGAGGTCTTGTTGCAGTTGACATGTCACCTTGAGATCAAAGTCCAACTTACTTGGCACCTACCAAAGTAAACGTCAGTTTGAGTTGTTTCTCTTTTTTCATCCAAAGCCAGTATTGGATGTTGTTACCTTTTCTGCCGTCCAAAGCCAGTATTGGACGCGTTGAGTTTTCCTTTCATTCAAAGCCAGTATTGAATGTCAATATCTCTTTCACTCATTCAAAGCCAGTATTGGATGTTGTGATCTTTTCTCTCGTCTAAAGCCAGTATTAGACGTTGAGTTTTCCCTTCATTCAAAGCCAGTATTGAATGTCAAGATATCTTTCACTCATTCAAAGCCAGTATTGGATGTTGTGATCTTTTCTCTCGTCTAAAGCCAGTATTAGACGTTGAGCTTTTCTTTCATTCAAAGCCAGCATTGAATGTCAGGATCTTTTGTCTCCATGCAAAGCCAGTATTGGATGTTGTGATCTTTTCTCTCGTCTAAAGCCATTATTAGACGTTGAGCTTTTATTTCATTCAAAGCTAGTATTGAATGTCAATATCTCTTTCACTCATTCAAAGCCAGTATTGGATGTTGTGATCGTTTCTCTCGTCTAAAGCCATTATTAGACGTTGAGTTTTCCCTTCATTCAAAGCCAGTATTGGATGTCGTGTTTCTTTTCTGTCCAGCGTCTTTCTTGGACGACTCTGATGTAGCTTCAGATTTGGTCTCATCCTACATCTAATGTTCTTCTAGATGTTTCTGATTGCCTTTTCCAGAGAGTTGCTCGCCTCATTCAATGCCATTCTTGGATGTCGCTGCTTGCCTTCTCGAGTTTTATCTCTTTTTTCCAAGTATTGCTGGTTACTCCTTGTCACCCTGACAGATATCCAGAAGTATCTTGTTGCTCCCCGGTGTGTCTTTCCGCGTCATTTCATCTAAACTACCACACGTTTCCAGTTTCGAGTCTTTCCACATTCCCACAAAGTCTGTCTTATCTCATACATCATTCAAAAAATATATGTCAAAAAAGAGTCCATGCATTCATTCATAACATATGTTATCATCTTATCGCATCAGGGACGAAATTCAGGTCTGTTTGTATTTAATTACTTTTTTTCCTATCTGGAAAAAAGATAATTAAATAGGGGCAGCTGTTGTACCCTAAATTTTGCCCCTAACTTTTTTCAGTCGCGCTTTCATACCATATTTTATCATTCAGTCACAATCATTAATAAATAGCTTCATTCATCACATTTGCATCCTATCTTTAAGTTTTCTCTTGTGTTGTTGACTAACTTCTACTCAAAATGCAAAAAAATATTTGTCTTTGTCTTTGCATATTTGTGTTTTGTAGGTATCGAGTCGAAGCATATGGAAAATAAGGTTTTCCGGTATTATTTCCCTAAAATCTCTATTTGCAAAGAAAAAGAATTAAAATTTTTTTATTTCTTTTCACTGTACAACCGATTGCTCCTAGAGTGCAATCGATTGCACAAAGTAAATTTTACGCAATTTTTGGAAAGATACACTGTGCAAATCGATTTGCACTGTAGTGCAATCGATTGCACAACGTGAAATTTGAAAAAAATCAGCATTTCAAGCTTGTCAAATTTTTGGCTCCAATTTTCCTTCATTTTTGAAAGAATTATCATTAATTCAAATTTTAGTGCCAATCTTTCATTTTTAAAAAGAATTATCATTAATTCAAATTTTGGCTCTAATTTTTGAAAGAGTTATCATTAATTCAAATTTTGGCTCCAAGAATCAATTACCAAATTACCACTAATCCCAATCCTAAACTCTATAAATAGAGCCCTCATTTCATTCAAATTTCAAGCTTTTGATAGCCAAATCCACCTTTCTAAAAAATCTATCAATTCTCTCCATCTACCAAATTCACTCAAAGCTCCATTTTCAAAAAGTTAGTAAGCTTTGCATTGAAGCTTACTAATCTTTGAGCTAAACCTTCATCCAAACACTTTTTCTCCATCAATTCTCTACATCCAAGCTTAGTCAATTGATTCTTGTGGTTGAATTGAAGCAAATTCTTGAAGTTGTTTTGATAATTCTCTAGATCTACCTTTGGTAAGTTGGATAATTCATCTTTCACAATGTGATCTCTTGTTGATCTTTGGGTTTGATTCATTGAGCATTATTTTGTGATTCCAATGGTGTTATTTTCTCATAATTTGATGGAATTTTCGTGCTCAATTGGATCCATGATCATAAGGTATTTGATGGAAAGTTTGAACAAGAATTTGGCCTTTTGAAATGTTGTTTTTGCTACTGTAACTGTGTGTAATCGATTTGCACTGTAGTGCAATCGATTGCACAGAAGCAATTTCACGCAGATTTTAGAAAACTGTACTGTGTAAATCAATTTACACAATAGTGCAATCGATTTACACCAGGACAGAATGCACTTTTTTGCCTTGTTTTGGGGCAGCTTTGATCCAAAATGATTTTTCTACTCACTCCTTTTTGATTGTTGGTTTGGATTGCAATTTTAAATGTCCAATTTGTCTTTAAATTCAATGGACTTTGTGATGTAGATGAAGTTGGATAAATGTTCATCAATTCAAATCTACCTAAGAGTGAATTATTTAATTCATTTTTGGTGCTTTGGATTAATGATATGTTTAGTGCTTTAATCCATCTAGAGGAGTGGTTGAATTTAAAGATGAAAGAATTTTGAAATGGTGATCCAAATTAGCTTATCATTCCCCTCCCTCTTCATCTTATCCCTTTCTTTTTTTAATTGTGATACATGTTAAGGGATGGTGATCTCCATATCATTTATCCAAACATGAAGTACATAGATTGCTATTGACCGGTCTCAAAATAGGTGCGACTTCTACATAAGTCCACTTACGATTGCTTAACATAGCGCTAAATTTTGTCCCGATTCGAATAAATGATCATTCATGGCCCAAACTTATGATTGCAAGCCCAAGTATGTTAATTTGATCTCTTTAATCCAATAACCTTGAGATTCATTGTGTGGAGGCTTTGGTTCTACCAATCCTCTAATGGATCTACAACACCTTTGGTCAATGCGGATCACTTAAACATCGTTGATCATTACATGTTGCCTTGTGAGAATTCCAAAATGGATGATATACTTGACAAAAAGCAAATGCAACTTGTTGTGTGGAGGCTTTGGTTCTACCAATCCTCTAATGAGTTCCAAATGCAAGTTTTAAGATGGTCATCCAACTAACCACTAATTACTAACAATTAACTTTACTTTACGCTTTTATTTTCATGCTTTATGTACCATTTACTTTTAGCATTTTACATTTCATGCTATTTTCATCTTTGCTCACTTGAGCATTTACTTTTATGTCATTTTTATTTTGCTCACTTGAGCTTTTCTTTCTTTTTAAAGACACCTAATAATCAACATTAACCATAAAAATCATTAATGATACTTGGACTACATGGTTACTATCCTTTGCATTATGGAGTGATGGACTTCTTGGACTTAGGATTAGAGACCTTGGCCTATCTTGGAGACTTTGTGACTTTATTTTATATTTTGTCTGGAGTTCTTGAGGTTTACCTCAAGACATTGGGTTGTTTGTTTGTTTTTTGTGCAGGTTATTGAGATTACGATCTTTGTTTGTAATCTGGAATTCACCCGTATACAACCGTTACTCTGCCCAATTTTTGCGAAGACTTAAAACACTTGAAGTTTGGCTCTCTCAAGAGGTCTAGTATCTTTGCTTGCTTGGTTTCAATCCGAAGAATGGGAATTCTATATTGACTCATAATGTCAAGTATCGGCTTCATGTTGGTTAGACGGTTCTCTTCCTTAGCTTTTACTTTATGCTTTAGGATAGTCCCTTCATCTCCTCCCATCTTCTTTAATTTTAAAAAACCTTCTCATCTTCTTTCAAAATCTTCTTTATTTTTAAACTCGAACCGCTTTCATGATAAACCTCGACTTTGTCGAGTGCCTTTTCTTTTAAAACTTATTTTCTTTAAACAAACTTCAATTCATTTAATCATACTTTGACATTTCTTTCAAAATTAACAAAACACTTCAACTCAATCAAACTCTTTTGTGCGCCCAAGCACCTTTTCCATTCAAATTTTTTTTCAAGGTGAGACATGATTCATTGATAGTCGAGCAACATTTTCCTATCCCTATGGTTATAAAGGTGTCGACTTTTCCACTTGAGTACTAGAGGCGTTCTCAAATCCTCACTCTTGTTAACGCATGGTCCATCTTTCTTACACCTTGTGGGCGTTAGTCGAGATTTCTCTCCTAACAATGACGACTTATCTCCTTGTTTAAAAACAATCAACAAACAAGTCTTTTCTAGAGGAACTACGTGTACCCTGATCCCTATTGCATGAAAGGTGGTACGTAGGCACTAAAGGTTTGCAACCGCGGCGGGTGCAAAAATCATAAAAATATTTCTTTTCTCACCTTCACCATCCATTTTATATACAACACATTTTTATAGCCAAAATATACAGATTTTTCAAAGAGGTTCCTGCGGAGTACCGTAGATGTTTATGGTGCTAATACCTTCCCTTTGCATAACCAACCCCCTTACCTTGAATCTTTCCCCCTCTTTTTGGGTTATTCGCTTTTTTCCCATTCCTTAGGAAAGAATAAAGCGCGGTGGTGATTTTGATTTTGATTTGTATAAAGTCTAGTCAATCCAATGGCTTAGTCTTGCACACTTCTACCGCTACACACGTCACCTTCAAGTAGCCCTGATACCTGCAAAACAAGAGGAAGAAGGAAGAAGGAAGAAGCTTCGAAGTCAATACATCGGCCCTTCTCCCTTAAACATCCCACAGCCGTCACCATCGTTGGAACCTACCAACACTACGACGACCTCAATCCCTCTCCCTGTCGTTGGCGAAGCTTCCCGAAGCTGCACAACCATACGTCGGTGCCGCACCACTCATCACAATGACCGTGACTAGCTACCACGCCGAAACCGGACCGTACATATCCACCATCAGATCTTCTCTTCCAAATGGCCATCCAGGCATGCATTTTTTTCTTTTTAGTTTTTGTTTAAGAAAGAGAAAGAAGGCAAAGAGAGGAAATATAACACTACAAGTAATTAAGGGGCCTTTTCTTGTTTCAATGCATATAATATTTTTTTTCTTTCTTTGTTTTTTATTATTATTTTTTCCGCCATGTGTCCATCAGGCATTAGAAGTTTACATGTCTTGATTTTAATTTGGTACAGAGTAATACGTAGGGGCATTGCTTCATCCAGTAGTCCAGATTCTTGTCTTTTTTTAAAAAAAATTCATTGTTTTATTATTTAATTAGAATTAGGATCCTAGGAATCATTATGGGCCTTGGGACATCTTACTCTTCATTTTCAATTCCCACCCCCCTTTAGATTTAATTTTTTTAAAAATTATTTTTCTAATTAATTTAATTAGGCTTGTTTTAATTAGATTTATTTAGTCATTAACTTACCTGATTTTATCCTAATAGTATGAAAGTAGATATACAAGACACTCTTTTCTTAAATCGACAACAAAAAATAATTAATTCAATATTTTGCAAAGACATTAAAATCACACTCTTAAAAATAAATTTTGTAACATAATTTAATTTAATATTTTATATCAAAATATTAAAACCCGTGATTCATTAAAATTATAATATCCGTAAGCGACACGTGGCCAATATCTGGCCACGTGATAAGAGGGCTATATTAGACTCTTCAGCTACATACGTCTAAAAATACGCAAACAAACGTCAAACCTTTTTTTATAATAAATTAAATCTAACAATTAATCTTCAAAAAAGGAATACAAAGAATTTTTAATTAACTTTGCACTTAGTTCAAAATCTCTGATATCTACACATTCGAACTAAGTGCGTGGAAAATTAAAATTTCTACGTAATCCATAAAAAACACAAATCAACCGCGAACTACGAAAATGAGACTCTGATTCCTCCTAAGGAGGATGCGTAGGCATACGATCAAAAATCGTTGCGAGTCCCGCTAACTAAAATTCAAACCCTTTTCCTTAATTAATAATTAAAACCCTATTTCCTAAACATCGCACTTCTAAGTCTAGTATCCTTACGAACAAGGTAGATAAGGGGTGCCTAACACCTTCCCCTCGTCTAGAACCGAGTCCAAATCTAGAATCTCTGAACTTTAGGGTTATTCCTTTATACTCCCTTCCTTTAGGATAAAAATTAAGGGTGGTGACTCTAATTTAAAAACCAGTTGCAACACTATGATATATTTTCTCTCTACCTTCAGTGAAAGTTGGTAGATCACCATCAGTGAAAGTTGGTGATTGTTATCTTTTTTCTACCCTCAGGGAACGTTGGTAGTTCATCGTCAGTGAACGGAGATGCTATGATATATTTTCTCTCTATCTTCAGTGAAATTTGGTAGATCACCATCAGTGAAAGTTGGTTATTGTTTCTTTTCCTTCTACCTTCAGTGAAAGTTGGTAGTCCATCATCAATGAACGTCGATGACTCTTTTTGCTACCCTCAGTGAACGTTAGTAGTTTCGCGTTTAGTAAAAGTTGGTGTATCCTTTGAATTTTTATCATCCTCTATGAGTCGGGTATTTTGATCCACCAGTGATTTATTTTCCTGGTCGGGTTTCTCTTTTGTTTCTTTATTTCCTTTGTCACATCCCCATCGGTGTTTTGCGTCTCTTTGAGAATGTTCATATGCATCCATACTCATAAGCATTGCATTGCATCTTAGGTCCAAAATAAGGTTTGTTTTATATTTAAGTATCTTCGATCACGTCGACACGAAGATTTTTAACCTTCGTATCTCCGTATAGAAGAAACTTAAGTAAGGGCAGCTGTAGTACCCCAAATTTTTCCCCTAAGATCCCTTCATCATACCATATTGATTCAATCACAACAAGATCACATTAGGGTTTTTGGTTCCCCTCCATATCTTTACCTTTGCTCTTTGAGGAATCACCAAGCACCTTGACTTGTTTTTCTTGTGTGATCATTCATGTTTTATTTTGACTTTCCTTTTAATTAATAAAATGTAATGTTGGTTTGTCTTACTTATCAACAATGTAGGTAAAGGCAATGGGGCTTAGAAAGTTGATCCATGGGTTCATGAGTTTATTTCCATGACCTAGTCAATAAAGCTTGAGAAGTTCAAACCTCACCATTTAAGTTATTTTGGAAGAAATTCCATCGCAAGGTTTATCTTGGTTCACCACATTTCAAAGTTATCAAGATTGATTCAAAAGTACAAGGGGTTGATTGAAGAAGTTGTCATGTTTGGACTAGGCTTTGTTCCCATTGGTCACAAGTGCATATTTCTCTCAATTCTCAAGATATTTAAGTGGTTTGGTGGCTATGAGTTCTCATTATCATCCTAAACAACTTCTATTTAAAAAGCAAAATTTTTGGTACAAGAAGGTTGTTCAAAATTGTCAAAGTTCCTCAAAGCATTTTCTTGATCTAGGAGCTAGGGTTTTGAACTACAAAGATGTATATCTTGCTCATATTTTGGTATTTTTGAGTGATTCCAAATACATCCTTCTCATCATAGGGTTATTAACAAATCACTTCAAAAGTTTCAAGGAGTTTTTATGTGGAAGAAACTTGATGATGAAGAAAGATTACAAGCCCTCTAGATGAACCCCCATTTTCTCATGTGTGACTTCAAATGATCATAACTTGGTCAATTTTTATCACCTTGATCCCACTCGTTTTCCAAAATGATCTTGAGGATGTTAAATTTATTCCTTCTTTTATGTGCAAAGTGAGAAAATGGATAGAAGATGCCCAAAGGATTCAAAAGATTATAGGTCATTTCATGATTTTTTTGCCAACTTCAACAATTCATAACTCTCTCAATTTTTGGATACTTTGAATGGTTCAAGTTTCAAAATGTCATTCAAGAGGTATATTCCATGCCACATTTTTTGGCCAAGAGCAAATTCCAAGTGGAAGGCCATGTTTGGATGCAAAACATTATAGGTCACTTTTGAAGAAAAATTTGAAATATTTCTAAGTATGGCAAGTCAACCTTTTTTCCCCAACTTTGACTCAATGCAACTTTCATCTCAAGCATCCATTTGATTCCATTCGTTTCCCATTGCAAAGCTTGTAACCTCATCTTTCTAAAGTGTTAAGAGTCATGCCCTAAGCCCCTTGAGCTGAGAATGCCATTGATTTGAACTTGGTAACTTGAAACTGAAGTTTCTTCAAAAGTCAGAATTTGAAATCATTGATTTAGCTTCTAGACACTTTGTTTCTGGGCGCTTTTGCTTCTAAACATGTTTAGTGAACTTCTAGAAGTGATTAGCATAGCAAAACGCGTGTTTTCGATGAGTTTTTATCAAAATAGAAGTCACACTTTTCTTGTTTGCAACTTCACACGATTTTTCTCCAAACTTCATCATTTCACACGCTTGGACATTTCATTTGATTCCATATAAATAGAGGTTCATCCCTCATTCATTTCCTCAAGCTTGAATAGCCAGAATCACCCTGCCAAACTTGCTCCATAACTCAATTTTCTGTAACTTTGAAATCAATGTTCAAGCCTTTATCAATCCAAATTTTCTATCAATTCACCTTCCTTGATCTTCCCTGAAGCTAACCATACAATTACCTTCAAGAAACGGGCCCTATATTGCTCCATAGAAGTCCAGTTTCAAAGCTTTGTACCTCAACTTTAATAGGTAGATTTCTCCATCAATTCTTCAAAACATTGATATCATTGTGAAGCTCTCATTGCCCTGGTTCTAGTTGCAACGCTTGCTTTTATCTAGAAACACATTTTGACCATGAAATTTCAAATCCCTTTTCAAAACTTTCCTTCCAAATTGCTTGAGCTATAATTTATATAAATTTGTCACGAGGGTGTGGTTGTCTTCATCTTGAAGAGACGAAGCGAATGGCATAGGTCTGAGCTTTTGATTTTACAGTTTAAGAGACCTGCAATTCACATTGGCTAGAGGTTGAAGATGACCAACGTGTCATCTTCCAACTAATGAAGGCGCGCCACTTGTTTTTTGTTTTGAAATCTGATTTAATTAATGATTCAATGCTTTATTCACTAAAGTCCATAATATGCACAGCGCACCAGGTCCACTTGATTTTTTTACTAACGCGTTTTGACATTGATCAGATGGCCCATATTTTTTTGGTTTTTATTTTCTTTTCTGATTTTTATATTTAATTGTTTTAAATTTCAAAAAATCATAGAAAATGCATTCTTAGTCCAAAAAATCTGAAAAAATTATGAAAAATGTTTTTGATTTTTCTCATTCTGATTTTTATTTTTTGAAAATTTTATTTTGTGTTTTGATATTTTTTTTATAATTTTTCACTTTATTTGAATTGTTTTAAATGTTTAAAAATACTTTTATGCATTTTTAAATTCTGAAAAAAAATATGGAATAATCCAATGATATTGTGACAAATATCAGTGACCTCATTTATTTTTTATTTTTGACTTTGTTATTTTTATATCATTTTTGGTTCATTTTACTCATTTCTTTAAATTTTAAAAATAGTTTCTGACTTAAAAAAATTACCAAAAATTTTATAAAAATATTTGAGTTCATTTTTGATTTTTCTATGGTCGTACTTTTTATTTCTTGATTAATTTGAACATAGTTGATATTTCTCATCCCTTATTTTTATTTTAAATATTTTTAAAATCTCTTTTAATGTATATATTAAATGCAATGTTATTTTGTGATAATTTTCTGGCTGATCTTGGATTGAATTTTTGATCATGAATTTTGTTAACATCATTGGATCCATGGTATTGAGTTTAACTCCATAAAAATGGATGAATGATTTTAATAATAGTTTGATTAAATTTAATTCAAATGTGGTTTGTATTCTTGCTCACCCCTCTTCATCTCATTCCTTTCTTATTGTACTAAGTGTTATTGGAGCATGATCTCTATATCATGTCTCAAAACAAATGGTGCATAGATTGCTATTGACCGACCTCAAAATAGGTGCGACTTCTATATAAGTCCACTTACGATTGCTTAACATAGCGCTAAATTTTGTCCCGATTCGAATAAATGATCATTCGTGGCCCAAACCTATGTTTGCAAGCCCAAGTATGTTAATTTGATCTCTTTGATCCAATAATATTGAGATTCATTGTGTGGAGGCTTTGGTTCTATCAATCCTCTAATGGATCTACATCACTTTTGGTCAACGCGGATCACTTAAACATCCTTCATCATTAAATGGTACTTTTAAGGATTTCAAATGGATGATATACTTGACAAAAAGCAAATGCAACTTGTTTTGTAGAGGCTTTGGTTCTACCAATCCTCTAATGAGTTTCAAATGCAAATTTCAAGATGGTCATCCAACTAACCACTAATTATTAAATTGTTTCTACTTTGTGCTTTTATTTTTATGCTTTATGTACCAATTACTTTAAGCATTACATTTCATGCCATTTTTATTTTGCTCACTTGAGCATTTATATTCTTGTTATTTTTATTTTGCTCACTTGAGATTTTTTTCTTTTCTCTTTTAAGACACCTAATAATCAACATGAACCCTAAAAAACGATTTAATGATGCTTGGAATATTTGGTTACTATCCTTGGCATTATGGAGTATTAGACTTCTTGGACTTAAATTAGAAACCTTGGCCTTTATTGGAGACCTTGTGACCTTAATTGATATTTTGTCTGGAGTTTTTGAGGTTTACCGCAAGACATTGGGTTGTTTATTTATTTTGAGTGCAGTTTATTATGATTACATACCTTGTTTGTAATCTGAAATTCACCCGTATACAGCCGTTACTCTGTCTAATTTTTGTGAAGACTTAATATATTTGAAGTTTGGTTCCCTCAAGGGGTCTGGTATCTTTGCTTGCTTGGTTTCAATCCGAAGAATGGGAATTATATCTTGACTCATAATGTCAAGTATTGGCTTCTTGTTGGTTAGATGGTTCTTATCCCTAGCTTTTACCTTATGTTTTAGGATAGTCTCTTCTTCTCCTCCCACTTTCTTTAATTTCAAAAATATGCTTCCTCCTTTTGAAAACTCTTCTTATTTTTTAAACCTGAACCACTTTCATAATAAACTTGGACTTAGGTCCATGAATTTTCAAAACCTTTTCATAAATAAATTTCAATCAACTTAAATAAAACCTTGACATTTTCTTGAGAAGACTAAAAGTCAATCAATCTATTTTCAAACCATTTTTCCATTTTGGCTTTTTACTTTAAAAAACTTTTCCCAAAAGATTGGACTCTTGTCAATCCTTATAGTGGTGCAAACAAATATACTTCTACAATATATAGTGAAGAGAGATATTTTCCACTTGGGTGTTGAGTGAGGCATTGTTGATTTCAAAATCCAAGCCATATCCTCCACTTTCAGATGATGCAAATTCTCCTTTCTCATGATTGTGGGTAGTAAGTATATTTTCCACACGGACAATGACGATGATGTCTTATCTCATAAAACTAACCAACACACTTGGGGTTTTAAAATTTTTAAAAGAGGAACTACGTGTACCCTGATCCCCTATTGCACGAAAGGTAGTACGTAGGCACAAAAGGTTCGCAACCGCAGCGGGTGCAAAAATCATAAAAAAATATATATTTCTTTTCTCACCTCTATCATCTATTTTACATACAACATTTTATAGCCAAAATATACAGAATTTTCAAAGAGGTTCCTGTGGAGTATCGTAGATGTTTAGGGTGTTAATACCCTCCCTTTGCATAACCAACCCCCTTACCTTGAATCTTTCCCCCTCTTTTGGGTTATTCGCTCTTTTCCCATTCCTTTGGAAACAATAAAGCACGGTGGCAATTTTTTATTTTTGACCTGTATAAGTCTAGTCAATCCAATGGCTTAGTCTTAAACATTTCTACCGCTACAAGTTGCATTTTCCTTTTCTTGAACAGTAGCCAGAGGGTGACTATCAGAACATGGTTCATTAACTTCTGAAGGTTGATGCTCTTTCCAAGGAGAATTGTCCAGTAGAAGAATTGGATTCTTTTCCCAATGGCTCAGAACTTGATCTTTGAAGGCTTTCAACTGATCACTGAAGTTCTGTTGAGCCATATCATAACTCAATTCTTTCAGCCTCTGGGATTCAGAGTTGAACCATTTTCTGAATCGATCTCAAAGAGAAACATAAGCAGTAGGATTTGAATTTTCTAGACTTGCTTGCTTTAAAGAACTAACCCATTCCATTATTTCTGTTTCAAAAATCAACAAGTTCTTACCAACATCTGTTTTGGTTACGGTTGGTTTAGGCTTGGGAATGGCAATTTTATTGGAGGTTGAAGCTAGGTGGTCCAGCGCTTCTAAATCAATGATTATTCTGAGATGATCGTCTATACGGTTAATGGGAGAGGGAGTAGGAGAATTAAAAATTATGATTGGTGAACAAGGTGTGTTTGGTGTTGTGGAATGATAGGATGATGGTATTTCTAGAATGTCTAATATGGAGAGAGGTTGACGAACCATAAGAGGTTATGTTATTCCAGGAATAGGGGTAGTGGTATCAGAGTCTGTAAAAGAATCTTCTGATTGGTTTGCGGTAGCGTGTTAATTTTTTGGTTCAGGGGTTTCAAAGTTTAGATTTTCAGTTTGGGGAGTGTGAGGGTTTTCATTTTCTGGTTGAGGAGAATGGAGTTTTTGATGTTCTGGTTGTGGAGAATGGAGGTTTGGATTTTCTGAGATAGGTGATTGAAAGTCTTGATCAAATAGTTCAATATCAGAAAGAACTCTCGTAAGTTCTGGCTGATTTTGTTCTAGATTTTGATTGGGGGAGTGAGGTTCATTTAGGAAGTTGCCAAGGGTTACAGAAGGATCAAATTTTATATCAAAGTCCTCAAAAGTTTGAGGTGAGGGATCTTCTGTTTGTTGAGAGGGGATGGTTTCAGATGTTGGAAAAACTATAGATTCTATAAAAGAAACAAAGGAAGTGTTACCTTTCGTTTTAGCAGCTTTGAGTGTCCTCTGAGAAGATCCTTCTCCTGCTGCCTTTCTCTTTCAAGATTTCTTCAACACAACATCTAGAGCTGGCTTGTGCAGATCACAAATGTTAAGTTCTGGATCTGTTCCATATTCCTTGCAAGCTTCTAAGTATCTGACCATAATCTCTGGAGAAGCATCAATCTCAGAAAATAATGAAAAATCTTTCAGAGGGATTCTCCTTGATGTGATGACTTCATGAGTAGCAACTGTTGGTTCCTTCTTAATGTTATCAATAATCTTCATTTTCTTCAGATTCTTGGCATTAAGTGGTTTTCCAGCACTTCCCTCCAGAGCGCTAATCTGTTGAGCCTCTGTCAGATGCTCTATCAACCTATTTTCCGACAGAATATCAGATATTAATCTTCCCAGAGGAATCCAATCCCTCTTTGTCCTTTCTTCTTCGCTTGTTTCTTTCACGCTTGTTCTCAGATGATTGAAGAGCAAGTGTGGAAGATTTATTTTGGTCTTCTTTGAAATAAAATACAACAGAAACTATTGATCAATGTTGATGTAGTCAGGAGAGTTTGTTGGCTTCTTGTGGTTTATACATCCTAGAATGATCCTGGCCCAGATTCTTTAGTAATCCTTTAAGTCTCTTATCTTGCTGGATAGCTGTCCAGAAGTAAAAATAACTCTAGAAATTGTTTTTAGGTCAGAACACTTTTCAGCCATGTCGTTGCACTTAACTATGCCGCCATTGTACCCAATAAGTTTTCCAATCATGTCTTCTGTAATCACTATCTTCTTCCCCATTACGTAAGACGTAACTTGATGATTAGATGAAGTTGCGTGAATCCAGAATTCCTTAACAAGAATGGGGAATACTGGACCTAGTAGACGATCAAAGTACCTATTCCATCCTTGAGCCGTTACATCTTCAGACAAATCAAAACCATTTTGCTTTAAGCTTTAAAAATCGATGATTAGCTCACATAAAACTTCAAGAGAATCAACCGGAGTGAGCAAAGTTCTTATGGGTTCCTCATACTGTTAAGCTGTTGAAGAAGAACCAGGAGCACTTTGGAGATTTTTTATGCTTCAGGAAGATGCCATTGTTCACACAGTTTGTTTTGAAATTACTGAGAGAGGGGTTTTTGCAAAACAAAAGCAAGAGAGAATAATAGATGCAAGAAGAAGTGAATGAAATAGTGATTGTATATTTATAAATGGTTTTGAAAACTTAATCAGTAAGAAACAGAAAACAAAATAATGATTACATTGTAATTATGAAACCTGAAAATATGGGATTGCGTGTAGATACTGAATAGTTACCACAGAGGCGTGTCTCAATGCATCCAATCAGAGCCTTAGACCCTTCAGAATTTGAGCGCGTGTTCAGCCTTAGAAGGTAGCTTGTGAGAGGATGACAATTGTTTGATGGTGTGAACTGCACGCCTCTATCTTTGAAATGAAAGGTTCAGATCTTCTTAGATAGATTCTGAAGCAACTGTACTCCTAACTTCTGAAGACATGTTGAGATGTTCATAAAAAAATATAAAGTTATGAGGGTTACAGAATATGTAAATAAAACTTATTATTCTGGACATAATTTCATGCTGAGATGTTTCAGAATGAAATTAAAACCTATCTTCAGAAAGGGGTTTTGTAAAAAACATCAGCCTATTGATGGTCTGTGTCAATAAATTTTAAAGTAAGAATTCCTTTCTGAATATAGTCCCTAATAAAATGATGTTTTATTTCTATATGCTTATTCCTAGAATGAAAAATTGGATTTCTAGATAAACATATTGCAAAAGTATTATCACAGAAAATATGGATGTTACTCTCAAATATGTTGAAGTCTTCAAGCTGACTTTTCATCTAGAGCATTTGTGTGCTGCATCCAGCAGCTGCAATGTATTCAGCTTTAGTTGTTGACAATGCAATTGTGGACTGCCTCTTGCTGGTCCATGAGATCAGATTGTCTTCCAAAAAATGGCAGCTTCCAGAAGTACTTTTTTGTAATACTCTGTCTCCAGCAAAATCAGCATCATAGTATCCTACTAAACTGTATTCATTGGGTTTTCTATAAAACAAACCCAGGTTAGTAGTACCTTTCAAATAACTGAAAATTCGCTTAACAACTATTAAGTGAGATTCACTAGGATCTGATTGGAATATGGCACATAAGCAAACATTGTATAAAATGTCAGGTCTTGAAGCTGTCAGATAAAGGAGAGAACCAATCATACCTCTGTAGATCTTCTGCTCTACCTTTTTACTTACCTCTTCCTTTTCCAGAATGCATGTGGGATGCATTGGAGTCTTTGGTGGTTTACATTCTGAGAGGTCAAATTTCTTCAAAAGTTCTCTGACGCATTTGCTCTGGTGAATGTAAGTTCCTTCTGGAGTCTGATTGATCTGAATGCCCAGAAAGAATTTAAGTTCTCCCATCAAGCTCATCTCAAACTATGTCTGTATAGACTTAGCAAATTCTCTTCCCAGAGAAGGTTTAGTAGATCTAAATATAATATCATCTACATAAATTTGACAAACTAAAATGTCATTCTTAAATGTCTTACAGAACAAAGTTGTGTCCACTTTCCCTCTGGTAAATTCCTTTTCTAACAGAAAGTTACTTAGTCTTTCATGCCAAGCTCTGGGAGCTTGTTTCAGACCATAAAGTGACTTCTTTAGTTTAAAAACATATTCTGGGTGTTTTTAATTTTCAAACCCAGGGGGTTGGTGCACATATACCTCTTCATCAATGTAACCATTTAAGAATGCACTTTTGACATCCATCTGATATAGAGTGATGCAATTATTCACAGCAAAAGAGATTAAGAGTATGATAAATTCTAACCCGGCGACTGAAGAAAAGGTTTTTGTGTAGTCTATCCCCTCTTCCTGACTATAACCTTGTGCAACTAGTCATGCCTTGTTTCTGATGACTTCTCCTTATTCATTCAGTTTGTTTCGGAACACCCACTTTATTCCAATGACGTTGAATCCTTTTGGTTTAGGAACCAGATCCCATACGTCATTTCTGGTGAATTGATTTAACTCCTCCTGCATAGCCAGAATCCATTCGTTGTCCAGAAGAGCTTCATCAATTTTTTTTGGTTCAATCAGAGATACCAATCCCATGAGGGATTCTTCAGAATTTCTGAACATTGATCTTGTTCTGATTGGATCATCCTTCTTTCCCATAATTTTATCTTCAGGGTGAGCTATGCTGCTTCTGGATATTTTCTGGAGTTGTTCAACAGAAGTTGCTGGAGTGCATGTGGCATTTCCTTCTGATGTTGTTGTAGTGTCTTTGTTGGGAACTTCTGATGAATTGCCTTCAGCACCTGTAAATTCAACTTCTATATCAGCAAGAGATTCATTCTGCTTTGACTTTTGAGGGCCAAGCTTGTCATCAAATCTATCACTGATTGACTCTTCCTCAATTTGTGTTTCTGTATTGTATACTTTGTAGCCTCTTGAGTGTTTATAGTATCCTAACATAATACACTTATGTGCTTTAGAGTTAAACTTGTTCAGATGTTCTTTAGTGTTAAGTATAAAACAGGTACATCCAAAAGGATGGAAATAAGAAATGTTGGGCTTTCTGTTCTTCCACAATTCATATGGAGTCTTATCTATAAGATCTTAGCAATGTTAGTCTCATTGATCATGGTTCTGGCCATTTCTTGCAATGTTCTGTTCTTTCGTTCTACAACTCCATTTTGTTGGGGAGTTCTAGGACAAGAGAAATCATGACAAATGCCATTTTCATTAAAAAATATTTCAAATTTTTTGTTTTCAAACTCTCCACCATGATCACTTCTGACTTGTATAATTCTAAGATATTTCTCATTCTGAACTTGGTTACAGAAAGTAACGAACACAGAATGTGACTCGTCCTTGTGTCTTAAGAACTTTACCCGTGTCCATCTGCTATTGTCATCTATGATCACTAACCCATACTTCTTGCCACTAAAAGACGCAATTTTAACTGGTCCAAATAAATCTATGTGCAGAAGTTATAATGGCCTAGAGGTAGAAACAACATTTTTTGCTTTAAAAGGAGGTTTTGCAAATTTTCCTTTCTGACATGCTTCACGCAGAGCATCTGAGCTGAACTTCAGATTAGGAAGTCCTCTGACCAGATTGAGTTTATTAATATGAGATATTCTTCTCATACTAACATGCCCCAATCTTCTGTGCCATACCCATTGCTCGTTGTTAACAGAAAGAAGGCATTTTACATTCTGACTCTTTAGTTTAGAAAGTTTTATCTTATAAATGTTGTTTTTCCTTTTTCCATTAAACAGGATAGTTCCATCTTTTTGACTAACAGCTTTGCATGAATTTTGATTAAAGACTATATCATAACCGTTATCACTTAATTGACTTATGGATAACAGGTTATGCATTAACTCATAAACTAACAACACATTATTAATAGAAGGGAGATTACAATTACCTACTGTTCTAGAGCCAATGATCTTCCTTCTTTTATTGCCTCCAAAACCCACGTAACCTCTAGGTTTAAGTTCTAGACTTTAGAACATATGCTTTCTTCCCATCATGTGTCGAGAGAATCCAGAGTCCAGGTACCATGACTGGTGTTTTAGCCTTGCTGCTAAAGATATCTACTACATATATAATTTTGTCCTTAGGTGCCCATATCTTTTTGGGTCCTTGTTTGTTAGTTTTACCAAAATTTAGTTTGAATTTTGGTTTGGCAGAATAATCATTACTAGTGTATTTCAAATCATGTGTGTGCCCATAGGTGAAGTGAGATTTTAATGGTGTGCGTTTAATTACTAAGTCCATGACTTTCTTAGGTGGGGATACCTTACCTTGGTATCCTATTCCTTTTCTGTTATTTCTGCTAACTCCATAGATCATTGAAGCCATCTTGCTTCTATCTATGTTTTTAGCCAGAAACTTCTGAAAGCTTTGATCATATTCCTTTATGATCTTATCAGCATTACTGGGATCCTCTGAGATTGTTTTCTTCTGAGAGTTTTGTAAATAATTTTATAGTTTTAAAATATTTTCTTTTAACTCAGAATTTTCTAATCTAAGACTCTCAGTTTCTTCAGAGTCAGAAACAAGATCTCTTTTCAAGTTCTTGAATTTGACTCAAAGCTGCTGATATCTTTCCAGAATTTCACTCAGACTTTCTCCTAGTTCAACTTTAGTAAAATTAACAGTGAAATCAGGAAATACCTCTTCTGTGTCTGATTCTGAGTCTGACCCAGATGCTTCGTTGTCTTCTATCATATTTGCCATAAGAGAAGTGTTGGCTCTTTCATCATATGACTCTGTGTCTGCGTCAGAAGTATATAAATCATCCCATGTTGCCATGAGACTTTTATTCTTCTCCTTGAAGAAATTCTTTTTGGGTTTCTCCTTCTGAAGCCTTGGACAATCGCTTTTGTAGTGCCCTTGTTCATTGCACTCATAGCAGATGATGTCCCTGTTGCT
Source organism: Vicia faba (assembly GCA_948472305.1). NCBI lineage: Eukaryota > Viridiplantae > Streptophyta > Magnoliopsida > Fabales > Fabaceae > Vicia > Vicia faba. The sequence continues at coordinate 1,286,870,250 of OX451740.1, read as the reverse complement.
TGACTTTTTGTGACTAGAAGCAGATTCAGAATTTGTGTCCAGAGGAGGGTTCAGACTTTCTGTATCTAGAGGAGGATTTAGACTTTCTGTATCTAGAGGATAATTCATTCTGATTCCCTAATCTTCTGGAGTTTCTGAATTTTCTTTGCCTCTGCTTCCACAGCTGATTGACTCTTCTGAAGAGAAGAGACAAATTGTCTTCTTCTGATGAGGATCCATCAGAGGTTTCTTCCACGGCCTGCAAAACTTTAGAATCAAATTTTTTGTTAGATTTTAATTTTAAAGGCTTACCTTACTTCTGAGGCTCATCATCTTCTAGCTCTATCTCATGACTTCTGATTGAGCTGACAAGTTCCTCCCGAGATATCTTGTTAAGATCTTTTGCCAGCTTGAGAGCAGTGACCATTGGCCTCCATTGCTTCGGTAAACTTATGATGATCTTCTTTACATGATTAGCAGTAGAAAACCCTTTGTCAAGAACTCTCATCCCAACAACTAGAATCTGGAATCTTGAGAAAATTATTTCAATGGATTCACTTTCTTCCATCTTGAAGGCTTTGTATTTCTGAATGAGCACAAGTGCCTTGGTTTCTTTAACTTGTATATTGCCTTCATGCGTCATTCTCAGAGAGTCAAACATGTTTTTGCTTGTCTCTCTGTTTGAGATCTTCTCATACTCTGAATATGAGATGGCACTAAGAAGAATCGTTCTGGCCTTGTGATGGTTTCTCAAGTCACGCTTTTGCTGGTCAGACATTATTTTTCTATCAATCTTCTGACCACTTTCATCCACAGGATGCATGTACCCATTAATAACCATATCCCATAAATCAGCATCATGAGCCAGAAAGAAGCTCTCAATTCTGTCTTTCCAGTAGTCAAAGTTTTCTCCATCAAAGACTGGAGGTTTTCCGCTGACTCTGTCCTTGTCATCATAGTCATTGCTGATGTTCTGACTTGGTCCCACCATAGTGTTTTCTTAAGCTTGGATCTTGTACTGACACGATTAAGTGTATGAACTCAGAACCAGGCGCTCTGATACCAATTGAAGAAGTGAAAAACACAAGAAGGGGGGGTTGAATTGAAACTTAAAAATCAAAAGCAATTGACACGATTATTTTTATCCTGGTTCGCTTGAGCTCAAATAACTCAAGTCCACCCGCCAAGGTGATTTCGCCTCTCTCCAACGAGGACTTAATTCACTAATCAAACTGATTACAATTCTATTTTGAAAACTGCCAAAATCTTCTTGAGTACAACCACAATCCGGTTTATCTCAAGGAAATTTCACTAACAAAAATAAGAATTCACTGTGTACTAGATGTTTTTCGTTACAAAAGTTGTATCACAAACTAGTGATGTATTACACGATTTTAGAGAATAGTATGAATATAATTTTGCAGCGTTGATAGATGGTATGAAGCAGTTATGTAAATCGTAAACGATTTAGCCTTGGTGTTTGTTTAAATAGGAGTGGCAATCTCTGCAAATGGAAACATGATAATTGGCAGTAAATGCACTTTCCATAATATGAAGATCCTTGTCTGATTATAGCTGTTGTAATTGACACTGCTTTGATGGAAAAGTAACGCTTCAGAGCATAAGGAACTTGCTTGCTGCTTTGCTTCAGAACTTGGGAAGTCAGAATCATAAGGTTTTATTTACACGTTAGACTTCCGTTCAAAATTAAGATGTATTTCTCTTTAGCGCAAATTCTGATCTTCATTCTTCAGAACATTCTGATATCAGTCTGCGTACTTAGCTTAAACACCTTTGTAGCTTAACTTCTGATGCAGTTCCGTCAGAACTTCTGTACAACATAGAACACAAATTTAGAGTGCATATTTGTTCTGTGTTATGAGGGTTGTAGAATCAAACTATGTTCTAACAAATGTCTCTACCAACAATTCCAACGCCTCCTCTTTGTCGTGCATATCATGGTCCAAAAACCTCCCTCTTATTGGAAGATGCAGCAGGCACACGACATCTTCCAGTGTGATCGACATCTCACCATGTGGTAGATGGAACGATGATGTCTTATGGTGCCACCTCTCAATAAAAGCATTAATTATACCATGATTAACGATAGTATATCCATAAAGGGTCAAGTCATTCAACCCTAAAAGCACCAAGAGCTCATCAAACCATGGCTCTGCGGGAGCTATGAGTTTAGTGATCTTTCGTGCATAATTAATGATTTTCATCAGATCACGTTCCAACATACATGGCTTAATAAAATTTATAAAACAAAAATTAATAATAAAATAAATTTAACAAAAATTACTAGAACAAATATAAATCCATACCTCTCTGTCCCAGATATGTCTAGCAACATGGTCTGGGTACAGAGGCAGCAATGATAAATCAGTAGGCCCTCTTCCAAAACTCTGAGGCTCCACATGTGCCTTCTCAGTTGTCTGGGCCTTAAGTGCAGGTTGTGGCTGGGTGTCAGGTGCCTCAAGTGCATGTTGTGGATGGGTGTCAAGTGCCTCAGGTGCCTTGAGGGTGTGTGGCCTCTAGTGTCGACTGAGAACCGAATGTCTCTTCTGCCTCAAATAATATCGGTGATGAAGTGCGTCTACAGAAAGTCGGAGGCGGGGTAGGATGAATTGGAGAACCTCGCCTGCTGCGGGAGGATGATGAAGTAGGTATAGAAATAGGAGCACTGGAAGTTGTAGACGTATCCAACATAGCCTGCCTAGAGGCAGAAGAAGCATGTGATGCCTGGCTCCTTTTCCTCCGTACAGAAGCATGTTGTGTAAGCCTGACGTGTCTCAATCTATACGGCCTCTCATCCATTACTCTTGTAGAAGAACGAAACTAAAGTTAATAATAAGACTCGGGTTTAAAAACTAGGAAAATTGTACAGAAACTATAATCGGATATGCAGTTTCGGTTTTTGATGTAAACGTTAAATAAAACCGGAAATGCATATCCAGTACGACATGTAACTTTACAAATTTATCTATGGAGAAACTCATCCACAATGACCTCAAAAAAATTGTCATTGATCATAAAAAAGACATACATAACATGTTTCTTATGACTTCTAACATTGCAAACACTAAAAAACCATGAATTTTCTACCCTAAAACATAAGTTGTAGATGAAATTAAATAAACTCCAAAAAACTCAAAAACAACTTACAAATGATGAATTTTCTTGCTTGAATCTACTTTAACACTGAAGTGCAAGTGATGCTTGATGATTCTTGTTGAGCTTTTCGCGAAATGGAGTGATTTTGATACAATAGGGTTTAAAAGGGTTGGGTTTTTGTGTGTTGTTTGTATTTCTTTTCAAACTGTTTTTGAAAATGAGGAAGAGGAAGAGGCATCGCGCGTTTAAGTGTCAATATGAACCAGAATTACAACTATGGTTCCAACTGTAAATGCATTTTCAGCTGCCTGTTAGCTTGAGTTTCTCAATCTTAAAAATTGTGTACATTTTGGGAGCTTCCAGAAATACAGTTAGGGTTCCAACCGTAGTTGTATTTCCGGTTATTTTCCAACTGATTCATATTTATAGCCTACTCATCATCAGCCTACGGGCATACTATTCAAGCTTTCGACTGTAAGGCTTTTCAATTGTGAAAATCAATTTTTCTTTTCAAATTTAAAAATCAAATTTTTCAAAATTCAAACTTTTCAATGATCAAATTAAAATCTTTCAGAGTCAAACTCTTCAAATCTTCAAATTAAAACCTTTCAGATTCAAACTCTTCAAATTTTTCAAGACTCAAACTTTTCAGTTATCAAATTCAAATCTTCAAACTCAAATTGTTCAATTATCAATTTCAAATTCAAATTTCATACTCGCATCATTTATCCCATAGATTGTGATAGATGTGCCAGATCTACGATATAATTTGTTGTGTTAGTCTCGAAGCAGCAATAAGTTATCTATTTTCAAACTTGTATTATCTACCCCATATGTTGTGGTAGATGTACAAAATTTGTGATATAATTCATTATGTTAGTCTCGAAGCGATAATGAATTATCAAACTTGTGTTATTTATCCCCTAGGTTGTGGTAAATATGCAATAACCACGATATAACTCATTTCATTAGTCTCAAAGCAGCAATGAGTTATCAAACTTGTGTTATTTATCCCTGGGTTATGATAAATATACAAATATTCAATATAGATTATTATGTTAGTCTCGAAGCTTTAGTAAGTTATTCTTTTCAAAACTCATACTATCTACCCCCTAGGTTGTGGTAGGCGTACATAATTTGCGATATAACTCATTGCATTAGTCTCGAAGCAATAATAAGTTATTTATTTACAAATCACATTATTTATCCCCTAGGTTGTGGTAAATATGCAATAACTGCGATATAATTTTCTGCATTCGTCTCAAAGCGACATTAAGTTATTTATTTTCAAAATGCTACATTATTTATCCTCTAGATTGTGATAAATATGAAAAATCTACATCATAACTTACCATGTTAGTCACGAAGCGTTAATAAGTTAAATATTTCAAACCCGTATCATTTACCCCCCTAGATCATGGTAGATGTGCAAAAGTCTTCGATATAAGTCATTGTGTTAGTCTCGAAGAAACAATGAATTATCAAACTTGCATTATTTATCCTCTAGGTTGTGGTAAATATACAATGATCTGCGATATGACTTGTTGCATTAGTCTCAAAGCAGCAATAAGTTATCTATTTTGAAGATCGCATTATTTACCTCGTAGGTTGTGGTAAATACACGGAATTTGTGAGTACTTTTTCCAAGTGTTGACGAGTTATCGGTGTTGTCTTCTCTTGGTTACCTATGATATATATGAATTATCTGCATCGTCGTGTCTAGGTCATTTATGTTCAGGCTCTAGGAATTAGTGGGTTAACTGCGTTATTCTTACCTGATTACTTTTTGGTCTATCTTACAGTTTATCTTTTTTTCAAAATTCTTGTCAAAATTTGGGGTCTTCCATCATTTAATAACCCTCCTTCAACCGAATACTAACGTGCAAAAACTTATTATACTCGCACGCTTTAATCGAAGAGTAATTAAATAGAGACAGCTGTCATATCCCAAATTTGTCCGCCTTGGTGCTACGGTCGAAACTATTTTCATACTTGGGTTTTATAAAATTCTTTTGTTTTATTTACATTAACATTTTGGGTTTTATAAATATTCCTTCTCAATTTATTTTTTCTATTTAAAAAATATATAATAGTTTACTTTTAATTTATTTATATTTCTTAAAAAGCAAATACTCGCTTGCCTTTCATATGCTTCCATGTGCCTCTCGAATAGAATGGCATAACACAATTGGAAAGGGAGTAAGGCTTACAAGTGGAAAGTCTTGTGTTCAAATCCCACCTTCCACAGTTTTGTATTTTTATCTATTCCAATTTCCTTTCATTTTGTCATTATTTCAAAAATCATTATATATATATATATATATATATATATATATATATATATATATATATATATATATATATATATATATATATATATATATATATATATATATATATATATATATATATATATATATATATATATATATATATATATTTTAATTATTTAATAATAATTTTCGTTTTCTTTATTATTAAAATTTTAATATTAAAATTTATATTTTAAAAAAAAATATTTGATTTAATACAAAAATAATTTTGAGTTTTTCATTTGTTTTGGATAAACTTCATTTTCAAGTTTTTTAACCTAATTTCAAATCTATAAATAGGACTCTTGTCCATCATTATTTTTTATACACTAAAACCTACAAATTTCACAACTTACAATTCTTTTTTTGAGTTTACGCTAGGGTTTTGTCTTGAATAGAACACCTAAAACTTTTCAACAATAATTTTTCAGAATCACTCATAATTCCGCACACTTTCTTTTCAAACTTTCTTTTTAAAAAATTTTGGTGTTACAAAAACTTTTGATTTATTATGTTATTTTGGCAAATGATCAATATATGAGGCCTCTCTTCTGTTTGCAATCATATTTTTTAATTTTAATTTATCTACTCTTTAAACCAAATAATGAACACCTTATGATTTCTTATTTCTAATTTATATTTTACAACAATCCACGAAATTCTTTTCATTCATAAGTCTTAGTTCACCAAATTCCTTGTATATACAAAATACACACTTTTATTAGGGGTGTGCAAAAAAACTGATTACTGATAACCAAATTCATATCCAAATTATTTGATTTATTAAAACACAATCTAAATATTAAATATTAGATTTGGTGGTCCATCTATAGTCAAAGTGGTAAACCGGTACCCATAAAATGGTTATTGGGTATCTAAATTTCTTTCTCATCAAATTTTTTTGCTTTCCAATTTTCACACTTTCTCAAGAAAATAAGCTCTACACATTTTCATAAAAATTGAATGATGTTTAACACTTTATTTCAAATGACTAATTATTAAATAAATATAAAAATGTTTAATTATAGTTAAAAAATATGCAAACACTCTCAAATAAATTGAAAGATATAGTATACTAAACATTTAAAAAGCAATATATATTATTATCACGGTAGAAGACAAATTTAAATTTGAAAGAAATTTGTTTGAACTTGATCTCTTTTCATTCAATATACATATACTTTATATAAGAAAACGAATGTGCACAGTAAATTAATTAATACTATATCAGTATTAATTGATTTTTCTTTTAGGATTAATAAAACAAAAAGGATCATTTAAACATAAAAAGGTTTTAAAAAATACTTTGTGACCGTGAGAACGACTGCGACAAAATATTTTGGACATATGTCGATATCGATATTGTTATATCCGTTTTATATTAAAAAACAAATTATAATTAATAATTTACACTGCGACGAACACAATCAATGTCGTAACACCTCTATCGTCCGAAATTGTAAAAATTATAATACGACCGCGACAATTTTTTAAAATCTACTTAAAATTAAATTAAGAATGTACTTTATTAATGTTTAAAAAAATTAGTATTGAATTAATTTTAAAATTTTATTAATTAAAATAAATTAAATATAGATTAAATTATATTTAAATAATTTGAATTAAAATTAAAACTGATTTTAAACCGGTTTTAATCCGATTTAAAATCAATTATGTTTTTAAATAAGTTTTTATGATTAATAGTTTGGTTTGTAAACCATAACTATAAAAGTGGATTGAATGAGAATATATCCATGCACACCCCTAACTTTCACATTCATATCTAAACCAACTATTCACCAAACTTTCAAAATTCAAATATCAGCATATAAGTTTTGTGCAAAATAAATACTAAGTAATTTTTCTATGTGAATTTGTTTAAATCAAATCTAACTTCTTTCTATAAATCTATTATTAACCTTTTCTATGTTGCGCAAGAGAATATTACATATGCAATTAACAAAAGTTGTAGTTTTGATTACATGGTTTAGAACAAGAACAAATCCGCAACGTAGCGTGCCACTCCTGAGTATTGGTATTATTTTGAAAAAAAATTATTTTATTATGTCGTAATATTAAATTAGGATTAGTTCTTTAATTGGATCATGGGCCTAATTTTTCTATCTCACACTTCTTGAATCTTTGTTGCACCTCATATGTTTTTATTTTTTCAATTAATTTAGTTTCCCCTTTAATTTGTTTTAATTGTTTCATTTGATTTAGGTTAGTCTTAATCTTAGATTAGATTTTTCTTAGTCATTAAAAACTAGTACAAAAATACAAAAAAAATGTTTGATTTAGATTTAGATAATTAATCTAGTTATATAATTAATTTAATTTGATTGATTAGGTTAGATTAAATAAAAATACATAATTTCAAACTTCCTTTTAAATCAAATTAATTCAAGTAATTTTACAAATAATATGATGTACATCCTCGAGTAATTAGGTGGTCGATTCAACATCTACCGATTTATTATTCAATTCAAAACGATTGAAATTTACGCGAAATTTGGTTTATGCCTACAGCAAGAATCAAACGCTATCGCTCAAAACGATAAATGAACAATATCAAATTTCTTTGTCTCGAGCGAATTAGTTCTGATAAAGATCAGGATTCTTTATCAAGACTCAATCGAATCAATTACTTTGCCTAGAGCGACTTAATTCCGATAAAGACCCGACTTTCTTCGACGATTCAAAATTAATCTAAAATAGCTAACCAACAATTCAAACCATTTTTTACTAACATAATTCAAAATTTAAGATCATTTTTCAAGAAAAGGTTAAGTAACATTGATTTCAAATCAAAACCACGAATTGCGTCTATGATGACTGTTTTACAAAACCAATACAAGGTTCAAGGATAAATTCGAATGCACTTCTACGCAATCCTATAAAAAACACCAATCAAATACATATGAACTACGAAATTGGACTCTGATTCTTCATAAGGAGATACGTAGGCACACGGTTAAAATCAAGGCGAGTCCAACTATTAAAAAATTAAATCCTAGGAAATTCCCGATTTATCCCGAAACCTAAAAGTGAAGCCTCTTGAGAACCAGGGAGATGAAGGGTGCCTAACACCTTCCCTTCACCTAATTGACTTACGAATTTAGAATCTCTAACAATTAGGGTTATCTGTTATTCTCCTGTCCTTATAACGAAATTTAATGGTGTCGACTTTTTATTTTTTGGCCAATTACGACACCACCACCTTGGAATCAACAAAAAATCTCCACCTTACTCAACTCAATACTCGTAGCAAGCCTTAACCCCTTAAAGATTCCCTAAAACTCAGCACAGAATGCACTACTCCTCCCCAAATTTTTAGAAAAACCACCTAAACATTCTCCTTTGTTGTCTCAAATAATTCCTCCACAATCGGATCTTGAGATACCATTGCTAGCTCAATCGATATTGATCTTATGCTAACACTCTGTAGGTGCTTCCCAACAAACCTCCACCTACATGTTTTCTCTAACAGAAATGATGCTATTCCCAAATTGAGCCTCATCATAATCCTTAACCATTTTTGAAATGATTCTTTGAATACAGTATTTGTAGGACTATTCAGTGGTTGTTTTTCTTTACCTTGTATTAAAATATTCAAATTCTAGAAATGACTACATAGAATTGTACATAACTAAATAGATGTCTTATACTCCAACATAATTTAAATATTGACTTTGAGACTTGTTTATTCTCATAGCTTTGATGAACACGATGATTGTGATGATAATATCAATCTTTTTGGAACGTAGACCATATTTTCAATATTCTTTCATGATATTATTTTTGCTTCAATAATATAACTAGATGATAGAATATAATATTTTGTTATAATTATTTTTCTGTAATTATGTTGTATCATAATTAGATAGTTGACTGAATGTTACAAATTGATGTACTTATATTCCTTCCACGTGAATGAGAAAGGCGGACTTTAAGTTGTCTCACATGGTTTCACGACCTAATCAATCTCTCTCTCTCTCTCTCTCAAACCTAGAAACCGCAACCGTCACACACCTTTCCTCTATGTGTTTCTGCTGCCGCCAATCTCACCTACAGTGGCACCACTCCACTTTCCTCTTTGTGCCACCAACTGCGCACAATTTCCCCAAACACGGTGCCCCTTTTGTCGCGCCTATTCTACTGCATTGTCGCTATTCCCTCAGCCCGTGCTCTTTCTCTATGCATGTCATGTCTGATAATCGTGGTGGTCCCGACGTGGTTGTTCCTAGGGTGCTCCTAAAGCCCCTTCCTCCTTGTCTTCTCCTCATTGGCAGCAACATCAACCATACTCATCTTGGAAACCATGGGATTGGACTCCGCCTCCATGGGTTATTCCTTCATGCCCGTATCCCACTTCTTAGTCGATGCGCCCCACCGGTCCTTCGAAGAAGCCATGAATCTATAACAACATCCTCATGCGTATGTAACTACTAAATCGTCTATGATACCTAGATACATTGAGACCGCTTTGCACACTATGTCTCTCCATAATCCTCACAATCAGTGGTACATGGATATTGGAGCAACATCTCACACGACAGTATCATAAGGCAATCCCTTGTCTTATTCTATTTTGAGTAATTCAAATAAGAAGTTTATTCTTTGCATTGGCCATGGGATTCTAATTCACAACACCAGACACACAAATATACCCACCTATCACCAACCTTTTCATTTAGACCATGTCATGCATACCTTGCAAATTATTAAAAACATAATTTCTATACGACGAGTGTTTACTAACAATAATGTCTTAGTCTCCTTTGACCCTTTTATATTTTATGTATTTTATTTTCAGATGGGGATCCCTCTCATGAGATGTGACGGCCTCTAAGATCTCTATCCAGTCACCATTCCCTCAAATTTTTCCATTCTTACTTCCAGTATTTGGCATATTCGCCTTGGTCATCATGGAGTCTCGGTTTTGCACTCCCTTTGCAACAACAAGTTATATGTTGCGAACCTTTCAATTCTCCCGTTGTTTGTAATTCTTATGTTTTGGGTAAACATGTCAAATTTTCATTTTATAATTCACAAACTATAATATTATTGCCTTTTAATTTTTTACATAGTAATTTATTGACGTCTCCGATTTTAAGTCCGGCTGGTTATAAATATTAAGTATTATTTTTGGATGATTTCACAAAGTTCTTGTGGACCTTTCCTATTAGAATAGAATCTCAAGTGTTTGAAAGGCTTATGTCACTTACAAACCTTATTTGCACACAATTTTTGCAAAGTGTAAAATGTTTTCAACGTGACAATGGCGGTGAATATAATAGTGAGCTATTTTGCAAATATTGCAATGATTATTAGAGGGTAATTTAGTATTTTGTTAGTTGTAGATAAGTTTTGATTAGGGCCTATGTGGCATTCTTATTTGTGTATAAATAGGTGTACTAGGTTTACATTTATATCAATCAATTCCTTCAATCATTTTCTGTCAGCTTTTAAGCATTTATTCCTTTCTATCTTCTTCCTCAATTTCATCACCTTGCACTAACAAATTGATATCTAGAGCTTCTTGGTTTGTTCTAAAATTCTGGGAAACACGAGTGATAGTGAGTTGTGTGTTTGATTTTTGAATCTTGAACAAAAATCTGAAACAGAATCACACTGATTCTGTGGGTTTGGGAAACATTGAGTGAGAAATCTGAGATCTGAGTTTCTGTGCAAGGCTTAAGATGAATGGAGGCAGTAGTTTGAACACTAAACTTCCAGTTTTTGATGGCAAAAACTGGAACAGATGGAAGATACAAATGCGTGTGCTGTTTGGTGCTCAGGATGTTCTGGACCTTATTTCTGAAGGTTATGTTCCAGTTGCAGCAGATGCTATTGAAGAACAAAAATCAGAAGAAAAAGCTACGAGGAAGAGGGATCAGAAAGCTCTGTTCTTTATCCATCAGTGTGTGGATGAAAATGTGTTTGAGAAGATTATTGATGCGACGACGTCTAAAGGGCATGGGATATAGTGACCAGATGTTATGGTGGTGATGTATCAGTAAAGAAGGTAAAGCTTCAGTCCCTGCAAAAACAATATGAAAATCTCAGCATGAAGAACAGTGAGAAAGTTTCTGATTACATCTCCAGAATGATTCTGATCACTAATGAAATGAAGACTTGTGGAGAAACACTTTCTGAACAGGTAATCATAGAAAAGATTCTGAGGTCACTTACGCCTCAGTTTGATTACATCGTTGTTTCTATTGAACATTCTAAAAATCTGGAAACCATGAGAATGGAAGAGTTGCAAAGCAGTCTAGAAGCACAAGAGTTGCGTCTGACTGAAAGAACTTATGAGAGGGAAGTGGAGCAAGCTCTGAAAGCTTCTTTTGTCAAGAAGGACCAGAAGCAGAATAGACATGGTGATAAATTCCAGAAGTCAGAAACCTTAACTTCTGATGAAAAGAAATATTAGAAGGGAAAGGAAAGGTATGACAAGAAGAAAGTTCAATGTTACTGCTGTAAACAGTTTGGCCATTTTGCCAGAGACTGTAGAAACAGAGGAAGGAAATCAGAAGAAGCAAATATAGCCAGAGAAGATTCTGATGATGAACCTGTGCTACTGATGGCTTCTGATTCTGATGGAAACTGTTCAGGAGATTGGTGGTATATGGACACTGGCTGTTCAAACCACTTGACTGGGAACAAACAATGGCTGATAGACTTTGACTCCAAAAGGAGAACAAAGATCAGATGTGTTGATGATAAGTACCTTAATGCAGAAGGTATGGGAAATGTTAGAGTCATAGTGAAGAATGGAAGAAACATTCTGATCAAAGACGTCTGGTATGTTCCTGGAATTAAAAGCAATCTGATGAGTGTGGGTCAGCTCATTGAGAAAGGGTTTTCAGTGGTTATGAAGGACAACCTCTTGACGTTGTATGATTCTAATCAGAAGTTGATTATAAAGTCTGAGCAGGGAAGCAACAGAACATTCAAGGTGAATGTAGAAACTTCTGAAGCGGAGTGTCTTAGTGCAGAAGACGCTGAAGCTGACAGTAAGTCGTGGCACAAGAGGTTAGGGCACTTGAACTATAGAAGCTTAGGGCATCTAAGTTCTAAGAAGCTTGTACATGGCATTTCGAAGATTGTGAAGCCTCAGAAGTCATGTGAGATATGCATGAAAGGCAAGCAACCCAGATTTCCATTTGCATCAGAAGTAGCCCCCAGAGCAAAGCATGCTCTGGGTGTAGTACATTCTGATGTGTGTGGACCATTTCCAGTACTTTCACTTGGAGGAAATAAATATTTCGTGTCTTTTGTGGATGAGTTCACAAGAATGACATGGGTAACACTCATCAAGTTCAAGCATGAAGTGTTTACTGAGTTCTAGAAGTTCAAGGTGAAGGCTGAGAAGCAGAGTGGTCAGAAGCCGAAGATTCTAAGAACAGATGGTGGAGGTGAGTATAACTCTACAGAGTTCCAGAAGTTCTATGAGGAGAATGGAATAGAACATGAGGTTACTGCTCCATATACTCCTCAGCACAACGGTCTTGCTGAAAGAAGAAACAGAACTTTGCTTGATATGACTAGAAGTATGCTGAAAGAGAAGAAGTTACCTCACATGTTATGGGGAGAAGTTGTTTCCACATCAACATATGTTCTGAATAGGTGTCCAACAAAGAAGCTGAAGGAAACTGTTCCTTTAGAAAAATGGACTGGAGACAAGCAAAGTGTTAGCCATCTGAAGGTGTTTGGTTCTGTATGCTACAAACACGTTCCAGAGGCTAGAAGACGAAAACTGGATGATAGAAGCAAAACAATGTTACTGGTGGGGTACCACAGTACAGGTGCCTACAAGCTTTATTGTCCAGAAACCAACAAAGTTGAGATCAGCAGAGACGTCATTGTGAAAGAGTCAGAAACATGGGATTGGAACAAGCTTCAATCAGATTCTGGTGTAGTGTCAACACCAGGGTTAGTTTCTGAAGACGAGTCAGAGTCAGAAGAAGAAGACTCTGAAGATGAGTCGGAATCTCAGGGAGATTTTGATAGTGGATCTGATTCTGATCCAGATTCTGATGATGATTCAGAATCTGGTGGTGATTATAATTCTGGAATGGAAAACTCTGAAGACATGGGGTCTGGAGAACAAGTTTCCAGAAGTAATTCTGAAGGAAGTAATTTTGGACAAGGTTCAGAAGCTAGTATTGTTCCGAATTCTGGAGAAGCTTCAGAACAAGATCAGAGGCCACAGAGAATCAGACGAATACCAAGTAGGTTTGCAGATTTTAGCATGTTGCATGATACTGAAGTAGATTCTGAAGGAGAAATCGTTCAGTGTGCCATGCTAGTAGATTCTGAACTAGTGGGTATTGAAGAAGCGCTCAAGAAGAAAGTGTGGCTAAATTCCATGAAAGAAGAACTTGAGGCTATTAAAATAAACAAGACTTGGAAGCTGACAGAACTTCCAAAAGGCAAGAAAGCCATCAGCGTCAGATGGGTTTTCAAGCAGAAGCTAAAGCCAGATGGATCAATTGGAAAACACAAAGCGAGACTAGTGGCCAGAGGTTTTCTTCAGAAACCTGGATTAGATTACTTTGAGGTGTTTGCGCCTGTAGCTAGACACGAAATAATCAGACTGGTGATTGCTTTAGCTGCAAACAGAAATTGTCCTTTGATACATCTGGATGTGAAGTTTGCATTTCTGAACGGTCCATTACAGGAAGAAGTTTATGTGTCACAACCTCCTGGATTTGTGAAAAAGAATCAGGAAGGGATGGTATACAGGTTAAATAAAGCTCTGTATGGACTGAAGCAAGCGCCCAGAGCTTGGAATCTGAAGATTGATTCGTTTTTCAAGGAACAAGGGTTTCAGAAGTGTGAGATGGAGTATGGTGTTTATGTTCAGCACACTTTAGAAGGTAATATGATTCTGGTCTGTTTGTATGTTGATGACATATTACTCACAGGAAGTTCTGAACATAAAACAGCTGAGTTCAAGAAAGTTCTGATGAATGAGTTTGAGATGACAGATCTTGGAAAAATGAGTTTCTTTCTAGGGATGGAACTTATATACTCTGAGAAAGGAATCATTTTACATCAGAAGAAGTATGAACTAGAGCTTCTGAAGAGATTTGAGCTAGCAAATTGCAAAGTTGCTATCACACCTGCTGATACGAATAAGAAGTTGGACTCTGATTCTGATGGAGAGGATGTGGACGCTACAACCTTCAAACAGATGGTTGATTCTCTGAGGTATTTATGTAATACCAGACCTGATATTTGTTATGCAGTTGGAATAGTCAGCAGATACATGAGCAAACCAAAGTGGTCTCATTACCAAGTTGCTGTCAGGATCCTGAGGTATGTAAAAGGAACTCTGAAATATGGAGTGTTATTTCCTTCTGGAGTAAAGATCAAATCATAACTTCTGAGCTATTCTGATTATGATTGGTGTGGAGATAGAGTTGACAGAAGAAGTACTTTTGGGTACTTGTTCAAGTTTCTGGGAGGTCCAATTTCTTGGAGTTCCAAGAAACAGCCTGTTGTGGCTTTGTCAACATGTGAAGCTGAATACATTGCTGGTGCTGTAGCTGCCTGTCAAGCAGTTTGGCTTCTGAATCTGCTGCATGATCTGAAGGTTGAAGTTGAGGAACCTCTGAAGCTGATGATTGATAATAAGTCTGCAATTAATCTTGCAAAGAATCCAGTGCTACATGGCAGAAGCAAGCACATTGAGACGAAGTATCACTTTCTCAGAAGTCAAGTGCAGAAAGGAGTGTTAGAAGTTCTGCACTGTAGCACTCAGAAGCAGATGCCAGATGTTCTGACAAAGGCAATAAAAACAGACCAATTTCTGCGCTTGAGAGATGAAATTGGTGTTGTTAACTTCTGATAAATTACTAAATTACGGGATGGTATTAGAGGGTAATTTAGTATTTTGTTAGTTGTAGATAAGTTTTGATTAGGGCCTATGTGGCATTCTTATTTATGTATAAATAGGTGTACTAGGTTTACATTTATATCAATCAATTCCTTCAATCATTTTCTGTCAGCTTTTAAGCATTTATTCCTTTCTATCTTCTTCCTCAATTTCATCACCTTGCACTAACAATGATCATGGCCTTGTTTTTCATTTTTCTTGTCCCCATAAATCCTCACAAAATGGGAAAGCAAAATGAAATATAACAACCATTAATAATATGATACACAAAATGCTAGCTCATTCTTTTGTTACCGCATCATTTTGGCATCATGTTCTTCAAATAACAACTTATCTTTTAAACATTCTTCCCCATAAAACACTTCAAAATTAGTTATCGACACAACTCTTATATCACTTAGATCCCACCTACACACATCTAAGAGTTTTTTGTTGTCTTTTATATCCTTTGTTTTTGTCCCCTAATATTCATAAGTTACAACCTTGTTAAACTTTATGTGTCTTCTTGAGTTATCCGCTGAATCATAGAGGCTACAAGTGTTTCAATTTATCAAGCAAAAAGTTAATAATTTAGCGATATGTTATATTTGATGAAACCCAATTCCCTTTACCAAGATACATTCACCTATCCCCCTAACTCATATGACTTCTTAAATGATGACTTACATCCTTACCTTGTACATTAATGGATAAATTAAATTTTGCAACCTGTTGGAGATAACCCAAAAATATCGGCAAACACCACCGATTGGTCACCCTCACCAGTAAGTTCACAACCACTATTTTTTTCCTCCCCCGACCATCCCATAACTTACGGCCCCCTCTCTTCCATGACCACCAATCCGACCATCTCTACTTCCACCTACACGGACCATCACCACCCGTAGCCTAAAAGGTATTGTTAAACACCACAAGCTATTCACCCTCTTGGGTTCTTGCCTGATCCCATCATATCTTCCATACCTAAAAACTCCAAGCTAGCCTTATTTGACCCTAATTGTGAATTCATAATGCAATCTAAATTTGACGTTATTGTTAGAAATAAGATGTGGGATTTAGTTCCCCGACTCTGTGATGCTAATATTATTAGTTTTATGTGGAATTTTCGAAATAAGAAAAATTCTGATGGATCTTTTAAGCATTATACGACTTGTTTTGTAGGTGATGGCAAGTTACATGTTGCAAGTGTAAGTTATGATGAGACTTTCAGCCCTGTGGTGAAGCCCGCTACCATTAGGATAATACTCATCATCACTTTCTCTAAATTCTAGCCCATTCATCAACTGGATGTACATAATGCCTTCTTACATGGTGATCTTCATGAGACTATCTACATGTATCATCCATTGAGTTTTCACGATGATCATCGCCCATATTTTGTTTGTCGCTTGAAGAAGTCACTTTATGGTCTCAAGCAAGTGCCTCGACCATGGTATTAATGCTTTACTAACTATGTCACCACCACTGGTTTCTGCCATAGCACACCAGACCACTCCATTTTATATATCAGCATGGTTTTGACATGGCCTACATCCTTCTATATATGGAAGATATCATCCTTATTACTTCAACTCAAAACCTTCGTAAAACAATCATGTCACTCTTGTCCTCAGATTTTTCGATGAAGTATTTGGGCCCCCTGAGTTACTTTCTAGGTATTGCAGTATCTCGTCATCCTGATGGAATATTTATCAGTCAAAGCAGTTATGCCTCAAACATTATTGAACGTGTTGACATGGTATCCTATAAACTGTTAGCTACTCTTGTTGACACCAAGCAGAAACTGAGAAATTCCTCAAAGACTCCATATGAAGATCCATCTGTATATCTGAGTCTTGCATGGGATTTACATTATCTCACCTTCACTCGACCTGACATATCATATGATGTTCAACAAGTTTGTCTTCACATGGATTAACCTTGCACATAAAACATGATTGCTCTCAAGCGCATTCTGCGCTATGTTCATGGCATCATACATTTTGGGTTACACGTATCACCATCTCCCATTACAAAACGTATCTCTTACACTTGATTGGGGTGAATATCCTGACACCATAAGTTTTACATCTGGCTACTGTGTTTTTCTTGGTGACAACCTCATCTCTCGGTCTTCCAAAAGGCAACCTACTCTCTCTCGTTCCAGTGTTGAGGTTAAATCTAGGGTGTTGTCAATGTTTTCTATGAATTGTGTTAGATTCACAATCTTCTCCTAGAACTCCACTTTCCTTTTCCTCAAGCCATTTTTGATGTATTGTGATAATGTTAGTGACATTTATCCATCTGGTAATTTGTGCAGTATTAGCGCAAATAACATATTGAGATGTCTATTCATTTTGTTCGGGAAAAGGAAGCTCGTGGCCAGACACGTGTTCTTCATATTCTCTCTCGATACCATATTGCAGACATCTTCACCAAAGATTTTTCTCGCATTCTCTTTAATGATTTTCGAATCGGTCTAAACATTCGTAAACCACCCACTTCGACGGTAGAGGTGCAATAAAGTAGAATATTTTATTATAATTATTTTCCTGTAATTATACTATATTATAATTAGATAGTTTAATAAGCATTATAAATAAGTGTATTTATATTTCTTCCACATGAACGAGAAAGGCAGGTTTCCAAAAAACTTACACTAGAAAGTCTAGTAAAACTCAATCATTGCATCAATTAAATTAAATTAATAAAATTAATAAAATCATAAGTGTGATATTCCTTTTCTCCACCTAAAATAATCATTGCATCAATGAATTGTGTTAAAATAGTTTCGTTACAATATGATGAACGGTAAATTTATAAATTATTCATATCCAACCAATTGGTTTAAGAAATAAATATTTAGATTTTTTTTTTCAAAATGTAATCGTTAATTTCATTTACATCATCAATAATTGATCACAAAATAGCATGACATAAAATGACCATTGATGGGTATTCTCTTCCATTTGAGAGGGAGTATTGTGTATATACTTATATTTAAGGGAGAGTGCTAATCAAATGCAATGAAGAAGTTCCAAATTAATTAAAAAAAAGAAGATTGGACACTTTATAAGTAAGAGAACCCACACACTTATCACTGTTAGGGTTAATTCTGAGGAGAAAGCATTCTTTATTTGGGACACATCTTTTGTGACATATCTACCACATATTCACCTAAAACCTTAAGGTAATATAGGTGTGTAGGTTCTCTCACTTATAAAGTATTCTAATCAATGTGAGACTTCTTCCTCATACTTGATTCTCAACACTCCACCTCAAGTGTGAGTCTATACACAATTCTTCCTCTCAAGTGGAAGCTCTTTACACTTGTATCACCGTGGACACCCTCTCAAGTGGAAGCTCTCTGCACTTGTATCACCGTTGACACTCGGAACACCTTCTATCCACCACCTGCGGGAAGTGTTTCGATATAAGTTAGTTGGTCCCTTCACTCGAAACTCAAAAACTCTGATATCACCGTTAGAACCAATTCTGAAGAGGGAGCATTCTTTACTTGAGACACCTTTTATGAGAGACATACTATATATCCACCTAAAATTTTAAATTAATAAGTGGGTAGGTTCTCTTACTTATAAAATATTTTAATCAATGTGAGATTTCTTCCTTATAATTAATTCTGAACAATAATGTTGCATTAAATTATGATATGTAATTTTTTAACATTTACATCAATGAACTCATTAAATTCAAAAGGCAATAGTTTATGAGGAGTTGGAATTTTTGCATATCCATCATTTAATTCTACAAATTTTCTATGTCCAATCCTTAATATTCATCGAAAAGAAAATTTAATTGCTTTAGAGTTGGAAATTAATGAACCATTTTGTAATCATATGTTATTTTGTTAGTTTCAAAAATGTGCAATAATCTCAACTATACTATTTGATGTATTTATTATTGTTTGAAGAAAGTCAAATCTACTAACAGTTGGAATCACAAAATGATTGTCTAAAATTATCACCAAATACTATTAACTTTTTGTTAAATATAATTTATATTAGTAAAATAATTATGGATTGTTGAGATAATTACGAGATATTGAAAATATAATTTATATTATTGAGATAATTATGAGTTGTTAAAATAATTATGGATCGTTGAAAGTATAATTAATGTTGTTGAGATGATTATGGATAGAGATAATTGTTTATCGAAGAAAACTAAAGATTATGATTTTAGATAAATTAAAACCTAATATATATATATATATATATATATATATATATATATATATATATATATATATATATATAAATAACGTATAATATGAAAATAAGTAAGTTATATGGGAATTTGAGAATGTAATAACAACTATTGAATTTATATTTAATGGTTGAGATTTGAATATATTTTTAAAATTTGACTAATGATTTCTCTTTCCTATTAATGACACGTGATTTAGTGAAAATCACAATTTAATCTCAACCTTTCCTTTTTAAATCTGATGGTTCTTATTTATTTTTACATTCTCATATAACTTACTCATATATATATATATATATATATATATATATATATATATATATATATATATATATATATATATATATATATATATATATATAACACTGTAATCAAATGCAATTTGCAAGACATAAATAAGGGAATTATAACTACTATATAGTCGCAGACGTAGGTAACTTAGCTTAACTGCATGAACAAAGCTTTGCGTGTTTTTCTCTACTCTGATCTCTATTCGCGTTACTGTTCTAACAATTGGTATCAAACGATGCTTAATCCTAAAGGTGTGAAATTCAAAGTGACTCAGTTCGACGGAACATGCAACTTCGATTTATGACAAATGAGGATTAAGGATTTGTTGGCTAACAAACTTTATAGAAGGCGCTTCGTGATGAGAAACCGACGAACATCACAACCATTGATTGAATAGGATGAAGAAGGCTGCAGGATTGATAAGACTTTGCATTTCTGATGACGTGATGAATCATATCCTAGACCTCACAACTCCAGATGTCAGGAAAAAAATTGGAAAATCAGTACATATCCAAAATGCTCATGAACAAATTGTTCGTGAAGCAACGTCTTTATAGCCTGAAGATGCGGGAAGCATGCAATTTGCAGGCTCATGTTAACACTTTCAACAACATCCTCGATAATTTAACACAACTTGATGCGAAGGTTGACAATATGGATAAAACTATTATTTTGTTGTGCTCTTTACCAAACTCTTATGATCAAGAATACATGTTTAAATATGTTTATTAATGCTAACAAAATCCTAATAATAAACAAGTTTTGTAAAAAGACACATGAACCTAGTCATGTGATTTTTTGATAGCTAGAATACATCCTTTGTAATCTTTAAGAAAGTTAATTACAAAATTGCCTTCTCTAAAATAATTGTGTTAAAAATCGTCAATTTTTATGTCATTTTAACTCGTAGGTCTTTTTTTAATGGTTAACATGATACTTATGTAATACAACTCTCTAGTATTGGATGATACCAACATTAATCTACTAATTGTGTAACTTCACTTTCGTGGCTTTCAAGACCTTCTTCACCTGACCTAAACAAATTTTGAAATAGATTGTCCATAAGTCAACAATGTTACGTCATGGTATATCTTATTTACATCCATCCAAGAAGTAGACATAGATTTATTGACACTTTGTTTAAGTGAGGTATTTCCAATTTGTTCAAATTCACGATAGTAACCATAGTTTTCTATACCGTGTAAAGATTTCAATAGTTGGATTTCTACCATATATTGAATAAGTATATATATTCTCCAATAAGGTTCACTAGGTGGAATATATATAATCTAAATATTATATTGTTTTTCTATAAAAAAAATACATATATGTGGCATCCTTATTATTGTATTCCAAAATTTACCCTCTCATTTCTCAAAGGACTCTCCTAGATCCTCAGGTTTGCTTCTATCAAGTTGCAAGTTTTGGACTACAATTTTCTAAGAAAGTCATTCACAAGGGTAAAATGGTCAAATGCACACTGAAAAGTCAAACTTTAACTTTTGGATCAAAAATCAAGTTTCAACAATCATATTTCATCAAGAGATGAAATTGGTTCCTCAAGTCAGAAATTGCTTTAAAAAATCAAATTTCTAAGCATTTAGAAAATTTTCTAAGTGTTAAGAGAATATGGTACTTCAGAACTTCTGGGCCAACCTCCGTACAAGTGCAGTCAGAATTTGCAAACATGGTTCAGAACATGACTCGTCAATCAGAACATATATAAACTGTGTTCTTCAACCAGAACATGATTCTTCAGCATATGAAGGCTAGGTTCAACGCTTCGGTCAGAACATCACCCTTCGAGTCTCACTCTGGTCTTCTGCGATCAGAAAATCACCAAATCCCAAAACCTCGTTTAAGCAGCCTGCTGTCCCGCTACAACACAGTCCTGCAACCAACTGCTGATCCAGTCCATACCTTCACTTTCTCAAACCCCATATTTGCACCAAATTAGCATGTAAAAGCTGTGATTAAAAAGAAATGGAACAGTATGCCAAAAAGGTTTAAATACCATTTGTTTTCCCAACTAAAACTACAACAAATTCATCTATAAATAAGTTGCTCCATCACACTTTCAAGGGGTTGGCTATTGGAAAGAGAAAATTATCAAAGAGAGAAAAGAAAACAGTAAAAACATTCGTGAACCTTGATTTCCTAAACAAAACCAAAACCTTTGTTCTTCCCTTTGAATCAAAGAACATAGCATTTTCTCTTCCGTTGTTCTTGCTGACTCCGGAACATCTGAAGGCACTAGCTCAAGTCCCAAACACACGTTCCAGATTCAAGGTAAGTCTTCTTGACTTTGAATCTTTTCATTCAGAATATCATTAAATATGTAAATATCATAGTATTGATGTTGTTCATATCATTGCATAAGTAGAAAAAACTGTGGATCAGAACTTCTTGAGTAAAGCTAGGCTCAGAATTAGAATTAGAACTTCTATGAACTGTTGTGCTTTTATCTTTCTGATTTGTTGTTGTTAAGAACTGAATAAATTGCTGATGAACTGATTGATGTAAGGAAGAAGTTGAAGTGTAACACAAAACTTCTAGGTATTTCTTTCCCAATGTTTTAACACAACACAGAACTTCTGAGTTCTACTCACTATTTTTAACATGCATAGAAATTCTGATTTTCACTCATTATTTTAGCACAACACAGAACTTCTGATTTTCACTCACTGTTTTAGCACAACACATAACATCTGAGTTTTTACTCACTGTTTTAGCACAACACAGAATTTCTGAGTTCTTCTCACTATTTTTAACACGCACATAACTTCTGATTTTTACTCACTGTTTAACAAAAAAAAAACTTCTGACTTTTTGCTCACTTTCTAAACACAACCCTGAACTTTTGTTTTTGTCCTCTAACGTTTCTTTCAGGATTCCATTGACATCAATCCAGAACTTCCGATCACCTCTGATGTTTCTCTCTGAGCTACAACACACAGCATCAGAACTTCTGATCCCCTTTATTTTTGCTTTCAGCAACATGTTGATCCTATTTCTCACTATTTTTCCTTTGTCTCTCTTATTTTTTTAAATCATTTTTAGCATTAAAACTATTTTTATAAAAAGACATCAAAAATATTTTCTTTTATTAAATAATTATTTTCCGTTTAATTTATTAAGACAAAAAACCATTTTCCAAACAAATCCTTTCCTTTTTTTCTTTTCCTTATATTGTATAATTTAATATGGTTGTAATAGATGATTAGGATTTAAATTCTTGCAAATCCCCATTTGTAATTATGTACCCACATCCCTAAATTATGTAATAGCATAGGAATTTACATTTCCATGATTATCGTTTTCAAATATAAATGCTAATAATTAGGGTTTGTATGACAAGACATTAAATAAACAAATAGACAACCCTAATAAAGACTAAATGCATGTAAATCAAACACACTTGCACACTAGCACACTTAGGGTAATCCCACTTTATTGCCTTTAGGAAAATAGTCATGTCTCTCGAATATGGGTGTTTTAGTAAAGACCCTCGATAAAAGATTGTAGTCCCTCGATGACCCTCAATGTTGCCTTCGGTAAACAATCTAGTCCCTAAACAACATTGCTAAAACGTCCCATAGGTTGCCTTTTATGAATATACAAAACCCACACCCGTCCATTCACATCCAATGATGGGACTTCTTACCAAATCAATGGTAAGATAACAACATCTAAAGGAGGAGGAAAAAAGCATTTAAGATCTTTTGAGTAGGTAGGATGCTCCTAGTTGCTCGCTTTCTCACAACAAAAACATTTCATACACCAACACTTCCATTTTGAAACATTTTCAAAAGACAAAGCTTTTTGTACGCGTTCTTATAGAAACGAGAGTCATTACAAAGACACTTTTTAAAATCACTTTCAAAAACACATTCCACCAATACCTCTTTGAACTATTTTTAAAACCAACACTTTGTACGCGTTCTTATAGAAACGAGAGCCATTACAAAGACATTTTCAAAATACTTTCAAAAACCCACACCACAAGCACACTTTCAAACAAAAAGTAAGTGATCTATCAAGAAACTAAGAGCCGTGGATAATTACAGATGAAAAGGGTGCTAATACCTTCCCTTTTCATAACCTACCCCCCGAACTCAAGAAAATATCTCAAAAGGTCTTTCCTGTTCTTTTCAACCTTTCCTTTTGGATAAAAGAAAAGTCGGTGGCGACTCTTGCTATCCGCACAATTGCGATCAAACGCAAAACACCCAAGTCAGTTCTCCCACCGTATTACAAAACGGGCGACTCTACTGGGGAATTAATCTTAAAAGTGGGGTTACCTTAGGGCTAGATCACCTTTACTTGCTTTTTTTTTATTTTGATTTTGCTTGCTTTACATTATGGTTCCTTGTTTGAGTTTGTTTTGATCCTCTACCCGGATCTGGGGCACCTTTTTAGATAAGTAGCAATAGATTGTGGAAATTATATGGTGTAGACCGATATGGTTGAAATAATGGCTACGTTAGTGTGATGCATTTATTGGTACCGATATCCCTTGTGTTGAATCGAGAATATTATGGGGCCTCTGAGCGGCGTCAATAATCACTAACTGACCTTAGAACCTTAATTGAAAAACTTGGCCATTAGGACATAGTGAGATAACCGGTTTCGGTGGAAAGCTGAAAATTGGTTGATACTCGATACTACACTCATTAAGATTGGACTTTTGGGATATCTTGGCCGCAAGAAAAGATTGATTATGCTGAGACAATGCCTAAAAGAAAGGTCAGTGATATTGAGATCCTTTAGAACCTGATTACTATTACTAGGACAGGTTGAGCCAGCTAAACTTCAAGAGGGTACTTACTTATAAGACTCCATGCAAGCCTAAACCTAAGGACTTATTTTCCTTGTCTGTATATGCTTACTTGTACATAACATCATAAACATTATAACATCATACCCATTATCACTAACCATTTCAAGGATTTAGGAATTTATCTTCTTTTTTTTTTGTAGGCCATGAACTCCGTCCGAAGGAACACCATCTGAATCAGCTACGTGAAAGCACACCCTTAGCTCCAAGAATTAGCATCAAGGGTGCCCGGAGATTCTCCTTTTACCAGGAAATATGGTCGACTCCTCAGTTTGGCTACCTCTAATTTCCAAGAGGAGATGATGTGTGTGCTCTTCCAATTCTTTGATCCCATACATCACTGCTTCACCTTTCCTGACTATCAGTTGGTACCTACACTAGAAGAGTTCTCTCTACTATTAGGAGTGCCCGTGCTTGATCAAATATCATTCACCGGTCTAGAGGGGATTTTGAAACCTGAATTCATTGTCGAAGCTTTGCATCTGAAGAGAGCCGACATCATAGAAAATTGGGAGACAAGAAGCAGAGTCAAAGGGTTCCTAGCCAAGTTCCTATTGGAGAAGGCTCGTTCATTCTGGGAAGATATAGATTTTCAAGCCTCTAAAGACGTCCTAGCCCTTCTCATCTACGGTTTGGTTCTATTCCTCAGATCAGACCAATTCATAGATGTAAATGCCATCAAAGTCTTTCTCTCTCGTAATCCTATACCTACCTTGCTGGGGGACATCTTACATTGCTTCCATACACGCACCATGAAGAAAAGAGGTACTCTCTTGTGTTGTATTCCCCTACTCTCTAAGTGGTTCACTTTACACCTACCTCGATCAACATTGAAGAATGGGTAAATATTGACATGGTCTCAAAGGATGATGTCCCTCACCCACTCTGATACTCATTGGTGTTCGAGATCCTTGGAAGATACTTCTATCATTGACTGTTATTGGGAATTCCCTAACGTCCCTCTGCTTGGTATTAGGGGAGGTATCACTTACAACCCTTTCTTAGATTTACGACAGTTTGGGTATTCCCGAAGAGATTGGCCTCATGAGATGCTCATCCAAGGTTTGGTGTTCGACTATGAAAACGATGATCAAGGCTATCATCAGAGGTTTATACGAGCTTGGAGGATGGTAAACAAGGTGGATAGTAGGACATTGGGACACAAGAATTCCATTTCCCTTTAGCCTTACCTTAGGTGGGTACGGGCTCGTGCTCAGAGTCTTGCAATGCCTTACCCCTCTATCCTCCCTGTCATCATAGAGCCTGTGGTTGAAGGAGATGTCTCATACACTGTCCTTCATCCCAACATGCCTCCCTCCCTCGAAGACTTGCAAAAGGATTGGATTCAGCTAAAGGAAGAACGAGACACTTTCGAGGCCCAGTTATATGCGAGTGAAAAGAAGGTCTTGGAGCTTACGAGACAACTTCATGAGGAGCGAAATCTGAATGCTTACATCGCGCCAAAGAGGATGCGTTCAACCTTCTTGTCTTAGGAGTTTATTTTGCCTTATTTCCTCTATTGTAAGCCCAAGGGTCACAGTTATAATCAATTTAAACTTATTAATACTTGATGTTTGCTCCTTTCTTTGTTTTTAACAAATTTAAATTTTCTAAGTCCTTGAAAACATTGCATCCATATACCATGCATCATATCATAACCGGCTTTTCCACACATGTCTCTCATCTGCTTACTGTTTATTTCAATAGAGATGGCTCTATTACAGACTATCAAAGACATTCAAACTCAAAACGCTCAACTTCAAAAAATGTTTTTGAACCTGTCCAAAGGACAAGAAGAGGTGAAAGCACTCCTCACTAGGGGCATGATCATGGGGAATCCTAAAGACAACAAGGATGACCAGTAGGAGCGGCTACAAATTGAAATGGTAACAATGAAGATCCAGATGATGGGACAACTAGTGGGCCAGATGGAGATTATCCAAAACTTAGCTCAGGGACAAGAGGAGCTAAGAACCCTCGTCAACAAACTTCATCAAGTAAGTTGCGACTGCGTGAAGCAAACGGTCGAGATTGGGGATCAAGTCATTATTCAGCCTCCCATGAGACAAGAAACTGGTTTGAGGGAGAGCAAACCTTCCTAAATTGCTGCTACACCACGAGCCCAACAACAACCTCGACAACAATAATAGGGTAATCGGCTTAAACGGGTCCCATCCGATAGGAAGTTTACCAAACTCGACATGCCAATATCGTAAGTTTTGCGACACATGCTGAAGATGAATTTGGTTACATTAAAGGATCCTCCTCAGAATCCTAATACTACTTATCCCCGTTACAATCATGGAGAAAGGTGCGCATATCATTCCAACAGTCTGGGGCACAATACTGATAATTGTTGGACGTTGAAAAACAAGATCCAAGATCTGATCGACGAAGGGGCGTTGGAGTTCACACAAGACGGTCAACTGGAGCTTTTTTATCACCCCTCAAGGGCATCCATATAAAGTGATGTTCTGGGCAAGGAAATTTTTCTGTTTATTCGAATTTTCATTTATAATTTCT
Organism: Vicia faba; assembly: GCA_948472305.1. Classification (NCBI taxonomy): domain Eukaryota; kingdom Viridiplantae; phylum Streptophyta; class Magnoliopsida; order Fabales; family Fabaceae; genus Vicia; species Vicia faba. The sequence continues at coordinate 1,286,843,078 of OX451740.1, read as the reverse complement.
TTGTTTGCTTAAACACTTATCTTTATGTCAGACTTTGGTTACTCTCATTAATGCATTAAATATATTTGTCTTGAATTAATTAATTCATTTTCATTCTATTTAAACTATTCTTTTTTCTACCTTTATAATATTAAATTCTTGTTTCACAAGTTGCAAGCCTTTAGAGGGAGGATGACGAGAACAATGCCATAATCTCATACAGTATGCTTTTGGACAGACCTTGCTAACGATGTACATGCGTTTCTTTCAATTCCTAAACACTGGAGTTATAAGGAGGATAATCCCTAGTCAACCCCTTTGAGCCAAAGAAGTAGGAGTTTTCTTTTTCTCACAAATTGAAACCTTCAATCCAAGCCCGGGGCAGGGTAGTTTCTCAGTTAATTCAAATGCGTGTTCAGTCGCAAACTTTCACTTCGTACACAAAGAATGACACCAAAAACATTCCTCGGTGTTGTACCCCAAAATTTGCCCTCCCATATTTCTCAATACATGTCAAGTGAGGTACTCAAATTGCTCAAGGAAGTCCAAGGGTTGACCAGACAAACTCTCTCCTAAGACAGTCTACCTCAAATTAGGGTTTCATTTTGCATCAAGGGGCTTGAGTCCAAAGGATTCCAAATTATAACCATTGTCCTAATATGTTATCAAGATCATCCATGACAAGTTTCAAGCCTTGTAGAGGAAGTTTGCTCAATCAATGGCTCAAAGGCCTAAAAATCGACTGTGTTAGGTCAAAAGTTAACTGTGGCTCACATACAGTCAAACTTCAAGATTTTTTGGTCAACATCCTCATTTTGAAGTATCATTCATAATTTGATCAAGGTTTGATCACGATTCATCAAGGATTGCTCACAATTCATCAAAACCCAAAAGTTGCTAAATTAGGGTTTTATAGGAAAAGTCAACTCAACTTTGACCAAGCATAACTTTCTCATACTTTATCAAAAATGACCCATCCAAAGCTCATTTTAAATAGGATGCAATTCCCTACAATTCATCTTCATCTCCAAAGTTCAAAATATGCACTCACAAAAAGATATGAATTTTGACATTATAGGTCATTTTGAAAAGTCAGCAAAAACACCTTTTGGATCAAAGCTTGATACATGAACATGAAAGACTCAATTGAGATGAGACCAAAAGGGTTGCTTAGAGGACATCCTAAGCTTTATAAAAAGTCCAAGAACACCACTCTAGGGTCAAAATTGAGAGAGTTATGCATTGACCAAGTTGACATTTTTTGCAAAATTGCCAAAAGTCAAATGTGCTCAAATTTGCATTTTTTGCTAAATGGGCCCAACTTTTTATGCTTGCACTTTAATGATAACATAGTCCACGACCTATGGGACCCTCCATGCTTTATTTATTCATTTATTTTATTTATTTTGATTTTTATTCAGTTAAAATTCAAATAAAATCAAATAAATCCTAATAAATCAGATATTGTGTTTTAGGGATGATTTTTGCATTGAAAGAAGATCCTATATGCTTTCAATTGAGAATCAACTCGTGCAAGGCCAATTTGGTTGGAAAAAGATTGGATTTGAGCAAAATTAGAAAGAAATCATATGCCATGAAAGACTAAATCAAATCTCCATGATGAGCAAGATTGAGGTCGTTTTTGTTGACCTAATAGGTTGTATTACATATACAGAAGCAAGCCAAGGCATAGAGAGAGAGAGAGGTTAAGAAGTCGTGAAAGAGGCAAACAAAACTCAAAAAATTTCAAGAAAAGTGGTGATCCAATTTCCATATTAGAGACCAAATCGTGCTATTCTCACGTTGCCAATAGATTGCTGGACATCCCGGGAGCATATTCCAATCAATTTAAATCCTTTGCACACCTAGAATTGTGAGTTACATGTATCACGATTTGCTTCCAAACTCGTTTTCGTTTTCATCAATTTACACGCCATTTGCATGTTTTGACTGCATATTCTTATTCCTTAACATGTTTGCAAGCTAATCATCATCTTCAATTGTGTTTTTGGTGATTGTATGACAAACTGCCATGGCTAGGGTTTCGTGTTGAGTTTTAGGGCTTTGCAGGATAGGTGAAATTGGACATTGATTCTGGTACCATGAGACTCGTGAGGATGAGGCGAGTTGATTGGTACCAGCCATGGCCATTTATGTTGCTTGTGGAGAGTTTTTGAAATACACAGGGATATACCTATAGTAAGTGTCTGTAGGTAAAAGTTTGCTACCTAAAACGATGGTTTGAGAGGAAGACGACGATGCGTGTCATCCCTTGGTTGGGTGATTTGAATTTAGCGCATTTTGAGTTTCAGTGTTTTGTTTTTATTATATTATAATTGATTTTGATTATATATACAAATAACAAGCGTAGCTCAGTTGGCAAGCAGGGGGTAGAAATATGCATAAGGACCTGGGTTCGATCCCCAGGTCCTAACCTTTCTTCACATTTTTCTTCAATAGGTAATCCAGCGCATAGCAAGTCAAGAAGTTCACCATACACCATCAGGATCTGGCCATCCAATTCATCAACGCCTCAGATCAACATATCACCATTGGAGGACCACCATGTGCCTCAAGTCAACAACAACACTGGATAATGCAAAGTCAAACGGGCCTGGATTCTTTTGGACTCAGAATTCCACAACACCCCCCATAATTGCTAGTACAGGCCCATCACTTTTTTCTTATTTCTTTCCTTTTTATTATTCTATTTAATATTTATTTTATTTTCTTTAATTCACAAATTAATTTATTTTTTCCCCAAAAACATAAAATCAATAATTCACCAAAATTAGGATTAGTTTTTATTTTATCAAAATTAATTTAATTTAGTTCAAATTAGGAAAATTTATTTGTTTTCAAAAATAAAATAAAATAGAAATTAGGTTAACTTTTAACTTTATTTTGCTCTTTTTTCATAAGTAAAAATACAAAAAAATAGGTCTTAGAAAATTAATTAATTTATCTTAATTAAGATTAATTAGAATTAGGCTTTTCCTTTTTAACTTAATAATTTCTTTATTTTCTAAATAAACAAAACAAAACAAAAACATTTTCTTTAACTAATCGCAATTAGGTTTAGGCAAGGGTCAAAATGCTAGTTGCTCCGTGTGATACGGTGGCAGAACCGACTGTTTTGGAAAATGCTGGTTTGCATTTTACGTTTGTGTTCGCAAAATATCGCGGTAAGCAAGAGTCGCCACCGACTTTTATTTTATCCAACTGGAAAGGAAAAAAGCACAAAATAATTCCTTTTTCGAGATTTTGAGTACGGGGGGTAGATTATAGAAAGGGAAGGTGTTAGCACCCTTTTTATCCATGGTTTTCCATGGGCTCTTAGGTACTTGCTCATCATTTAAAATTGCTTGTGTGTGTTTATTTTGAAAAGTTTTGTATTACTTCGTTTTAACCCTTGCTTATGTATTCAAGAGTGTTACGAAGTTGTTTTTGAAAACTTTGTTTGAAAAGTGTAAGTGTAAAAGAGGTTTGATTTTGAGCAAGTACCTACTAGCATCTACCTACTCGAAGAAAGAATTGTTTCTATTCTTGTTTCCTTTAGACAATGCCATCCTACTATTGAGAAATAGGTAGAACCATCGTTGGAGTTGTAAGGGTCAATTTGAAAGGGACGTACGATCACTAAAGCAATGTTAGGATGTTTTAGTAATAACCCTAATGTCTTAAGATCATATTCGAGGAAACATTTCCGAGGCAACATTTCTGAACGGGGCATTTTGATCTTTTGTTTAGACAAGAGGGAAACCACTAAGACACCCTATACTTAATGACCGTTTACCGAAGGCAACTGAAGTGGGAGTATACCCTAGGAGTGCGCACGTGCGAATGATTTGATTTCAGTTATTATCTTTTCACATTTAGGGTTTGCTAGCCATTTTAAAATTAACATGCAGTCTTGTCATACAATCCTATTAACATACATCTAACAGTTAATATTTGCGAGAATTAAAATGCGAGAAATAAAAACTACGCTATTACAAGGCTTCGGGGTAGGGATTACATAGCCAAAAAAACCCGTAAAACTATAAATAAAAGAAAATCCTAATTAAACTATTACATACCGTGAGCAGTTACATTAATATCGCAAAAATAATAAAATAAAAAGCGCGCGCGATGAATTAAATGAAAAGAAATTAGGGTTTTGACCCCATCTAAACCTAATTACAACTTAAAAAGAAAAATCATTATTTTTGTTGTTTTTAATTGTTTTGAGAAAATAAGATTTTAATTGAATAAATAAAAACCTAATCACTAATTAATTTAAAATTTAAGAAGAAATAATTAAATCAACTTATTTTTGTATTTTTGTTTTATTGAAAAGAAATAAAAATTAAATCACATGTTAACCCTAATTTTTTCTAATTGATTTTAAATACATGAAAAAGTTAGAATTAATCCTAAATTAAATTAAACTAATATTAAATTAAATTTGATAAAATAATAATAAAACCTAATTCTAAATTTGTGAAAATTGATTTTATGATTTTTTTGTGAAAAAAGAAATTATTTTGTTAGAAAATAAATTAACTAATTGAATTAAATAAAAGAGAAAAAAAAGAAAGAAATAAGAATGGGCCTGGTTGTTGCTAGCAGGAAGGGGGGCTGAGACTTGCAACTCTGAGCCCAATAGCACTGGGCCTGCTTTGACTTTTCTAATCTCATGTTGCTTGCTTGACTGGGCGTATGGTAGGCCCTCATATGAGAAGCCTTGGATCTGGCATATTGATGATCTGATGGCTGGGATATTGATGACGTATGGTGGGCACATGGGAGGCTAACATACCTGATTATACAAAGAAAAACAATAGAAAGCAAAGTTGGGACCTGGGGATCGAACCCAGGTCCCTGAGCATAATCACCCTGCGCGCTTACCAGCTGAGCTGGTTGTGTTAGTTGTATAACTAATAACAAAATAATATTATATGATAAACAATAAAGTTAAACTCTGAAACACGCGCAGATTTGAATGGGCAAGTCATGGAGTGACACGTTACCCTTCTTCTTCCTCCCACCATTGCTAAAAGTTCTTTGACTTTTACCTACGGTCACCTGGATATAGGTATAACCCCGTGCCTTTCCAGAATCCTATTCAAGCATGATAAATGCAAAATAATGGTACCAATCAACTCGTTGCAACCTCACAAGCATCATGGTACCACTATCCATGGCCAATTGTCCCTGAACAGAAAAACCCTAAAAACGAAGCAAGAACCCTAACTATGGCATCTTGCTGTATAGTCAACAAAAACTCAATTAAATATGATCATTAGCTTGCAAACATCATAAGGTTTCAGAATATATCAATGAATCATGTTAAAGATGCCAGAATGATCGTATTCGATTTCAAAAAGTATGGAAACCGCGTGACACTTATAGTGCGATTCTGGGTATGAGGAAGCTTATTAATGATTGAATCTTGATCCTTGGATGTCCAGCAAGCGATTGGGATCACTAGAATGCTTTTAATTGATCTGGTATGTGGAAATCAGTTTGCCACTTTTCTCCAATTTTGTGAAACTTGCTTTCTCTTTTACACGCCTCCAATCTTCTTGTTTTTGATCTGCAAATGTTCCTTATGTACCCTAGAACGAATTAGGGTTGTGTGATACGGTGGCCAGAACCGGGACGTGTTTCCCTCTTTTTTAGGGATTTGTTGGTTTGTGTTTTGCATTTGTGTTCGCAAAATGTCGCGGTAAGCAAGAGTCGCCACCGACTTTTATTTTATCCAATAAGGAAAGGAAAAAAGCACAAAAAATTCCTTTTTTGAGATATTTCTGAGTACGGGGGGTAGATTATAGAAAGGGGAGGTATTAGCACCCTTTCTATCCACAGTTATCTACGGGCTCTTAGGTACTTGCTCATCATTTTCAAAATTATTTTCTTTGTGTTTGTGGGTTTGAAAAAATGTTTTTGTTTTAACTTCAATTTAACTCTTGCTTCTGTCCTCAAGAGTGTAATAAAGTGTTTTTGAAAACTTTATTTGAAAAGGAGTGTAAGTGAAAAAATTTGTTTTTTTTGGATGAGCTAGTATCTAAGAACTATCTACCTACTCGAAAAAGGAATCGTTCTATGCTAATTTCCTTTAGACAATGCTATCCCACTATTAGTGAGTAGGTAGTATCATCGTTGGAGTTTGAGGGTCAATTCGAATGAGGGACATACGTTCACTAAAGCAATGTTAGGACGCCTTAGCGGTAACCCTAATGTCTTAGATCATTTGTTTGAGGCAACAATATCCGAGGCAACCGTTTCGAGGCAACTATGATCTTTTAGACAAGAGGACGACCTCTAAAACGACCTATACTCAATGACCGTGTACGAAGGTAACCAAGTGGGGTGTACCCTAAGAGTGCGCATGTGCGAGTGTGTTGTTTTCAGTTATTTTTATCTTTGCACATGTTAAGGGTGGTCTAATTTGATTTTAAGATTAAACATCCAGTCTTGTCATGCAAACCCTATTATCAAACATCTAACAGTTGTAATTTGCGGAATTAAAATGCGGAAATTAAATTACAAGGCGTCGGGTATTTACATCGCCAAAAGCAACCCTTTGAAAAATAAAATAAAATAAAATAAAGCGGTAAATAAATAAAATGTCCTAATTATCTATTACATACCGGAAACAGATACATCAATATGGATAAAGAAAAGTAAATCGCAATGCGAAATTAAATCGGATGCACAATTAGGGTTTTAACCCTTTTAAAAGAAAATATATATTTTTGTTATTTTTATTTTAAGAAAAGAAATTAAATCCTAAATTAAAATCTAAATTAATTATTAAATTAATTGATGAGAAATAATAAATGACATATTTTTTGGAATTTTTGTTAATTTAAGAAAGAAAATAAAATTAATTAAATGAAATAAAACCTAATGATTTCTAATTAATTATAAATATTTGCAAAAATAAGTTAAGGTTATTCTTGAATTAAAAACCTAATTAATTAATTAAAATTTATTAAAGAAAAAATAAAGTTCTGAATTTTTATTGGACAAAATGATATTTTTGTGATTTTTTTAATAAAAAGAAAAATTAATTAATGGTTAATAATTAATTAAACAGAATTAAATTAAAAAAAATGAAATATAAAGAAAAGAGAGAGTGGGCCTGGTTTGGGGGTGCAGGAAGCATTTTTGTAGGCACAATTGCTGCTGGTCCGTTTGGACTTTTGTGATTCCATGCTCATGCGTTGACTTGCTTAGGATGGACCTTCAATATCTGACCACCAGATCTGGCCCTTTGGCCATTTGGCGCTTGGATGGTGAGGGAGTATGATGGAGATCTGGCCTGTGCACGCACCTAATCGCCTGAAAGGAATTGAAAAAATGCAAATTGCTGGAGGCAGGGATAGAACCCCTGACCTCCAGCCTTTGGGTCTTTAAGCGCCTATGTGGCCACCACTGGGGCGTGTTGCTTTGTTTGTTATAATAATAATAACATAATATAATATATACAAACAAAATCAAATGCCAGAAAACAAAAAAAAACGCGCAATCGTTTGAATGGCCCAATGGGAACGTGACACGAGTTCGTCCCTGTCCTCCCAGCACTGTAAATTTACCTTTGAATTTTTATCCGCAGCTAAAAGCGCAACTTCGATCCAAAATTCTCCTCAGGCTATGAAAATGAGTTCTAAGGCTAGGGTTGTGTTCGTCTCAACCTCCTGGATGCAACCATGTCCAATATGATGGCCAATTATCCATGAAACAGAAAACCCCAAAAACAAAGGACGAAACCCTAATAATGGTGGGTCTCGTTACAGGTCACGAAAACGCAATTAAATGATACCAAATGCTTGCAAATGGTTTATAGATTCAGAATATGCTTTCAATTCATATCAACCATGCTTGAATTGAGAAATACGAAATCAAGAACAGGGCCATGTTACGAAGGACTTACAACGCGTATGAGGGCCTGAGAATGCCTGGTTAGGATTGGGTTAGCTTGTGAGCGTTGCCAGGAAGCGATTGAGATACGTCTCAAGTATTGAAAATGTCTCTAACCTTGATTTTAAAGTCACACTTTTTTTGTTGTGTTTTTTGCAAAATTGGTTCTGCCTCCACAAGCGATCTCTAACCCTTATTCTCATGCTTTTGCTTGCTTATGTAATGTGCATTGTATTAGGGTAACAAACTTTGTCCAAATCTTGCCCTATCAATGCTCTTGAATTTGATTTGATTTGCCTTTACAATCTTGCCAAATTTGATCCAAATCATATCTTTTTGTGCATAATTACCTTGACACGAATTTGATTGCAATGCTAGCTGTGATCAAAGCCTAAAACAACCAGAAAATCATTAGTTATCAATGCCTTAGATTTTATGTGATTTTATTTGATTTAAAATGAATTAATTCAAATAAAAATCAAATTAAATAATAAAAATGAGATATGGACACATGGCCAATGATAGAGCACGTGGGCAACAATGCAAACTCAAAACAAGTGAAAAAGAATGGGCCCATTTGGCAAAATTTGAAGTTTTGTGGATAGTTGACTTTTGGCAATTTTGCAAAAAAGTACAACTTCAACAATGCATAACTTATTCAATTTTGAACTTTTGGAGGTGTTATGGGACTTTTTAGAAAGCTTGATATGTCCTATAACCAACCCATTTTGTCTCATTTCATTTTAATATTCCATTATCAAGTTAGAAGCTTTGACAAAAAAGGTGTTTTTGTTGACTTTCAAAAATGACCTATAATGTCAAAATTTATAACTTCTTGTGAGTGCATTTTTTGAACTTGGGGTATGAAGATGTATTGTAGGTAATTGAAACATATTCAAAATTAGATTTTGATGGGTCATTTCTCATAAAGTATGAGAAATTTATGCTTGGTCAAAGTTGGGTTGACTTTTCCTACAAAACCCTAATTTAGCAACTTTTGAATCTTGATGAATTTTGAGCAATCCTTGATGAATCATGATCAACCCTTGATCAAATGATGAAATATACTTTAAAATGATAATGTTGACAAAAAATCTTTAAGTTTGACTGTATTTGGGTCACAGTTGACTTTTGCCCTAGCACATTCGATTTTTGGACATTTGAGCAATTGAGTGAGCAAACTTCCTCTGCAAGGCTTGAAATTTGACATGGATGATCTTGAGAACATATTAGGACATTGGTGAGCACTTGAGGTCATTTGGAATCAAGGATCTTGATGCAATACCAAACCCTAATTTGGGGTAGACTGCCTTAGGAGATAGCTTGTCTGGTCAATTCTTGAGCAACCTGGAGATTTTTCTTGTAATGTTTTGAGAAATATGGGAGGGAAAATTTTAGGGTACAACAGCTGACCCTGTTCAATCTTCTTAAACCTGAGGATATAGATTGGCTTTTATGCCTTTCGTGATCTAAAGGTGGAAGATGATTTAACACTAGAGTGCCCAGAAATTTGCACTCGCATGAAGTGGTAATCAGCCTTATGACGTCGGGAATGGGCTTATAGATGCCATTTGGAGATTGCCAACCGGAGGATGGGCTTAGAGATGCCATATGAAGGAGTGTCGATCGCATAAGAGATTCCTTAGCGAGAGCTTGTATACCTGTTATTTGAGAAAGATTCCGCTGGGGAAGTCTGATTTTTTTGTTGAGATTTAGGAACTTGCCTGTACTTCAACTGAGAGAACATCTCTACCGAGTTTTAAGAACTTGTCCGTAATTTAACCGAGGGGAAAAATCTTCATGGATATTTAAGAACTTGTCTATACTTCGACAGAGGAACACTGTCGAGATTTAGGACCTTGTCTGTACTTCAACTGAGAAAATTTCTCTGTTGAGATTTAAGAACTTGTCAGTAATTCGACTGGAGGGAAACATCTTCACCGAGATTTAAGAACTCGCCCGTAATTCAACTGAGAAAACTCTGCTGAGATTTAGGAACTTGTCTGTAATTCAACGGAGGAACATTATCGAGATTTAGGACCTTGTCTGTACTTCAACTGAGAAAATTTCTCTGTTGAGATTTAAGAACTTGTTAGTAAATCGACTGGAGGGAAACATCTTCCTCGAGATTTAAGAACTCGCCCATAATTCAACTGAGAAAACTCTGCTGAGATTTAGGACCTCGTCTGTAATTTAACGAAGGAATTTTGTCGAGATTTAGGACCTTGTCTGTAATTCAACTGAGAAAAACTCTGTTGAGATTTAAGAACTCGTCAGTAATTCGACTGTAGGGAAACATCTTCATCGAGATTTAAGAACTCGCCCTTAATTTAACTGAGAAAACTCTGCTGAGATTTAGGAACTCGTCTGTAATTCGACGGAGGAACTTTATCGAGATTTAGGACCTTGTCTGTAATTCAACTGAGAAAAACTCTGTTGAGATTTAAGAACTTGTCAGTAATTCGACTGGAGGGAAACATCTTCATCGAGATTTAAGAACTCACCCGTAATTCAACTGAGAAAACTCTGCTGAGATTTAGGAACTCGTCTGTAATTCGACAGAGGAACTTTATCGAGATTCAGGACCTTGTCTGTAATTCAACTGAGAAAAAACTCTGCTGAGATTTAAGAACTTGTCAGTAATTCGACTTGAATAAAAGCTTCATAGCTTTGAATTTTATGAGAATTTAACCGCATCCTTCCTGAAAGGTAAAGGTCAGTTGTATGTAATGCATGATATGTATCAGGCGATGATGTTCTCAAAATAAATGAGATTGTGTTGTATGATGCGTATATGCATGTGTCATGATGCATGGAAGTGTAGTGTTTTTAGCTGGGGAAAATAAATCCCGGATAGCTGCTGGAGAACAAAGTTGAATTCTTCGTTTCCGCTGGAGATAGAGAATGAAGATGATTATGAGAATAAACCTGCAGGAGAGGATAACTCCGTTGGGGAATAAACTGATGAGGAGATTACTCTGTGGGGAGGGGATGCCCTGTTGAGGATTCCACTGATAAATTCCGCTGGGGACGAATTATCGTTGCTGGTGATACTGAACTTTGTTGGGGATTGAATTCCTGTTTGTGAAAGGGAAGAACTCCGCTGGGGATGATCTTCAGTTGCGACTTCACTGGGGATAACCTTTTAGGCTCTACTGGGGATAACCTTCCAAAGTCTACTGGGGATGATTCTCCAAACTTTACTGGGGAAGATTTTTCAGACTGCGCCGGGGAGAATTTTCAACCTACACTGGGGATATTTTATACTCCGCCGGGGATAATAAGACTTTTCAGTGTTGATGGTAGATAAACTCTGCTTGGGGAGAATATTACCGATTCATTTGCGGCTGTAAGTCTCAACTGGGGAGAGTTAACATTACTGTCTCTTCTTACTCTGCGGGGAGTGAATGCACCTTGGCCATATTCTTCAGCTGAATTTAACCTTGTACCTGGTGGACAGAGCAACTGCAAAGCTTGGACAATTCTTATTTACCCCTGTTTCCGATATTACAAGTAATCATATTTTGTTTTGCATGTAAATATTCATGAGCAGCAATTAATGTCAAATGCATATGTAAAAAATGAACATTGGACGTTCTTTGCAAAACAAAACAGATAAATGAAAAACAGTTTGAAATTTCTTTGAAGATGAGTTGTATTAATTTTGAAGTTTGGCCTGTAAATAGGCGTTTTTTGTACAAGAGGCTGACGTCCTAATAAGAGAACGCCGTCGAACAATAGAGTTTATACAATTTGTAAAAAATTAAACAAAACATCTATGTGAACAATCCCACTGGGTTCCAACTCTGCTATTGCCCTTATGTCTTCGAGCATCTCATCACTTTGCTACTTGGTTGAAGGTAGATCAGATTGATTAGTGCTGTCTGAGCTTGATAGTTGATACCGAAGTCTGGTTGCAAGGTGATCCAATGAGACATAGTGTTACGCTTTGATCCCTAACTTTTGCCTGGACCGCCCTTTCGGGTTTTCAGTCCACCGGGATACCCTTTTTTTGCCCAAGCCGCCTTTTTAGGTTTTCGACTTACCGGGTGTACAAATTTTTTTATTTTCATCCCTTATTTTTGCCCGAACCCTTTTGGTTCGCCGGGAAGCCCTTATTTTTTCCTAGGCTAGTCAACCTAGTGGGTCTTTGATTATGCGTAGTATCTTTTCACTATGTCTGCATTGAAGGGGTGAGGAAGGTCGTCACCATCCATGGTGGTTAGAATCATAACTCCTCCTGAGAAAATATTCTTAACCACAAATGGCCCTTCCTAGGTAGGGGCCCATTTGCCCCTAGGATCACCTTGAGGTAAGATAATGCGCTTGATCACCAGATCCCCAACTTGATACTCTTGTCGTCTGACTTTCTTATTAAATGCCTTGATCATCCGTTTTGGTACGTCTGACCATGACAAATAGCGATAAGTCTCTTCTCGTTGATTAAGTTCAGCTGATCCAGTCGGGTCTGAATCCATTCATCTTCGCTCAAACCTGCATCCTTCATAATCCAAAGAGAGGGTATCTGAACTTCAATGGGCAAGACGGCATCCATGCCATATACCAAGGAATAGGGTGTTGCCCTTGTTGACGTCCGTGCTGAGGTACGGTACCCATGAAGAGCAAATGGTAACATCTCGTGCCAATCTTTGTATGTCACCGTCATCTTCTGCACAATCTTCTTAATATTCTTATTAGCCGCTTCTACAGCCCCATTCATCTTCGGCCGGTAGGGAGAAGAGTTGTGATGTTGTATCTTGAACTGCTTGCAGAGTTCGGTGATCATCTTGTTATTGAGATTTGTACCATTGTCTGTAATGATCCTCTTTAGTACACCATATCGACAAATCAGATTGTGCCGAATGAACCGCACCACGATGTTCTTGGTTATTGTAGCAAAGGAAGCTGCTTCAACCCACTTTGTAAAGTAATCAATAGCTACCAAGATGAAACGATGCCCGTTAGATGCCGTAGGTCTGATCTCGCCGATCATGTTGATGCCCCACATTGCAAAAGGCCAAGGAGCTGTCAAGACGTTCAGAGGTACTGGAGGTATGTGCATCTTATCTGCATAGACTTGGCATTTGTGACAGGTCCGAGAATGCTGATAACAGTCGGATTCCATTGTGGACCAATAATATCCTGCCCGAAGGATTTTCTTTGCCATGGTGTGTCCACTGGAATGAGTCCCGAAGGTACCTTCATGTAACTCTATCATGATCCTTTCTGCTTTGTTCTTATCCACACAATGTAGTAAGGTCGAATCATGGTTACGCTTGTAAAGGATGTCATTACTGATGAAGAACTTCACCGCGAACCTCCTCAGAAACTTCTTGTCACTAACAGATGCACCCTCGGGGTATTCCTGAGCCTCAAGATACCTCTTCACCTCATGAAACCAGGGTTTATCTGCTACCTCTTCAGTCTCAATGTCGCAGTAATGTGTAGGTTCGTCCAACCTTTCAATGATAATCCGGGGAGCCTCTTTGTCCCAATTGACTTTGAACATAGAAGACATCGTAGCCAGCGCGTCCGCCAACTGATTCTCCTATCTTGGGAAGTGTTCAAAGGTTATCTCGTCGAAATGTGGGAGCAACGTCAAAACATACTCCTTGTAAGGAATAAGATTAGGGTGTTTCGTATCCCACTCGCCTTTGATCTGACTGATCACGAGAGCGGAATCTCCGAAGACACTCAGAAACTTAATCCTTAGGTTAATTGCTGCTCGAAGACCCATAATGCACGCCTCATACTCCGCCATGTTGTTGGTGCAGTTGAAACATAGTCGGGCAGTAAATGGAGTATGAGAGCCTTTAGGAGATATGATCACGACGCTAATGCCATTACCCAAAGCGTTTGAAGCTCCATCAAAGTACATAGACCATCAGGATCCCTCCTCAGGTCCTTCATCCGGTCCAAGTGTCTCACATTCAGTCACTATCATGATATTCTCATCCGGGAATTCAAAGTTCATAGACTGGTAATCATCCACTGCCTGATGTGCCAGATGATCTGCCAAAACACTTCACTTGATTGCTTTTTGGGTCATATATTAGATGTCATACTCAGTCAAGATCATCTACCATCTTGCTATTCTTCCGGACAAGGCATGCTTCTCGAAGATATACTTGATTGGGTCCATCTTTGATATCAACAGAGTAGTGTGAGTCAGCATATACTGTCTCAGCCGGCGAGCAGCCCATGCCAAAACGCAGCAAGTTTTCTCAAGAAACGAGTATCGGGTCTCGTAGTCGGTAAACTTTTTGCTAAGGTAATAAATAGCATGCTCTTTTCGGCCAGACTCGTCATGCTGCCCCAGCACGCACCTCATTGAATTATCGAGTACTGTCAAGTATAAGATTAAAGGTCTCCCTTCAACTTGAGGCATCAGAATAGGTGGCTCTTGGAGATACTCTTTAATCCTTTTGAAAGCGGCCTGGCATTCATCGTTCCATCTTACCACTTGATCTTTCTTCAGTAGCTTGAAGATTGGTTCACAAGTAGCAGTCAGGTGTGAGATGAATCGAGCAATGTAGTTCAGACGTCCCAGAAAGCCTCTGACTTCTTTTTCTGTTTGGGGAGCTGGCATTTCCTGTATAGCTTTCACCTTTGCAGGATCCACTTGAATACCTTTGTCACTTACAATGAAACCCAGCAGCTTACCAGATCTCACCCCAAAGGTGCACTTGTTCGGGTTTAACCTCAGCTTGTACAACTTCAACCTGTCAAATAACTTCTGAAGATGGTCCAAATGTTCTTCCTCGGTCTGAGATCTTGCAATCATGTCATCGACATATACCTCAATATCATGATGGATCATGTCATGGAACAAAGCGACCATGGCACGTTGATATGTTGCCCCAGAATTCTTCAATCCAAAAGGCATAACTTTGTAGCAAAAGGTACCCCATTGAGTAACAAAGGTTGTCTTCTCCATGTCTTCGGGAGCCATCTTAATCTGATTATAACCGGAGAAACCATCCATGAAGGAGAAAACCTTATGCTGAGCGGTGTTGTCAACCAGAATGTTGATATGAGGCAGAGGGAAATCATCCTTGGGACTCGCCCTGTTCAGATCCCTATAGTCAACACACATTCAAACTTTACCATCCTTCTTCGGCACAGGAACCGCGTTGACAACCCACTGCGGGTAAGAAGTAACTGCTAGAAAATCAGCGTCAAACTGTTTCATCACTTCGGCCTTGATTTTCTCAGACATCTCTGGGCGCATTCGGCGAACTTTCTGTCTCACTGGAAGACAGTCTTCCTTGGTAGGCAGGCGGTGAACCACAATATCGATATCCAACCCAGGTATATCTTCATAAGACCAGGCAAAGATCTCAACGTAGTCACACATCATCTGAATTAACCGTTGCTTGACACTAGGCTCCAGATTTTCACCGATCTTGACCTCTTTTTTGTCTGCCTCTGTACCCAGATTTACTGATTCCACTGGCTCTTCGTGCGGTTGTATGGCCCTCTCTTCCTGAAGCAACAGTCTAGCAAGTTCACCAGGCACTTCACAATCATCTTCACCTTCGTCTTCGTCTAAGTTGATTGGACTTTCGAAGTCATAACTGGCAGTAGCAGAGTCGTTATCAGTGGGATCCAGAGTGGATGTAGACCTGTATATGTGAGTGTGTGTAAAATAGCTGTTTTACAATATATAACAAAAGAAAAACAAGGCGCGCAATATTTGAAATGCAAGAAACGTCCAATGCTTTTATTAATGATATATGAAAATGACACACATAAAACCCTCACAAACAAAGCCACGGTGTCTCGGGTAAGACACCGGGCCATAGAGTTCAAAAATTGTCTGTTACAAATTCAAAACAAAAGTCTCATTACTGGGTAATAAAATAAATTGGGACGAAGTCCTTTGCCGTCCAATTGCTTAGTCCGCCATCAGTAGTTTGGTATATCCAGCTGTCAAACTCAAACTCTTCAACATCGTCTTCAATGGCATTCACTCCTGAATTGCTGATAAACAGGGGAGGTCCTCCGATCCGTGCGCGCCGAACAACCCTTTGAGCTTCTGCAGTGAAACCCAAACCAAACTTGTTAGTCTTATGTGCAAAATCAGGGAGTTGGCCCCAATTTGCACACCCACCTTTCTCAACAACAGCCCGGGCATCCTTGAGGGATGCCATCTTCATTGGAGGATCTTCAGTAACAGTTTCAGTTGATGCTAGCGTTTGGGGAACTTCTTCAAAATGCTGAAACGGGGTCTCAATGAACTCCCCATCCATTTCTACATATCGGAAAGAGTTGAGGTGGCTCACCATGTACTCCTCTTCTCCTCGTACCGTAACAATTTTCCCTTTGACTGGGTATTTCAGCATCTGGTGGAGCGTAGAAGTTACTGCCCCAGCTTTGTGGATCCATGGGCGACCCAACAAACAAGAATAAGATGGCCGAATGTCCATCACATAGAATGTAGACGCGAAAACCTGAGAACCAACCTTCACTGGAATATCCACTTCTCCATGAACCATTCTCTTGGACCCGTCAAAGGCCCTAACAACAATGTTACTCGGCTTCAACTCTAAACCTTCACAGTCTAACCGGTCTAGAGCTTTCTTGGGTAACACATTCAACGATGACCTAGTATCCACCAATACGTGAGCTAGAGTAGTGCCCCTGCATTCAATGGAGACATGAAGGGCGTCATTGTGATTCTTCCCCTTAGCAATCAAGTCTGCGTCGGAGAAACCCAACCCATTATCTGCTGTCAGACTAGCCATGCAATATTTAAACTGATCAACTGATGTCTCCTGCGGCACATGCGCAGTCTTCAGGAATGCAATCAGAGCTTTAGCATGGGCCTATGAACACAATAATAAGGACATCATAGAGATCTTCGATGGGGTTTGCCCCAGCTGTTCGACTACATTATAGTCACTTTTCTTGATGATCTTTAAAATCTCCTCTATCTCCTGTCTAGAGGCTTCAACAGTAATCTTCTTCGGTGCCTCCGTCCGGGCAGGCTCACCGGTGGTCCCTTTGCCCCGAGTGTCAGATGACTCAGCAACAGGGGTAAGAATGGGAACTTGAACAGGAACAATAGCAGGTGTACTGGAAGGCGTAATAACAACAGGCTTCCGAACAGTTGGTGGAGAGATCTCAGGGGAGAAAAGTCTTCTGCTGCGGGTGACTTTACTAGATCCAACAATGTGGCTGATGTTAGTATCGGTCTCTTCAGTACTCAAGTCTTGATTAACCCCGTGATAATACACGTCAGCCCCGTAGTGCCATGGGATAACTTTATCTGATGTATAAGGGATAGGCCTAGGAATGGTAATGATCAACAAAGTGATTCTTGGAATAGATGTAATTCTAATAGGCTTTCTCGAGGAAGGCTTGGAAGAATTGTCGAAAATGGTGATTATAACAACTTCTTCAGTTGGAACCAAAGGAACAAAATTCTTCTCAAACAGAATTTCTTTATTATCCATCAGGCGTTGGACACCTGACTTCAAAAGATGGCAACCAGTAGGTAGGACGACACACAGATGGCAACCTTCGCCACAGCCTGGAAATAAACCGGCTAACAGAAGGTTCTTCTTCACAGTCATCAATGGAGTAGCAATGTCTTTCACAGAAACCACAAACGAGTCTTCATCTATAGCATTTACTCCATGCTTGGGCATATGAGCAGTCATAACATTAGGCCTTTCAGGCGCTTTGAACTCAATCTCCTTAGCATCAATCAAGTCCTGTACCTTATTCTTCAAAACCCAACAATCATTCGTATCATGCCCCGGGCTATCGGAGTGAAAAGCACAACGGGCGTTTGGATTATACATCGGTGATGTTGTATTGGGATTCTTCGGGGCTTCCTTCAGAATCACCAAGTTGGTCTTTAATAACTGTGGCAGAATTTGAGACAAAGTCATGTTGAGCTGAGTGAATTGTCTTCTCGGCCTCTCGGCCCTTGGCTGATTGTTGCACTGAGGAGCAACAACATGTCTTGATATAACAACCGCATTGACTGCTTGGCGGCGCTCAGGTCTATTCTGGATCTTTGAACTGTAAACTGCACCGAACTCCTTCTTAAAAGGCTTTTTTTTGATACCTGACGAAGCACCCTTTTGTATTTTACCGCTCTTGATACCGGCTTCAATTCTTTCCCCAGTCATAATCAACTCAGTAAACCCGGACGATGAACTTCCAATCAGATGGTTGAAATACGGACCAGACAAGGTCCCCAGAAACATATCCACTAACTCCCTGTCAGCCAAAGGGGGTTGTACTCTTCCCGCAAGGTCCCTCCACTTCTGAGCATAGTCTTTGAAACCTTCGCTTGCACCCATAGACCTACCCTGAAGTTGGGTACGAATGGGAGAGAGGTCGGCATTATATTGGTACTGCTTGTAGAAAGAAGCAGCCAAGTCCTCCCAATTACGGACACTAGCTCCTTCCAGCTGGTAAAACCATTCAAGCTGAGTCCCTAAAAGACTGTCTTGAAAGAAGTGGATCCAGAGGTTCTTGTCAGCGGTGTATGGCTGAATCTTTCTAACATACGAACGGAGGTGCAGCTTTGGGCAGAAGACCCCGTCGTATTTAGCAAAGACTGGTGCTTTAAACTTGTGGGGAATCACCACCCCAAATGACAAACCCAAATCTCCAAATTCTAGACCAGGGAATTTCTGGACCTCCATTGCGCTCAATCGGTCTTCAAGCTGTTTATACCTATCCTCAGCCGGAGGATACTGGTCTTCGTCAAAGTCAGTCTCATGATCAAATACCACAGGGCTAGGAACCCTCCTTTCTTCTTGGTTCTCTCCCCTTCCAGATGAGTGAGATAAGTCAACATCCTGCAAATTGTTCCCGAACCTACGACCCATATTCAGGAAGACCGTCTTCTTCTTCTTCTTCTTCTTCTTCTTCTTCTTATCCTTTAAGATAAGAGTCTTCAGATCTTGCTGACCCTTAGCCAAATTCATGAACATTTCCTGGAACTGAGTGTTTTGAGCTTGTAGAGCCTTGATAGCTTGATCAGTTGATGTTTCAGCAGACATGATGTGCTGAAATAAACAGCGAAGAAGATAAGAGACCTGTAATGGGTACCTGTAATGAGGTTCATGGAATGAAATGCGTATGATATGATTTCAAAGATGTCGAGAGATTCAAATTCGTAAACCAAAATGAAACACACTTTTATTAGATAAAAAACCTGAAATAATGTTTGACAAATGCCTTTAAGGCGTTACAAAAGGAAATACTGAAAAGTAAATCAAAACTAGAAATAACAAAAGACATCAGCGCTCCCATGGTCGTTTCCCTTTGGTGCTGACATAGTCGTTGAGCATCTTCTCATTCTCCAGCTGTCTTGTAAGCTTTAGAATCTTCCGCTCTTGCTCGTGATACTTTTCTCTGTAAGTATCCCGCTCTTCTCTTAGCTGCATCCAAGACCTCTTTAATGCCCCAATGTCAGTAGGCATGTATGGATGGAGGATGGTAGGAGGAACCCCTTCTTCATCAGCAATCTCAACAATCACAGGCAAGACAGCTTCGTACAACATTCCCAACTTTTGGGCACGAATTCGAACCCATCGGAGGTATGGTTCCATCGGAAGAGAGGTCTTCATCCCTAACTCGTGCGGATCAGACCTGTAAACCCTATCCCAAGCTCGTATGAACCTGCGGCGATGCTCGTCACTATCCCCTTAGAAGTCAAAGACAATGCTCGGCATTAGCAAATCATGAGGTCCGTCCCTCCTAGCTCGCCCAAACTGACGTAAGGCCAGACAAGGATTATAGGTGATCCCTCCTCGAACTCCAAGTAGTGGAATATTGGGGTATTCCCCACAGCGATCAATAACAACCACTTCTTCCATGTCTTTAGTGCTCCAGATAATATCAGTGTGAGCAAGAGACATAATTTTGTAGGCCCAACTCATGCCTTCCTTGTTCTTCAAAACTGATTTGGGGAGGTGAGAAATAAACCACCTCGCCAGCAATGGTGCACAACACATAAGGGTTCCCCGCTTCCGAGCAGTACGGGCATAAAGAGAGTGCAGAATGTCACCCAAGAGAGTGGGCACAGGATTACGGGATGTGAAAATCTTCACCGCATTCACGTCGACGAAAGAATCTGAGTTAGGAAACAACACCAAATCATATATGAGAAGAGCCAGAATGTCTTCAAATGCCTGAAAGTCTAGATTGTCCCAGAACTAATTAGCCCGATCAACCAAGAATTTAGCCAAGAATCCTTTTGTCCCGCTTCTAGTCTCCCAATTAGACATTACCTCAGCCTTTGTCAGATGGAGGGCTGAAGCAATCTCTTCCGGCCTAAGGACTTTCTCTCAACCTATAAATGGGGTCTGCTCTAAAATAGAGATACCAAGTAGATCAGAGAACTCCTCCAGAGTAGGGACTAACTGATAGTCCAGGAAAGTGAAGCAGTGGTATAATGGATCAAAGAACTGGCACATAACACTCATCATCTGCTCATATAATCTGGAAGTGACCAAACCAAGGAGGTGACCATGTCTTCTGATAAAGGAGGAAGTGTCAGGAACCTTTGTAACCAAATCTCTAAGCAGAGTAGGAATCTGAACAAAGCTGATCCGAATAGTGTTTCTACGCATAGGTGCCATGACCTACAAAATAGAACAAAGATGAATACCCTCTGTCTTTGAAATGAGTTAGTCCAATGCAAGATGCATGCTATGTCATGATGCATGATGTCATGATAGAAAACACACCACAAGTATCCACAGATAGCAAACATGGTAAGGGCAAACAAGTCACACAGATAGCCGTTAGATTTCAGGCTGGCAAGGAGTTTAGGTATTACCCTCTTTCAGTTTAGTTGGTTCAAACCTGTCCTAGAAATAGTAACCAGGTTCTAGAGGATCTCAATATCACTGACCACCCTCGATCGGTCATAATTCCAATTTAGCAACCTATTCTTGCGGCCAGAATCATCGCGAGAGTTTGGTCTCAATGAGTGTAGCATACTGCTACTGTTCTATGGCCAAGTTGGTCAATTATAGGTTCTAAGGTCAGTTGGTGCTTAATGACCCCTTAGAAGACCTATATTCTCCTCGTTGCGCCACAAGGGATATCGGTACAAACTAAAGTGTCACACCAACATAGCTACTGCTTCAACCGTATCGGTCTATACCGTACAGCTCCCTCACAGTTTATTGCTACTTGCCTAAAGGGTATCCCTCAGATCCGGGTTAGGATCTATAGTAACTCCGATTCGAACCCACAAAGATAAAGCATACAAGTCAAGCAATTGAAAACAATATGAACTATTCCTAAGGTACACCCCACTTAAAATGTCCCCAGCAGAGTCGCCAGTTCTGTGATACGGTGGCCAGAACCAAAACGTGTTTCCCTCTTTTTTAGGGATTTGCTGGTTTGCGTTTTGCGTTTGTGTTTGCAAAATGTCACGGTAAGCAAGAGTCGCCACCAACTTTTATTTTATCCAACAAGGAAAGGAAAAAAGCACAGAAAAATTCCTTTTTTGAGATATTTTTGAGTACGAGGGGTAGATTATAGAAAGGGAAGGTATTAGCACCCTTTCTATCCGTAGTTATCTACGAGCTCTTAGGTACTTGCTCATCATTTTCAAAATTGTTTTCTTTGTGTTTGTGGGTTTGAAAAAAGGTTTTTGTTTTAACTTCGATTTAACTCTTGCTTCTATCCTCAAGAGTGTAATGAAGTGTTTTTGAAAACTTTGTTTGAAAAGGAGTGTAAGTGAAAAAATTTGTTTTGTTTTGGATGAGCTAGTATCTAAGAACTATCTACCTACTCGAAAAAGGAATCGTTCTATGCTAATTTCCTTTAGACAATGTTATCCCACTATTAGTGAGTAGGTAGTATCGTCGTTGGAGTTTGAGGGTCAATTTGAATGAGGGACATACGGTCACTAAAGCAATGTTAGGAAGCTTTAGTGGTAACCCTAATGTCTTAGATAATTTGGTTGAGGCAACAATATCCGAGGCAACCGTTTCGAGGAAACTATGATCTTTTAGACAAGAGGACGACCTCTAAAACGACCTATACTCAATGACCGTGTACGAAGGCAACCAAGTGGGGTGTACCCTAAGAGTGCGCATGTGCGAGTGTGTTGTTTTCAGTTATTTTTATCTTTGCACATGTTAAGGGTGGTCTAATTTGATTTTAAGATTAAACATTCAGTCTTGTCATGCAAACCCTATTATCAAACATCTAACAGTTGTAATTTGCAGAATTAAAATGCGGAAATTAAATTACAAGGCGTTGGGTATTTACATCGCCAAAAGCAACCCTTTGAAAAATAAAATAAAATAAAGCGGTAAATAAATAAAATGTCCTAATTATCTATTACATACCGGAAACAGATACATCAATATGGATAAAGAAAAGTAAATCGCGACGCGAAATTAAATCGGATGCACAATTAGGGTTTTAACCCTTTTAAAAGAAAATATTTTTTTTTGTTTTTATTTTAAGAAAAGAAATTAAATCCTAAATTAAAAGCTAAATTAATTATTAAATTAATTGATGAGAAATAATAAATGACATGTTTTTTGGAATTTTTGTTAATTTAAGAAAGAAAATAAAATTAATTAAATGAAATAAAACCTAATGATTTCTAATTAATTTTAAATATTTGCAAAAATAAGTTAAGGTTATTCTAGAATTAAAAACCTAATTAATTAATTAAAATTTATTAAAGAAAAAATAAAGTTCTGAATTTTTATTGGACAAAATGATATTTTTGTGATTTTTTTTAATAAAAAGAAAAACTAATTAATGGTTAATAATTAATTAAACAAAATTAAATAAAAAAAATGAAATATAAAGAAAAGAGAGAGCGGGCTTGGTTTGGGGGTGCAGGAAGCATTTTTGTAGGCCCAATTGCTGCTGGTCCGTTTGGACTTTTGTGATTCCATGCCCATGCGTTGACTTGCTTAGGATGGACCTTCAATATCTGACCACCAGATCTGGCCCTTTGGCCATCTGACGCTTGGATGGTGAGGGAGTATGATGGAGATCTGGCATGTGCACACACCTAATTGTTAGAACATAGTTTGATTCTACAACCCTCATTTAGAGTTTTAATGATAACAAAATACAAGATTAAATGAATTATGAGTTTTATATATGACATAAATGCTACCTAAAAATTATGTTGTGTATTTACAGGAAACTCTAATGGAATCAGCATCAGAACATCAGTATCAACATCAGCATCAGAACATCAGTACATGTGCTACGCTGAAGCCTGATGAACAAGATCTGTGCTCAACATACTCTGACTCTGATCAAGATCCTAACTATGTCATTAGCACTCAGTAGCGCCAGAATAATCTAAAGCCAAGAACGCTCAGATTTTCATTAAGCAGAACATTCTGAAGTGTCAACGTTACTGCATTCAAGGCAGATTAATTACCAACGACATTATTCCAAGACAAAGATCTTCTCAAAATGGAAAGAATGTTATGAGCATTGAAATGGAATTATGGACTGCAACGTATCTATTCCAAGAAGTATTTAAACAAATCAGTGAGAAAGGAAATGGCTAATAATCGATAATACTCTTTCACGCACATACGTATAAGCTAATCATCTTCGTCCTCACTCATTCAGTTTGCTAAAGCTCTCAACCGCTTACTCTATAGCTCTAGCATTCTAGTTTCATATAAGCTTCAATTTGTGTATTATCACAGTTGTGATATATAGTTTTTCTAGAAGCATCAAACACACATTTTGTTCATTTATCTGTAAAAGAATTTCCTTGAGAAACCGGTCTGTGGTTAGACTCAAGAAGGCTTTAGCAGTTGTTAAAGCAATTTTGTATTCAGTTGAATATAGTGGATTAAGACCTCGTTGGAGAGAGGCGAAATCACCTTGACGGGTGGACTGAAGTAGTTTGAGATCAAACGAACCAGGATAAAAATAACGTGTTGTCTGCATTTGATTTCAAGTTTTAACAATTCAACCCCCCTTCTTGTGTTTTTCACATCTTCAATTGGAATCAGAGCGCCTGGTTCTGAGTTCATAACACTTAACCGTGTCAGTACAAGATCCAGCGTTGAAAAACACTATGGCAGGACAGCATCAAAACATTAACAATGACCACAATGAAGAAAGAGACATATTCAGTGGCAAACCTCCAGTCTTTGATGGAGAGAACTTTGATTACTGGAAAGACAGAATTGAAAGCTTCTTTCTAGCCCACGATGCTGATTTATGGGATATGGTGACTGATGGATACATGCACCTTGTGAACGCAAGTGGTCAGAAGATTGACAGGAAAGCAATATCTGATCAACAAAAGCGTGATTTCAAAAACCATCACAAAGCCAGAACTATTCTTCTCAGTGCTATCAATTACTCTGAATATGAAAAGATATCAAACAAAGACACTGCAAAGAACATGTTTGACTCTCTGAGAATGACGCATGAAGGAAACCTTCAAGTTAAAGAAACTAAAGCTCTTGCGCTCATTCAGAAGTATGAGGTATTCAAGATGGAAGAAAGTGAATCTATTGAAACAATGTTCTCAAGATTTCAGATTCTGGTTGCTGGTCTCAAAGTTCTGGACAAAGGGTATTCTACTACTGATCATGTCAAGAAGATCATCAGAAGTTGAAGAAGTGAAAAACACAAGAAGAGGGGTTGAATTGTAAAACTTGAAATCAAATGCAGACAACACTTTATTTTTATCCTGGTTCGTTTGATCTCAAACTACTCCATTCCACCCGTCAAGGTGATTTCGCCTCTCTCCAACGAGGTCTTAATCCACTATATTCAACTGAATATTACAACTTCTTTAACACCTGCTAAAGCCTTCTTGAGTCAAAACCACAAACCGGTTTCTCAAGGAAATACTTTCTTACAGATAAATGAAATCTAAGTGTGTTGAATGTTTTCTACAAAACTGTTTATCACAACTGTGATACTACACAATTTAAGCTTATGAGAACTAGAGTGCTAAAACAATAGAGTAAGTAATTTGAGAGCTTTAGAAAACTGGGAATGAGGATGAATATGAATAGCTTTAGGCGTGTAGAGAGTTGTAGAGCATTAGCCAATTCATTCCTCACTTGCTTTTTTATATAGCATTGGAATTGATACGTTGAAGTCAGTTATTCCGTTTCAATGCCAATTACATTCTTTCCATATTGAGCAGATCTTGTCTGGAATAATGCCGTTGATAATAAAGTGTCTTGAATGCACAGTACTGTTGCCAATTAAGCGTGTTTTGGCTTTGGCTTATTCTGACGCTGCTAGGTGCTGATGAATTGTTGTTGTCTTGATCAAAGTTTAGATTGTTACGCGCAGATCTGTTCATCAAGCTTCAGCATAAGCACATGCTTTGATCTTCTGATTCTAGCATCTGATATAACATCCTCTGATGCTGATGTTGATATTTCATCTTCTGATGCTGATGATGATATTCTTATGCTGATACTCATCAGAGTTTCTGTAAAACACAATATAATTTTTAGGTAGCATATATGTCTTACATGAATCATACAGTTTATATATTCTTGCATTTTGTTATCATCAAAACTTTAACTTAGAGTAGTAGATTCAAACTTTGTTCTAACAATCTCCCCCTTTTTGATGATGACAAAAACTAGATTTTTTCAATTGAAAATTAACGAGAAAAGTATCAGAGATAACCAAATAATAAATTGTATCAGAATTAAATAGGAAGTTATCAAAGATAAGAAGAAATAAAAGGTATCATAGTTTAAGAAGATTGAGAAAAAAATTATCAGAGATGTGATCAGAAAAAATCCCCCTGAGTTTATTACTTCCCTGAATCCTTTAGCATCAGATCTTTCTTGAACTTTCTTTTGAGTATTAGATATTTCCTTTACTCGAGCAGAGCTTCAGTGTATTAGAGATAATGAACTTCTTGTACCTGTAAGCTTATGCAGAACAAGGAAACATTCAAGTATATCAGAGTGTTAGAATGTTTGAGACTTTTGTCTCAGTAATCCGTTATTGAAAAATATCATTCTTTTTCTCCCCCTTTTTGTCAGCAATCAAAAAGTGCAAGTAATTGAAGTTAAAACGATCAGTGCAGAAAAACTCTTGTATTTAGTTCAAAGCTTAGAAGATAGTATAGAAAACATGGAAAGAAAACAATGAAAAACAAAATCTAAGGTTGGGGTGGAAGGCGTGTGAACAGAGCTTCTAGCATGTTCTTAATCTGATCAACGGTTTCCTTCTGCTGATGCACCATGCTGACTACTGTATCAATCTTACTGTCTTGCACATCCATCCTTTCCTTCATCCGTTGATCATTCTCATCCATTCTTTGCTGCAGACGAATATCATTCTGCTTCATCTCTTCAAGAGTCTGCCTGTCCAAAGCAGCTTGAGATACGTCAGAAACAGGATGCTTCTGAGAGCTTTCTGCAACATCTTCTGCTTGACTAAAGTCTTCAGCTTGAATTGTCTGATCTTATGCTGGTTGAACAGTTGAAGCTGGACGCTTTTCAGACCATGGCTCACTATCTAGAAAGAGCACTTCCTCCTTCAGCAGCTGACTCATGACTGGACCTTCAACTTCTTTCAGCAGTTTGCTGAAGTTCTGTTGAGCCTGTTCATAGTTTATGTCTTGCAGCTTGAAGGCTTCAGCGCGTACCCACTTTCTGAATTGTGTCCAGAGTTGGTCTGAAGCAGCAGGATCAATCATCCCAGGACAAGCCTGCTTTAGAGAAGCAATCCAATTCTGCATGCCTGTTTCGAAATTCAAGATGCTAGAACCAACATCTAGTTGTTTGGGTTTGGGAATGGCTATTTTATTTTTAAGGTCAACAAGGCGGTCAAGGACTGTTAGGTCAATGAAGGTCTTGCTATGGTCATTTGGATTTTGTTTGGGTGAGGGAGTAGGAGAGTCAGAAATGATTATTGGACTGTGTGGAGTATTAGAAGGGTTGTTTCTGGTGAGGATGGCAATTGGGGTATGTTTACAGTTGTACCACAAGGCAGTTGAATTGCCAACGGTTGTGGTTCAGAGGATTGAGGTGATTGAGGTTCAGGGGTTTGAGGTTCAGGTGATGGAGTTTCAGAGTGTTGAGGTGAAGGTGGATTAAGTTTTGGTTGTGGAGAGGGAGGTGGAGTAGTTTCTGGTTCTGGTGAATGTGGATTTTCTGGTATTGGTGAGAGTGTATATTCTGGTTGAGGAGAATGGGCAATTTCTGGTTGAGTGTTTGGATTTTCTGAGAGGGGAGCGGAAGAACGTTGATCAATCTCAGAAAGAACTTTATCAAGTTCTGATTTTGTTGATGTTGTGGGTTTTGGATTTTGAGGTTTGGTGCGGGATCTCCTGAGAGTTAGTGACTCAGAAGGGTCAAACTCTGGTTCGGTATCATCAATGGTTGGTATGGGAATTGGGAGTTCATATGAAGCTGGGGTTGGAATCAATGTTGGAACAACAGATGAATTTAAAACATTAACAGCAAATAGATTACCTCTCTTCTTTGGGGTCTGTTGGGATGGTCCTTCTGAAGCAGCCTTTCTCTTCTTACTCTTCTTCAACGTAACCTCTGGTGTTTGCTGGTGCAGATCTTTGATGTTCAGATCAGGATCTGTGCCATCAGCTTTACACGCATCCAAGTATCTGAGAACGATGACTGGTTTAGAGTCAATCTCAGAGAATATGGGAAAGTCGCTCAGAGGGACTCTTCTGCTGGTGATGTCAGCAAGAGGAGTGATGCTGGGCTCCTTTCTGATATTCTCTATCAGTTTCATCTTCTTCAGATTCTTGGCGTTCAGCTGCTTGCCAACAACTGGTTCCAGAGAGCTTATTTCCTGTGCCTCTGTCAGGTGTTCTATCAGCCTATTCTCAGTCAAAATATCTGATATTAATCTTCCGAAGGGTATCCAATCCCTTTTAGTCTTTTCTTCTTCTCTCGTCTCCTTGACGCTGGTCTTCAGATGATTGAACAGAAGATGAGCAAGGTTGATCTTGGTCTTCTTTGCAATAAAATAGAGCAGAAATTGCTGATCTATGTTGATGTAGTCAGGAGAGCTTGTGGGCTTCCTGTGGTTGAAGCAGCCCAAGATGATCTTTGCCCAGATTCTATGCTGATCCATCAAATCTCTGATCTTGCTGGATGGAACCCCATGCGTGAAAATCTGTCTAGCCACTATACCAGTGTTTCCAGCTCTTTCTGCCATGTCAATATAGCGGATGCCACCACCGTTGTATCCAATCAGCCTAGCAATGTGATCCTCAGTGATCACTATCTTCTTTCCCATGATGTACGATGTAACCTGATGAGTTGAAGCAAACGCATGAATCCAGAACTCTTTAACCAGAATGGGGAATGTTGGACCCACCAACCTATCAAAATACCTCTCCCATCCTTGTGCCCTAATTTCTTCAGTCAAATCGAAGCCATTTTCTTTCAGATTGTTGAAATCAACGATCAGTTCAGACAGAACTTCCAAGTTCTTCACCGGTGTGAGTAGAGTTCTGAAGGGAATTTGATATTGTTCAGATGAAGCCTCTTGCTGGGAACCTGCAGAAACAGTGCTAGAAGTTGCCATGTTCACACTAGGGTTTCTTTGAGAAAAAGCTTGAAAAAGGGTTTCTTTGAAAAAGATGAACACACAAGCAAGAATGCATAAAATATTTAGATGATTGCAAGAGACGGTAAAAAATTAATGAATGATGTTAAGGCGTTTAAATAGATTTCAAAATATGTTTTGAAAACGTAAACGTTTTTAAGAGAGAGAATTAACTCATGATTACAATTTAACTCATGATTACACGCATTTAATGTTTGCTGATTTTGGGGGATTTGAGAAAGATATTTGGAACGGTTACCAGTGACATGTGTCTCAATGCATCCAATCAGCGTTTTTCCTTCTCAGAAGCGTGCACGCGTGTTCTGCTTCAGAGATTAGCTGATGACTGAATGACACTTGTTTGATTTGGTGAACAACACATCTATCCTTGAAATGAGACGCTCAGATCTTTATGGATAAACTCTGATACAATCTGCATGTCTAACTTTCTGAAAGAAGATTGATCAAAAGTTCACAGTAAAATAAAACACATTCTGAAGGTTAATATATAAAATTAAAACATTTTCACTCTGGGCAGAGCTTCATGCTGAGATGTTTCAGAATGAAGTTGAACCTATCTTTAGAAAGTGGTTTAGTGAAGATATCAGCCCATTGATGGTCTGTATCAATAAATTTTAAGTTCAAAATTCCTTTCTGAATATAGTCCCTAATGAAATGGTGTTTTATTTCTATATGCTTAGCCCTAGAATGCAAAATAGGATTTTTACTTAAGCAAATGGAAGAAGTATTGTCACAGAGTATAGGGATGTTACTCTCAAAAATCTGGAAGTCTTCAAGCTGACTTTTCATCCAGAGCATTTGTGTGCTGCATCCAGCTGCTGCTATGTACTCAACTTCTGCTGTTGATAGCGCAATTGTGGATTGCCTTTTACTGGACCAAGAGATCAGATTTTCTCCCAGAAACTGACAGCTTCCAGAAGTACTTTTACGCTCTACTCTGTCTCCAGCAAAGTCAGCATCACAGTAACCTACTAAGCTGTAATCACTAGATTTTCTATAAAATAAACCCAGATTAGTAGTACCTTTCAGATACTTGAAAATTCGCTTAACAACTGTTAAGTGAGATTCTCTAGGATCTGATTGGAATCTTGCACAAATACATATGCTGAATAAAATATCAGGCCTTGAAGCCGTCAGATAAAGAAGAGAACCAATCATACCTCTGTAGACCTTCTGCTCTACCTTTTTGCTTACCTCTTCTCTTTCCAGAATGCACGTGGGATGCATTTGAATCTTTGATGACTTACATTCTGAGAGATCAAATTTCTTCAGAAGTTCTCTGACATATTTGCTCTGATGAATGTAAGTTCCCTCAGGATTTTGATTGATCTGAATTCCCAGAAAGAATTTCAGTTCTCCCATGAGGCTCATCTCAAATTCTGCCTGCATACACTTAGCAAATTTACTTCCAAGAGAAGAGTTAGTAGATCCAAAGATAATATCATTAACATAAATTTGACAAACTAAGATGTCATTCTTAACTGACTTACAGAATAAGGTAGTGTCCACCTTCCCTCTGGTGAATTCTTTTTCTAACAGAAAGTTACTTAGTCTTTCATACCAAGCTCTGGGAGCTTGTTTCAGACCATATAGTGACTTCTTTAGTTTGAAAACATATTCTGGATTTTTTGTACTTTCAAAACCAGGGGGTTGGTGCACATAAACCTCTTCTTCTATATATCCATTTAAGAATGCACTCTTGACATCCATCTGATACAGAGTGATGCCTTTATTAAGAACAAACGAAATTAAAAGTATGATAGATTCTAACCTGGCGACTGGGGCAAAGGTTTCTGTATAGTCTATCCCCTCTTGCTGACTATAACCTTGTGCTACCAGTCGTGCTTTGTTTATGATAACTTCACCTTGTTCGTTCAGCTTGTTTCTGAACACCCATTTTGTTCCAATGACGTTGAATCCTTTTGGTCTGGGAAAAAGATCCCATACGTCATTTCTGGTGAATTGATTCAGCTCTTCTTGCATTGCTAGAATCCAGTCATTGTCCAGAAGTGCTTCATCAATTGAGGAAGGTTCAATCAGAGAAACAAGTCCCATGAGGGATTCTTTAGAGTTTCTGAAGCTGGCTCTTGTTCTGATTGGATCTTCCTTTCTTCCTAAGATAGTTTCTTCTGGGTGATCCAAGCTGCTTCTGGGTAGTCTTTTCTGAGGTTGGTCAACAGATGTTGCTGGATTACTAGCAGTTCCTCTTTCTGATGTTGAAGGAGTGTCTTTATTTAGAGCTTCCAATGACTTGTCTTCAGAACCTGTAAATTCAACTTCCATACCTGCAAAAACTTCATTCTGCTTTGACTTTTCAGAGTCAAGCTAATCATCAAAACAAACACTGATTGATTCTTCCATAATCTGTGTTTCTGTATTG
This sequence comes from Vicia faba, assembly GCA_948472305.1. Taxonomy (NCBI): domain Eukaryota; kingdom Viridiplantae; phylum Streptophyta; class Magnoliopsida; order Fabales; family Fabaceae; genus Vicia; species Vicia faba. The sequence goes on along the minus strand of OX451740.1, from coordinate 1,286,812,246 downwards.
TATACTCTGTACCCTCTTGAGCGTTCAGAGTATCCTAACATAATACACTTCTGTGCTTTAGAGTCAAACTTGTTCAAATAATTTTTTGTATTTAACATAAAGCAAGTACATCCAAATGGATGAAAATATGAAATGTTGGGCTTTCTGTTCTTCCACAATTCATATGGAGTCTTTTCCAGAATAGGTCTTATGGAGATTCTATTATGAATGTAGCACACTGTGTTTATTGCCTCTACCCAGAAGATCTTAGCAACGTTTGTCTCATTGATTATGGTTCTGGCCATTTCTTGCAATGTTCTGTTCTTTCGTTCTACAACTCCATTTTTCTGGGGAGTTCTAGGACAAGAGAAATCATGCAGAATGCCTTTGTCATTAAAGAATGACTCAAAATCTTTGTTTTTAAACTCTCCACCATGATCACTTCTGACTTTAACGATTATAAGATCCTTTTCATTCTGAACTTGGTTACAGAAGGTGACAAACACAGAGTGTGACTCGTCCTTGTGTCTTAAGAACTTTACCCATGTCCATCTGCTATAGTCATCTACGATTACTAACCCATACTTCTTGCCACTGACTGAAGCAGTTTTAACTGGTCCAAATAAGTCAATGTGCAGAAGTTCTAATGGCTTAGAGGTATAAACAACATTTTTAGATTTGAAAGAAGGTTTTGCAAACTTGCCTTTCTGACATGTTTCACACAGAGCATCTGAATTGAACTTCAGATTAGGAAGTCCTCTGACCAGATTGAGTTTGTTAATCTGAGATATTCTTCTCATACTAACATGCCCCAATCTTCTGTGCCAGATCCATTGCTCGTTGTTAACAGACAGAAGACACTTTACATTCTGACTTTTCAGTTCAAAAAGTTTGATTTTATAAATGTTGTTTTTCCTCTTTCCATTAAATGGGATAGTCCCATCTTTCTGACTAACAGCTTTACATGATTTTTGATTAAAGATTATATCATAACTGTTATCACTTAATTGACTTATGGATAACAGATTATGCATTAATCCATCTACTAACAGAACATTGTTTATAGAGGGAAGATTTCCATTACCTACAGTTCCAGAGCCAATGATCTTTCCCATCTGATTGCCTCCAAAGCCTACGTGGCCTCCAGGCTTAAGTTCCAGGCTTTGGAACATATGCCTTCTTCCCGTCATGTGTCGTGAGCAGCCAGAGTCCAGGCACCATGGATGGTGTTTCTGATTTGCTGCTAAAGATATCTGCAACATGTATTATTTTATCCTTAGGTACCCATATTTTCTTGGGTCCTGATTTGTTAGCTTTACCAAAACTCTGGTTGAATTTTGGTTTCACAGAATAAATACTACTAGTATATTTAATGTCATGTGTGTGACCATACACAAAGTGTGAATTCAGAGGAGTGTGTTTAATAGTTGAATCCATGGCATTCTTTGGTGTAGGAACCTTACCTTGGTATCCTATTCCCTTTCTTCCGTTTCTGCTAACTCCATAGATCATTGAAGCCATTTTGCTTCTATCTATGCTTTTAGCAAGGAACTTCTGAAAGCTATGATCATACTCCTTGATGATCTCATCAGCACTGCTGGGAGTTTCAGAAATTGTTTCCTTCTGAGAGTTTTGTAAAACATTTTCTAATTTTGAAATTTTATTTTTCAACTCAGAATTTTCCAATTTGAGACTCTCAGTTTTGTCAGAGTCAGAGTCAAGATTCCTTTTCAGGTTTCTGAATTTAACTCTGATCTGCTGGTACCTTTCCAGAATTTCGTTAAGGCTTTCAGCAAGTTCAGCCTTAGTAAAATTAATTGCAAAGTCAGGAAATACCTCTTCTGTGTCTGATTCCGAGTCTGATTCAGAAGCTTCACTGTCTTCTGATATGTTGGCCATGAGAGCTATGTTTGCTCTCTCATCATCTGATTCTGAGTCAGCTTCAGACGAGCCAGAGTCATCCCATGTAGCCATGAGACTTTTCTTCTTTTCTCTTCCAAACTTCTTTTTGGGCTTTTCCCTCTGAAGCTTTGGACAGTCACTCTTATAGTGTCCTTGCTCGTTGCATTCATAGAAAGTGATGTCCTTGGTGTTTGGCTTTCTGCTTTCTGAAGAGCCTTTAGATCTTCTGTATCCAGAGGAAGAGTCTGACCTTCTGTATCTGGAAGAGGACTCATTCTGATCAGATCTTCTGGGATTCCTGAACTTCCTTTGCCTCTGCTTCCATAGTTGGTTCACTCTTCTGGAGAGGAGGGAAAGTTCGTCTTCTTCTGATGAGGACCCATCAGATGTTTCTTCAACTGCCTGCAAAACTTTAGAGTCAGATTTTCTGTTAGATTTTAATGCTAGAGGCTTACCTTGCTTCTGAGGTTCATCAGCTTCTAGCTCTATCTCATGACTTCTGAGGGAGCTGATAAGTTCCTCCAGAGAAATTTTGTTTAGATCTTTAGCTAGCTTCAGCGCTGTAACCATTGGCCTCCACTGTTTTGGCAAGCTTCTGATGATCTTCTTGACATGATCAGCAGTAGAGTATCCTTTGTCCAGAACCTTGAGACCAGCCACCAGAATTTGGAATCTTGAGAACATTGTTTCAATGGATTCACTTTCTTCCATTTTGAATGCCTCATACTTCTGAATGAGCGCAAGAGATTTAGTTTCTTTGACCCGAATGTTGCCCTCATGCGTCATTCTGAGTGAGTCAAACATGTTCTTTGCTGTGTCTCTGTTAGATATCTTTTCATATTCAGCGTAAGAGATGGCGCTGAGAAGAATGGTTCTGGCCTTGTGGTGATTTTTGAAGTCACGCTTTTGTTGATCAGACATTGCTTTCCTGTCAATCTTCTGACCGCTTGCATTCACTGGGTGCGTGTATCCATCTGTCACCATGTCCCACAGATCAGCATCATGTGCCAGAAAGAAGCTTTCGATTCTGTCTTTCCAGTAATCAAAATTCTCTCCATCAAAGACTAGAGGTTTGCCGCTGAATCTGTCTCTATCTTCATTGTTGTCATTGCTGCTGTGTTGATATGTTCCTGCCATTGTGTTTTTCTGACGCTGGATCTTGTACTGACACGGTTAAGTGTTTTAGCTCAGAACCAGGCGCTCTGATGCCAATTGAAGAATTGAAAAACACAAGAAGGGGGGTTGAATTGTAAAACTTGAAATCAAATGCAGACAACACTTTATTTTTATCCTGGTTCGTTTAATCTCAGACTACTCCAGTCCACCCGTCAAGGTGATTTCGCCTCTCTCCAACGAGGTCTTAATCCACTATATTCAACTGAATATTACAACTGCTTTAACACCTGCTAAAGCCTTCTTGAGTCAAAACCACAAACCGGTTTCTCAAGGAAATACTTTCTTACAGATAAATGAAATCTAAGTGTGTTGAATGTTTTCTACAAAACTGTTTATCACAACTGTGATACTACACAATTTAAGCTTATGAGAACTAGAGTGCTAAAACAATAGAGTAAGTAATTTGAGAGCTTTAGCAAACTGGGAATGAGGATGAATATGAATAGCTTTAGGCGTGTAGAGAGTTGTAGAGCATTAGCCAATTCGTTCCTCACTTGCTTGTTTATATAACATTGGAATTGATACGTTGGAGTCAGTTATTCCGTTTCAATGCCAATTACATTCTTTCCATATTGAGCAGATCTTGTCTGGAATAATGCCGTTGATAATAAAGTGTCTTGAATGCATAATACTGTTGCCAATTAAGTGTGTTCTGGCTTTGGCTTATTCTGACGCTGCTAGGTGCTGATGAATTGTTGTTGTCTTGATCAGTGTCTAGATTGTTACGCGCAGATCTGTTCATCAAGCTTCAGCGTAAGCACATGCTTTGATCTTCTGATTCTGACATCTGATATAAGATCCTCTGATGCTGATGTTGATATTTCATCTTCTGATGCTGATGATGATATTCTTATGCTGATACTCATAAGAGTTTCTGTAAAACACAATATAATTTTTAGGTAGCATATATGTCTTACATGAATCATACAGTTTATATATTCTTGCATTTTGTTATCATCAAAACTTTAACTTAGAGTAGTAGATTCAAACTTTGTTCTAACAGAAGCTTGCCAAAACAGTGGAGGCCAATGGACACAGCGCTGAAGCTAGCTAAGGATCTCAACACAATCTCTCTGGAGGAACTTGTCAGCTCCCTCAGAAGTCACGAGATAGAGCTAGAAGCTGATGAACCTCAAAAGCAAGGTAAGCCATTAGCTTTAAAATCTAACAGAAAATCTGACTCCAAGGTTTTGCAGGCTGTTGAAGAAACCTCTGATGGGTCCTCATCAGAAGAAGATGAACTGTCTCTCCTCTCCAGAAGGGTGAACCAACTGTGGAAGCAGAGGAAAAGAAAGTTCAGGAATCCCAGAAGATCTGAGAACCAGAACGAATCCTCCTCCAGATACAGAAGGTCAGAATCCTCCTCTGGACACAGAAGATCTGAAGGCTCTTCAGGAAGCAGAAAGCCAAACAACAAGGACATCATCTGCTATGAATGCAACGAGCAAGGACACTACAAGAGTGACTGCCCAAAGCTTCAGAAGGAAAAGCCCAAAAGAAAGTTTGGCAAGGAAAAGAAGAAAAGTCTCATGGCCACATGGGATGACTCTGACACATCTGAAGCTGACTCAGAATCAGATGATGAGAGAGCAAACATAGCTCTCATGGAAAACATATCAGAAGACAGTGAAGCTTCTGAATCAGACTCTGAATCAAACACAGAAGAGGTATTTCCTGACTTTGCTATTAATTTTACTAAGGCAGAACTAGCTGAAAGCCTTAATGAGATTCTGGAAAGATATCAGTAGATCAGAGTCAAATTCAGAAACCTGAAAAGGGATCTTGCTTCTGACTCTGATAAAACTGAGAGTCTCAAATTGGAAAATTCTGAGTTGAAAAATAAAATTTCAAAATTAGAAAATCTTTTACAAAACTCTCAGAAGGAAACAATTCCTGAAACTCCCAGTAGTGCTGATGAGATCATCAAGGAGTATGATCACAACTTTCAGAAGTTTCTTGCTAAAAGCATAGATAGAAGCAAGATAGCTTCAATGATCTATGGAGTTAGCAGAAATGGCAGAAAAGGAATAGGATACCAAGGTAAGGTACCTACACCAAAGAATGCCATGGATTTAGTTATTAAACGAACTCCACTTAAGTCACACTTTGTATATGGGCACACACACGACATCAAATATACTAGTAGCAATTATTCTGTCAAACCAAAATTCAACCAGAGTTTTGGTAAAACTAATAAATCAGGACCCAAGAAAATATGGGTACCTAAGGATAAAATAATACATGTTGCAGATATCTTTAGCAGCAAAGAAGAAACACCAGTCATGGTACCTGGACTCTGGCTGCTCACGACACATGACAGGAAGAAGGCATATGTTCAAAAGCCTGGAACTTAAGCTTGGAGGCCATGTAGGCTTTGGAGGCAATCAGAGGGGAAAGATCATTGGCTCTGGAACAGTAGGTAATGGAAATCTTCCCTCTATCAGTAATGTTTTATTAGTAGATGGATTAATGCATAACCTGTTATCCATAAGTCAATTAAGTGATAACGGTTATGATATAATCTTTAATCAAAATTCATGTAAAGCTGTTAGTCAGAAAGATGGGACTATCCTATTTAATGGAAAGAGGAGAAACAACATTTACAAAATCAAACTTTCTGAACTGAAAAGTCAGAATGTAAAGTGTCTTCTGTCTGTTAACAACGAGCAATGGATCTGGCACAGAAGATTGGGACATGTTAGTATGATAAGAATATCTCAGATTAACAAACTCAATCTGGTCAGAGGACTTCCTAACCTGAAGTTCAATTCAGATGCTCTGTGTGAAGCATGTCAGAAAGGCAAGTTTGCAAAACCTGCTTTTAAATCTAAAAACGTTGTTTCCACCTCTAAGCCATTAGAACTTTTGCACATTGACTTATTTGGACCAGTTAAAACTGCTTCAGTCAGTGGCAAGAAGTATGGGTTAGTAATCGTAGATGACTATAGCAGATGGACATGGGTAAAGTTCTTAAGACACAAGGACGAGTCACACTCTGTGTTTGTTACCTTCTGTAACCAAGTTCAGAATGAAAAGGATCTTAGAATCGTCAAAGTCAGAAGTGATCATGGTGGAGAGTTTGAAAACAAAGATTTTGAATCATTTTTTAATGACAAAGGCATTCTACATGATTTCTCTTGTCCTAGAACTCCCCAGCAAAATGGAGTTGTAGAACGAAAGAACAGAACATTGCAAGAAATGGCCAGAACCATGATCAATGAGACTAACGTTGCTAAGATCTTCTGGGCAGAGGCAATAAACACAGCGTGCTACATTCAGAATAGAATCTCTATAAGACCTATTCTGGAAAAGACTCCATATGAATTGTGGAAGAACAGAAAGCCCAACATTTCTTATTTTCATCCATTTGGATGTACTTGCTTTATTTTGAATACTAAAAATTATTTGAACAAGTTTGACTCTAAAGCACAGAAGTGTATTATGTTAGGATACTCTGAACGCTCAAGAGGGTACAAAGTATATAATACAGAAACACAAATTGTTGAAGAATCAATTAGTGTTCGTTTTGATGATAAGCTTGACTCTCAAAAGTCAAAGCAAGATGAAGTATTTGCAGGTATGGAAGTTGAATTCACAGGTACTGAAGACAAGTCATCAGAAGCTCTTAACAGAGACACTCCCTCAACATCAGAAAGAGGCACTGTAAGTAATCCAGCATCTTCTGTTGATCAACCTCAGAAAAGACCATCCAGAAGCAGCATGGATCACCCAGAATAAACAACCTTAGGAAGAAAGGAAGATCCAATCAGAACAAGAGCCAGCTTCAGAAACTATGAAGAATCCCTCATGGGACTTGTTTCTCTGATTGAACCATCTTCAATTGATGAAGCACTTCTGGACAATGACTGGATTCTAGCAATGCAAGAGGAGCTGAATCAATTCACAAGGAATGACGTGTGGGATCTAGTTCCTAAACCAAAAGGATTCAACGTCATTGGAAAAAAATGGGTGTTCAGAAACAAGCTGAATGAACAAGGTGAAGTCATCAGAAACAAGGCACGATTGGTAGCACAAGGTTATAGTCAGCAAGAGGGGATAGACTATACAGAAACCTTTGCTCCAGTCGCCAGGTTAGAATCTATCAGACTTTTAATTTCTTTTGCTGTTAATAAAGGCATCACTCTGTATCAGATGGATGTCAAGAGTGCATTCTTAAATGGCTATATAGAAGAAGAGGTATATGTGCACCAACCCCCTGGTTTTGAAAGTTCAAAAAATCCAGAATATGTTTTCAAACTGAAGAAGTCACTGTATGGTCTGAAACAAGCTCCCAGAGCTTGGTATGAAAGACTAAGTAACTTCCTGTTAGAAAAGGAATTCACCAGAGGGAAGGTGGACACAACCTTATTCTGTAAGACAGTTAAGAATGACATCTTAGTCTGCCAGATTTATGTTGATGATATAATATTTGGATCTACTAATCCCTCTCCGGGAAGAAAGTTTGCTAAATGTATGCAGGCAGAATTTGAGATGAGCCTAATGGGGGAATTGAAATTCTTTCTGGGCATCCAGATCAATCAAACCCCAGAAGGAACTTACATTCATCAGAGAAAATATGTCAGAGAACTTCTGAAGAAATTTGATCTCTCAGAATGTAAGCCATCAAAGATTCCAATGCATCCCACGTGCATTCTGGAAAGAGAAAAGGTAAGCAAAAAGGTAGAACAGAAGGTCTACAAAGGTATGATTGGTTCTATTCTTTATCTTACAGCTTCAAGACCTGATATTTTATTCAGTGTATGCATTTGTGCAAGATTCCAATCAGATCCTAGAGAATCTCACTTAACAGCTGTTAAGCGAATTTTCAAGTATCTGAAAGGTACTACTAATCTGGGTCTGTTTTATAGAAAATCTAGTGATTACAACTTAGTAGGTTACTATGATGCTGACTTTGCTGGAGACAGAGTTGAACGTAAAAGCACTTCTGGAAGCTTCCAGTTTCTGGGAGAAAATCTGATCTCGTGGTCCAGCAAAAGACAATCCACCATTGCTCTATCAACAACAGAAGCTGAATACATAGCAGCAGCTGGATGCAGCACCCAAATGCTCTAGATGAAAAGTCAACTTGAGGACTTCCAGATTTATGAGAGTAACATCCCTATCCTCTGTGATAACACCTCTGCTATTTGCTTAAGTAGAAATCCAATTTTGCATTCTAGGGCTAAGCATATAGAAATAAAACATCATTTTATTAGGGACTATGTTCAGAAAGGAATTTTAAACTTAAAATTTATTGATACAGACCATCAATGGGCTGATATCTTTACAAAACCACTTTCTGAAGATAGGTTCAACTTCATTCTGAAACATCTCAGCATGAAGCTCTATCCAGAATAAAACTGTTTTAATTTTATATATTAACCTTCAGAGTTATGTTTATTTCTCTATGAACTTCTGATCAATCCTCTTTCAAAACTTTTAGAAATGCAGATTGTATCAGATCTATCCATGAAGCTCTGAGCTCTTCAGTTCAAGGATAGAAGTGATGTTCACTCAAAGAAAACAAGTGTCATCCAGTCATCAGCTGTTTCCTGAGGCAGAACACGCGTTCACGCTTCTGAAAAGGCAAAGCGCTGATTGGATGCATTGAGACACATGTCACTGGTAACCGTTTAAGTATCTTTCTGAAATCCCCTAAAATCAGCTATCATTTAATGCTATTAATCATGATTTATTTCTCTCTCTTAACCGTTTATGTTTTTAAAAACTTTTTCGAAATATATTTAAACACCAATCACACCATTCACAATGTTTACCCTAACTTTCGTTTTCAATCAATACTTCTGTTTTCTGTGTTCTTTCTCAAGAAACCCCTTAAAGCTTTTTCAAAAAAATCCTCGTGTGAACATGGCTTCTAGCAGCAATCTTTCATCAGGTTCCCAGAAAGATGCATTAGCTGAGCAATATGAAGTTCCTCTCAGAACTCTACTCACTCCAATCAAGAACCTTGAAGTTCTGTCAGAGATTATAGTGGATTTCAACAGTTTGAAGGAAAATGGTTTTGATTTATCAAAAGAGATTCAAGCACAAGGATGGGAGAAATACTTTGACAGGTTGGTGGGTCCAACTTTTCCTATCTTGGTTAAGGAATTCTGGATTCACGCCTCTTCCTCAAATCACCAAGTCACTTCTTACATAATAGGGAAGAAGATTGTGATTACAGAAGACCTGATTGCAAAACTCATTGGGTATAATGGTGGTGGTATTCGCTGTATAGACATGGCTGAAAGGTGCTCAGATGTTGCTGTTATAGCAAGGGAATTTTTCACGCTGGGGCTTCCCTCCAGCAAGATAAGGGATCTGAAAGATAAGCACAAAATTTGGGCAAAGATTATTCTGGGCTGTTTCAACCACAGGAAGCCTACCAGCTCTCCTGATTACATAAACATAGATCAGCAGTTTCTGGTCTATTTTATTTCTCAGAGGGTAAAGATTAATCTAGCTCATCTGCTGTTCAACCATATGAGAACAAGCATCAAGGAAAGAAGAGAAGATGAACGCACTAAAAGGGATTGGATACCCTTTGGAAGATTGATATCAGATATTCTGACTGAGAATAGGCTGATTGAACACTTGACAGAGGCACAAGAGATCAGCACCCTGGAACCTTCTGTTGGCAAGCAGCTGAATGCCAAGAATCTAAAGAAGATGAAGCTGATAGAGAACATTAAGAAGGAGCCCAGCGTCACTCCTTTTGCTGACATCTCCAGCAGAAGAGTCCCTCTGGACGACTTTCCTATGTTCTCAGAGATTGACTCAAAGCCTTAAATCATTCTGAGATACTTGGATGCGTGTAAAGTTGATGGTACAACTCCTAATCTTAACATTCAAGATCTCCAGCAGAAGGCACCAGAGGTTGTTCTGAAAAAGACTAAGAAGAGAAAAGCTGCTCCAGAAGGATCATCACAACAGACTCCAAAGAAAAGAGGTAATCCTATTTTTGTATCTGTTTTAAATTCAACTGCTGTTTTCACATCTATTCCTACTCCCATTCCAACACCAGCTGATATCCCAACACCACAAACCTTTGAAGATTTTGACATTGATTTTGACCCTTCTGAGTCCTTAACCCTCAGAAGATCCCGCTCCAAACCACAAAATCCAAACACTACAACCATACCAGAACCAGAACTTGCTCAAGTTCTTTCTGATATAGAACAACACTCTTCCGCTCTTGAAACAAACAATCCAAATCCACAACCAAAAATTCCCATTTCTCCACAACCTGACATCCCACTTTCACCAATACCAGAAACTCCACTCTCTCCAATACCAGAACCAGAAATTCCACAACCTTCCTCTCCTCAACCAGAAAGTAATCCACCCTCTCCTTAACATGCAAAATCTCCACAACCTGAGACTCAAAACTCTGAGGCTCATACCTCTGAGTCCACTGAACCACAACCTTTGGCCATTCAATTGTCCTGTGGTACTACTGTCAATATGTCTCAACTACCATCTTCACCAGAAACAACTCCACCTAATACTCCACATAGTCCAATTGTTATTTCTGATTCTCCTACTCCCTCACCTAAGAAAAATACAGAAAACCACAACAAGACTGTCATTGACTTAACAGTCCTTGAACGCCTTGCTGCAATAAACCAGAAAACAGCCATCCCTAAACCGAAACAACCAGATGTTGGTTCCAGCATTTTGAACTTTGAATCAGATATGCAGAAATGGATCACTTCTTTGAAACAAGCAAGTCTGGAAGTGGTTGATCCTGCTGTATCAGATCATCTCTGGACTCAATTCAGAAGATGGGTATGCGCTGAAACCTTCAAGCTGCAAGACCAGAGCTATGGACAAGCTCAACAGAACTTCAGCAATCTGCTGAAGGAAATGGAAGGTCCAGTTCTGAGCAAGCTGCTGAAGGAAGAAGTTCTCCATCTGGACAGTGAGCCTTGGTCTGAAAAGCGCCCAGCATCTAAAGTTCAACCTGCAGAAGAATAAATAATTTAAGATGAAGACTTGGGTCAAGCAGAAGAAACTACAGAAAGCTCTGAGAAGCAGCTTGTATCTGAAGATCCTCAAGGTTCCTCTCTTGACAGGCAGACTCTGGAAGATTTGAAGAGATCAAATATGCTGATGAATGAACGGATGGACAAGCAGGATATCAAGATTGATTCTATAGCAAACATGGTAGCTAAGCAAAACGAAACCAGCAAACAAATCAAGAGCATGTTGGAAGCTCTGTTCACACGACTTCCTCCTTCTTCTTAGATTTTTCTTATGTTTTCCTTGTTTTCGTTACATGTTTGTCTGTAATATTTTTACTTGTTCTAAACTATCATTGCTTCTGTTTTAATACAAACGTGTTTTGCTCTAATCTTTTTAACTCTGATTAACTATGCTTTTTGATAGCTGACAAAAAGGGGGAGAAAGAATGATATTTTTCAATAACGGTTTACTGAGACAAAAGTCTCAATCATTCTAACATCCTTATATATTTGCTGTTCTGAAAAGCTTACAGGTACAAGAATCTGATGAACTCTGATAAAGTAAAATTTCGATGCTCAAAGAAAGGTTCAATAAAGTTCTGATAATCAAGGTCTCAAGGAATCAAAGGGAATAATCAACTCAGGGGGAATTTTTCTCATCATTACTCTGATATTTTTATTCCTTATCCTCTTAGCTCTGATACTTTTTACTCATTATCTGATTATCTCTGATACCGTTTCCTCTCTATCCTTAAACTCTGATACTCTCATCATTCTATTTTAATTGAAAAAATCTAGTTTTTGTCATCATCAAAAAGGGGGAGATTGTTAGAACATAGTTTGATTCTACAACCCTCAGTTAGAGTTTTGATGATAACAAAATACAAGATTAAATGAATTATGAGTTTTATATATGACATAGATGCTACCTAAAAATTATGTTGTGTATTTACAGGAAACTCTGATGGAATCAGCATCAGAACATCAATATCAACATCAGCATCAGAAGATCAATACATGTGCTACGCTGAATCCTGATGAACAAGATATGCGCTCAATATACTCTGACTCTGATCAAGATCCTAACTATGTCATCAGCACTCAGAAGCGCCAGAATAAGCTAAATCCAAGAACGCTCAGATTTTCATTAAGCAGAACATTCTGAAGTGTCAATGTTACTGCATTCAAGGCAGATTAATTACCAACAACATTATTCCAAGACAAAGATCTTCTCAAAATGGAAAGAATGTTATGAGCATTGAAATGGAATTATGGACTGCAACGTATCTATTCCAAGAAGTATTTAAACAAATCAGTGAGAAAGGAAATGGCTAATAATCTATAATACTCTTTCACGCACATACGCATAAGCTAATCATCTTCGTCCTCACTCATTCAGTTTTCTAAAGCTCTCAACCGCTTACTCTATAGCTCTAGCATTCTAGTTTCATATAAGCTTCAATTTGTGTATTATCACAGTTGTGATATATAGTTTTTCTAGAAACATCAAAACACACATTTTGTTCATTTATCTGTAAAAGAATTTCCTTGAGAAATCGGTCTGTGGTTAGACTCAATAAGGCTTTAGCAGTTGTTAAAGAAGTTTTGTATTCAGTTGAATATAGTGGATTAAGACCTCGTTGGAGAGAGGCGAAATCACCTTGACGGGTGGACTGGAGTAGTTTGAGATCAAACGAACCAGGATAAAAATAACGTGTTGTCTGCATTTGATTTCAAGTTTTAACAATTCAACCCCCCTTCTTGTGTTTTTCACATCTTCACTAATCGCCTGAAAGGAATTGAAAAAATGCAAATTGCTGGAGGCAGGGATCGAACCCCTGACCTCCAGCCTTTGGGTCTTTAAGCGCCTATGTGGCCACCACTGGGGCGTGTTACTTTGTTTGTTATAATAATAATAACATAATATAATATATATAAATAAAATCAAATGCCAGAAAATAAAAAAAAGCGCACAATCGTTTGAATGGCCCAATAGGAACATGACACGAGTTCGTCCCTGTCCTCCCAGCACTGAAAATTTACCTGCGGATTTTTATCCGCAGCTAAAAGCACAACTTCGATCCAAAATTCTCCCCAGGCTATGAAAATGAGTTATAAGGCTAGGGTTGTGTTTGTCTCAACCTCCTGGATGCAACCATGTCCAATATGATGGCCAATTTTTCCTGAAACAGAAAACCCCAAAAACAAAGGACGAAACCCTAATAATGGTGGGTCTCGTTACAGGTCACGAAAATGCAATTGAATGATACCAAATGCTTGCAAATGGTTTATAGATTCAGAATATACTGTCAATTCATATCAACCATGCTTGAATTGAGAAATACGAAATCAAGAATAGGGCCATGTTATGAAGGACTTACAGCGCGTATGAGGGCCTGAGAATGCCTGGTTTGGATTGGGTTAGCTTGTGAGCGTTGCCAAGAAGCGATTGGGATACGTCTCAAGTCTTGAAAATGTCTCTAACCTTGATTTCAAAGTCACACTTTTTTGTGTTTTTTGCAAAATTGGTTCTGCCTCCACAAGCAATCTCTAGCCCTTATTCTCATGCCTTTTGCTTGCTTATGTAATGTGCATTGTATTAGGGTAACAAATTTTGTCCAAATCTTGCCCTATCAATGACCTTGACAAGAATTTGATTGCAATGCTAGCTGTGATCAAAGCCTAAAACAACCAGAAAATAATTAGTTATCAATGCCTTAGATTTTATGTGATTTTATTTGATTTAAAATGAACTAATTCAAATAAAAATCAAATTAAATAATAAAAATGAGATATGGACACATGGCCAAGGATAGAGCACGTGGGCAACAACACAAACTCAAAACAAGTGAAAAAGAATGGGCCCATTTGGCAAAATTTGAAGTTTTGGGGAAAGTTGACATTAGGCAATTTTGCAAAAAAGTCCAACTTCAACAATGCATAACTTCTTCAATTTTGAACTTTTGGAGGTGTTCTTTGACTTTTTAGAAATCTTGAGATGTCCTATAACCAACCCTTTTCGTCTAATTTCATTTTCATATTGCATGCTCAAGTTATAAGCTTTGACAAAAAAGGTATTTTTGTTGACTTTCAAAAATGACCTATAATGTCAAAATTCATAACTTCTTGTGAGTGCATTTTTTGAACTCTGGGTATGAATATGGAATGTAGGGAATTGAATCCTATTAAAAATGAGCTTTGGATGGGTCATTTCTCATAAAGTATGAGAAAGTTATGCTTGGTCAAAGTTGGGTTGACTTTTCCTACAAAACCCTAATTTAGCAACTTTTGAATCTTGATGAATTTTGAGCAATCCTTGATGAATCATGATCAACCCTTGATCAAATGATGAAATATCCTTTAAAATGAGAATGTTGACAAAAAATCTTGAAGTTTGACTGTATTTGGGTCACACTTGACTTTTGCCCTAACACAGTCGATTTTTGGACCTTTGAGCAATTGACTGAGCAAACTTCCTCTGCAAGGCTTGAAATTTGACATGGATGATATTGAGAACATATTAGGACATTGGTTAGCACTTGAGGTCATTTGGACTCAAGGATCTTGATGCAATACCAAACCCTAATTTGGGGTAGACTGCCTTAGGAGATAGCTTGTCTGGTCAATTCTTGAGCAACCTTGGGCAACTTGGAGATTTTTCTTGTAATGTTTTGCGAAATATGGGAGGGAAAATTTTAGGGTACAACAGGTTGCAAACTTGTATCAAATCTTTTCCACTTAAGATCATTGATTCATGATTTGATCCTTTGTGCAAATCTTTCCAAATCAAGCAAAATGCAATCTTTTGTGTCCATATGAGCCTTGCATGATTTTATTACATCTCCAGCTGTATAATAGACCTAAACATGCACAAAATCTCAAGCCTTGATTAGTTTTTGATATTTTCATGATTTTATTTTGATTTTATTTGATTTAATTGAAATAAAATAAAAATAAATGATAAAAATAAAAGAATGACAAATGGAAGGGATCATGGGTCGTGGGTCATGCTACAAACTCAATGCAAGCATAAATTTTTTGGCCCATTTGACAAAAATGCAATTTTGTCCACATTTGACTTTTGGCAATTTTGTAAAAAGGGTCAACTTTGCCAATGCATAACTCTCTCAATTTTGACCCTAGACATGTGTTCTTGGACTTTTTAGAAAGCTTAAGATGTCCTATAAGCAACCATTTTGGTCTCATCTCAATTGAGTCTTCCATGTTCATGTATGAAGCTTTGACCCAAAAGGTGTTTTTATTGACTTTTCAAAATGACCTATAATGTCCAAATTCATATTTTCTTGTGAGTGCATATTTTGAACTTTGGAGATGAATATGAATTGTAGGGAATTTCATCCTCTTAAAAATGAGCTTTGGATGGGTCATTTTTGATAAAGTATGAGGAAGTTATGCTTGGTCAAAGTTGAGTTGACTTTTCGTGCAAAACCCTAATTTAGCAACTTTTGGGTTTTGATGAATTGTGAGCAATCCTTGAGGAATCATGATAAAAACTTGATAAAATGATGAATAATACTTAAAAATGAGGATGTTGACCAAAAATATTGAAGTTTGACTGTATGTGGGCCACAATTGACTTTTGCCCTAACATAGTCGATTTTCAGGCCTTTGAGCAATTGACTGAGCAAACTTCCTCTGAAAGGCTTGAAACTTGACATGGATGATCTTGAGAACATATTAGGACAATGGTGAGCATTTGGAATCCTTTGGACTCAAACATCTTGATGCAAACTGAAACCCTAATTTGAGGTAGACTGTCTTAGGAGAGAGCTTGTCTAGTCAACCCTTGAACTTCCTTGAGCAATTTGAGGACCTCACTTGACATGTATTGAGAAATATGGGAGGTAAAATTTTGGGGTACAACATCTGCCCCTGTTAAATCTTCTTACAACTGAGGATATAGATTGGCTTGTCTGCCTTTCATGATCCGAAGGTGGAAGATGATTGAACACTAAAGTGCCCAAAAATTTGCACTCGCATGAAGTGGTACTGGTCTTGTGATGTCGGGAATGGGCTTATAGATGCCATTTGGAAGTCGATGACGGAAGATGGGCTTAAAGATTCCATCAGAAGAAGTGTCAATCACATAAGAGATTCCTTTGCGAGGACCTGTATACCTGTTGTTGAGGAAGATTTCGCTGGGGAATGTTGGTCTCTGTCTTGAGAGAAATAAAGTTTTAGGAACTTCAGTTGTCCGTTACTCTACTGGGGAATCATCTCTTAGTCGAGGAGGTGAAAATGAACTGCTATCTGGTCGTGCTCCAGGCTTTAGTGATTTGCTGAGAAAAATAAGACCGACTGCTATTTGGTCGTGCTCCAGGATTTATAGTGACTTACTGGGGGATGAGATTAAACTTGCTATCTGATCGTTCTCCAGGCTTTAAAATTTCTCAATTCTTATCTGGTCATGCTCCAGGCTTCAGAAGGAATCAAGTGGTTATCCGGTCGCATCCGGGCTTCAACTTGAATTTCAGGCTTACTAATATCCAGTCGATTTCTGGGCTTCATACTAATTGGCCGAGTAAACTACTATTTTGGTCGAATTCCAAGCTTCGCAGTACCTGATACTGTTATCTGGTCAATTTCTAGGCTTCAGTGTCCTTTGCCGTTATCTGGTCGTGATCCAGGCTTCACGGTGTCTTATACCATTATCTGGTCGATTCCAGGCTTCATGGTATCTTGCATTGCTATCTGGTCGATTTCCAGGCTTCACAATAACTTGCTGAGGGTTAAGCTATTTTTCGGTCAATTTCTGGGCTTCAAAGCTTAAATTTAAGATATACCACTATCTGGTCGATTCTAAGCTTCATAGTATCTTGTATTACTATCTGGTCGATTTCCAAGCTTCATAATAACTTGCTGGGGATTGAGCTATTTTCCGGTTGATTTCCGGGCTTCATAGCTTGAACTTGAGATATACCACTATCTGGTCGATTCCAGGCTTCGTAGTATTTTGGTGAAATCAAGATATTATCCGGTCTATTTCCGGGCTTCATAGCTTGAACTGGAATATAAATCTTAGTATCGATTTGACTGAACTAGAGAATATTTGGCAGAACTTGATTGCATCTTTCCCTGAAAGGTAAAGAGTTAGTCGTATGTAATGTCATGATGTATTGAGTAATTATGTTCTCAAAATAAATGAGATTGTGCTGTATGATGCATATGTGCATGCCATGATGTATGGATATGCAATGTTCTTGTGATATTCTCTGGTTAGGGAGAATAAATCTTGGACTGCTGCTGGAGAGTACAAGGAGTTGAGTTCTTCGTCTCCGCTGAGGATAGTGACCAAAGATGATTAGCTGGAAACTTGCGTCCATTCTGCTTGAGAACATTTCGCCGAGAGAGATTTTCTTTGAGGATAAACCTGTAGAGAATGACTCTATGGGGAAGAGAGATACTCTGTCGGACGATTTGCCAATTTGGAGAAATAACTCCGCTGGGGATGAATTACCGTTGCTGGTGATAGGTAAACTCTGCTTGGGGAGAACTTTGCCGACTTATTCGCGATTATGAACCTCGGTCGGGGAGAGCTAACACAACTGTCTTTAGATACTTCCTACTCTGTGGGGAGTATATGTATCTTCAGTCATATTCTCCAGCTGGCTCTATCCCTGTACCTGGTGGGTAGAGCAACTGTATGGTTTGGACACTTCTTGTTTGCCCCTGTTTATGGAATTACGAGTAATTGCCTTTTGTTTCACATGTAAATATTTATGAGCAGCAATTATTTTCAAATGATTATATAAAAAATGAACCATTGGACGTTCTTGCAAAACAAAACAGAAAAAGAAAAACAATTTGAAATTTGTGAAATTGAATTGTATTGATTTTTGAAGTTGGCTTGTAACAGGCGTTTTGTACAAGAGGTTGGCGTCCTAGTAAGAGAAGGCTGCCGAGAGAACAGAAATTATACAATTTGTGAAAGAAAAAGAAAAACAGCTACGTGAACAATCCCATTGGGTTCCAACTCTTCTATTTCCCTTATATCTTCGAGCGTCTCATTACTTTGCTACTTGGTTGAAGGTAGATCAGATTGATTGGCACCGTCTGAGCTTGCTAGTCGATATCGAAGTCTGGTCACAAGATGATCCAATGAGACATAGTGTTACGCTTCAATCCCTAATTTTTGTCTGGACCTCCCTTTCGGGTTTTCAGTCCACTAGGATACCCTTTTTTGCCCAAGCCGCCTTTTCAGGTTTTCGACTTGTCGGGTGTATAATTTTTTTTCATTTTCATCCCTTACTTTTGCCCGAACCCTTTTGGTTCGCCAGGAAGCCCTTATTTTTGCCTAGGCCAGTCAACCTAGCGGGTCTTTGATTATGTGTAGTATCTTTTCACTATGTCTGCATTGACGGGGTGAGAAAGGTCGTCACCATCCATGGTGGTTAGAATCATAGTTCCTCCCGAGAAAATGTTCTTAACCACAAATGGCTCTTCGTATGTGGGGGTCCATTTGCCCCTGAGATCACCTTGCGGTAGTATGATGCATTTGATTACCAAATCCCTGACTTGATATTCTTTACGTATGACTTTCTTGTTAAATGCCTTAATCATCCGCTTTTGATACGTCTGACCATGACAAATAGCAGTAAGCCTCTTTTCATCAATTAGATTCAGCTGATCAAGTCGGGTCTGGATCCAGTCATCTTTGCTCAAACCTGCATCCTTCATAATCCTAAGAGAGGGTATCTGGACCTCAATGGGTAAGACTGCCTCCATGCCATACACCAAAGAATAGGGTGTTGTCCCTATCGATGTCCGTGCTGAGGTACGGTACCCATGAAGAGTGAATGGTAACATCTCGTGCCAGTCTTTGTATGTCACCATCATATTCTGCACAATCTTCTTGATGTTTTTATTTGCTGCTTCAACAGCCCCATTCATCTTCGGCCGGTAGGGAGAATAGTTGTGATGTTGTATCTTAAACTGTTTGTAGAACTCGATGATCATTGTATTGTTGAGATTTGTACCATTGTCAGTAATGATCCTCTCTGGTATACCATATCAACAGATTAGATTGTGTCGGATAAACCATGCCACGACGTTCTTAGTTACTGTAGCAAAGGAAGCTGCCTCAACCCACTTTGTAAAGTAATCAATAGCTACCAGAATGAAATGATTCCTGTTAGACGCAGTAGGTCTGATCTCGCTAATCATATTGATGCCCCACATTGCGAAAGGCCAAGGAGCTGTAAAAACATTCAGAGGAACTGGAGGTACATGCACCTTGTCAGCATAGACTTGGCACTTATGACAGGTCCGAGAGTGCTGATAACAATCGGCTTCCATAGTAGACCAGTAATATCCTGCCCGTAGGATTTTCTTCGCCATGGTATATCCACTGGAATGAGTTCCGAAGGTACCTTCATGTAACTCTGCCATGATCCTTTCTGCCTCGTTCTTATCCATACAACACAGTAAAGTTGAATCATGGTTACGCTTGTAAAGAATGCCATTGCTGATGAAGAACTTCGCTGCGAACCTCCTCAGAAACTTCTTATCATTAACAGATGCACCCTCGGGGTACTCTTGAGCCTCAAGATACCTCTTTACCTCGTGGAACCAGGGTTTATCTGCTACTTCTTCAGTCTCAATGTCACAACAATGTGTAGGTTCGTCCAACCTCTCAATGGTAATTTGGGGAGCTTCATTGTCCCACCTGACTTTGAACATAGAAGACATGGTAGCTAGCGCGTCCGCCAACTGGTTCTCCTCTCTTGGGAAGTGTTCAAAGGTTATCTCCTCAAAGTGCGGAAGCAATGTCAGTACATACTCTTTGTAAGGAATAAGATTTGGGTGCTTTGTATCCTACTCACCTTTGATCTGACTGATCACTAAAGCAGAATCTCCGAATACACTCAAGAACTTAATCCTTAGGTCAATAGCAGCTTGAAGCCCCAGGATACATGCTTCATACTCCGCCATATTGTTGGTGCAGTTAAAACATAATCGGGCAGTGAACGGAGTATGACAGCCCTCAGGAGATATAATCACAGCACCAATGCCATTACCCAACGCATTTGAGGCTCTGTCGAAATACATAGACCATCGGGATCCTTCCTCAGGTCCTTCATCCGGTCCAGGTTCTTCACAGTTGGTCACCAACATGATGTTCTCATCCGGGAACTCAAAATTCATGGATTGGTAGTCATCCACGGCCTGATACACCAATACACTCCCCTTGATTGCTTTTTGGGTTGTGTATTGGATGTCATACTCAGTAAAGATCATCTGCCATCTTGCTATTCTTCCGGACAAGGCGGGCTTTTCGAAGATATACTTGATTGGATCCATCTTTGATATCAACAAAGTGGTGTGAGTCAGTATATACTGTCTCAGCCGGCAAGCAGCCCATGCCAAAGCGCAGCAAGTTTTCTCTAGCAATGAGTACCGGGTCTCACAATCGGTAAATTTTTTGCTAAGGTAGTAAGTAACATGCTCTTTTTGGCCAGACTCGTCATACTGCCCCAGCACGCACCCCATTGAATTGTCCAACACTGTCAAGTATAAGATCAAAGGTCTCCCTTCAACTGGAGGCATCGGAATTAGTGATTCTTGAAGGTACTCTTTGATTCTTTCGAAAGAGGTCTGACATTCATCATTACACTTTACCACTTGATCTTTCTTCAATAGCTTGAAGATTGGCTCACAAGTAGCAGTCAGATGTGAAATGAATCGGGCGATATAGTTCAGACGTCCCAAAAATCCTCTAACTTCCTTTTCTGTGCGGGGAGCCGGCATCTCCTGTATAGCCTTCACCTTTGCAGGATCTACCTGAATACCCTTATCACTGACGATGAAACCCAGCAACTTACCAGACCTTACTCCGAAGGTGCACTTGTTCGGGTTTAACCTGAGCTTGTACGTCTTCAACCTGTCGAATAGTTTCTAGAGATGGTCAAGGTGCTCTTCCTCAGTCTGGGACCTTGCTATCATCTCATTAACATAAACCTCAATCTCATAGTGAATCGTGTCGTGGAACAAAGCTACCATGGCGCGCTGATAAGTTGCCTCAGCATTCTTCAATCTGAACGACATGACCTTATAGCAAAAGGTGCCCCACTGTGTAAAGAAGGTTATTTTCTCCATATCCTCGGGAGCCATCTTAATCTGATTGTAACCAGAAAAACCATCCATGAAGGAGAAGATCTTATGCTGCATGGTGTTGTCGACCAGAACATCGATGTGAGGAAATGGGAAGTCATCCTTGGGGCTTACCCTGTTCAGATCTCTATAGTCCACACACATCCGTACCTTACCATCCTTCTTAGGAACCGGAACAACATTGGCAACCCACTGCGGGTAAGAAGTAACAACTAAAAATCCGGCGTCAAACTGTTTCATGACCTTAGCTTTGATTTTCTCAGACATCTCAGGGCGCATACGGTAAACCTTCTATTTTACCGGAGGACAGTCTTCTTTAGTCGGCAGGCGGTGTACCACAATATCAGTGTCTAAACCAGGCATATCTTCATAAGACCAGGAAAAGATCTTAACATAGTCGCGTAGCATCTGTATTAACCGTTTCTTGACACTAGGCTCTAGATTCACACTTATCTTGACCTCTTTCCTGTCTTCCTTTGTACCCAAATTCACTGACTCAACTGACTCTTCATGAGGCTGTATGGCCCTTTCTTCCTGTAGTAACAGTCTAGCAAGTTCTCCAGGCACCTCACAATCATCCTCACCTTCGTCCTCAGCTTGGTTGATCGGATTTTCGAAGTCATAACTGGCAGTAGCAGAGTTGTTATCAATGGGATATAGAGTGGATATGAATCTGCATTATGATACGTGAGTGTGTGTAAGAGAATAGTTGTTTTGATAAAGTGAGAGACAGAAAAGAAAAACAAGGAGCGCAAAATTTGTAATGCAAGAAACTTCCAATGTTTTATTGATGATATATGAAATGACAAGTAATAAGCCCTCACAAGTAAAGCCAAGGTACCTCGGGCAAGGCACCGGGCCATAAAGTTTCAAACTGTTTATTACAACTCTTAAAACAAAAGTCAATTACTGTGAAATAAAGGAAACAGGTATGAAGTCTTTCGCCGTCCAGTTGTTCAATCCACCATTTGTTGTAGGGTAGATCCAGCTGTCGATATCTGAATCCTGTTCACTGTCTTCCAACGTATTAACTCCCGAATTACTGATATGCAGAGGAGGTCTTCCAATCCGTGCGCAGCCCTTTGCAACACATGAGAGTCCCTCTTCTTTGCACAGTACGAGTGTAGAGGGAAAGCAGGATATCACCCAGTAAAGTAGGCACAGGATTGCGAGAAAGGAATATCTTAACCGCATTCACATCCACGAAGGAGTCCAGATTCGGGAAGAGAACCAAACTGTAGATAAGGAGAGCCAAGATATCTTCGAAAGCCTGAAAATTCAAATTATCCCAGAACAGCTGAGCCTGATCTATCAGAAATATGGCTAAGAAACCTTCGACCCCGCTTCGTGTCTCCCAATTGGATACTACATCAACCCGTTTCAGATGTAGAGCTGAGACAATGTCTTCCAGTCTAGGAGTCTCTTCCATACCTGTGAAAGGCACATGCTCTAGGATGGATATACTCAATAAGTGCGAGAACTCTTCCAAAGTGGGAACTGTTGTACCCCAAAATTTTCCCTCTCATTTGTCAAGTATTTGCTCGCAAGATTTTCTACGACATCAAGTTTGCAGCACTGATGCATCAATTTAGGTTTGAAATTGGCACAAGGGCAAAATGGTCAATTGTATACTGAAAAGTCAAACTTTGACTTTTTGGTCAACATTACATTTCAAAGATTAAATTTCATCAAGACATTCAAGAATATCAAGCTTAATCATCAAGAAGTCAAGAAAGTCAAAAGTCAAACTTGAAAAGTCAAGATTTCCAAGACTTAGAAATTTTCTAAGTGTGTTTATACGTGATAATTTCATCACTTCATGCCATTTTTTCACCAAGATGCATAGGAAAGTTCCCAACATGAAAGTTGTAGACCTCTATGAAATCTACAACTTTGTTTCACACACTTTTCCCTAAATATGCTTGGATTTCAAGTTATAAATTCATGAAGTCGTGACATTTTCATTTAACACTTAGAGAAATTTTCAGCAGTTTTAGTCAGGTTTTTATCTCAACTTCTTGGCCAATTTTCATCAAGTTCCAGTTTGATTTAACAAAAGTGGTCAACATGAAAGTTATAGAGGGTGTTTCAATCTTTCCAAAACATCCAAGAGCATGAATTTATCATACTTGAGCTAGGAGATTCAAGAGCATGAAGTTGGGCATCCACCCTTGATTTGCAAGTCATTCTATTGAAGAACACACAACAAAACCCTTATGCTATGCTGCATAATCTTATGTTGCAGGCCTTCTTGCTTGCAAATCTATACATAATTTAATGCTTACACCCACTTTTGAGCTATTACCCAAGTGTTTAAGCCATTGTCCAATGGATCTTTCTATTTATGGCATAAAGGCACCATTGCTATTCTTGAAAAGTAAGCTTTTTGTACAAAGTTTGTCTTGAGCCCATACTTTGTTTATTTCTGACTTTACTCTACCATAAAACATGGAAATCAACCCCTCTAAACAAGCAACTTTGGTACTTCATCTTGGAACCATGGAGTACTTGACATAGTTTGATACTTACATCCCAACCAAACCATAACATGTTGTGTTGTAAACATATTCAGCCTTTGTTCACACGTCCTTTGCCTATAAATAGAAGAAGCATTTGCAAGGCAAAGAGGTTAGAAAAAATAGAGGTTATAAAAAATAGATAGAACAACCAGAAGTTTTATTGATAAACCCTTAAAATCTCATATTCACAAAAAGCCATAACAGTCCATAAAACCTCCACTCTTGAGTTTTGAAGTCTAAACCTTTAAACCTCTCACACTTTGCATATTCCATCTAAAAACCATCCAAACATTGCATACCACACAATGGTTGTTTAGTAACCTTCAACAAAAAGGAAAGTCTAGCAGCCTGTTGGAGCTTCCTTAAGGTTCATACAACATCTTTAAGGGTATTTGGATTCAAAACCTAAAGTGCAGTTTTAAGGTAAGTCATCTTTACCTTGTGTTATACCCCAAAATTTGCCCTCCCATATTCCTCAAGAAATTGCCAAGCCAAGTCACAAAATTCCCCAAGGGTTGTGCAGGTCAACTGTCTCCTATACAGTCAAAACTAGGGTTTGTGTGCTGATCAAGAAAATGGAGTGTTCAAAGGCCCAATCAAGTCTCATATGCTTACAAACATGGTCAAGCATCCTCATATCAAGTTTCAAGGCATTCAGCTCAAAATTGCACAGTCAAAACCCTAAATTGCACTACAGTCAACTGTAGGGGCAAAATGGTCATTTGGCAGTCAAAAGTTCAAATTTTTGGTCAACATATCATTTTGAAGCCACAAACATCATTTGATCAATGCTTGATCATGATTCTCAAAATTTGGCTCAGAAATCATCAAAGATGCAAAGGTTGCTATATTTGGACAGCTGAAAAAGTCAACTGAAATTGACCAGGGCATAACTTTCACATGGATTATCAGAAAAATTCCATCCAAAGCTCATTTTGAAGAGAAAGACTTTTCCTACAACTCATCTTCATACTTCAAGTCCAAGAAATGCTCTCACAAAAAGTTATCAATTTCAACATTATAGGTCATTTTCAAAAGTCAACAAAAAGGGACTTTAAGTCAAAGACCATAACTTGAGATTGGTAAATCAAAATGACATGGGACCAAAGGCATTGGTTAGAGGACTCAAAGACCTTTCCAAAATGTCCAAGAACATGTGAAAAGCTTAAAAATTGAGCAAGTTATGCCTTGTAGAAGTTGGGAAATGTTTCTGAAATGGCAAAAGTCAACTATCCTTGAAACTCCAATTTTTGACAAAAGGGCCCACTTTCTTCCACTTGATTCATCCTTGTCATGCCACACACGTGTCCCATGATTAATTTCAAGACCAAATATTGATTTTTCTATTTTATTTAATTTTTGATAATTTAATTCATTTTAAATCTTTAAAAATTCAAATAAAATTCAAAAACCAATGGAATAGTGTCATTTGAATTTGGACAACTTCCATATATTATGGGCCAACTCAAAAACTCAGGCTAGGGTTAAATTGCACACTAAGTCTTGGTCTTGGCTTAAAAGAAGGAAAATTGGTTAATGGTGAAAACCCTAGGACTAGTTCTTTCATGAGCATGAATTAAGGCCAACTAACAAGCTAATTCTCTTCCATCATAAACACTGAGTCAAACCCTAAGCCTTGGACAAAAAAAATGCTGCGCTCAAAAGCTTATTAAAAACTTGAAAAATTGGCGATAGAACAAAAATTCGGAAATCAAGGTTCGGGTAAGTTTTAAGCCTTAATTCTTTTTCTAAAGGCTTCCTCAGAGCTCCCTGAAGCAATTCCAACTCCAAACATCCATCCAAACGCAAAGAATCGGCAGCAAGGACCTCCCCTGTACAGAGAAACTTTTGAAATCCTATATCATAATTCATACATTCTTTTGCATTTTTATTTGTGAATTCTTGTTTAATGTGAAGTTTCCAAACTAACTGATGTGTTTAATTGAGTTTTCATAAGCCATATGCGATTCTACCATTTTCGAATATTAGGGTTACAGGTTTTTAAAATTGGGGCTTTTGCAAAGAAGAAAAATCAAAGCTTCAGACCATGGCCATTGAGTTCAGTGCATTGAGACGGACGTAAACCACCATTCGCGAACAATTTATATACACCCAGCATCTAATCGCTATTTTCTTGTAGGTGGTATACAGCAACGCGTGCAAAACCGTTTCCATAGGCTTGTGTTTCAGAAAAAGTGAGGAAGATGATGTGTTGTCCCTCACTGATTCGTTGATTTTAAATTTCGCGCTTTTAATTACTAACGCGCTGATTCTTTCTTTTTGTTAATTGTGTATCATTAATATATCAATTAATCCAAACAGCTCAGCTGGCAGACACCTCTCTTGGCAATATCCAAGACCTGGGTTCGAACCCCAGGTCTCATGCTATTTCAATATTGTTTTTCATTTACAATTCCCATGCAGGCATGATCTTAAGACGCACCATACTCCTTCATCACCCCACCATCCACGCGTCCATCCCATTCAGATCAAAGGCGTAGGATCAAGGAACACAATAAACCTCAGTCAAAGCATCATACAGGATTCAAAAAGTCAATGGACTCAAGCTTAATGGGCCTGAAATGCTAAGGCCTGTACCTCCAATTTTGGGGCTACCCCCCCCCCCTTGGTTTGCCTTCTCTTTCTTTCTATTTTATTTCTTTTCAAATTATTATTTTATTTATTAGTGTAATTAATTTATTTTTAACAAAATACAAAAACATTAAAAAATCAGAAAAAGGATAAAAATATAAAAAATATTTATTTTATTTATTTTCTTGTAAATAATTAACATGTAAATAAATTTAGTAAAATAGGTTTTAACTTTAATTCTTTCTTCCATAAAAAAATCCAAAAATATAGCATTAGGTTAATGACTTTTTTATTCCTTTTAACTTTCCTTGTTGTTTGCCATAATATTAGTAATTTTCATAATTAAACTAGGGTTGCATTTAGGTTAGATTTTAATACTTTCTTAATAACTAAAAATTCAAAATATAGCATTAGGTTTAATGACTTTTTATACCTTTTAAATTTTTCTTTTTTTATCACAATATTATTTATTTATTTATTTTATTTTTATAATTAAATGTACATAAGTAAAAATTAGGGTTTAATTTAGATTAATATAACATTTTCACAATAACTAAAAAACATTAGAATTAGGATTTGCATTTTAAATTTCATTCTAAAAAGTTCTTTTTTTCTTTTAAATCTTAAAAAATACAAAAATACCAAAAACATTCTTTTTTTTTTATTCTAATTCCTCATTAAATTTAATTTTTTGCAAAAGGGTCCAACGCCCATTGTTTTAATCATTTTATTTCGCACCTTTATTTTATGTCGTTTATCATAATTATGTACATGTCCCAAAGCCTTGTAACAATTTTTACTTTTCGCACTTTTATTTATTCGCTTTATTTATTTTTCCGTCAAATCGGGTCCGGTTAATTCTGGCGATGTGGACCCGCGCCATTTGTAATAGTTTAGATTTATTTTCCCGCAAATATTAACTGTTAACCAAGCATGAAAGAATGAATGACCATAATAAAATCAAGCGTAGAACACCAATAACATGAACAAGACAAATATCAATGAAAATAACACACGAACCGCACACACCACCCCTAGGGTACGCCTCACTGTTGCCTTTCGAAAGGTGATCGTCGAGTAGAGGACGTCTTAGTAAGTCCTCATGATCCGGGAACCTGGCATGAGGGTAGCTTCTAAGGTGTCTTCCCATTGCTCTGGTGATCACCATGTCTCGAACCTCGAATTGACCCGAACACCTCCAACGGTGGTGCTACCTACCTCTCAATGGTGGGATGGCACTACTTTAAAGGACTCTTACACAGACGAATTCCTTAGGGTAGGTAGGTTCTCAAGGATACTTGCTCTAATTTCAAACAAATCAAAATATCTTTTCACACCGACACTTTTCAAAAGCTTTCAAAGCAAATTTTTCAAACACTCTGACGTACGAGTCGAACTGAAATTTTTCAAAGAAACTTTTTTAAACCCACATTGAAAAGCAAACAAACATTTTGAAAACACATTGAGCAAGTACCTAAGAGCCCATGGATAACCATGGATAGAAAGGGTGCTAACACCTTCCCTTTCTATAACCTACCTCCCGAACCGAGAGCAATATCTTTAAGGAATTTTTCTGTGCTTTTGTCCTTTCCATTTGGAGAAAATAAAAGACGGTGGCGACTCTTGCTTCCGCGACATTTCGCGAACCAGCGTTAAACAGTCAGTTCCAGATCCACCGATCACAGAACTGGCGACTCTGCTGGGGAATAAACTTAAAGTGAGGTATACCTTAGGGCTAGTTTATAACTGTGTTTTCAATTGTTTTCCTTGTGTGCTTTAAATTGTGGGTTGCTTGGGAGTTCTATAGATCCTAACCCGGATCTGGGGGATACCTTCTTAGAAAGTAGCAACAAGGCTGTGAGGGAACTGTGCGGGGTATACCGACATGGTTGAAACAGTCTGCTACGTTGATGTGGCACTTTGGTGTGTACCGGTAACCCTTGAGTTCAGTCAAGGAGAGTACGGGGCCTCCGCGTGGTGTCGTGAAGCATCAACAGACCTTAGGAACCTTAATTGAACTATCTTGGCCTCTTTAGGGTAGTGAGATAACTGACTTTGGTGCAGTCCGAGGTTGGTTGATACTCGATACTACACTCAATTGAGGGTTACTTTCCTGGAATATTTCGGTCGCCAGTTCAGTGGCTAAATCGAAACGATGAACAATGAAAGCAATCCCGTGATATTGGGAACCTTAGAACCCGGTTACTTTGATTAGGACAGGTTGAACCCACCAACTTCAAGAGGGTAATACCTAGACCCCATGCTGGCTTAAACCCTAAGGGTTTCTCTTGTGTGACTTGTGTGCCTTTGTACTTGCCTACTTGCATGCTTGTTAGCTGACACATGAACTACTTGCAGGTTTTGCCTATAGTCCTTAACTAGGACTCATGACAAGGTTAACCAAATTTCTTGCAGGTTTTGTTTATAGTCCTTAACTGGGACTCATAACAGGGTTACTAGATCTCTTGCAGGTTTTGTTTATAGTCCTTAATTGGGACTCATAACAAAGTATACTGAATTTCTTGCAGGGTCTGTTTATAGTCCTTAATTGGGACTCATAACAGGGTTACTCACATTACCCCATGCATATCATGACATCATACCATTGCATACATCCTAACCCATTTCAAGGATCTCAAGGGCTTGTGATGCAGGTCATATAAATCAAACATCTAGCAAGGGGCAAAGAGGATTTATGTTCCTCTAGCCAATGAAGTCAGGGGCTATGACCCACTGGATATGGTGAGCCTTTGACCCGTGACGAAGGACTCTCAACAACATGAAGTACTTTCAATCAAGTTGCCAGTTTCCAACTCTAACAAGTTTCTCTGTTTACCCCACGAGGTCCTTGAAATCATTGCATGCATATCATACATATCATTACATAACAGGTACCCTTCCTCTGCAGGTTGCTTACCTTCTTCGCTGTTTATTTCAGCAGTCTCGTCATGAATCCTGAATCATCAACCGAGGCATCTATCAAGGCTCTTCAGGCGCAGAACGCCCAATTTCAGGCGCAGAACGCCCAATTTCAGGAGCTGATCAAAGGCTTGGCTCAGGGTCAACAAGATCTGAAGGCTTTGTTTTTGAAGAAAGACAAGAAGAAGAAGAGGATTGTTCTGTTCAGCCCTAGACGCAGATCTGGGAATACACCGCAGGAGGAAACTGAGGGGACAACCCCATCTGTGAGGGAAAGCAGTCACCATGAGAGAGAGGTGCCTAGTCCAGTGGTCTCCGACAGCGAGACAGATTTCAACGACGAACAGTACCCTCCGGCTGAGGACAAGTACAAACAGTTGGAGGATAGGCTGAATGCTATGGAGATCCAACAGGTACCTGGGCTGGATTTTGGAGATCTGGGTTTGTCAACTGGTGTGATTATTCCTCGGAAGTTCAAGGCACCATCCTTTACCAAGTATGACGGGGCGTCTTGTCCCAAGTTGCATCTCAGGTCTTATGTTCGGAAAATCCAACCATACTCAGCAGACAAGAACTTGTGGATCCACTTCTTCCAGGAAAGTCTTTCAGGGACTCACCTCGAATGGTTCTATCAACTGGATGGGACCAAAGTTCGTAACTGGGAGGAGTTGGCGACTGCTTTCTATAAGCAGTACCAGTACAATGCCGACCTTGCTCCCACACGTACCCAACTCCAGGGTATGTCGTTGGGGTCAAGTGAAGGTTTCAAGGAGTACGCACAAAGATGGAGAGACCTTGCTGGAAGGGTGCAACCTCCGTTAACTGACCGGGAACTCGTTGATATGTTCTTGGGGACCCTATCCGGGCCATTCTTCAATCACCTCATTGGTAACTCATCTGCTGGATTTACCGACCTCATCCTGACTGGCGAAAGAATTGAAGCTGGTATCAAGTCGGGGAAGATTCAAGAGGCCACACCTTCTGATATTCATAAAAAACCTTACACGGGAAAGAAGGAATCCAATGCTGTATACAGTCAAAAGAGTCGCCGTGATCAACATGCAGGGGCAGTCATGATCTCTGGTTCTGCACCACGCCGTCAACCACAAAGGGGAAACCAGCAAAGGCCGGAAGGGCCTAAAAGGCAATTCACCAACATTAACATGCCTTGGTCACAAGCATTGCAGCATATGGTGAAGATGAACCTGATTGCAGTAATCAACCCTCCTGCCAATCCTAAGACCTCCTCTCCTAGCTACAATCCAGAAGCAAGGTGTGCCTATCATTCTGATAGCCCGGGGCACGATACTGAGGACTGTTGGGAACTGAAGTACAAAATTCAGAACATGATCGATGCCAAAGAGATCGAGTTCGAGCCTGCGGAGACTCCCAACGTGATCACCGCTCCATTGCCAAAGCATGGCTAAATCTTTGTTCATTTGATTTCAAGTTGTATTTTTCCTTTTCTTGTTCAGATAAACAATTATTGTGTTAAACTCTTTTATTTCATGAATGCATTACACATGTCTGTCTTGAATTAATTATGTTTACTATGCTTAAAACTGCTTTCATATTTTTTGCGATGGTCAATTCTTAATTGAAAATTCTAAACCTCTTGAGGGAGGATGACGAAAACAATACCACAATTTACAGTATGCTTTTGAACAGACCCCGCTGATGAGGTACATGCATTGTTTCAATTCCTAAACACTGGAGTTATAAGGATGATAATCCCTCGTCAACCCATCAGAGCCAAAGAAGTAGGAGTTTGTATTTTCGAAAATCAAAACCCTTAATCATAACCTGGGGCAGGGTAGTTCTCTCAGTCGATCCAAGTGCACAATGAATGTCACTAAATGAGTTTTTCAAAAACAAAAGACAGTGATGGTTCCGAACAATCATAAGGACAGGCAGTCATTATCAAAAAAAAATTCATGAATGAAAAGCCCAAAAAGTCAAAACCAATAAAGAAGACTTACCAAACTGGGGCATCCCGCTGACTGTAATCCCAAAAAGGAAACAGTTCAGGCAAAAAAAAAGAAAGGGATAACTAAATCAAAAAAAAAAAAGAGGTCTCACAAACCCTCAGCAAAAAAGGGGATGATTGCCTATTCAAATAAACGTTCAATATCCGAATCATCACCGGAAAATCAGAGCAAAGACTCAAACAAGGTCTAACGCACGATCAACTGAGTTTAGGTTTGGAGAACATCACGAAGAGCGGGTGGGTACAAATAATTTGAGCCTTTATCCTTTGTTTCTTAAACCGTAAACCAGGCCACGATATAACTCTTAAAAGTCCTAGCTGAAGCATGGGTTAGTTCGAAAGCATACTGTTACGAAGGTATCCTGACTCCTGAAGGTTTGCTGTAAAATATTGAGTTGACATCGCACTGTATTACAAAAAATGCATTTTCAAAATTCAAGACAGACATAGACTTTTGCATTCTTAAAATAACCTTGTTTGCATATGACTACTTGTTTGAACAAGCAGGGAAATTCGCACGATGAACACCTTGTGAACAGAAGAACCTCCAATCAAGGGGCACATTGCTCATTATCTGGGGCATGGCAAAATACTTCCAACAGGGGCAACTCCCTACATTCTGAGAGCGTGGACATAGTCGGAAAAAATACTGCGCATAATCAAAGACCCGCTAGGTTGACATACCTAAGCAAAAATAAGGGCTTCCCGTCAAACTAAAAGGGTTCGGGCAAAATGAAGGGATGAAACGAAAAACATGTACACCCGGCAAGTCGAAAACCTGAAAAGGCGGCTTGGGCAAAAATGGGTATCCCGGTGGACTGAAAACCCGAAAGGGCGGTCCAGGCAAAAGTTAGGGATCGAAGCGTACGACTATGTTCCGGTATCTCGTCACTTGTCTACCCGAAGATTTGTCAACTACCCACACAGGTATCCTCTTCCCTCACCTCCGAAGCAGGGGCAATAATGAGTTATCCAGGCGATCCAATTGCTCTGTCAACCAAATTACAAAGGACAGATCAACATAAAAATGATTACCATCTACCTTTACAAATTCCAGATCGTGGGCTAACGTCCGAGACCAAACAGGACAATTATCCACTTAATCAAAATCATGCAACCCAACACCGGTTTCTGCTCAACCTTCAGACAAAGTCATACACAGACTCCTCCTCCATAAGATGACCTAACCCCGGTTCATCAAGAAGTTTTACACAAACTTATCCCGAAGCAACCTTACCCCGGTTCCTCCAGAAGTTTTTACACAAACTTATCCAAGTAACCTTACCCCGGTTCCTCCAGAGATTTTTACACAAACTCAACCAAATAACCTTACCCCGGTTCCTCCAGAAGTTTTTACACAAACTTATCCAAGTAACCTTACCCCGGTTCCTCCAGAAATCTTACATGGATTTATCACAAGTAACCTTACCCCGGTTCGTCAAGAAGTTTTACACGAACTTATCCCGAAGTGACCTAACCCCGGTTCCTCCAGAAGTCTTACATGGATCTATCTCAAGATGACCTAACCCCGGTTCATCAAGAAGTTTTACACAAACTTATCCTGCCGTAACCTAACCCCGGTTCCTCCAAGAGTCTCACATGGACCTATCTCAAGATGACCTTACCTCGGTTCGTCAAGAAGTTTTACACGAACTTATCCTGCGGCAACCTAACCCTGGTTCCCCCCAGAAGTCTTACATGGATTTAGCTCAAGATAACCTCACCCCGGTTCATCAAGAAGTTTTACATGAACTTACCTCACCAAGCAACCCTACATCGGTTCCCTCTCTTCAAGATGCAGTTTTACATGGACTCGTCACCCAGAAACCCTACACAGCTTCTCCCTTTCCAAAAAAACGAAGTTTTACACGAACTCATCATCAAAGTAACCCTACCCAGGTTCCTTCTCCATTTCAGATACAGTTTTACACAAACTCATCAGCATGCAACCCTACATAGGTTCCCCCTTTCAACTTATAAAATTACATTCCAAAACTCCCCAGAAGAGTCCAATCCAGTTTCCCCAGGAAAATTGGAATTCATCTCTCCAAGCAGTAAGCTTATCCCCAGTAGATTCTGGAAGCTTATCCCCTCGCACAGCACGAACGCGTCGTCCGGCTTTATTCAAAGAGTTATTTCCTCAACAGGATATAACTGGGTTATCCTCAGCCAAAAGCCAAGGGAAGGTCGTCGTCAACGTAGTTCTTTCCTATCCCCAGCGAAGTCTATTCACACTTCCAATACAACAACGGTATCCCCAACAGAGTTACTATCAACATTCAGCAAGGCATCACTCTTCCCACAGAGTATTGCTTTCCAGCATGATCGCTAGAGTATCTTTTCTCCCCGCAGAATCTTCCATTCGCCAAGTTTATTCCGCAATGGAGTCATCTTCTCCTACCGGTATCCTTGCAGTTATCATCCCCAGCGGAAGCAAAATCTATTCTTCGACATCAGCCCAGGATACGACTTCCCGGCACCCGTCAAGGATTTACTTTCCTAGACGAAAACATACATAAAACATCACATACATCATTATAGCATGCATAACGCACTGCATCATACAAATCTCATTTATGTTGAGAACATCATTGCTTGATCCATATCATGCATTGCATATGACTGACTTTTACCTTTCAGGAAAGATCCAGTTAAGTTCTCAAGCTACATTTCAAGACCTAGACCGGTTCAGTTAAATCGTCCCAAGATTTTCCTGATTCTTATCCAGTCAAAGGCCTTCTCTGGTTCAGTCAGATCGACCCTAAGATCTCCCTGATGCTTATCCAGTTGAAGACGTTTCAAGACCTAGACCGGTTCAGTTAAATCGTCCCAAGATTTTCCTGATTCTTATCCAGTCAAAGGCCTTCTCTGGTTCAGTCAGATCGACCCTAAGATCTCCCTGATGCTTATCCAGTTGAAGACATTTCAAGACCTAGACCGGTTCAGTTAAATCGTCCCAAGATTTTCCTGATTCTTATCCAGTCAAAGGCCTTCTCTGGTTCAGTCAGATCGACCCTAAGATCTCCCTGATGCTTATCCAGTTGAAGACATTTCAAGACCTAGACCGGTTCAGTTAAATCGTCCCAAGATTTTCCTGATGCTTATCCAGTCAAAGGCTTTCTCTGGTTCAGTTAAATCGTCCTAAGATTTTCCTGATGCTTATCCAGTTGAAGACATTTCAAGACCTAGACCGGTTCAGTTAAATCGTCCCGAGATTTTCCTGATTCTTACCCAGTCAAAGGCCTCTCTGGTTCAGTCAGATCGACCCTAAGATCTCCCTGATGCTTATCCAGTTGAAGACATTTCAAGACCTAGACCGGTTCAGTTAAATCGACCCTAAGATTTTCCTGATTCTTACCCAGTCAAAGGCCTCTCTGGTTCAGTCAGATCGACCCTAAGATCTCCCTGATTCTTATCCCAGTAGAAGACACCCCAGATTTTTCTCAACGAGCGTTGTTGAAGTTAAAATCACCCAGATTTTTCTCAACGAGCGTTGTTGAAGTTAAAATCCCCAAGATTTTTCTCAACAAGCGTTGTTGAAGTTAAAGTCGCCCAAGGCTCTCTTACCATTCATGCTAAGGTAGTAATCATCCCTGGTTCTTTCATCGCCGTTTGAAGCTCCAGACTCAGCTCCTGTAACCAGTCAGGACACATCTATACCAGGCATCTAAAAAATCGGCTCCTGCAACGTGTCAGGTACTCGTTTTCTGTTTTGCAGGTATACAGGTTCTCGCCAAGGAATCTCCTACGCAATCAAACATCCAGATGGCATCTATAAGCCCATTCCACCATCATTGCTAACATGTGAGCGCAAATTTCCGGGCACTCTAGTGTCCAATCATCTTTTACCCTCGGATTACGAAAGGCACGTCAGCCAATCTGCATCCTCAGGTCTAAGAAGATTGAACAGGGGCAACTGTTATACCCCAAAATTTGCCCTCCCATATTCCTCAAGAAATTGCCAAGCCAAGTCACAAAATTCCCCAAGGGTTGTGCAGGTCAACTGTCTCCTATATAGTCAAAACTAGGGTTTGTGTGCTGATCAAGAAAATGGAGTGTTCAAAGGCCCAATCAAGTCTCATATGCTTACAAACATGGTCAAGCATCCTCATATCAAGTTTCAAGGCATTCAGCTCAAAATTGCACAGTCAAAACCCTAAATTGCACTACAGTCAACTGTAGGGGCAAAATGGTCATTTGGCAGTCAAAAGTTCAAATTTTTGGTCAACATATCATTTTGAAGCCACAAACATCATTTGATCAATGCTTGATCATGATTCTCAAAATTTGGCTCAGAAATCATCAAAGATGCAAAGGTTGCTATATTTGGACAGCTGAAAAAGTCAACTGAAATTGACCAGGGCATAACTTTCACATGGATTATCAGAAAAATTCCATCCAAAGCTCATTTTGAAGAGAAAGACTTTTCCTACAACTCATCTTCATACTTCAAGTCCAAGAAATGCTCTCACAAAAAGTTATCAATTTCAACATTATAGGTCATTTTCAAAAGTCAACAAAAAGGGACTTTAAGTCAAAGACCATAACTTGAGATTGGTAAATCAAAATGATATGGGACCAAAGGCATTGGTTAGAGGACTCAAAGACCTTTCCAAAATGTCCAAGAACATGTGAAAAGCTTAAAAATTGAGCAAGTTATGCCTTGTAGAAGTTGGGAAATTTTTGTGAAATGGCAAAAGTCAACTATCCTTGAAACTCCAATTTTTGACAAAAGGGCCCACTTTCTTCCACTTGATTCATCCTTGTCATGCCACACACGTGTCCCATGATTAATTTCAAGACCAAATATTGATTTTTCTATTTTATTTAATTTTTGATAATTTAATTCATTTTAAATCTTTAAAAATTCAAATAAAATTCAAAAACCAATGGAATAGTGTCATTTGAATTTGGACAACTTCCATATATTATGGGCCAACTCAAAAACTCAGGCTAGGGTTAAATTGCACACTAAGTCTTGGTCTTGGCTTAAAAGAAGGAAAATTGGTTAATGGTGAAAACCCTAGGACTAGTTCTTTCATGAGCATGAATTAAGGCCAACTAACAAGCTAATTCTCTTCCATCATAAACACTGAGTCAAACCCTAAGCCTTGGACAAAAAAAATGCTGCGCTCAAAAGCTTATTAAAAACTTGAAAAATTGGCGATAGAACAAAAATTCGGAAATCAAGGTTCGGGTAAGTTTTAAGCCTTAATTCTTTTTCTAAAGGCTTCCTCAGAGCTCCCTGAAGCAATTCCAACTCCAAACATCCATCCAAACGCAAAGAATCGGCAGCAAGGACCTCCCCTGTACAGAGAAACTTTTGAAATCCTATATCATAATTCATACATTCTTTTGCATTTTTATTTGTGAATTCTTGTTTAATGTGAAGTTTCCAAACTAACTGATGTGTTTAATTGAGTTTTCATAAGCCATATGCGATTCTACCATTTTCGAATATTAGGGTTACAGGTTTTTAAAATTGGGGCTTTTGCAAAGAAGAAAAATCAAAGCTTCAGACCATGGCCATTGAGTTCAGTGCATTGAGACGGACGTAAACCACCATTCGCGAACAATTTATATACACCCAGCATCTAATCGCTATTTTCTTGTAGGTAGTATACAGCAACGCGTGCAAAACCGTTTCCATAGGCTTGTGTTTCAGAAAAAGTGAGGAAGATGATGTGTTGTCCCTCACTGATTCGTTGATTTTAAATTCCGCGCTTTTAATTACTAACGCGCTGATTCTTTCTTTTTGTTAATTGTGTATCATTAATATATCAATTAATCCAAACAGCTCAGCTGGCAGACACCTCTCTTGGCAATATCCAAGACCTGGGTTCGAACCCCAGGTCTCATGCTATTTCAATA
This sequence comes from Vicia faba, assembly GCA_948472305.1. Classification (NCBI taxonomy): domain Eukaryota; kingdom Viridiplantae; phylum Streptophyta; class Magnoliopsida; order Fabales; family Fabaceae; genus Vicia; species Vicia faba. Next base: position 1,286,775,206 of record OX451740.1, on the reverse strand, counting down.
TTGTTTTTCATTTACAATTCCCATGCAGGCATGATCTTAAGACGCACCATACTCCTTCATCACCCCACCATCCACGCGTCCATCCCATTCAGATCAAAGGCGTAGGATCAAGGAACACAATAAACCTCAGTCAAAGCATCATACAGGATTCAAAAAGTCAATGGACTCAAGCTTAATGGGCCTGAAATGCTAAGGCCTGTACCTCCAATTTTGGGGCTACCCCCCCCCCCCCCCCTTGGTTTGCCTTCTCTTTCTTTCTATTTTATTTCTTTTCAAATTATTATTTTCTTTATTAGTGTAATTAATTTATTTTTAACAAAATACAAAAACATCAAAAAATCAGAAAAAGGATAAAAATATAAAAAATATTTATTTTATTTATTTTCTTGTAAATAATTAACATGTAAATAAATTTAGTAAAATAGGTTTTAACTTTAATTCTTTCTTCCATAAAAAAATCCAAAAATATAGCATTAGGTTAATGACTTTTTTATTCCTTTTAACTTTCCTTGTTGTTTGCCATAATATTAGTAATTTTCATAATTAAACTAGGGTTGCATTTAGGTTAGATTTTAATACTTTCTTAATAACTAAAAATTCAAAATATAGCATTAGGTTTAATGACTTTTTATACCTTTTAAATTTTTCTTTTTTTATCACAATATTATTTATTTATTTATTTTATTTTTATAATTAAATGTACATAAGTAAAAATTAGGGTTTAATTTAGATTAATATAACATTTTCACAATAACTAAAAAACATTAGAATTAGGATTTGCATTTTAAATTTCATTCTAAAAAGTTCTTTTTTTCTTTTAAATCTTAAAAAATACAAAAATACCAAAAACATTCTTTTTTTTTTATTCTAATTCCTCATTAAATTTAATTTTTTGCAAAAGGGTCCAACGCCCATTGTTTTAATCATTTTATTTCGCACCTTTATTTTATGTCGTTTATCATAATTATGTACATGTCCCAAAGCCTTGTAACAATTTTTACTTTTCGCACTTTTATTTATTCGCTTTATTTATTTTTCCGTCAAATCGGGTCCGGTTAATTCTGGCGATGTGGACCCGCGCCATTTGTAATAGTTTAGATTTATTTTCCCGCAAATATTAACTGTTAACCAAGCATGAAAGAATGAATGACCATAATAAAATCAAGCGTAGAACACCAATAACATGAACAAGACAAATATCAATGAAAATAACACACGAACCGCACACACCACCCCTAGGGTACGCCTCACTGTTGCCTTTCGAAAGGTGATCGTCGAGTAGAGGACGTCTTAGTAAGTCCTCATGATCCGGGAACCTGGCATGAGGGTAGCTTCTAAGGTGTCTTCCCATTGCTCTGGTGATCACCATGTCCCGAACCTCGAATTGACCCGAACACCTCCAACGGTGGTGCTACCTACCTCTCAATGGTGGGATGGCACTACTTTAAAGGACTCTTACACAGACGAATTCCTTAGGGTAGGTAGGTTCTCAAGGATACTTGCTCTAATTTCAAACAAATCAAAATATCTTTTCACACCGACACTTTTCAAAAGCTTTCAAAGCAAATTTTTCAAACACTCTGACGTACGAGTCGAACTGAAATTTTTCAAAGAAACTTTTTTAAACCCACATTGAAAAGCAAACAAACATTTTGAAAACACATTGAGCAAGTACCTAAGAGCCCATGGATAACCATGGATAGAAAGGGTGCTAACACCTTCCCTTTCTATAACCTACCTCCCGAACCGAGAGCAATCTCTTTAAGGAATTTTTCTGTGCTTTTGTCCTTTCCATTTGGAGAAAATAAAAGACGGTGGCGACTCTTGCTTCCGCGACATTTCGCGAACCAGCGTTAAACAGTCAGTTCCAGATCCACCGATCACACCTTGCCTTTTCCATACATTAACTTTTCTGTTTATAGGATGTAGCAATCACTATTTTTGAAGTTAATCATTTATTTGTTGTTCATGTTATTCATCTATATGTTAAAAACTAACTGACGTATGCAAAGAATGGTGTTTAAGGCAGAAAAAGGCAGTATGTATCGACACATATCCACATGTGTCGACCCATCTTAGTGAAAATACATGGTATGAGTCGACATATAACCCTCATGCATCGACCCGTACTGAGTTCAGGTCACTAAACAGAAGCTAGAAAGGCCTATGAGTCGATACGTATGCGTTTCGCGTCGATGCAAAAGGCGTATGAGTCGATACATCCCATTATGGGTCGACTCATACTGAACAGATTCCACTTTACAGGAGCAAGGAGAAGCTATATGTCGATGCATAGCAGCATGGGTCGACACATAACAATTCAAAAATGAATTTTCCTTTATTCTACACTGTTTTCACATTCTTTTCATTATCATTTGATGTGGTTGTAATATTTTAGTTCCTACTTCACCCCCATTGTTAAATTGTACCCCCATCCCCCTAAAGTGATGTAATAGCTTAGATTTTACTTTCCGCTTTTTACTTGCTTTTCATATATTGCTAGTAAATAAGATGTATGGCAAGATGAAATCAACAAATAGATGACTTTCAAAAACAATACAAAAAGCATGAAAATAACACACTTGCACACAAGAATCCTTAGGGTTTCTCCACTTGGTTTCCTTATACAAAAATGGCCATATTACGCATGTAAAATATCTTAGCAAAACAAAACAAATATAAGATCGTAAGTCCCTCGATGACGCTATTCAAAAAGTTGCCTTACAAAATGATCTTGGTCCCCTCAAATGCTAAGATACTTTGCAAACATTGCTAATGATGGTTATACGATGACCCATGCCCGTCCCGTTTACATCCAAAGATAGGGTTGCTTACCAAATCAATGGTAAGACAACAATGTTAAAGGAATAGAAAATGCACAAGAAAGACATTTGAGTAGGTAGATAGCTTCTAGTTACTTGCTCCATTTCAAATAACTATCCTTGCTATTTTCAAAACAAACACACACATTTCAAAACATCTTACAATCATTGAAAACATTTTCAAAAGACAAACATCTTTGTATACATTCTTACGAACGAGAATCATTACAAAGATTGCCTAAACGAATGGCCTCTTTTACAAAATACTTTCAAAACCACACCAAACACAATTTCAAACAACAAAGCAAGTGATCTAAGCAAGTAACTAAGAGCCCATGGAAAACCATGGATGAAAAGGGTGCTAATACCTTCCCTTTTCATAATCTACCCCCCGAACTCAAGAAACAATCTCAAAGGTCTTTCCTGTGCTTTTTCACCTTTCCTTTTTGGATAAAAGAAAAGTCGGTGGCAACTCTTGCTAACCACAAAATTTGCGACAAAACTCAAACCCTCAAGTCAGTTCTCCCACCGCATCACAAAACTGGCGACTCTGCTGGGGAATACCTATAAAAGTGGGGTTACATTAGGGCTAGATCACATTTATTTTCTTACATTTATTTGACTTGTTTGCTTTACATTATGGTTCTTTGTTTGGGTTTGAATCCTCTACCCGGATTTGGGAAACATTATAGGTAAATAGCAATATGTTGTGGAAACTGTGCGGGGTATACCAACATGATCTAAGCAATATCTATGTTAGTGTGACATATTTGTGGGTACCGGTAGCCTTTGAGTCAATCAAAGAGAATACGGGGCCACTGAGTGATTTCATGAAGCACTAATGAACTTCTAGAACCCTTTACTTAACCAACTTGGCCTTTAGGATGTAGTGAGATGACCGGCTTTGGTGCAGTCCGAAGTTGGTAGATACTCGATACTACATTCATTGAGGGTTGGTTTCTTGGAATATTTCGGTCTCCATTAAAGAGGCTTGAGCTGAAACAATGACCAAGGAAACAATCCGGTGATATTGAGCTCCTTAGAACCCGGTTACTATTACTAGGACAGGTTTAAACCAACTAAACTTCAAGAGGGTACTTACCTATAAAACCCCATGCAAGCCTAAACTAAGAACTTGTATATACATACTTGTGCATAACATCATGGACATCATGAACATCATATGCATTCACTAACCATTTCAAGGATTTTGGAGATTCATCTTTGTTCTTGTTTTGTAGGATATGGATTCACTCTGCAAGAAAACTATCCAAATCAACCTTGTAAGAATTCCTCCCAAAATTAAGGAGCTAGCTTCAAGGATCCCTGAGAACTCTCCATTCACCGAGAGGCATGGTCGTCTACTCAGATTGGTCACCTCCAACATATATGAGGATATGATGAAGGTGATCTTCCAGTTCTTTGATCCTTTGCACCATTGCTTCACATTTCACGACTATCAGCTTGTGCCCACTTTGGAAGAATTCTCTCAACTCTTGAGGATTCCAATTCTCAATCAACTACCTTTCAACGGTACAGAAAGAGACCCAAAGCCGGAAGAGATTTCTCAAGCCCCGCACTTGCACTCATCTGATGTCACAACTCATTGGGAAACTAGAAGTGGTGTCAAAGGTTTCTTAGCAAAGTTTTCGTTTGAGAAAGCCCAAAGATGTTGGAATTCCTTAGACTTGCAAGCATTTGAGGAGATTGTGGCTCTTCTTATCTATGGGATGGTCCTATTTCCCAATCCTGACCAACTCATAGATGTGAGTGCCGTCAAAATCTTCATATCACGCAATTCGGTGCCTACATTACTATGGGATATCCTACACTCTTTTCACACTCGTACAATGAGGAAAAGAGGGGTCCTTATGTGTTGCACTCCCCTCCTAGCAAGATGGTTTATTTCTCATCTTCCCCAATCAGTCTTAAAGAATGAGCAAGGATTAAGGTGGTCACAAAGGTTAATGACGCTCAAACATTCAGATATTCATTGGTGCTCTCGATCCAAAGAGAATGTTATCATTGTTGACCGTTGTGGGGAATTCCCTAATGTCCCTCTACTTGGCATTAGGGGAGGAATCACCTACAACCCATGTTTAGCTCTAAGACAGTTTGGTTATGCCCGAAGGGATGGCCCACATGATATGTTGATTCAAGGCTTGGTATTCGACTACGACAACGACGATCAAGGTCTTTGCCAGAGATTAATCCGAGCTTTGAGAATGCTAAACAAGGTGGATAGCAAGACTTTGGGACACAAGAATTCCATCCCTCTTGAGCCTTACCACAAGTGGGTATGAACCCGCGCTCAAAGTCTTATGATGCCTTATCCTTCTATCCTCCCAGTGATTATTGAGCCTGTTAAGGAAGGAGAAGTTCCATACACTATCCTACATCCTGACATGCCCACATCACTCGAAGATCTACAAAGGGATTTGATACAACTCAAAGGAGATCGAGATACTTTTGAAGCCCAATTCTACGCAAGCGAGAAGAAGGTTTTGGAACTCACTAGGCTACTTCATGAGGAGCAGACTCTAAATGCCTACATAGCACCAAAGAGGATGCACACTACTTTTTTATCTTAGAGTGTTGTATTATTTTGCCCAAGGGGAATTGATGTACTCAAACTCTATTTTATTAATATAACGTGTGTTTCTTTTTGTTTAAAACAAATTTGAATTTCTTTAAATCCTTGAAAGCATTGCATGTATACATATCATTTATCATGACATAAACATGTATTTTGCAACGAGTTTCCTCATCTCTCTACTGTTTATTTCAGTAAGATGGATCTCGAACAGACAGTCAAAGATCTTCAAGCTCAAAAACACGCAGTTTCACCAGTTACTCATGATCCTAGCCAAGGGGAAAGAGGAGTTGAAGACTCTGTTAGCTGAAGAAAGAAATAAGAAAACAAAGAAGGTCACTGGGGTTTTGAACATGGGGAGAAGGTTTCAGGGACAGACTAGAAGAACCTTAAATTTTGCAACCACTTCCGGGGAAGGAGAAGGGAAAGGAAAAGAAACATCAGTTCCTTCAGAATCTGAAGAGGAGGAAGAAGAGGAAGACTACTCTGAGGAACAATATCCTCCGGCTGATGATAAATACAGACATCTTGAAGAGCATTTAAGCGCTTTGGAAATACAAAGAGTACCAGGTCTAGACTTTGAAGAATTGGGGCTAGTGTCGCGAATTGTGATCCCACCAAAGTTCAAAGTGTCGTTGTTTGCAAAATATGATGGGGTGTCATGTCCTAAAATGCACCTCCGATCATACGTGAGAAAGATTCACCCGCACTCTACCGATAAAGACCTATGGGTGCATTTTTTCCAAGATAGTTTATCCGGAACACAACTCGATTGGTTTTACCAATTAGAAAGGACTGACGTCCACAACTGGGAAGACCTTGCCGCAACTTTCTATAAACAATACCAGTACAATGCAGATTTGGCGCCTACCCGTACTCAACTTCAGAGTATGGCTATGGCTTCAAATGAGGGTTTTAAATATTACGCACAAAAATGGAGAGATCTAGCTGGGAGAGTGCAACCCCTTCTGTCTGAAAGGGAGTTGGTGGATATGTTCTTAGCCACTCTATCGGGCCCTTTCTTCAACCATTTGATTGGAGTTCATCTGCTGGATTTACTGAGTTAATATTAACCGGAGAGAGGGTGGAAGCTGGAATAAAAAGTGGAAATATTCAGAAAGATTTATCTGCCTCTACAGATGTGAGAAAGCCTTTCACCGGGAAGAAGGAGGTATCTGCTGTTTATCCACAAAGGAACATGGGAAAGCGGAGCGCCGACCAATGGTAGGAGCTGTTATGATCCCAAAGCCTACATCTGATCAACCAAGAAGTAACCAACTAAGGGTGGAAAGGCCAGTCCGGCAATTCACCAGAATTAATATGCGTCTAGCCCAGGTTTTACCACATCTTCTGAAATCTAATCTAGCAAATTTAAAAGAAGCTCTAAAGAATCCCAACATTGCATCCCCTCATTATCACCCAAATGCCAGATGCGCATATCATTCCGAAAGTCCAGGTCACGACACTAACAATTGTTGGGCCTTGAAAAACAAAATTCAAGACCTGATAGATGCAAAAGAAATTGAGTTTGATGCACCCGAGAAACCAAATGTCATTTCCGCTCCTATTCCTAGACATGGTCACAACGCTAATGCTATCGAAGAAGATTTGTTTGTTGCTACATTGGATGAACTCTTAACTCCGCTCCCGATCATTAAGATAAACTTGTTGAAAGCTGGTATATTCCCAGGTTGTAACAAAGACTGCCATCTTTGCTTGTCCTCACCAACTGATTACCCTCTATTGAAGACAAGCATTCAACGCTTGATAGACCACCAAGAGATTCTGTTTGAAAATGCTTCTGTTTCACCTATTCCTGTTGAAGATGTTTCAATTATAACCATCTCCGCCAATCCTTCCAGGGTCCCCAAAAGACCCGTTAGGATTACATCAGTTCCAAAGACTACTCCTGTCATAATTACAATGCCCGAGCCGGTCCCATATGAATCAGATAAAACAGTACCGTGGAATTACGGTGGAGAAATATACTACCATGGTATTAAACAAGATGGGCTGACCACCGAAGAAATGGTCTCCGGAGAAGAAGATTCCTACATTAGCAATATTGTCAGAACTAGTAAGATTACCCATAGTGGTAGAATCTTATCTCCAGAGATTGCCCCTCAAAAGGCAGTTTTTGGACCCGTGGTTGTTCCGAAGATTACCCCTGTACCAATAATCATACCTGCAATTGCTCCTACCAACAAAGACGACACGACCCCTGCTGTTATCTCTACCAATACTTCTACTGCTGAAAATCGAGGAAAAAGCATTCAAGAAGAGCCTGTCCGGATGAAGGCTCAATCACTAGCTATCCCCGAAACATCCAAGAAGGAAATGGAAGAGATCCTGAGGATAATAAAGAAGAGTGATTATGACATGGTTGAACAGTTGGGGCAAACTCCCTCCAAGATCTCCATGCTAGCATTGCTGCTGTGTTCTGAGGCACATGCGAAAGCTCTGGTAAAATTTCTGAAGACAACCCATGTGCCACAAGAGACGTCTGCTGAACAATTCCAAGATTGTGTGGCCAGTTTGACAGCTGATAACAGCCTAGGCTTCTCTGATGCTGATTTGACACCCAGGGGGAGAAAGCACAACGAGGAATTACATGTCTCTGGAATGTAGAGGAACGACTCTGGCCCATGTCTTGGTGGACACGGGTTCATCTTTGAACGTTTTACCGAAAAAAGCTCTTGACATATTGGATTACGAAGAGCTGACATTGAAACCCAGTAACATAGTTGTGAAAGCATTTGATGGCTCAAAGAGGATGGTCCACGGGGAGGTGGACATCCCTATAAAGGTGGGAACTCAGACTTTCAACTCCACCTTTTATGTAATGGACATTCACTCCTCTTACTCATGTCTGTTAGGACGGCCCTGGATCCATAATGCTGGTGCTGTCACCTCCACGCTACACCAGATGCTGAAGTACCCGGTCCATGGAAATATCATCACTGTCCACGGGGAGGAGGAGTACATGATTAGCTATCTAAATTCTTTCCGGTATGTGGAGTTGGATGGCGAGTTCATTGAAACTTATTTTCAACATTTCAAAGAGGTCTCTCAAGAGATAGCGGTAACCATGGTGGTATCCCCGATTCCCAAGATCACAAGACCTCCGCTTCGGATGTCATCTCTAAAGGACGTCAAGGTGGTAGTAGAAGAGGGTGGATGCACCATCTGGGGGCAGCTTCCAGACATCCCATATAAATCAGAAAAGTTTAGCTTTGGGTTTACTTCAACTGCTCAGAAGGTTGTGCTCTGTGCCCGTGCTGGAGGGCCACCTTTGAGGATTAGTAACCGAGAGGTCAACACAGTGGAAAATGGTGAAGAAGATGGCAGCTTGGAAGATTGGATATTTCCTACTGTCAACGGAGGACTTTGAAATTGGGAAGCCAGAGACTTTGTCCCAATAACTTTCATCTCTCAGTAATTTATCTTTTACATTTCTGTTGGACTTGTAATATTCACAAACAATTTGCACTTTAAATACCTTGTGTCTTACCCGAGGCACAACGGTCCATTTGTAAGGGTTTTTATTTCATCTTCATATGACATTCAATGAATCATGGACGCTTTTTCACATACAAACCTTTTGTGCTCATTATCTTTCTTTTACATTTTATTATTTAAAGATGGCTATACCCTTACACACACCCACACTCACAAATGCAGGTACCTCTCCATTCCGGATCCCATGGGTAACGATACTGCTATGGCCTTTAGTGACTCTGAAGATCTAATATACCAAGCCGAATATGAAGGTGAGGAAGATTGTGAAGTAACAGGGTGTTGTACCCCAAAATTTTCCCTCCCATATTTCTCAAGACATGTCAAGAATAATCTCCAAATGGTTCAAGATTGCTCAAGAGTTGGACAGTCAAATCATCTCCTAAGGCAGTCAATCTCAAATTAGGGTTTTGTGTTGCATCAAGGTCCTTACATCCAAATGACCTCAAGTTCTACCCAATGTACTAATATGTTCTCAAGTCCATCCATATCAAGTTTCAAGCCTTGCAGAGAAAGTTTGGTCAGTCAATTGCTCAAGAGGCCCAAAAATTGACTGTGCTAGGGCAAAAGTCAAATGTGGCCTACAAATAGTCAAACCTCAAGATTTTTTGTCAACATTATCATTTTGAAGGATAATTCATCATTTTGATCAAGGGTTGATCATGATTCCTCAAGGATTGCTCGAAATTCATCAAGATTCAAAAGTTGCTAAATTAGGGTTTTGTAGGAAAAGTCAACTCAACTTTGACCAAGCATTACTTTCTCATACTTTATGAGAAATGACCCATCCAAAGATCATTTTGAAGAGGATGAAATTTCCTATAATCCATATTCACACCCCAAGATCAAGAAATGCACTCACAAGAAGTTACAAATTTGGACATTATAGGTCATTTTTGAAAGTCAACAAAAACACCTTTTTTGCCAAAGTTTATAACTTGAGAATGGAATATCAAAATGAGATGAGACCAAAAGGGTTGGTTAAAGGACATCTCAAGGTTTCTAAAAAGTCCAAGAACACTTCCAAAAGTTCAAAATTAAAGAAGTTATGCATTGTTGAAGTTGGGTATTTTTCCAAAATTGCCAAAAGTCAACTATCCCCAAAACTCCAATTTTTGACAAAATCGCCCACTTTTTTCCATTTGATCTGATCCTATCACACCACACACGTTTCATATCTTCAGTCTTGTGCCAATTTGTTAATTTTTCTATTTCATTTGATTTTTATTGATTTAATTCATTTTTAATCAATTTAAATCCAAATAAAATCTAAATATTAATAACTTGTGATCTTTTTGATTGATATAGGTTTCAATTATCATCATGGACCAAATCAAATCCGAATCATGCCATGTTATGAACAAAATATTGGTTTTTGAAATTTTTGGAAGCTTTGTTAATGGTGAATCATATCTAATCTTCAAACATCAATGCTAATGGATTCAAGGCACAAGACTTGACCTAATTGCTTCCCATATACTTGTACAATGCAAAGCACACGAGAACAGGACCTGAAAGCTGCAGAATTGACAAAACCAAAACTTGAAAAAAGCTTGAATCTGAAATCGATCCTAGAGGCATTTCCAAGGCAAAAACTCCACGTTATCACCTTGCTTGACATCCACTGAAGCTAAAGCAACCATTCACGAGCCTTGAAACCTCATCAAACACACTGTAAGTTTCTTGAAACGCCGCCCTGTACATGAAATCGTAACCTTGGATTCTTGCATCTTTTTGATAAATCATGGACATATTCTTGATCCTTGCATAATTTCCAAGCTATCTGCAATATTTGATTTCATTTTTATGGCCTGTAATGTAATGCCTGAACCTAGGGTTTCTGTTTCTTGTTTTTAGGCGTTTGCTTTGCAGGTAAAATTAGGACCAATAATGGGTATATAGATGCCCAGGAAGGAGAGACGAAGCGAACCATGGCTTTGGATTGCATTTCTACAGCCTAGAATTGATTTTAGGACGAACCTAGGAATTTAGCTGCGGATAAAATCTGCAGGTAAATATCCAGGTTTTTTAACGAAGAAGACGATGATGCGTCCTCTTCTTATTGGTTGATTCAAATAGCGCGCCATATTTTTTTATTTTTCCAGCATATTACTTGTTTTTCACATATAATAATCAGTGTTTATTCCATTAACAATTAAGCATATTGGTTTAGCTGGCAAGCGCGTTAGTGGAAAGTCTAATGGGACCTGGGTTCGAATCCCAGGTCCCCAACATATTTTCTATATTTTGTTTCCAGATATTCCAATGCATTTCAGGCCTTGCAGTGCATGATATTCCTCAAATCTCCAGGCGCCAGATGGCCTCCAGGCCAAATCTAAAGGCCAGGATTGAAGGCTCACCATACTCCCCAGTCAATGCATATGCGTGGAATGGTGAAAGTCAAAGCAGGCTTGAACGAAAATGGGCCAAACAATTGCTCTTCTCACCACAATCTGGGCCCAACACCCCCCTTTGGTTTATTTTCTTTTACTTCTCATTATATTTATTTATTTGTTTATTTGTTTTAATTAATAATTATTAATCACTAACCAATTAATTTATTTTCCTCATAAAATCGAAAACACAAAAAATATTATTTTTATTTATTAAAATTAAATTTGACTTTATTTTTGTAAATAAATATTAATTAATTAACTTAGTTTTAAGTAGGTTAATTTCAATATCTTTTTTGCAAATAATTAAAATCAATTTAGAATAACTGGGTTTTACTAACTTTTAATCATTTTTATTTTATTTCCTTAAATATTCAAAAACCCAAAAATATTTTAATTAATTAATTAATTAATTTTGACCTAATTTAATTTCCATTTAATTCAAAAAATAACAAAAACATGCTTTCTTTTCAAAAAGAGTCAAAACCCTAAAAAATGCGCCGTCTTAATTTCTTGCACGCGATCCATTTTATCCAATATTGTAATTGCTTCCGGTATGTAATAGCTTTTAATTAAGGACTTTAATTATTTATCGCTTTATTTTACTTTCCGCAACTTAAATTAAAGGGTTTCTTTTTGGCAATGTAAATACCCGACGCCTTGTAATAGTTTAGATTTAATTTCCGCAAATTTAAATTCCGTAACTATACACTGTTAGATGTTTGATAATAGGGAATGCATGACAAGATCCAATGTATGAACTTAAAATCAACATAGATAACCCATGACATGTACCAAGATAAATAACTGAAAAACAATACACTCGCACATGCGCACTCTTAGGGTACACCTCACTTGGTTGCCTTTGAACGTGGTCATTGAGTATAGGAAGTTTTAGAGGTCGCCCTCTTGTCCAAAGATCATAGTTGCCTCGAAACGGTTGCCTCAGATAAAATGATCTAAGACATTAGGGTTACCGCTAAGGCGTCCTAACATTGCTTTAGTGACCACACGTCCCTTAATCGAATTGACCCTCAAAACTCCAACGACGGTGCTACCTACTCCTCAATAATGGGATAGCATTGTCTAAAGAACATTTGCACAGATTAATTCCTTTTTCGAGTAGGTAGATGGTTCTTAAGTACTTGCTCCTTTTAAAACAAAACAAAACTTTTCGCACTTACACTCCTTTCAAAATGAAAACTCCTTTCAAACCCACAAACACAAAGGAAAGCAAATTTTTGAAAACACTTTGAGCAAGTACCTAAGAGCCCGTGTATAACCACAGATAGAAAGGGTGCTAACACCTTCCCTTTCTATAATCTACCTCCCGAACCCGAGAAACATCTCGAAAAAGGAATATTTCTGTGCTTTTTTCCTTTCCTCGTTGGATAAAATAAAAGACGGTGGCGACTCTTGCTTACCGCGACATTTTGCAAAAACAAACGCAAAACGCGAACCAGCATTCCAAAAACAGTCAGTTCTCATTCCCACTGATCACAGAACTGATGACTCTGCTGGGGATAATTATAAGTGAGGTGTACCTTAGGATTAGATCATTGTGTTTTCAATTGTATGCTTTGTATGATTTACATTTGTGGGTTTGTATCAGAGTTCTATAGATCCTAACCCGGATCTGGGGGTACCCTTTAGGTAAGTAGCAATAAACTGTGAGGGAACTGTCTGGTGTAGACCGACAAGGTTAAAGCAGTAGCTACATTGGTGTGGCACTTTAGTCTGTACCGATATCCCTTGTGTTGGAACGAGGAGAATATGGGTCTTCTAAGGGGTCATTAAGCACCAACTGACCTTAGAACCTTTGAATTAACCAACTTGGCCATAGAACAGTAGCAGTATGCTACACTCATTGAGACTAAACTCTCGCAATGATTCCGACTGTAAGAAAAGGTTGCTAAACTGGAATTATGACTGATTGAGGATAGTCAATGATATTGAGATCCTCTAGAACCCGGTTACTATTTTTAGGACAGGTTTAAACCAACTGAACTGAAAGAGGGTAGTACCTAAGCTCCTTGCCAGCCTGAAATCTAAGGGCTCTTTTGTGTGACTCGTGTGCCTTTACCATATTTGCTATTTGCGGATAATTATGGTGTGCCTACTATCATGACATCATAACATTGCATACATCTTGCATTGGACTAACCTATTTCAAAGACAGGAGGGATTCATCTTTGTTCTGTTTTGTAGGTCATCATGATTCCCATGCGTAAGAATACCATCCGGATCAACTTTGTCCAAGTCCCTACCTTGCTTAAAGAGTTGGTTGCCAAGATGCCTGGCACTACTTCCTTCATCAGGAGGCATGGTTCTCTTCTCAGTTTGGTCACCTCCAAATTGGACGAGCAAATGATGAGTGTCCTAGTCCAATTCTATGATCCGTTGTACCATTGTTTTACTTTCCAGGACTTCCAGCTGGTTCCTACCCTAGAAGAGTTCTTTGAGCTGCTCGGTATCTCTATTCTGGAGCAGACCCCGTTTACTGGTTGGGAGAAGACCCTTAGGCCCGAAGAGATTACTGCAGCCCTTCATTTGACTAAAGAGGAGGTAATGGCTAATTGGGAGACTAGAAGTGGAGCAAAGGGCTTTCTGACTAAGTTTTTGGTTGGTAAGGCTAACTATTTCTGGGATGGTCTAGAATTCAAGGCCTTCGAGGATATTCTGGCTCTTCTGATTTATGGCTTGGTATTGTTTCCGAATCCTGACACTTTTGTTGATGTGAATGCGATAAAGATCTTCATCTCTCAGAATCCTGTACCCACTCTCTTGGGTGACATTCTTCATCAGCTTTATGCTTGTACTGCCCGAAAGCGGGGAACCTTAATGTGTTGTGCTCCATTATTGTCGAGGTGGTTTATTTCGCACCTCCCCAAGTCAGTGCTGAAGAACAAATAAGGAATGGGCTGGGCTTATAGAGTGATGTCTCTCTCGCATAATGACATTATCTGGAATCTCAAGGGTATGGATTAGGTGACTATTATTGATCGATGTGGGGAGTAACCCAATGTTCCCCTGATAGGAACCTATGGAGGAATTTCTTACAACCCATGCTTATCTCTCAGTCAGTTTGGAAGAGCCAGAAGAGAAAGACCTCACGAGCTGCTAATGCCTAATATCATCTTTTATTTTCAAGGGGATAGCGACGAGCAACGTCATAGATTCATAAGGGCTTGGGATATAGTTCACCAATCTGATCCACATGAGCTGGGCCCAAAGACTTCTCTGCCAATGGAGCCATATCTCAGATGGGTCCGCATCCGTGCCCAAAAGCTAGGTATGCCATATGAAGCCGTCCGGCCTGTCACTCTTGAAGTTGCTAATGAAGAAGGGGTTCTTCCAACCATCCTCCATCCTTATATGCCCACTGACATGGGGGCACTGAAGAGATATTGGATGCAACTACGGGAAGAACGGGATTCTTATCAGGAGAAGTTCAATGAGCAAGAGCAGAAGATCCAGAAGCTGACTAGGCAGTTGGAGAACGAGCGAATTCTCAACGACTATGTCCGCACTGAGAAGAAGAGACCATGGGAGCATTGATGGGATTTTGTTTATTACCAATTTCAGTCTTATTTACTTTTCAATATTTCCTTTCATGTAACGCCTTAATGGCATCAGTTGAACAATTTGAATTACAAATTTTATCTAATAAAGTGTGCTTCCTTTCTGGTTTACAAATTTGAATCTCCCGATTGTCTTTGAAATCATAATCATACGCATTTCATCTCATGCACTCCATAACAGGTACCCATTACAGGTCTCTTATCTTCTTCGCTTTTTATTTTATCACTCATCATGTCTGCTGAACCTTCAACTGAGCAAGCCATCAAGGCCCTCCAGGCCCAGAACACCCAATTCCAAGAGCTGTTCATGAATTTAGCTAAGGGTAAGTAGGACCTGAAGACCTTGATTCTGAAAGAGAAGAAGAAAAAGAAGAAGAGGACAATCCTGTTCAACACAGGGCATAGGTTTGGCAACAGGCTACAGAATGAAGTTGATCTGACCACCTCATATGGAGGGAAAGTTAGTCAAGAGGAAAGGAGGGTTGCTAGCCCTGTGGTCTCCGACAACGAGACGGACTACGATGAAGAGCAATATCCTCCCGCTGAGGATAGATACAAGCAACTGGAAGACCGGTTGAGTGCTATGGAAATTCAGAAGGTGCCTGGTCTGGACTTCGGAGATCTAGGTCTATCATCTGGGGTAGTGATTCCCCACAAATTCAAGGCACCAGCCTTTGCTAAGTATGACGGAGTTTCTTGTCCGAAGTTTCACCTCCGGTCATATGTGAGGAAGATTCAGCCGTACACCGCTGATAAGAACCTATGGATCCATTTCTTTCAAGATAGTCTCTCAGGGACTCAGCTTGAGTGGTTCTATCAGTTAGACGGAGCCAGTATCCGCAGTTGGGAAGATTTGGCTACCACATTCTACAGGCAATATCAGTACAACTCCTACCTTGCTCCTACGCGTACCCAACTCCAGGGTATGTCAATGGGAACGGGTGAAGGATTCAAGGATTATGCTCAAAAGTGGAGAGACCTCGCCGGAAGGGTGCAACCACCTTTGGCTGATCGGGAGCTTGTGGACATGTTTCTGGGGACCCTGTCTGGTCCATTTTTCAACCACTTGATTGGAAGCTCTTCATCTGGGTTTACAGAGCTTATTTTGACCGGTGAGAGGATTGAGGCTGGTATTAAGGCTGGTAAGATACAGAAGGGTGCCTCATCGAGCACCGAGAAGAAGCCATTTAAGAAAGAGTCCAGTGCTGTCTACAGTACGAAAAGACATAATAGACCTGAACACCGCCAAGCTGTTAATGCGGTTGTCATTTCAAAACCTGCTGGTGCTCCACAACATAACAATCAACAGAAGGATGAGAGACCTTGAAGGCAATTCACCCGTCTCAACATGACTTTGTATCAGATTTTTCCACAGTTGCTGAAGACCAATCTGGTGATTCTAAAGGAAGCCCCGAAGAATCCAAATACAACATCACCAAAGTATAACCCTAATGCCTGTTGCGCTTATCACTCTGATAGCCCGGGGCATAATACGGATGACTGTTGGGTTTTGAAGAACAAGGTACAAGACTTGATTGGTGCGAAAGAGATTGAGTTCGGAGCACCAGAGAAGCCTAAATAAGATGAAGGGGTAAATGCTATCAGGGATGACGATGATGAAGAGTTTGATATCGACAGTTGGATCTACCCGACTGCCAACGGTGGATTAAGCAACTGGACAGTGAAGGACTCTATGCCCATTTCAATTATCACCCAGTAATGAAACTTTTTGTTTGGAATATGTAACAGACAATGTTTTAA
Organism: Vicia faba; assembly: GCA_948472305.1. Lineage (NCBI taxonomy): Eukaryota > Viridiplantae > Streptophyta > Magnoliopsida > Fabales > Fabaceae > Vicia > Vicia faba. The sequence goes on along the minus strand of OX451740.1, from coordinate 1,286,758,540 downwards.
ACTTTATGGCCCAATGTCTTACCCGGGGCACCGTGGCTTCATTTGTGAGGGCTTTATGTGTGTCATTTTCATATATCATTAATAAAAGCATTGGACGTTCTTGCATTTCAAATTTTACGCTCCTTGTTTTTCTTATTATATATTGTAAAACAACTATTTTACACACACTCACGTATACAGGTCCACATCCACTCCGGATCTCACTGGTAACGACTCTACTACTGCCAGTTATGACTTTGAAAATCCAATCAACTTAGCTGAAGACGAAGGTGAAGATGATTGCGAAGTGCCTGGTGAACTTGCAAGACTGTTACTTCAAGAAGAGAGGGTTATTCAGCCACATGAAGAGCCGGTGGAATCAGTGAATCTGGGTACTGAGATAGACAGGAAAGAAGTTAAGGTTGGTGCCAATCTGGAAGCTAGTGTGAAGCAACGGTTGATTCAGATGCTGTGTGATTACGTTGAGATCTTTGCCTGGTTTTACGAAGATATGTCTAGTTTGGATACTGACATTGTGGTTCATCGCTTGCCTACCAAGGAAGACTGTCCTCCAGTAAAACAGAAGGTCCGCCGAATGCGCCCAGAGATGTCCGAGAAAATCAAGGCTGAAGTTATGAAACAGTTTGACGCCGGTTTTCTAGCAGTTACTTCTTACCCTCAGTGGGTGGCCAATGTGGTTCCTATGCCGAAGAAGGATGGCAAGGTCCGAATGTGTGTTGACTACAGGGATTTGAACAGGGCAAGCCCCAAGGATGCTTTCCCTCTACCTCATATTGACGTCCTGGTTGACAACACTGCTCAGCATAAGGTCTTCTCCTTTATGGATGGTTTCTCCGGTTATAATCAAATAAAGATGGCTCCTGAAGACATGGAGAAGACGACCTTTGTTACTCAGTGGGGTACCTTTTGCTACAAGGTCATGCCTTTTGGACTAAAGAATGCTGGGGAAACATAACAGCATGCCATGGTTGCTTTGTTTCATGACATGATCCATCATGATATTGAAGTATACATTGACGATATGATTGCAAGGTCCCAGACCGAGGAGGAACACCTTGACCATCTGCAGAAGCTGTTTGACAGGTTGAAATTGTACAAGCTGAGGTTAAACCCGAACAAGTGCACCTTCGGGGTGAGATCTGGTAAGCTGTTGGGTTTCGTCGTAAGCGACAAAGGTATTCAAGTGGATCCGGCAAAAGTGAAGGATATACAGGAGATGCCAGCTCCTAGAACAGAGAAAGAAGTCAGAGGCTTCCTTGGATGTCTAAACTACATTGCCTGATTCATCTCGCACCTGACTGCTACTTGTGAGCCAATCTTCAAGTTACTGAAGAAAGATCAAGTGGTACGTTGGAACGATGAATGCCAGGCCGCTTTCGAAAGAATCAAAGAGTATCTCCAAGAGCCACCTATTCTAATTCCACCAGTTGAAGGGAGACCTATGATCTTATACTTGACAGTACTCGATAACTCAATGGGGTGTGTGCTGGGGCAGCATGACGAGTCTGGCCAAAAAGAGTATGCTATTTATTACCTTAGCAAAAAGTTTACCGACTGTGAGACCCGATACTCACTGCTTGAGAAAACTTGCTGCGCTTTGGTATGGGCTGCTCGCCGGCTAAGACAGTATATGCTGACTCACACTACTCTATTGATATCAAAGATGGATCCAATCAAGTATATCTTCGAAAAGCCTGCTTTGTCCGGAAGAATAGCAAGATGGCAGATGATCTTGACTGAATACGACATCCAGTAGACGACCCAAAAGGCAATCAAGGGAAGTGTGTTGGCAGACCATTTGGCACATCAGGCAGTGGATGATTACCAGTCTATAAACTTTGAATTTCTGGATGAGAATATCATGTTGGTAACTGATTGCGAGACACCTGGACCGGGTGAAGGACCCGAGGAAGGATCCCGATGGTCTATGTACTTTGATGGAGCTTTGAACGCTTTGGGTAATGGCATTGGCACCATGATCATATCTCCTAAAGGCTCTCATACTCCGTTTACCGCCTGACTATGTTTCAACTACACCAACAACATGGTGGAGTATGAAGCGTGCATCATGGGTCTTCGAGCTGCAATTGACCTAAGGATTAAGTTTCTGAGTGTCTTCGGAGATTCCGCTCTCGTGATCAGTCAGATCAAAGGCGAGTGGGATACGAAACACCTAAATATTATTCCTTACAAGGAGTATGTGTTGATGTTGCTTCCCCATTTTGAGGAGATAACCTTTGAGCACTTCCCTAGAGAGGAGAATCAGTTGGCGGACGCGCTGGCTATGATGTCTTCTATGTTCAAAATCAATTGGGACAACGAAGCTCCCCTGATCATCATTGAAAAATTGGACGAACCTGCACACTGCTGCGATCTTAAGACTGAAGAGGTAACAGAAAAGACCTGGTATCATGAGGTGAAAAGGTATCTTGAAGCTCAGGAGTACCCCGAGGGTGCATCTGTTAATGACAAGAAGTTTCTGAGAAGGTTTGCGGCAAAATTCTTCATCAGCAATGACATCCTTTATAAGCGTAACCATGATTCAACCTTACTGCGTTGTGTGGATAAGAATGAAGTAGAAAGGATCATGGCAGACTTACATGAAGGTACCTTCGGAACTCATTCCATTGGACATACCATGGAAAAGAAAATCCTTCAGGCAGGATATTATTGGTCCACAATGGAAGCTGACTGTTATCAGCATTCTCGGACATGTCACAAATGCCAAGTTTATGCTGATAAAGTGCACATACCTCCAGTTCCTCTGAAAGTCTTGACGGCACCTTGGCCTTTTGCAATGTGGTGCATTGATATGATCGGCAAGATCAAACCTACAGCATCCAACGGGCATCGTTTCATCCTGGTAGCAATTGATTACTTTACAAAGTGGGTTGAAGCAGCTTCCTTTGCTACTGTAACCAAGAACGTCGTGGCACGGTTCATTCAACACAATCTGATTTGTCGATACGGTGTACCAGAGAGGATCATTATGGACAATGGTACCAATCTTAACAACAAGGTGATCACTGAGCTCTGCAAGCAGTTCAAGATACAACATCACAACTCTTCTCCCTACCAGCCAAAGATGAATGGGGTTGTCGAAGCGGCTAATAAGAATATCAAGAAGATTGTGCAGAAGATGACAGTGACATACAAAGATTGGCACGAGATGTTACTGTTTTCTCTTCATGGGTACCGTACCACAACACGAATATCAATAGGGGCAACACCCTATTCCTTGGTTTATGGCATGGAGGAAGGTTTGAGTGAAGATGACTGGATCCAGACCCAACTTGACCAGCTGAACCTAATCGACAAAAAGAGACTTACTGCTATTTGTCATGGACAGACGTACCAGAAACGGATGATCAAGGCATTTAACAAGAAAGTTAGACGACAAGAGTATCAAGTTGGGGATCTGGTAATCAAGCGCATTATCCTACCTCAAGGCGATCCCATGGGCAAATGGACCCCTACTTACGAGGGGCCATTTGTGGTTAAGAACATTTTCTCAGGAGGAGCTATGATTCTAACCACCATGGATGGTGACGACCTTCCTCACCCCGTCAATGCAGACATAGTGAAAAGATACTACGCATAATCAAAGACCCGCTAAGTTGACTGGCCTAGGCGAAAATAAGGGCTTCCCGGTGAATCAAAAGGGTTCGAGCAAAAATAAGGGATGAAAATAAAAAAAATTTGTACACCCGGCAAGTCGAAAACCTGAAAAGGCGGCTTGGGCAAAAAAGGGTATCCCGGTGGACTGAAAACCCGAAAGGGCGGTCCAGGCAAAAATTAGGGATCAAAGCGTAACACTATGTCTCATTGGATCACCTTGCATCCAGACTTCGGTATCGACTATCAAGCTCGAGCGACACTAATCAATCTGATTCATCTTCAACCAGTAGCAAAGTGATGAGATGCTCGAGGATATAAAGGCATTAGCAGGGTTGGAACCCAGTGGGATCATTCACATAGATGTTTTGCTTTCTATTCACAAATTGTGTAAATTTTGTTCGGCGGCGTTCTCTTACTAGGACGTCAGCCTCTTGTACAAAAACGCCTATTTACAAGCCAAACTTCAAAATCAATACAATTCATTTTCAAACAGTTTTTCCTTTATCTGTTTTGTTTTGTAAAGAACGTCCAATGTTCATTTTTGATATATGCATTTGACATTAATTGATGCTCATAAATATCTACGTGCGAAACGAAAGATGAATTACTGGTAATATCAGAAGAAGGGGCAATAAGAATTGTCCGAACTGTACAGTTGCTCTGTCCACCAGGTACCAAGGTAGATTCAGCTGAAGAATATGACCAAGATACCTTCACTCCCTGCAGAGTAAGACAGTAATGATAGCTCTCTCAGCTGAGACTTGCAACTATGAACGAATCAGCAATACTCTCCCCAAGCAGAGTTAGTCTACCATCAGCCCTAAAAAGGCTTGGTATCCCCAGAAGGTCTTAATATTCCCCAGCAGAGTATAAAAATATTCCCCAGCAAGTATTAGAGTATCCCCGACAGACTTAATATTCCTCAACGGAGTATAAGAATGTTCCCCGGCAGAATACAAGATACCCCCAGTGGAATCAATATTCTCCAGAACGGTCTAAAAAAGCTTCCCCAACGAATTTGAGGCATCATCCCCAGTAGACTTTGGAAGCTTACCCCCAGCGGAGTACAAAATAAATCTCCCCAGCCAAATTCAGAGGGTTATCCCCACAAGAGTCTAACAGGGTTATCCCTAGCAAGTCGCAACTGAAAGATCATCCCCAGCGAAGTTCTTTCTTTCCCCAAACAGGAGTTCAATCCTCAAGAGATTCAATATCACCAGCAACGGTAATCCATCCCTAGCAGAGTTTATCAGCGGAATCCCCAGCGGAGTTTATCGTTAAAATCTTCAGCAGAATATCTCTTCCCCACAGAGTAATTCCCCACAGAGTAATCTCTTCATCAGTTTATTCCCCGACGGAGTTCTCTTCTCCTACAGGATTATTCCCGCGATCATCTTCGTTCATCATCCCCAGCGGAAACGAAGAATTCAACTCTACTCTCCAGCAGCTATCCGGGATATATTTTCCCCAGCTAAAACATCACATTTTCATACATCATGATACATGCATATACGCATCATACCATACAATCTCATTTATGTTGAGAACATCATTACTTGATATATATCATGAATTGCATACGACTGATCTTTACCTTTCAGGAAAGATACAGTTAAAGTTCTCAGCAACGTCGAAGACCTGACTGGTTCTTAAATCTCAATTGAATTATCCTCGGTTGAATTTCAGATAAGGTTCTCAATCTCGACAATTTCTCTACGTCATAGTATGGACGAGTGCTATAACCTCAACGATATACTACGTTGAATACTAGTCAGTTCCTAGATCTTGATGTTTTCCTCCGTCAAAGTGTGGACGAGTTCTACAATCTCAATGGTATACTACGTTGAAGACCAAACAGTTCCTAGATCTTGATGAAGATGTTTCCCTACGTCATAGTGTGGACGAGTTCTCTAATTTCAATGGTATACTCCGTTGAAGACCAGACAGTTCCTAGATCTTGATGTTTTCCTCCGTCATAGTGTGGACGAGTTCTGTATTTTCAAAGGTATACTACGTTGAAGACCAGACAGTTCCTAGATCTTGATGAAGATGTTTCCCTATGTCATAGTGTGGACGAGTGCTATAACCTCAACGGTATACTACGTTGAATACTAGTCAGTTCCTAGATCTTGATGTTTTCCTCCGTCAAAGTGTGGACGAGTTCTACAATCTCAACGGTATACTACGTTAAAGACAAGACAGTTTCTAGATCTTGATGAAGATGTTTCCCTATGTCATAGTGTGGACGAGTTCTATAATTTCAACGGTATACTCCGTTGAAGACAAGACAGTTCCTAGATCTTGATGTTTTCCTCCGTCAAAGTGTGGACGAGTTCTACAATCTCAATGGTATACTACGTTGAAGACCAGACAGTTCCTAGATCTTGATGAAGATATTTCCCTACGTCATAGTGTGGACGAGTTCTCTAATTTCAACGGTATACTACGTTGAAGACCAGACAGTTCCCAAATCTCAACAAAAACCAGGCTTCCCCAGCGGAATCTTCTACAACAACAGGTATGTAAGTTCTCGCTAAGGGATCTCTTATGCGATCGACACTCTTGCAGATGGCATCTGTAAGCCCATACTCCTACCAACAATATCTAAATGGAATCTGTAAGCCCATTCCCGACATCACCATGCTGATACCACTTCATGCGAGTGCAAATTTCTGGGCACTCTAGTGTTCAATCATCTTCCACCTTCGGATCACGAAAGGCCCGAAAGCAAATCTACATCCGCAGGTTTAAGAAGATTGAACAGGGGCAACTGTTGTACCCCAAAATTTTCCCTCCCATATTTATCAAGACATGTCAAGAATAATCTCCAAATGGTTCAAGATTGCTCAAGAGTTGGACAATCAAATCATCTCCTAAGGCAGTAAATCTCAAATTAGGGTTTTGTGTTGCATCAAGGTACTTACATCCAAATGACCTCAAGTTCTCCCCAATGTCCTAATATGTTCTCAAGTCCATCCATATCAAGTTTCAAGCCTTGCAGAGAAAGTTTGGTCAGTCAATTGCTCAAGAGGCCCAAAAATCGACTGTGCTAGGGCAAAAGTCAATTATGGCCTACAAATAGTCAAACCTCAAGGTATTTTGTCAAAATTCTCATTTTGAAGGATAATTAATCATTTTGATCAAGGGTTGATCATGATTCATCAAGGATTGCTCGAAATTCATCAAGATTCAAAAGTTGCTAAATTAGGGTTTTGTAGGAAAAGTCAACTCAACTTTGACCAAGCATAACTTTCTCATACTTTATGAGAAATGACCCATCCAAAGATCATTTTGAATAGGATTAAATTTCCTACAATCCATATTCACACCATAAGATCAAGAAATGCACTCACAAGAAGTTACAAATTTGGACATTATAGGTCATTTTTGAAAGTCAACAAAAACACCTTTTTTGCCAAAGCTTATAACTTGAGCATGGAATATCAAAATGAGTTGAGATCAAAAGGGTTGGTTAGAGGACATATCAAGGTTTCTAAAAAGTCCAAGAAAACCTCGAAAAGTTCAAAATTGAAGAAGTTATGCATTGTTGAAGTTGGGCATTTTTCCAAAATTGCCAAAAGTCAACTATCCCCAAAACTCCAATTTTTGAAACAATGGCCCACTTTTTTCCATTTGATCTGATCTTATCACACCACACACGGGTCATATCTTCAGTCTTGTGCCAATTTGTTAATTTTTCTATTTTATTTGATTTTTATTGATTTAATTCATTTTTAATCAATTTAAATCCAAATAAAATCTAAATATTAATAACTTGTGATCTTTTTGATTGATATAGGTTTCAATTATCATCATGGACCAAATCAAATCCGAATCATGCCATGTTATGAATAAAATATTGGTTTTTGACATTTTTGGAAGCTTTGTTAATGGTGAATCATATTTAATCTTCAAACATCAATGCTAATGGATTCAAGGCCCAAGACATGACCTAATTGCTTCCCATATACTTGTACAATGCAAAGCACACGAGAACAGGACCTGGAAGCTGCAGAATTGACAAAACCAAAACTTGAAAAAAGCTTGAAAAGCTTGAATCTGAAATCGATCCTAGAGGCGTTTCCAAGGCAAAAACTCCACGCTATCACCTTGCTTGACATCCACTGAAGCTAAAGCAACCATTCACGAGCCTTGAAACCTCATCAAACACACTGTAAGTTTCTTGAAACGCCGCCCTGTACATGAAATCGTAACCTTGGATTCTTGCATCTTTTTGATAAATCATGGACATATTCTTGATCCTTGCATAATTTCCAAGCTATCTGCAATATTTGATTTCATTTTTATGGCCTGTAATGTAATGCCCGAACCTAGGGTTTCCGTTTCTTGTTTTTAGGCGTTTGCTTTGCAGGTAAAATTAGGACCAATAATGGGTATAGAGATGCTCAGGAAGGAGAGACGAAGCGTACCATGGCTTTGGATTGCATTTCTACAGCCTAGAATTGATTTTAGGACGAACCTAGGAATTTAGCTGCGGATAAAATCCGCAGGTAAATATCCAGGTTTTTTAACGAAGAAGACGATGATGCATCCTCTTCTTATTGGTTGATTCAAATAGCACGCCATATTTTTTATTTTTCCAGCATATTACTTGTTTTTCACATATAATAATCAGTGTTTATTCCATTAACAATTAAGCATATTGGTTCAGCTGGCAAGCGCGTTAGTGGAAAGTCTAATGGGACCTGGGTTCAAATCCCAGGTCCCCAACATATTTGCTATATTTTGTTTCCAGATATTCCAATGCATTTCAGGCCTTGCAGTGCATCATATTCCTCAAATCTCCAGGCGCCAGATGGCCTCCAGGCCAAATCTAAAGGCCAGGATTGAAGGCTCACCATACTCCTCAGTCAATGCATATGCGTGGAATGGTGAAAGTCAAAGCAGGCTTGAACGAAAATGGGCCAAACAATTGCTCTTCTCACCACAATCTGGGCCTAACACCCCCCTTTGGTTTATTTTCTTTTACTTCTCATTATATTTATTTATTTATTTTAATTAATAATTATTAATCACTAACCAATTAATTTATTTTCCTCATAAAATCGAAAACACAAAAAATATTATTTTTATTTATTAAAATTAAATTTGACTTTAATTTTGTATATAAATATTAATTAATTAACTTAGTTTTAATTAGGTTAATTTCAATATCTTTTTTGCAAATAATTAAAATCAATTTAGAATAACTAGGTTTTACTAACTTTTAATCATTTTTATTTTATTTCCTTAAATATTCAAAAACCCAAAAATATTTTAATTAATTAATTAATTAATTTTGACCTAATTTAATTTCCATTTAATTCAAAAAATAACAAAAACATGCTTTCTTTTCAAAAAGAGTCAAAACCCTAAAAAATGCGCCGTCTTAATTTCTTGCACGCGATCCATTTTATCCAATATTGTAATTGCTTCCGGTATGTAATAGCTTTTAATTAAGGACTTTAATTATTTATCGCTTTATTTTACTTTCCGCAATTTAAATTAAAGGGTTTCTTTTTGGCGATGTAAATACCCGACGCCTTGTAATAGTTTAGATTTAATTTCCGCAAATTTAAATTCCGCAACTATACACTATTAGATGTTTGATAATAGGGAATGCATGACAAGATCCAATGTATGAACTTAAAATCAACATAGATAACACATGACATGTACCAAGATAAATAACTGAAAAACAATACACTCGCACATGCGCACTCTTAGGGTACACCTCACTTGGTTGCCTTCGAACGTGGTCATTGAGTATAGGAAGTTTTAGAGGTCGCCCTCTTGTCCAAAGATCATAGTTGCCTCGAAACGGTTGCCTCGGATAAAATGATCTAAGACATTAGGGTTACCGCTAAGGCATCCTAACATTGCTTTAGTGACCACACGTTCCTTAATCGAATTGACCCTCAAAACTCCAACGACGGTGCTACCTACTCCTCAATAGTGGGATAGCATTGTCTAAAGGACATTTGCACAGATTAATTCATTTTCCGAGTAGGTAGATGGTTCTTAAGTACTTGCTCCTTTTAAAACAAAACAAAACATTTCGCACTTACACTCCTTTCAAAACGAAAACTCCTTTCAAACCCACAAACACAAAGGAAAGCAAATTTTTGAAAACACTTTGAGCAAGTACCTAAGAGCCTGTGGATAACCATGGATAGAAAGGGTGCTAACACCTTCCCTTTCTATAATCTACCTCCCGAACCCGAGAAACATCTCGAAAAAGGAATTTTTCTGTGCTTTTTTCCTTTCCTAGTTGGATAAAATAAAAGACGGTGGCGACTCTTGCTTACCGCGGCTGTTTACCGTGGAAATTGGTAAACAACCGCTGATCCTCCAAAAGGTTACTTATTTGGTGACTCGCAGGATCGATCAGATTGATCCTAAGACATGGTTGATTTTTTGGGGTTTGACTAAGTCTAATGATGGTTAATGCCAGTAAAGTAAAGACACTTTATGTAAATTGCATGAAGAAAAGCTTGATAGAATAAATGAAAGTGTTAAATAAAGGCTTCGACGGAGAAGGGTAAATGAAAAGGCAATAAAGTGCTAGAATATAAAAGACTTTGATTAATTTAAATGGTGTTTCACACATACATTCTCAACAATTCTTTCACTCACACTGGGTACTTGAATCTAGATGAGTGACTTGTATATAATGATGAACACACGCGAAAACTACGTGAACAACTAGTATTTATACTAAACACATCTCAAGTAACCGTTAGGCAGTTACGTTGCTTCGAGATGACTCCACTTGGCATGCTCACAACATTCGACGCTCCTGATCTTGGCACGTTACGCTTGGTAACTGCTGGGAACCGTTTTCCCTCCAAACATTCGAATCTCAAACCGTTCCACCCTGGGCATCAAATGCCTTTGTCGAGAAGTTCCTTCAACGTCGAAGGCAACAAGATTCCTACTTAAAGAAATTCTCTAAGTACCTTGCCACTTTCTGACGAGCATTCGACAGGATCAACTGGTCGAAACCATTCCTCATAATTAATGGTCTATATTAATAACAAACAAGGGTGTCGAATTTAGGAGCCAACAAATTGCCCCCCAAGAATGCCTTATTTCGACGCTGAAAAGAAAAAGGCATTCTTTGAGATTCCACCCGACACCTGTCCTTCATTCTTAGCCACAAATTAACTCGTGTGCTTTTCGTCAACTGACAATCCCAAAAAGCCATCATTCCAACTGTTCCTAAGACGTCACTTCAGTAAGGCGTTTGGCGTGCCCAATGTCTTTTCACAGATTGTCATCATGACAATTTCCCGAAATCGAGGATGCACGCTGCACCGTTTTTGTTCTACAGAACGGCTACGTCAGCAAATGAGCGCCACGTGCCCCACTATCGTCTGAAACATTAAATGACCTCGAGTTTTGTGATTTTCCAATCACTATAAATAGCGCTAAGTGCCCCTCGTGGGACTTTTCACGCTATTCTTCATCCAAGCCTTATTTTTGAACAGAAATTTCTGCAAAAACTTTGTTCTTCATCCATCTTCATCTCAACCCAAAAATGGCTTCATGTTCTCGTTCTTCCAATGCTCCCAGTTCTAACGCTCCCTCTAAAACTGCCCAACCAAAAATCTTTTCAACTGCTCCAACAGTTAACTCCAAAGGCATGCGAAGGGTTCCTGAACCCTTGGGAACTACTGAGCGTGAGGCTTATTCTTCTCAACTGTTGATTCCTGTTGGATACTCCAACCAGGTTTTCGCCATGTCTGGTCCTTTATCTGCATGCATTGCTGACTCAACGAAGATCAAGAGCTTCTTCCCGGTGCTTGAGGCACTCAAGCCTGTTGGGTGCTCCAAAAAGGCTACAGATGACAACGAAGATCCTGCAAAAGAAAAGATAGATCTTCGCTTCTTCAACATAAGGGTTAGGGCTTTTAGGTCTAGCCCTAGCCTTACACCATACTACAGCGCTTGGCTCGACAAGATGGAAAAAAGCCAGGCTTCGATTTGGAAGAACCTGGGGATTTATGACCTAGTCATGCTGTCGAAGACTGGTCTCAACTACTCCCCTGAAATGCTGGTAGCCTCTTTGCTTTTTTGGGACTATACTCACTTCACCTTCCACCTGCCTTGTGGAATGGTAACACCCACTCTCTTCGACGTGGCTGCCATTACCGGTCTTCGACCAACTGGGGATTACTTTGACCCAGAGGAAATGTCTGAAGACCAGATTGGGTTTTCAGCTACCAAACCCACTTACACCACCTACATCAACCATTATCATGACAGATCGACAGCTAATGTGACGGATGTGGAGCACATTGCATTTCTAGCCCTTTGGCTGTCACGCTTCATGTTCTGCACGAAATCTCTACAGGTGACGAAGAAAATGGTCACCCTTGCTACCCAGCTTCACCATGGTCAAAACATCCGTTTGGCCGAATTAATACTGGTGAACCTATATGAGTCGATAAGCAGTGGAGCGACTCTGTTAGAGGTAATAGAAAATAGAGCCAGCTTGCTGCTTGTAGGACCCTTCTGGCTACTACAACTATGGCTAAACGCCACTTTTGAGTCTTTCTTACCTCAGAAAACTCAGATAAACGAACAAGCTCCTGAGATAGCCAAAAGGCGTATCGAAGGCACCAGGCTAGCCCTACTGACTCCCACTGAAGATGGGATGGAACTCCAACAGACCTTTGCAAACTTCGTTTTGATGTTTGCAGGAAGAAAATAATTCACCTCGACCATGGCTCCTTTCGCCCGTCGAAAGTTTGGTCCAGAATGGTTCACCAGGCCCCATCCAAAGTCATCAGGGGACCCTCATCTCGAAGAGCACACAACACTGTGGGAAGCATTTCTCACTCCCAGAATAATGCTATTGCGCTTTAAGAGTTCCAAGAATCATCTGAGCCTGATAGCTTATCAGCCAAATTTGGTCTCTCGACAGTTTGGTATCATCCAATCACTTCCTTCTCCCATTTTCCCTAGGGAGAAATCAATGTTGTATTTTTGCAATGATTACACTGAGGATGCTGCTACCAAGCACATTGGCAGGTACGCTAGTCGGACAGTACTTTCATTGTTCGACTATCAACTCAACTTCCTCTGTTCACCATCTTTTGAAGACTGGTGGAAGAGTTATTATGCTGAAGAGTTCTTCGATGAAAAAGACTTTGTGGACGAACTCCATAAGTCCTTCGTTTTGGTCCTTGACAAAATAAAGAAATGTACGTTCACTCTCCAAATTATATTTGTCTTTCCATTTCGACTTATAACTTGTCAATTATAACTTGTGAACGCATCTTCTTTCAGTTATTCGAAAGCCTGCAGCAAAGAAAACCACAGAAAGCCATCAGGGAGGAAGTCCCTCTACAAAACCTTCAGCACCGGTAACCAAACTTTTATTATTTCCTTCTGGTTTTAACATCCTGATTTTCGATGTGGCGCTCTAAATCGACTCCATTTGGTTTTCAGAAACCTGCACCTAAGAAACGACCTGCACTAACGGTCGAATCTGCGAGTGACGACGAGGACGAATCTCCCCCTGTTCCTCTTAAACAGAGAAAACTGAAGAAAGATGCCCCTGCTCCTGAGCCTCGACCCATGATCAGAATCAAGGTTGCATGGAGAAGACCCAGGCCACCTCCTGTGATCATCGAAGAGCCCACGGAGGAGGAGCTGAACGTCTTGCTCAGCAAACCCGTTGAAAGTGATAATTCTAGCCCTGGGGCTGAAATTCCTCTACAGGTAGCTCCTCCGACCATTTTTAACTTAGGTGTCGATGATCACGTTCAATTGTGTATCTTTCTAAACCATAAGATTCTTCCTCTTCTATTTTCAGGAGACCACCGAAAGTTCAACACCAAAAACTTCAGAGACACAAGACTCTGCTGAACATAGTAGACAACAAGAGGAGGAATTGGCTAACGATGAAGCCCTTGTCGAAGCAGAGGAGCAACAACCAAAGGAAACTCAAGTGGTCGATTTGACAGAGGAGCAACATGATGAAGAGGATCATGTTGATGCTGGCACTACTGAACTACCTGTCGAAGAGAGTCATTTCGATGCAAACGCTACTGAACAACTTCAACCCCAAGGCACCGCTGCTGTAGGAGCGACCACCTCGACAAAGCCCAAGTCTAAAGAAGACTTGGCCCTTTTGAAGCAAACTGATCCCATTGGCTACCTGAATGCCATCATTGAGAGTAGGGGAAGTTCATCTGACCTTAGTCACGATGCTTCTACTGCATCGGGGAAGTCCACTTCGACTTCTCCTCTTGATGAGGCTTTGATGAAGGTCAAGGCTCAGTTCTTCAAAAAGGATCTGATGAAGGCTTTGGAGGGGGATCCTACTGCTCCGTCTTGTCTGGGAGCTGTTCTGAATGCAGTCGATTTGCTTGCTGTGTCTCCAGAGGTTTCCAGCTTTATCTTGGAGTTATACTCCATTGTTGACCAAGTCTCTGCGGACTATCGACGTTAGAGGGGCTTCAACAGCCAGCTCAAAGCGCTACATGGCAAGAGTTCTTCTGCCTGGACCGAGGTAGCTGAAACAACTTCTCGAATTGCAGAGTTGTCGAAGCAGAAGACATCCAAGAAGGAGGAAATCGACGCCATAGATCGAGATAATGCCTCTATAAAGGCGCAGATCGAGGATCTGGAGGCCAAGATAAATGCTAACACCAAGCGCAAAGAGGAGCTCCTCTCGACTGTTTCGGACACAGAGAGCCAAGCTGAAGTTACACGAGGCCTAGAGTTCGCTGAGAAGGCCCAGGCCTTAGATGACCAGATTGCCAAACTTTCTCAGGCGACTGCCTTGTGTAGCAAAAGGCTGGAGTTGCAGCAGGCCAAGTATCTTCGACTTAAAGCTTCTATCCCTTTCTAGTTTTCTCAGCCATTTATTAACCATGTACTGTAATATTTGTAAGACAATGTAACCATTTTGGCTAATTCTTATATAATTTTCCATTTTGGCTCTTTATGGTTAATTTGGTCATTAATTGCTATTTATTTTGATCTCTTGGAGCATAGGTTTATATTTTTTCAAATATTTACCGTTTACTCTCAAGAGTCTTTTATCTTCACCTAACTCTTCGACCTCATAAGCTCCACCAGAAAAACTTTGGATAATTCTGAACGGTCCTTCCCATTTGGGTGACCATTTTCCCATGCTTCGATCCCTTCGATCCATGGGGAGAATCACCTTCCAAACTAATTCTCCAGGCGAGAATGCCTTAGGTTTTACTTTTCTATTGTAAGAGTCTTCCACTCTTTTCTTCTGAATTCTTAGTAGGTCGAGAGCGCGTAGTCTTTCTTCGTCTAAATCTACTAGTTCGTCTAACATCATATCCCAATAAACCTCAGAGGGGATATCATGATGTCTCTGAACCCTTGCTGATTGAAGACAAATTCCCGCTGGCAGCACTGCGTCATGACCGAAAGTTAGCCGATATGGTGTTGTACCTATGGCTTCTTTTGGGGACGTTCGACAGGCCCACAAGATCTGGTCTAACGTCTTATGCCAATTTTTTGGCTTCTTTCCTACATGCTTTTTTATCAGGCCGATCACTATTTAATTCGCTGCTTCAACTTGACCATTTTCCTGTGCATAATAAGGTGTTGATGTTAGGATTCTAAAGCCTGTTTCTTGAGCGAATTCCTGCATCTTTCGACCAGTGAACACGGATCCTTGATCAGTCGTTATAGTTTCAGGGATTCCAAATCTAAAGATAATGTTCTTTTGAATAAATTCAATGACATTTTCTTGGTCTGCATTGACTAAAGGAATAACTTCGATCCACTTAGTGAAATAATCAATGCCTACCAGTATATACTTTTGGCTCTTTGATGATGCCGGTCGAATCTCTCCAATTAGATTCAACGCCCATCCTCTAAAGGGCCAAGGTTTCACTATTGAGTGAAGTTCGCTTGCTGGTACATGTTGGATGCCCGTATGGACTTGACATTCCTGGCAACCCTTCGCGAACTCAACACAATCTTTCAAGATGGTGGGCCAGTATAGTCCTTGTCGAAACAACAACCATTTCATCTTATGGCCTACTTGGTGAGCCCCACATACTCCAGCGTGCGTAGTCGAAAGGGCTATGTATGCTTCAGTTTCACTTAAGCACTTTAGCAATACCCCTTCAGGCGTCTTTTTAAATAACTCATTACCCATGAGTACGTAACTCAACGCCCTATATTTTATTTTCTGTTCTGTCAAAGCTGCTGGATTTTGTAGATAATCTACAATGGGTTTCCTCCAATCTTGCTCTGACAAATTGTCTATGAACGATATTTCGAAGTTCCTTTGATCAGCATACCCTAGTCTTGTCGATTTCAAATCTGTTGGTGACAGGCTAGTTGCTTTTATTTTTTCTCGGACTTCGATTGCTCTTTGTAATCTCGTTTTTGAAATTTTATACCCAGATGCAATTTGTGCCAAATCATTGGCTATTTGATTTTCCAATCTGGGTATGTGTCGAATGTTGACCATTTCGAATTTTTTCAATAAACGATTTGCTATCACAAAGTACATAATAAGATTTTCTCTTATGCACTTATATTCTTTTGTGACTTGCTTAATGACTAACTCTGAGTCTCCCATTATTTTGACTCGATTTGCCCCCAATTCCAACAATATCTCAAGGCCGGTAATTAGAGCTTCGTACTCAACCTCATTGTTCGAACAAGTACCTGATATCTTGTACTTGAATGTTGTTGGAATTTTTTCTGGAGAAATAATCAAGACCCCTACTCCTGTTCCATATTTATGGCTGGAACCATCGAAGTAGAATTTCCAAGGCTCTATCTCCACATAATTTATATTCTCAACCTGAATTGAGTGGTCGGCTATAAAGTCTGCCACCACTTGCCCTTTCACTGCCCTAAGAGGCATAAAGGTCAATGAGTACTCAGTTAACGCTAGCGCCCACTTGCCAATTCGGCTGTGCAAGATGGGTTTCGACAACATGTACTTGAAAACATCAGAATGAGACGAAACGTACACATCAACTGGTTTTATATATTGTTTGAGCTTTGTACAAGAGAAATAAAGACATAGACATAATTTTTCAACTTCGCTATATCTAGTTTCTGTATCGTTCAAAACTCTACTAAGATAGTAAATGGGTCTTTCGACTCCATTTTCATCTTCCTGGGCTAACATGCTTCCCAAAGTTTGGTCGGATGCAGCTATGTACAATCTCATACTCCTGTTGCTGCAAGGAGGCACCAAAATAGGTGGCTTGGTGAGATATCCTTTGATTTTGTCGAAAGCTTCTTGTTGCTCTTGCCCCCATTCAAATCTTTCCTTATTCAATCGAAGTAAGGGTGAGAAGGCTTGAGCTTTTCCACTTAGGTTAGATATGAATCTCCTTAAGAAATTTATCTTTCCCAGCAGAGATTGCAGTTCCTTTTTGTTCACTGGCGCTTTCGCTTCCAAGATTGCCTTCGTCTTGTTCTGGTTGATTTTGATTCCTTTCTTATGGACGACGAAGCCCAAGAAATCTCCAGCTTTTACACAGAACGCACACTTCAAAGGGTTCATTTTCAGACCATGTTCTCTCATTCTTTCAAATGATTGTCGAAGGTGGTCTATATGGTTCTTCCTGGAAACAGATTTGACAACAATATCATCAATATACACTTGCATAAAAGTGTTAATAAAATCATGGAAGATAGAGTTCATCGCTCGCTGATATGTTGCCCCAGCGTTCTTTAGGCCAAAAGGCATCACTACCCACTTGTAAGTGCCTAAAGCCCCGGGGCATCGAAAAAATGTTTTCGACACATCTTCTTCGGCAATGAAAATTTGATTATATCCTGAATAACCATCGAGCATGCTCAGGTACTCATGGCCAGTGGCAGAATCGACTAGCATTTCCGCCACAGGCATAGGATATTCATCTTTGGGTGTGGCAGCATTCAAGTCTCTGAAATCTATGCATACCCTCAACGTGCCATTTTTCTTAATCACTGGCACAATATTTGGAATCCATTCGACATACCTCGTAGCTCGTATGAATTTGCACTTCAGCAGTCTTTCGACTTCTATTTTGATTTTCGATAGTATTTTTGGAGCGAAGCGTCTTGGACTTTGCTTGACTGGCTTCTTCCCAGGTTTGATTGGCAACTGAAGTTCTACCAATCCTCTGTCGAGACCAGGCATCTCGTCGTAATCCCATGCAAAGCAGTCCTTGAACTCTTTTAACAAATGGATCACTTCCAACCTGAGCTCTGGGTCTATTTTTGCGCTAATGTAAGTTGGATTTTTCTCTAACCCTTCTCCCAAGTTGATTTCTTCTAAAGGATCCTGCGCTAACATTTTGATGTTGTTCGCTAGGGGGTCCTTTTCGAATCCCAAAGGCTCATCGTCATAGATGGCGTCGAGCCTTTGTTCCTGCATTTCTTCTGGCATGATATCAGGAGGTTCTGGGTCGAAATCCTTTCCAGGACCTGCAGAAGGTAGCTCTGGATCATTGGCCTGTGTGGCCATATATTTTACTTCGGCTTCGAGAGCCGTTATCATCCTTGTTTCGGCTACATAAGCCGAAATTCGCTGCAGTGATTGTGACTCACTCATTGTCACTGAATTCACTTCCCCAACCAGTTGGCTGGATGTCAGTTAGCCCACTGAAATCAATGTGGGACAAGTCTTCTCTGTCCCATTGAAAACCATGCTCAAGTTGCAGGTACAAGGAACAAAAAGCATTTGGCGCTGGCGCCAAGTCGAAGTCAGGTGCTGTTCATGGCCCAATGTGAGCCAAATTTTTGTCGAAGTCAGCTCTCCCTAGGTGATTTACTTCGCCTAAGTAATAACTCTGATCCGCTTCTATATTTTCGACCATTCCATCAGGACGCCATAGTATCAACCTTTGGTGCATTGATGATGGTACTTCTCCAACACCATGTATCCATTCTCGGCCCAACAAAAGATTATAATTTAGTTTGGCCGATATGACCATAAACATAGTTGGTCGAAGGATGGATCCCACTTTGAGGTCTAGTTGGATCACACCCATAATGGTCCCTATTCCGCCTTCATAATTCGACAGGACCATGTTGTGAGGCTTGATGTTTTCATCGCTCTTGCCTATTTTTCTCAGCATAAAGTGAGGGATGATGTTGATGGTTGCCCCACAGTCCACCAAGATCTTATTTACGGTGGTTTCTTCGAGTTTTGCCCTTATGAATAAAGGCTTGAGGTGATTTTTCATCGCCTCTGTAGGAGGTTCGAAGAAACCATTTTTCTCTTCAGTAGCGCCATTATCCATGATGAAGTAGCATACTGGCCTATGCTTGGACATTTCTTGTTCGACTTCCCAATCGTTGGATTCGACCTCCACCTGGCGGTTGAAATCTCTTGGCAAAACTGAGACTATGTTTACCATGATATCTAGGGTGTCATCAGACTTAGAGCCATCTCCGTCATCAACTTCGCCCTGGTTAGGCCAGACTAGTCTATTGGTCACTGGTTGTCTTTCCAGAGGCTTTCTCTGCTTTCTCTGAGGGACATTTGAACTTGATTCTGGCTTTGGTTCATTGGTAGCTTCCCTCTCAGCCTTTCGTCGCCTCTGGTATCTTCTCCATTGGGATCGAGACATGGGATTCTTTCCCTTGTAGTTACTTGATACCTGGGTCACTTTAGAGGCGACAACCTGAGGTTCTTTCTTATGTGTCAAAGATGAACCTCTTGGCACTTCGAAGGAGTGCCACCTTTCCTCGCTCGGTCTCTTTCGACCTGATGTTTTATACCACGTATCAACTGGCACATTGGTTGGAGGCCTGAAAGTCAGTGGCCTCTTCTCTTGATTTGAACCCTTTTGGTAGGTTCTTCTGGGGTCATGTCGAATATCAACACTTTCCCTTCTTCTGTTTGCTGCTCTTACACCTTGGATGTGTTCAGCAGCTTTTTTGTCGAAAATCGAGCTACATCGAGGACACAGCATCACTTCTAACTTCTTCTTCTGGCATCTTTGCAGGAAATCTGCCAGATTTTCGTTTTCCCGAGGGAAAGCCGTTTTGTTGGCCTGCTCTTGCCTAATGGCCTCCTCTGATGCTTTTGATTCAGAGATTTCGACCATGTTGACATTCATGGTGTCTTTGGTGGCAAGAGTCATTTGCTTCATCTGAGCCTCCAGGTCCTCTGTCTGGCCTTGGACTGCAGCCAAGTAGGAACTGGGTTTTGCTCCAGATTTTGGGGCTCCAACTGTCTCCAATTTTGGGCTTTCAGCAGCTTTTTGGATTGCTTCAATTGTTTTTCTAGAAAGAGTCCCAGAAAAACTGCCAAAGATTGGCATGTTGACATGATCCTTGGTTACTTCGACCATAGTTATTCCTGGCCTTTTCACCTGGCTTCTGGACGCCTCGATCACATTCACCTTTGAAGGTTCAGCATAATGGGCTTCAGCCTGCAAAGGGTTAGAGTCCACAGTCATGGGGGTCTTATCGGCAAATTTCAGCCTCCCTTCTTCGATAGCATCTTGCACGAGATTCCTGAAAAGAAAACATTGAGATGTTTTATGGCCCAGAAAATTATGATATTTACAAAAGCCTCTTTTCTTTCTTTGATCAAGAGGAGGCACTTTTACCCCTGGGGGCACTATCATTTGGCCATCTTTTACAAGTAAGTCAAAAATTTCATCACATTTTGTAATATCAAAACTGTAAGTCTTTTTGGGGAACCTATCGTTGGCCCTTTCAGGACCAGTGGGGTTTTTTCCACTTGAGGGGACTAGCAGTTTGCAAGAATATGGTGGCCCTTGTTTTAGCTCCGCTAAATCGACCTCGCTTTCTTCGATGGTTATAGTTTCGTCGCAGGTTTCTGGATCTTCATCGTCCATTTCGACATATGCTATCCTTTCTCTTTTATGAGTTTTTGTCGCCTTGGCTTTTTCAGCTTTAAGGCGTTCTACCTGTCGAACCCTATCGGCCAATTGGGCCATGTCTCTCAGGTATTGAGTGTCTAATTTCTTCCTAATGGAATAATCTAAGCCTTCTGCGGCTATTTCGACTAACTCATGTTCTGGCACTTGCGTAAAGCATCTTGCTTTGAGCAACCTAAACCTATTTAGATATTCTTCTATAGGTTCAGTGAATCGCCTCTTTACACTGGCTAATTCTTTCAGGCTTATCTTGGTTTGTCCCATGTAGAATTGCTCATGGAACAATCTCTCCAACTAGGTCCAATGGTGGATCGAATTGGGGGGAAGAGTTGTGAACCAAGTAAACGCGTTCTTTGTTAGGAAACTTGGGAAATACTTAATCCTCAGGTTTTCGTTGTTTGAAATATCTCCTGCTTCAATCAAGTATCTCGCCACATGTTCGACAGTAGATTCTGTCGTGTCCCCTGAAAATTTAGTGAACTTAGGGACTTTACATCTAGGAGGTAAGTCTGTTTGTAACACATATTCTGACATTGGGGATGTAAAGTTGGGCCTACGAAAGCCCGTATTCAACCCATTTTGCGTCATGATTCTTTCGATCATGGCTGTCAGGTTATTTTCCAAACCCATATTCTGGTATTGGATGTGCTGAACTATTTCGTCAGCATTTTGGTTTCTGTTGACTATCCTTACTTCCGGGGCTATAACCCTAGGTTCTTCGACCCCGGGTTGTTCCAATCGCGTCCTAAGGTTTTCTTCGACAGGCTGCTGGACTTGGTTAATAGTGGTTTCTTCCTCTAGAAGTATACCTTGGTTTCCCCTTATTTGCGCCCTTTGGGGCTGTCGAATGGGTTGGGGTACCCCAAAGAAATCGGCCAGACGCGCCATTTGCGCTGTCATCTGCTGATTCGACTGGGTGGTATTTTGTATTAGAGGATTTAGCACTGTACTTAAAGTTTGTGCCAACATTTGAACCATATCGTGGTTGCTTTCGTCCATTTGCTGCCTCAAGATTGCTGTCGAGGTATTCGTAAGGCCATGCGCTACTTGGGACGTTCCTCCTAAGAGTTGGGTCCTACCCCTGTTCGCCATACCAACTCCGGAACCTTGGAGTGGCGAAGAGGCGCTCACTAAGGGGTCTGAGAAAGTGGACGCAGCGTTCGTCAGGCTAGCCAATTCAGAAGTTGGCGTGCCATAGAGTGGTTCTCGATTTAGACCGCCTGTCGAAAATCCTGGGGGAACATAAGGCCTAGTTCATGGGTTTCCCCTTGGTGGGGGAGTTCCCAAAGGCATTCTGGGGCCAGTGAATGGAGGTAATGGCCCCGTTTGTGTGACCGTTACTGCTGGTGTTGAACCAGCGGTTAGCGTTTCACTTACGGTTGGGATAACCGTTGTTCCCACATTTGTTTGTGGGATTTCGCTATTGTTTGGCGGATTCGCCATCGCTTCTCTTCTTCTCGTAGTATTGGTATCGTTAGTGTATATTCTACCACTTCTCAATAACATGCAATACTTCTCGAAAAAGATGATATTCTATATAAATACGGTTAACCTTAAAAATCAACACAAGGTCCCACCGGGTGTGCCAATTTGTTTACCGTGGAAATTGGTAAACAACCGCTGATCCTCCAAAAGGTTACTTATTTGGTGACTCGCAGGATCGATCAGATTGATCCTAAGACATGGTTGATTTTTTGGGGTTTGACTAAGTCTAATGATGGTTAATGCCAGTAAAGTAAAGACACTTTATGTAAATTGCATGAAGAAAAGCTTGATAGAATAAATGAAAGCGTTAAATAAAGGCTTCGACGGAGAAGGGTAAATGAAAAGGCAATAAAGTGCTGGAATATAAAATACTTTGATTAATTTAAATGGTGTTTCACACATACATTCTCAACAATTCTTTCGCTCACACTGGGTACTTGAATCTAGATGAGTGACTTGTATATAATGATGAACACACGCGAAAACTACGTGAACAACTAGTATTTATACTAAACACATCTCAAGTAACCGTTAGGCAGTTATGTTGCTTCGAGATGACTCCACTTGGCATGCTCACAGCATTTTACGCTCCTGATCTTGGCACGTTGCGCTTGGTAACTGCTGGGAACCGTTTTCCCTCCAAACATTCGAATCTCAAACCGTTCCACCCTGGGCATCAAATGCCTTTGTCGAGAAGTTCCTTCGACGTCGAAGGCAACAAGATTCCTACTTAAAGAAATTCTCTAAGTACCTTGCCACTTTCTGACGAGCATTCGACATGATCAGTTGGTCGAAACCATTCCTCATAATTAATGGTCTATATTAATAACAAACAAGGGTGTCGAATTTAGGAGCCAACAACAACATTTTGCGAAAATAAACGCAAAACGCGAACCAGCATTCCAAAACCAATCAGTTCTCATTCCCACCGATCACACAGGGGAATTGGCCAGACTACTACAACAAGAGGAAAGAGCTATTCAGCCTCATGAGGAACCGTTGGATACAATCAACTTGGGCACCGAGGAAGATAAAAAGGAAATCAAGGTGGGTGCCAATCTAGAGCCGAGTGTCAAGGAGCGTCTAATTAAGATATTGCATGATTATGTTGAGATATTTTTCTGGTCATACGAAGACATTCCAGGACTTGATACAGACATCGTGATACATCGTCTACCCACAAGAGAAGACTGTCCACCAGTGAAGCAAAAAGTCCGCCGCATGAGACCTGACATGTCAGAGAAGATCAAAGTGGAAGTCATGAAACAATTCAATGCTGGATTCTTAGCTATCACTTCCTATCCTCAATGGGTTGCCAACATTGTTCCCGTGCCTAAAAAGGATGGCAGAGTATGAATGTGCATGGATTATAGAGATTTAAACAGGGCCAGCCCCAAAGATGATTTTCCACTTCCCCACATCGATATCCTGGTTGATAATACAGCCTAGCACAAAGTAATTTCCTTCATGGACGGATTCTCAGGTTATAGCCAAATTAAAATGGCACCTGAGGACATGGAGAAAACTACATTTGTCACACAATGGGGCACGTTCTGCTACAAAGTGATGCCACTCGGACTAAAGAATGTTGGGGCAACCTATCAACGCGCCATGGTAGCCTTATTTCATGATATGATACATCATGAGATAGAGGTCTATGTAGATGACATGATAGCCAGGTCACAAACTGAAGAGGAGCACCTTGATCACTTGCAAAAGTTGTTTGTGAGATTGAAGGAGTACAAGTTAAGATTAAATCCAAACAAGTGTACATTCGGAGTCCGGTCTGGTAAACTCTTAGGTTTCGTTGTCAGCAACAAAGGCATCGAGGTTGATCCTGCCAAGGTTAAAGCGATACAAGAAATGTCTTCTCCCCGTACTGAGAAGGAAGTCAGAGGATTCTTGGGACGCCTGAACTATATTGCCAGATTCATTTCTCACCTAACATCTACTTGTGAGCCAATCTTCAAACTATTGAAGAAAGATCAAGTAGTCAGATGGAATGATGAATGCCAGTTTGCTTTTGAAAAAATCAAAGAGTACTTACAAGAGCCTCCTGTTTTGATGCCACCAGTCGAGGGAAGACCACTAATCATGTATCTGACCGTTTTAGAAAACTCAATGGGGTGTGTATTGGGGCAGCATGACGAGTCTGGCCGAAAAGAGCACGCTATTTACTACCTGAGCAAAAAGTTTACCGACTGTGAAACCAGTTATTCACTGCTCGAGAAAACTTGTTGCGCTCTGGCATGGGTTGCTCGCCGGCTAAGACAGTATATGTTGACTCATACCACCTTGTTGATATCTAATATGGATCTGATAAAGTACATCTTTGAAAAGCCTGCTCTGTCTGGGAGGATAACTAGATGGCAGATGATCCTAACATAATATGACATATGGTACACTACCCAGAAAGCTATAAAGGGAAGTGTGCTAGCTGATCATCTTGCCCATCAAGCTGTAGAAGATTATCAGTCCATGAAGTTTGAATTCCCAGATGAAGACATCATGACATTAGACAACTGTGAAGAGATCAGACCATATGACGGACCTGAACAAGGATCCCGATGGACCCTGTTCTTTGATAGGGTATCCAATGCACTTGGTAATGGTATCGGCGCTGTACTCATATCTCCGGAAGGGTGTCACACTCCCTTTACTGCCAGACTTTGCTTCAACTGTACGAACAACATGGCGGAATACGAAGCATGCATCTTTGGTCTCAAGGCTGCCATAGACCTGGGAATCAAATCTTTAGATGTGTTTAGAGATTCAGCTTTGGTCATCAGTCAGATTAAAGGAGAGTGGGACACTAAGAACCCAAACCTTATCCCTTACAAAGAACATGTCTTGACATTGCTACCACATTTTGAGCAGATTACCTTCGAGCATTTTCCGCGAGAAGAAAATCAGCTAGCAGATGCTCTAGCCACAATGTCATCTATGTTTAAACTTAATTGGGATAACGAGGCTCCCCAGATCACCATTGAACGAATAGAGGAACTGACACACTGTCACGAGATTAATACTGAAGAAGTAGTGGACCAACCTTGGTTTCATGAAGTCAAGAGGTATCTCAAGGCTCAGGAATATCCAGAAGGAGCTTCAATCAATGATAAAATGTTATTAAGGAGATTCTCTGCTAAGTTCTTCCTGAGTAATGGCATCCTGTACAAACCCAATTATGACTCTATTCTGCTCCGTTGTGTAGATAAGATTGAGGCTTAAAAGATCATGGATGAATTGCACGAAGGTACTTTTTGCACTCACTCCAGTGGGCATACGATGGCGAAGAAAATCCTACGGGTAAGCTATTATTGGTCTACCATGGAAGCAGACTGCTATCAACACTCTCGGTTATAAGTGTCAAATTTATGCTGACAAGGTGCATGTACCTCCGGTTCCTTTGAATGTCTTGACATCTCCTTGGCCCTTTGCTATGTGGGGAATCAATATGATTAGGGAGATCAAGCCTACAACATCCAATGGACACCGCTTCATTCTAGTGGCCATTGACTATTTTACAAAATGGATCGAAGCAGCTTCCTTTGCATCTGTTACTAAGAATGTTGTTGCCCGCTTCATCAAGTAGAATCCCATTTGCTGGTACGATATCCCAGAAAGGATCATCACTAATAATGGTACAAACCTTAACAATACTATGATCACCGCCTTGTGCGAGCAGTTCAAGATTCAACATCACAATTCATCCCCCTATCGGCCAAAGATGAATGGTGCCGTTGAAGCTGCAAATAAAAACATTAAAAATATCATACAAAAAATGATAGTCACCTACAAGGAATGGCATGAGATGTTGCCATTTTCTCTCCACGGGTACCGTACCACGACTCGTACATCAACTGGGGCAACACCCTATTATTTGGTTTATGGCATGGAGGCTGTCGTGCCTATTGAGGTTCAGATCCCCTCTTTGAGAATTATGAAGGATGCAGGTTTGAATGAAGACGATTGGATCCAGACTCGACTTGATCAACTAAACTTAATTGATGAAAAGAGACTTACTGCTGTTTGCCATGGTCAGATATATCAAAAACAAATGATCAAGGCTTTCAACAAGAAAGTCAGATGCCAAGTATATCAAGTTGGAGATCTAGTGATCAAACGCATTATCTTACCACAAAGTGATCCCAGGGGCAAATGGACTCCTACCTATGAAGGACCATTTATAATCAAGAGCATCTTCTCCGGTGGGGCAATGATCTTAACCACCATGGAAGGTGATGACCTGCCACACCCTACGAACGCAGACATAGTCAAAAGATACTACGCATAAGAGGCCCGCTAGGTTGACACACCTAGGCAAAAAAAAAGGGCATCCTGGCGAACCAAAAGGTTCGGGCAAAAATTAGGGATAAAATAAAAAAAAAATGTACACCCGACAAGTTGAAAACCTGAAAGGGCGACTTGGGCAAGAAAGGGTTTCCCGGTGGACTGAAAACCCGAAAGGGCGGTCCAGGCAAAAGTTATGGAATTAAAGCGTATGACTATGTCCCGTCGGATAACTTTGAGGATAATCTCTTCACTGAAAAACTCAAAGTTTCTGATCAATTCAATCATCTTCAGACGAAGCAACAAATAGACAATATATCCAGAGGTACGGAGGCTATAGCAGAATGGGAACCCCATGGGATCATCACACATAGCTATCTTTCTTTGTATAAATTTTTTCTAATGACACCATCCTCTTACTAGGATGTCTGTCTCCTTTGTAAAAAATACTTATTCAAAGTAAATACAAAGATACCTCTTTAAAGTACATAAAATTATTTGCCTTTTTCTTTACACTTGTGTTTTATTTGCAAAAACGTCCAATGCTTCATTAATGAACATATGCATTTGAACATAATTACTGTTTACAAATAAACAAAATGAAAGAAAACAATTACTGGCAGGTCGAAAGAATAGGAAAATGTCTTTAGGCTATTACATGAGCAATCCCCACAGTACGTCATTTAGATCCCCAACGGAACTAAAACTTCAAAATCCCCGGTGGAAGCCGTCCAGTATCTCCAAATTCCCCAGCAAGTTGTTTTGAAGCCTGAAATCCAACCGGATAACAACTGACTTCTGATACTCCTCAACGGAACAAATACTCCCATTCATTAATCCCCAGTAGAAGTCATCAAAATTCTATGGATTCCCCAAGCAGATTCCTCAAGCAGTATATGGCATTGCTCTCACAATAGGATTTTGTCAATACTTCAATTTCAAGATATGAAGAATCCGCATATCCTCAGCAGCAGTCAAGGATTTATTTTCCTCAACCAAACAACAATGCAGCAAATCAGCCTACATGCAGATACATTACATCCACATATCATAAACATTGATAAAACACATATATTATGTTGTACTCCAAAATTTGCCCTCTCATTTTTCTCAGGTTTACTCCCCATCCAATCCCAAGCTTTGGATTACAAATTTTTCATGAAGATCACTCCCAAGGACAAAACAGTCATCTTCGCTGAAAGGTCGAACCTTGACCTCTTGATTAAAATCAAATCCAAAAAAATCTTATTTCAGCAAAACATGCTTGAAACGGGAAGTGTATTCCAGCTAAGATTCAAAAACCAAATTTCTAAGTACTTGAGATTTTCTAAGTATTTAAGAAAAATGGCACTTCAGAACCTCTGAACCAACCACCAGGTAGAAATGGTCAGAACTTGCAAACTTGGCTCAACACATAACATTCAGTTAGAAGGTGGCTCTTCAGCAGCTACACCAACTCAGTTAGAGGTTGTAAACATGGTTCGGCACGTAATCTTTAAACAGAACGTGGCTCTTACAGCAAGTACACAAGTTCAGCCAGAGGTTGCTAGAAGAATGCAAAGAAGGAAATAAAGCCTGAAACTCCTTCAGAACCTACCGGAATCAGAAGATGAAGAGGTCAGAGGAGTGGGTATAATACTGAAGCA
Organism: Vicia faba; assembly: GCA_948472305.1. Lineage (NCBI taxonomy): Eukaryota > Viridiplantae > Streptophyta > Magnoliopsida > Fabales > Fabaceae > Vicia > Vicia faba. Next base: position 1,286,730,636 of record OX451740.1, on the reverse strand, counting down.
GAATCTCTAAGTCCAGAGTTTTCAGAGGCAGATCAAAAGAACATGATGGAAAATCTAGAGAACCCTCAGAATTTGCTGGGACAGCAAGAGGCCAAGGTCAGAGCTTGGTTTGCGTTGTTTTTTGGTAAAGCAGAACTGCTGGCTCAGGTTATAGGTAATGATGCAAAATCTCCTATTACAAGATTTTTGATTTTTGACAAATCTTATCACCATTTAATGCTCATTAATGCTCATAATCCCTTTTGAGCATTTATCCAAGGGGTCTCTCCATGTGTGGCATAGTAACACCCTTGTGCAGGTTTAGGCATGGATCTATGCGCCACTTTTCGCTTATGGATATCACTTTCCCTTAATCTTCGCCTACTATTCCAGCCTAGGCTGAAAAGCTGTCCACCATCACAACTTTCCATAAACTTCCTTCAAGAACAAGTCAACACCTACTGCATGGTATTGGCGCCCTTTAACGTTTAAAATTCACAAAGCCTTGCCTATAAATGGAGCACCATTGTCCACTGAAAAAGCCCGGTCCAAAATCCAGAAAATTGCTAGAAGAAGAATAGAAAGCTCTAGCAAGAAAACATTGTGAAACTCTGCCAAAATTCCTAGTGTTTCATAACTTTGAACTTCCTGCCTCCAAACTTCATTGATACCCAATTTGCTTCCTGACTATAGAACGCCCATACAGTTTCTGACCATACATATATATATCTTCTCCATCCACCCATTCAAAAAAAACCTGTCCAGAACACCATTAGAGTTAAGACTAGCTCCAATTCACAGATTTTTCTTCTAACAATGAGGTAAGCACCTGCTGACTCTCACCATGCTGCTAAGCATCATCAGATTTGCATGCTCAATAAACACAATGTAGATATCATGTTGTTGTTGTACATGTTTTGAGGATTTTCATGCCTCTGAATGCTTAAGTGGGAAGTGAATCAGTGTAGAACCTGCATGTGACCTTTTTGTTTGTCTTCTGAAACACTATGACACTTGTTGAGACTGTCCTAGGCATGCCTTCTGTTTTGTGGAAAAATTACCAAACTGCAGATGTTCTGACTAGCACAGGGGGAAACCAAGCTCTGACTTTGACGCCAACACTTTTGAGGCATGTTTTGCTATCAATAATATCAAAACTTCTGAAAATTATTGTGCTTTCAGCAGGGTCATAACTTCTGACTTCCCCACTTACAGACTTTTGTTTTGCAGCGCATGGGAGTCAGAAGTTCTGACCTTCCCACTAACAGGTTTCTGTTTTGCAGCGCACTAGAGTCAGAAGTTCTTACTCATACATTTTCACTAACAGGTTGATATCCTGCAGCAGGCCTGGGTCAGAACTTCTGACTTCCTCTCAGCAGCACGCTAGCCCTCTCTCTCTTTCTCTTTTTCTTCCCCTTGTTATTTTCTTTTTTTTATTTATTTTTCTCGTTGAACCATCCCCATGTACAAGAGTGTATCCCCCACCCGCTAAATATTATAATAGCGTAGGATTTTACATTTCCGCATTTTTATTGCTTTCAAATGTAAATGTTAATAATTAGGATATGTATGGCAAGATAAAATCAATGAAATAGAAAATCTTAATTCAAGATAAAATAATGCATGCAATAAAACACACTTGCACACAAACACCCTTAATGTATCTCCACTTGGTTGCCTAAATAAAATGGTCATGGTATGCACGCAAAGTATCTTGGCAAAATAAAACAAAACAAAAGATCATAGTCCCTCGATGACGCTATCAAAAGGTTGCCTAAACAAATGATCTTGGCCCCTCAAAACTTGCTAAAGATACTTGGCACCATTGCTATCATGGTCATACGATGACCCACACCCGTACCGTTTAACATCCAAAGATAGGGTTATTTACCAAAACAATGGTAAATCAACAACATCAAAGGAATAAAAATGTACAAGAAATACTTTTGAGTAGGTAGATAAGCTTCTAGTTACTTGATCATTTAAAAAACAATTCTTGCTATTTTCAAACAAACACACACATTTCAAAACAATTTCCAAACAACTTTCAAAACATTGAAACATTTTTCAAAATACAAACATCTTTGTATATATTCTTACAAACAAGAGTCATTACAAAGATTGCCTAAACAATGGCCTCTTTTCAAAATACTTTAAAAAACCACACAAAGCACCATTTCAAACAATTGAAAAAGCAAAGCAAGTGATCTAAACAAGTAACTAAGAGCCCGTGGAAAACCATGGATGAAAAGGGTGCTAGCACCTTCCCTTTTCATAATCTACCCCCCGAACTCAAGAAAACATCTCAAAGGTCTTTCCTATGATTTTTTACCTTTCCTTTTGGATAAAAGAAAAGTCGGTGGCGACTCTTGCTAACCGCAACATTTGCAAACACAAACACAAAACCTCAAGTCAGTTCTCCCACCGCATCACAGAACTGGAGACTCTGTTGGGGAGGAATATAAAAGTGGGGTTACCTTAGGGTTTTAGATCACCTTTACATGCTTATTTTGCTTGACTTGTATGCTTTACACTTTGGTTCTATTGTTTGGGTTTGAATCCTCTACCTGGATTTGGGAAAACATTCATCGGTAAATAGCAATACATTGTGGAAACTGTGCTGGGTATACCGACATGGTCTAAGCAATAGCTATATTAGCGCGACATATTTGTGGGTACCGGTAGCCTTTGTGTCAATCAAAGAGAATACGGGGCCGCTGAGTGATGTCATGGAGCACTAATGGAATTTTAGAACCTTTACTTGACCAACTTGGCCTTTTAGGATGTAGTGAGATGACCGGTGTTGTACCCCAAAATTTTCCCTCTCATTTTATCAACATTCCTCATCACAAGACTCTTGGAACTCAAGACCAAGCTAGGGTTTGCTCTGCTCAAGACATCTCCTTGCACTGATGACCTAAATTAGGGTTTGAGTTTGCACAGGGATATTTTGACCTACCATGCCCAAATTGACTTTCATACTTCATGTTGGACTCATAAGTTTTCCCATACCAAGTTTCAAGCCTTGAATAAAAATTTTGCCCAGTCAATTGGACAATTGACCTAGAAATCAGTTGTATTGGGGAAAAAGTCAATTGTGTCCAATTGACAGTCAAACCTCATAAATTTTGACCCACATCAACATTATGAACTCATATGAACCATTTGATCAAGTTTGGACCACAATTCCATAAGAAATTTGATCAGATCACCAAAAGGGCAAAATGGTCATTTTTAGGGTTTTGACTACACAAAGGCAATTTTTGACTGTTTGACCTAACCAATGGCAAATCAAGCTCAACCATGGACTCAAGGACTCAATGACACTATCTTGACCTATTCAACAAGTTCAAAAGATCTCAAATGCATAGGATTGACAGATGAATTTCCCAGTCAACTGATCAAAATTTGACTGTACACTGAAAAGTCAAACTTTGACTTTTTGGTCAAAATCAAGTGCCAAGGGTCATTTTTCATCAAGATGTGTCAAATTATGAAACTTGTTCATCAAGAAACCCAAAATTACAAATTAGGGTTGGAAATTGAAAATTTTCATAAATTAGAAATTTTCTAAGTTATGAAATTTTCTTAATTTTTCCTAACTTTGTCCCACATTTTCACCAAGATGCCAATGGATTCAAACAAAACTTACAACATGAAAGTTTTATTACTCCAAAAATTATACAACTTTGATTCACAAAGTTTTCTCAAAAGAAGATTGGATCTCAAGTTATGATTTTTGGAACAAGGGTCCCTAAAACTTTTAACTTAGAGAAATTTTGCCCTAGTTTAGGCAGGATTTTGACCCATCTTCTTGGCCATTTTTCTCATAGTTCAACTTGGAGTCTCAAGTTGCATTTCAAAGATGGATTATAGTACATGTTGCAAGCTTTCCAAATTGTCCAAGAACTCCTCAAACACCTTTGTGGTTAGAGAGAATTGAATGCTTGAAGTTGGCAAAAACTCACTTTGTAACCATGGTCAATACATGTTCATGCAAGTTGCAAAATTTGACCAAGATAGCTTTGTACTTAATTACAGGCCTCTAAACCAATTTACACTCAAAAATTGAATGCAAATACATTGGTTAGAGGCATTGTTCTGATCAAGGGAGCATTATACAATGAACATTTCCATTTTGGGCATAAAGATCACACTTCCATTTACATAAAGCATGCTTTATGTCAAGTTTCATTTCTTGAGCCATACACCAAGCCTTTTGCCGCAAACAAGGCTCCCTAATGTCAGGCAAAGCTCAACAACTTTGTGTAGCTAGGTTCCAAGCCAGTACAACCTTGCATTGTCAACTCTCACATTTTGCTTCAAAACCAAGGCATTGTACCAAAAGTCCACAACTCACACATCTGATAAAATCAACTCAAGCCAAGGTTTCAAACAGGTTTTGCATATCCTTGTAAGCCAGAAACACAAGCCTTTCACCTCTAAAACCCCCTTGTGCACAAAAACCACATTTTCTTGCAAAACAGGGCAGGACCTGCAAATCATAAGCCAAATCACATTCCACTCGTGCATTTTGCTTGCAATCAGTTCCAATACCTTCCATTCAACTCACTCAAGCTGTCCCAAACCTCCATTGCCAACTGTAACTCCATTTACAGTGTTCACCATTTCTGTTTCAAGCTTATGCAGGTTAACTTCTAGAGGTTGATTCAGGCCATTTCAAAACAAACTAAGCATTGGGAAAGGTTCAGGGAACATCAAGCAAGCTCCAAAGAACCTCAGGCCTCACTGAAAGTTGCTGCATTGTCCAACTCGAAATCAGCTGAAACAAGTTTTTTTATGAACTTCTATCTCTCTATTTAGGAACATTTAGCCTTAGGTTTGTGAATGAAAGATGTAGTACTCATTTCCCTGAAACCATACATATGCTCAGTTTTCATTTATATTAAACGTGCTAAGAGAATTTCATCCATGAAATTTCTGAAAAAACTAGGTTAGAAATTAGGGCCAGAGAAATTCTCTCTGATCTTTGAGAGTTAGATTAAGTTTTTTATATGGTTAGAATCGTGGTTTGATGCTCTACAAGTTTCATGTTTTGAGTTTTGTCAAAAGATCACAAATATAGGAGATACGAGTTTGTGTAGCAAGCGCGCGTTTTTCACAGTGCTGGAGGAAGAAGATGAAGCTGATGGGCTGGGCTTGGCTTTTTGCTTCTAACACATTCTTTTTCAGTTTCACACCCCCTGGCCCATTTCTTTGTATTTTTTTTTATCATTTTTGCATTTTCATTTCATTTTTGACTTTGATATTTTATTTTCAAATATAAAAAATACTCCAAAAATATTTTTATATTTTTTTACATTTATTTGGTATTTATTTTAATTATTTCTAACATTTAAAGGTTTAAATACTTTATATTATTTGCTAAAAATTGAAAATAATGTAAATAATGTTTTTATTTTCATTTCTTATTTTTATTCACATTGAAAATATTTTCTTAAATATATATATTTTTGTAAATATTTTATTTTTATTTTATACACACTTAACATATTTAATATATATATATATATATATATATATATATATATATATATATATATATATATATATATATATATATATATATATATATATATATATATATATATATATATATATATATATATATATATATATATATATATATATATATATATATATATATATATATATATATATATATATATATATATATATATATATATATATATATATATATATATATATATATATATATATATATATATATATATATATATATATATATATATATATATATATATATATATATATATATATATATATATATATATATATATATATATATATATATATATATATATATATATATATATATATATATATACTTTTATTTTATTAAATACTTAGAAATAAAATATAAAAATATTACATTTTTATTTTTATTATTATTTATACTAAAAAAATACCCTTTTTTAATATATTTTCATTTTTATACATATTAATATATTTTTATGCATAAATAATACATTATATTTATTTTCTTAAAAAATTTAGGGTTTTTACCCTAAAACAAATAAAATTAATCTTTTATTTATTTCTTTACCCCTTTTTTACATTAAAAAATACTTTTGCATATATGGACAAATGAAAATTCTTTTTTGCATAATACATCTTATTTAATATTTATTTATCTTGTTTAATTAAATATTGCCCATTTATTTTATTTGCACAAAGAATTCAATTTGGATGTAATAGTAATTAGGGTTTTAATTTCTTGCAAAGTAATCCCCTATTCAAAATTGTACCCCCCTTCCTATATCAAAGTTGTAATAGCTTAGATTTATTTTTTACGCACTTAATGCTTTCAATTATGCCATGATTAGAGAATTAGGGTTTGTATGCAAAATCAAAAAACCAACAAATAGTTTGACCTAATCAAAGACAAAAATGCATGAAAAAACAAACACAATGCACACTTGCACCCCTAGGGTTACAATCCACTTGTTGCCTTCAAAAATGGGCCATGATATGCATGTTAAGTACTTTGGCAAAACAAAAACAAAACAAAAGATCATAGTCCCTCAATGACGCTATCTGAGTTGCCTAAACAAAATGATCAAGTCCCTTAAGAAAATTGCCAAAAATACTTGACACAATTGCTATCATGGTCTATACGATGACCCGTGCCTGTCCCGTTTAATATCCTAACACAAGGTTGTTCACCAAATACAATGGTGAAGCAACATTGTTAAAAGGGTTAAAAACATAAGAAAGATCTTTGAGTAAAATAGGGTAGATAACTCTTAGTTACTTGATCAAAAGCTTGCAAAACATCCTTGCTATTTTCAAAACACACTTCACAATACAATTTCAAAACCCTACTTTCAAACATTAAAAACTTTTAAAAAGACAAAAACACCTTTGTATACATTCAAACAAGAATCATTACAAAGGTTACCACAATGATGACCTCTTTTCAAAACATCTTTCAAAACCACACACAAAGCACCATTTCAAACAATTGAAAAGAAAAGCAAGTGATCTAAACAAGTAACTAAGAGCCCATGGATAACCATGGATAGAAAGGGTGCTAATACCTTCCCTTTCTATAATCTACTCCCCGAACCCAAGAAACATCTCAAAGGTCTTTCCTGTGCTTTTTGATCTTTCCTTAGGATAAAATAAAAAGTCGGTGGCGACTCTTGATAAATCGAAACATTTGCAAACACAAACACGAAACCTCAAGTCAGTTCTCCCACCGTATCACAACCGGCTTTGGTGCAGTCCGAAGTTGGTAGATACTCGATACTACATTCATTGAGGGTTGGTTCCTTGGAAAATTTCGGTCGCCAGTAAAGAGGCTGAATTGAAACAATGAACAAGGAAACAATCCAGTTATATTGAGCTCCTTAGAACCCGGTTACTATTTCTAGGACAGGTTGAGCCAACTAAACTTCAAGAGGGTACTTACCTATGAAACCCCATGCAATCCTAAACTAGGAACTTGTGTGATTTGCTTGTACATATATACTTGTGCATAACATCATGGACATCATGAAACATCATATGCATCCACTAACCATTTCAAGGATTTTGGAATTTCATCTTTGTTCCTGTTTTGTAGGTTATGGATTCACTTCGCAGGAAAACTATCCAAGTCAACCTTGTAAGAATTCCTCCACAACTCAAGGAGCTAGCTTCAAGGATTCCTGAGAATTCTTCATTCACCGAGAGATATGGCCGTCTACTCAACTTGGTCACCACCAACACAGAGGAGGATATGCTTAAAGTTCTCTTCCAGTTCTTTGACCCTGTGCATCATTGCCTCACATTTCCTGACTACCAACTTGTGCTCACTTTGGAGGAACTTTCTCAACTCTTGAGGATTCCTATTATCAATCAACTACCCTTCAACGGCACGGAAAGAGATCCAAATCTAGAAGAGATTGCTCAAGCCTTACACTTGCACTCATCTAATGTCACAACACATTGGGAAACTAGAAGTGGTGTCAAAGGCTTCTTGTCAAAGTTTCTGTTTGAGAAAGCCCAAAGCTGCTGGAATTCCTTGGACTTACAAGCTTTTGAGGAGATTGTATCTCTTCTCATCTATGGGATGGTCTTGTTCCCTAACCCTGATCAACTCATAGATGTGAGTGCTGTCAAAATCTTCATGGCTCGCAACCCAGTGCCTACATTGCTTGGGGATATCCTCCATTCTTTTCACACTCGTACAATGAGGAAAAGAGGTGTTCTCATGTGTTGCATTCCTCTCCTGGAAAGATGGTTTATTTCTCATCTTCCCCAATCAGTTTTGAAGGATGAGCAAGGTTTGAGGTGGTCACAACGATTGATGAATCTTACCCATTCAGATATTCATTGGTGTTCTCGATTAAAAGAGAATGTTATCATCATCGACCATTATGGGGAATTCCCTAATGTCCCTCTACTTGGCATTAGGGGAGGCATCACCTACAACCCCTGCTTGGCTCTGAGACAGTTTGGGTATGCCCGAAGGGATGGCCCACATGACATGCTAATTCAAGGCTTAGTTTTCGACTTCGACAACGATAATCAAGGACTCTGACAAAGGTTCATCCGAGCTTGGAGGATGCCCAACAAGGTAGACAGTAAGACCTTGGGACATAAGAATTCCATCCCTCTTGAGCCTTACCTCAAGTGGGTACGAACCCGCGCCCAAAGTCTTATGATGCCTTACCCCTCAATTCTCCCTGTGATTATAGAGCTTGTTATGGAAGGAGAGGTTCCATACACCCTCCTACATCCTCACATGCCAACATCACTCGAAGACTTACAAAGGAGTTGGATACAGCTCAAGGGAGAGCATGATACTTTCAAAGCCCAATTCTACGCAAGCGAGAAGAAGGTTTTGGAACTCACTCGTCAACTTCACGAAGAGCAGACTCTCAACACCTACATTGCGCCAAAGAGGATGTGCAACGTCTTTTTATCTTAGAATTTTGTACTATTTTTTCCCTAGGGGCATTGATGTAAACAAATTCTATTTTTATAACATTTCTTTCCTCTTTGTTTGACACAAATTTGAATTTTCAAATCCTTGAAAACATCGCATAAATACATATCATTCATCATAAGCATAAACAGGCCTTTGCTGCAAGTCTCCTTATCTCCCTACTGTTTATTTCAGTAGAGATGGCTCTAGAACAAACTATCAAGGACATCCAGGTTCAAAACGCTCAACTTCAAGAAATGTTCTTGAACCTATCCAAGGGACAAGAAGAGGTCAAGGCTCTCCTCACCAGGGGCATGATCATGGGAAATCCTGAGGATGACAGAGATGACCAGTTGGAAAGGCTACAAATTGAAATGGCAACAATGAAAGTCCAGATGATGGGACAGCTGGTGGGCCAGATGGCTCTTATTCAAAACTTGGCTCAAGGACTAGAAGAGCTAAGGGTCCTCATCAACAAGCTTCATCGGGATGGATGTAACCAAATGGGGCACACATCTAGGATTGGGGAACAAGTCATCATTCAGCCTCCTTTGAGACAAGAAGTCGAGAGAAGACCTTCCCAATTTGCTTCCAAGTCACGAACCCAACAACCACCTCGTCAACAAGGACAGGGTAACCAAAATAAACAGGTCTCAGCCATTAGACAGTTCACCAAACTCGACGTACCTATATCACAAGTCTTACAACACTTGCTGAACTTGAATTCGGTCACATTAAGGGATCCTCCTGGGAATCCCAATACCTCTGCTCCTAGCTATCATCCCAATGCATTATGTGCATACCACTCCAATAATCATGTGCATGATACGGATGACTGTTGGGCTTTGAAAAATAAGATTCAAGACTTGATCGACGAAGGAATGCTGGAATTCACACAAGGTGGCCAAACTGAATATTTCTGTCATCCTTCAGAGGCTCACCATCCAAAGTGACAAGTTTAGACAAAGAGGCTTCTTCTCATTTGAATTTTCAAGTTGTAATTTCTCTTTTGTTATTCAAAAAATTATCTATTAATGTCAAACTTTGTTTCATTAATGCATTGCATATGTTTGTCTTAATTTGATCCACTCATTTAAACTATGCTTTTTACTCACTTCATGACATTCAACTCTTGCTAAAAGTTACAAGCCTTTAGAGGGAGGATGACGAAAACAATGCCATAATCTCATACAATATGCTTTTGGACAGACCTTGCTGACGATGTACAAGCGTTTCTTTCAAATCCTAAACACCGGAGTAATAAGGAAGATAATCCCTAGTCAACCCCTTTGAGCCAAAGAAGTAGAAGTTTTTGTTTAACACAAATTGAAACCCTTAATCAAAACCTGGGGCAGGGTAGTCTCTCAGTTAATTCAAATGCGCGTTTAGCCGCAAACTCTCATCTCGTAATACAACAGATGACATCAAAAACATTCTTCTGGAATCGAAAGACAGTGATGGTTCCCTATCACACAGGCAATCATTATCTCTCAAAAAGAAAAACCCACTAAGTCAAAACCTACGAAGGAGACTTAAGAAAACTGGGGCATCCTGCTGACCATAATCTCAAAACAAGAACAGTCAGGCAAAAAAAATTAGGGATAACAAATCAAAAGAAAGAGGTCACTACAAATCCTCAACAACATGAAAACAAATGTTGCAAAAAATGACTGCCTTCCAACAAACTTAACTTGTTTGAACCATTACCAAAACGTCATCCCAGACTCAATTGGAGTTCAAACGCACAATTAACTGAGTTTAAGACTGAAGAACATCATGAAGAACAGATGGGTACAAATACACTTTGAGCCTTTATCCTTTGTTTCTTAAACCGTGAACCAAGCCACGTTACGACCCTTCAAAAGTCCTAATTGAAGCATGAGTTAGTTCGAAAGCATACTGTTACAAAAGGTATCCTGACTCCTATAAGGCTTTGCTCTGAATCCTGAGATTGAATTTTCTTACAAAATTCCTTTACTTTAAGAAATGCATTTTTCAAAATTTCAAGACAAGCATAAACTTTGCATTATTTAAATATCACTGTTTTCATATGGCTATTTGTTTGAACAGCGGAGAAATTCACACAACGAATATCCAGTGAATGAAAGCTCTCCCAATGAACAAAATCGATTCAAGAAGGATGACACTCCTCCTATCAACAGGGGGACATGACATGTCACTATCCAGCACACATGGGGAAGTCTAGTCAAGATTCCAAGAAATCTCTCAAGAATTGCAGAGTAACCAGGGGCAAGTCTTCATCTACGTCACTTGGGGCATTGAACGTCAATCCCGACAAAGGTTTGCATACAATCAAACATTTCCAGGTAGTGCCACAAGCATTTGCTACTAGGGACAATGATGAATTCCCCCAAAATCCTTCTCACAGGATGATTCCCCAGCCAGAGTTTAATCTCTGAAAACCTTTCCCCAGCGGAGACAACTTCAAGAATCCTCGAGGACTTCCCCAATGATTTCATCACCTCTCTAGCAGACCAACAACAAAGTTTATTTCCCCAACAAACTACAGGTTCCCCGGTTTGAGTTTGCTTCTCTGACTACTGCAAATAAAAAGACCACAACTCCTCTTCCCAAGTAGACTACTCTACAATCCCCGGCAAGTTACTGTGAAACCTAGACCCGACCAGATATCAGTTCAACCTAGACTCCACAGTAGAGTAACAGACAACCGAGACTCCTGAACTCTTTTCCAAGCAGGAATAAACATTCTCCCAACAGAGTTTTCTATATTCCCCAGCGGAGTTTCTCCCCAAACAACAAAATAGGAATCCCCGGTGGAAACATTCTAAGAAAAGTTTGAAGACACACATACTCTTCAACAACAGTCCAGGATTTAACAAACTCCCCGACATTTGTCAAGGATTTATTTTCCCATACAAAAATACATTCATAAACATTTCACATTTCATACCTCCTATTTACATACATGATAAAGTGCATACGACACAATCTCATTTATTTTGAGAATATCATGACATCATGCATTTCATACATCATGACATTGCATATGACTAACCCTTTACCTTTTCAGGGAAAGACAAATCAATAAATACCGTTGATTACTTATATGACCTGGTAATCCTATCAAAAACTAAGTCTATTGAAGGACTATTTCAGCAGATTCATCATAAAGATGCCCTCACAAGACCTTCTCTGGTTCAGTCAGATCGACGCTAAGATCTCCCTGAATCTTATTCCAGTTGAAGATATTCCAAGACTTTTGTCAGGTTCAGTTAAATCAATTCTAAGATTTTTTTGATTCTTATCCAGTCAAAGTTAATCTAAGACCTTCTCTGGTTCAGTCAGATTGACACTAAGATCTCCCTGATTCTTATTCCAGTTGAAGATATTCCAAGACTTTTGTCTGGTTCAGTTAAATCGATTCTAAGATTTTTCTGATTCTTATCCAGTCAAAGTTAATCCAAGACCTTCTTTGGTTCAGTCAGATCGACACTAAGATCTCCATGATTCTTATTCCAGTTGAAGATATTCCAAGACTTTTATCTGGTTTAGTTAAATCGATTTTAAGATTCTTGTGATTCTTATCCAGTCAAAGTTAATCCAAGACCTTCTCTAGTTCAGTCAGATCGACGCTAAGATCTCCCTGATTCTTATTCCAGTGGAAGATATTCCAAGACTTTTGTCTGGTTCAGTTAAATCGATTCTAAGATTTTTCTGATTCTTATCCAGTCAAAGTTAATCCAAGACCTTCTCTGGTTCAGTCAGATCGACGCTAAGATCTCCCTGATTCTTATTCCAGTTGAAGATATTCCAAGACTTTTGTCTGGTTCAGTTAAATAGATTATAAGATTTCTCTGATTCTTATCCAGTCAAAGTTAATCCAAGACCTTCTCTGGTTCAGCCAGATCGACACTAAGATCTACCTGATTCTTATTCCAGTTGAAGATATTCCAAGACTTTTGTCTGGTTCAGTTAAATCGATTCTAAGATTTCTCTGATTCTTATCCAGTCAAAGTTAATCCAAGACCTTCTCTGGTTCAGTCAGATCGACACTAAGATCTCCCTGATTCTTATTCCAGTTGAAGATATTCCAAGACTTTTGTCTGGTTCAGTTAAATCGATTCTAAGATTTTTCTGATTCTTATCCAGTCAAAATTAATCCAAGACCTTCTCTGGTTCAGTCAGATCAACACTAAGATCTCCCTGATTCTTATTCCATTTAAAGATATTCCAAGACTTTTGTCTGGTTCAGTTAAATCGATTCTAAGATTTCTCTGATTCTGATCCAGTCAAAGTTAATGAAAGACCTTCTCTGGTTCAGTCAGACCGACACTAAGATCTCCCTGATTCTTATTCCAGTTGAAGATATTCCAATGCTTTTGTCTGGTTCAGTTAAATTGATTCCAAAATTTCTCTGATTCTTATCCAGTCAAAGTTAATCCAAGACCTTCTCTGGTTCAGTCAGATCGACACTAAGATTTCTCTGATTCTTATCCAGTTAAAGTTAATCCAAGACCTTCTCTGGTTCGGTCAGATCGACACTAAGATCTCCCTGATTCTTATTCTAGTTAAAGATATTCCAAGACTTTTGTCTGGTTCAGTTAAATCGATTCTAAGATTTCTCTGATTCTTATCCAGTCATAGTTAATCCAAGACCTTCTCTGGTTCAGTCAGATCGACACTAAGATCTCCCTGATTCTTATTCCAGATGAAGATATTCCAAGACTTTTGTTCGATTCAGTTAAATCGATTCTAAGATTTCTCTGATTTTTATACAGTCAAAGTTAATCCAAGACCTTCTCTGGTTCAATCAGATCGACACTAAGATCTCCCTGATTCTTATTCCAGTGGAAGATATTCCAAGACTTTTATCTGGTTCAGTTAAATCGATTCTAACATTTCTCTGATTCTTATCCAGTCAAAGTTAATCCAAGACCTTCTCTGGTTCAATCAGATCGACACTAAGATCTCCCTGATTCTTATTCCAGTTGAAGATATTCCAAGACTTTTGTCTGGTTCAGTTAAATCGACTCTAAGATTTCTCTGATTCTTATCCAGTCAAAGTTAATCTATGACCTTCTCTGTTTCAGATAAATCTCTCAACAGTTTATTCCGATTCGTTTCTAGATTCTTACTGGTTCAGATAAAACTCTCAACGGTTTATTCTTATTTGTTTTATGTTAAAACACCAGTTCAGACTTTCTGTCAACCATCATTCCTCCAAATGGCATCTATAAGCCCATTTACCATACATCTTCGAGTGAAAATTTCTGAGCACTCTAGTGTTCAATCATCTTTCACCTTCAAGTCATGAATGGCGGATCCGCCAATCTAACTCTTCAGGTTCAAGAAGTTTGAATAGGGGCAACTGTTGTACTCCAAAATTTGCCCTCTCATTTTTCTCAGGTTTACTCCACATCCAATCCCAAGCTTTGGATTACAAATTTTTCATGAAGATCACTCCCAAGGACAAAACAGTCATCTGCGTTGAAAGGTCGAACCATGACCTCTTGATTAAAATCAAATCCAAAAAAAATCTTATTTCAGCAAAACATGCTTGAAACGGGAAGTGTATTCCAGCTAAGATTCAAAAACCAAATTTCTAAGTACTTGAGATTTTCTAAGTATTTAAGAAAAATGGCACTTCAGAACCTCTGAACCAACCTCCAGGAAAAAATGGTCAGAAGTTGCAAACTTGGCTCAGCACATAACATTCAGTCAGAAGGTGGCTCTTCAACAGCTACACCAACTCAGTTAGAGGTTGTAAACATGGTTCAACACGTAATCTTTAAACAGAACGTGGCTCTTTCAGCAAGTACACAAGTTCAGCCAGAGTTTGCTAGAAGAATGCAAAGAAGGCAACAAAGCCTGAAACTCCTTCAGAACCTACCGGAATCAGAAGATGAAGAGGTCATAGGAGTGGGTATAATACTGAAGCAGAATCTCTAAGTCCAGAGTTTTCAGAGGCAGATTAAAAGAACATGCTGGAAAATCTAGAGAACCCTCAGAATTTGCTGGGACAGCAAGAGGCCAAGGTCAGAGCTTGGTTTGCGTTGTTTTTTGGTAAAGCAGAACTGCTGGCTCAGGTTATAGGTAATGATGCAAAATCTCCTATTACAAGATTTCTGATTTTTGACAAATCTTATCACAATTTAATGCTCATTAATGCTCACAACCCCTTTTGAGCATTTATCCAAGGGGTCTCTCCACGTGTGGCATAGTAACACCCTTGTGCAGGTTTAGGCATGGATCTATGCGCCACTTTTCGCTTATGAGTATCACTTTCCCTTAATCTTCGCCTACTATTCCAGCCTAGGCTGAAAAGCTGTCCACCATCACAACTTTCCATAAACTTCCTTCAAGAACAAGTCAGCACCTACTGCATGGTATTGGATCCATTTAACGTTTAAAATTAACAAAGCCTTGCCTATAAATAGAGCACCATTGTCCACTGAAAAAGCCCGGTCCAAAATCCAGAAAATTGCTAGAAGAAGAACAGAAAGCTCTAGCAAGAAAACATTGTGAAACTCTGCCAAAATTCCTAGTGTTTCATAAATTTGAACTTCCTGCCTCCAAACTTCATTGATACCCAATTTGCTTCCTGACTAGAGAATGCCCATACAGTTTCTGACCATACATATATATATCTTCTCCATCCACCCATTCAAAAAAACTTGTCCAAAACACCATTAGAGTTAAGACTAGCTCCAATTCCTAGGTTTTTTTTTCTAACAGTGAGGTAAGCACATGCTGACTCTCACCACGCTGCTAAACATCATCAGATTTGCATGCTCAATAAACACAATGTAGATATCATGTTGCTGATGTACATGTTTTGAGGATTTTCATGCCTCTGAATGCTTAAGTAGGAAGTGAATCAGTGTAGAACCTGCTTGTGACCTTTTTGTTTCTGTCTTCTGAAACGCTGTGACACTTGTTGAGACTGTCCTAGGCATGCCTTCTGTTTGTGGAAAAATAATCAAACTGCAGATGTTCTGACTAGCACAGGGGGAAACCAAGCTCTGACTTTGACGCCAGCACTTCTGAGGCCTATTTTGCTATCAATAATATCAGAACTTCTGAAAATTATTGTGCTTCCAGCAGGGTCAGAACTTCTGACTTCCCCACTAACAGATTTTTGTTTTACAGCGCATGGGAGTCAGAAGTTCTGACCTCCGCACTAACAGGCTTCTGTTTTACAGCGCACCAGAGTCAGAAGTTCTGACTCATACATTTTCACTAATAGGTTGATTTCCTGCAGCAGGCCTGGGTCAGAACTTCTGACTTCCTCTCATCAGCGCTCTAGCCCTTTCTCTCTTTCTCTTTTTCTTCCCCTTGTTATTTTCTTTTTTTTAATTTATTTTTCTCGTTGAACCATCCCCATGTACAAGTGTGTATCCCCCACCCCCTAAATATTGTAATAGCGTAGGATTTTACATTTCCGCATTTTTATTGCTTTCAAATGTAAATGTTAGTAATTAGGATATGTATGGCAAGATAAAATCAATGAAATAGAAAATCCTAATTCAAGATAAAATCATGCATGCAATAAAACACACTTGCACACAAACACCCTTAAGGTATCTCCACTTGGTTGCCTAAATAAAATGGTCATGGTATGCACCCAAAGTATCTTGGCAAAACAAAACAAAACAAAAGATCATAGTCCCTCGATGACGCTATCAAAAGGTTTCCTAAACAAATGATCTTGGCCCCTCAAAACTTGCTAAAGATACTTGGCACCATTGCTATCATGGTCATACGATGACCCACGCCCGTCCCGTTTAACATCCAAAGATAGGTTTGTTTACCAAAACAATGGTAAATCAACAACATCAAAGGAATAAAAATGTACAAGAAAGACTTTTGAGTAGGTAGATAAGCTTCTAGTTACTTGATCATTTCAAAAACAATCCTTGCTATTTTCAAACAAACACACATATTTCAAAACAATTTCCAAACAACTTTCAAAACATTGAAACATTTTTCAAAAGACAAACATCTTTGTATACATTCTTACAAACAAGAATCATTACAAAGATTGCCTAAACAATGGCCTCTTTTCAAAATACTTTCAAAAACCACACAAAGCACCATTTCAAACAATTGAAAAAGCAAAGCAAGTGATCTAAACAAGTAACTAAGAGCCCGTGGAAAACCATGGATGAAAAGGGTGCTAGCACCTTCCCTTTTCATAATCTACCCTCCGAACTCAAGAAAACATCTCAAAGATCTTTCCTTTGCTTTTTTACCTTTCCTTTTGGATAAAAGAAAAGTCGGTGGCGACTCTTGCTAACTGCAACATTTGAGAACACAAACGCAAAACCTCAAGTCAGTTCTCCCACCGCATCACATATTTCATCATACATTTCATGCAACATAATTTTGTGTTCCAGCTAACATTTTACCCTTTTCAGGATGAGATTAACAACTACCATTAACAATATGCAATCATGATACAGTTCAGATATGCTCCAGACACGGATGCTATTCTGTTACTCATTCAGATTTCAAGAATCATGATACAGTTCAGATATGCTCCAGACACGGATGCCATTATGTTACTCATTCAGATTCAACTATCAGATATAGTTCAGATACGCTCCAGACACGGATGCCATTCTATTACTCATTCAGATTCAACTATCAGATACAACTCAGATACGCTCCAGACGCAGATGCCATTTTGTTACTCATTCAAATTCAACTATCAGATACAGTTCATATATGCTCCAGACATGGATGCCATTCTGTTACTCATTCAGATTCAGCTTTCAGATACAGTTCAGATACGCTCCAGATACGGATGCCCTTTCTGATACTCATTCTTTCAGCTTACAATTTACAATCCAACAAACATTCTTGGATGGCATCTACAAACCCATCTCCAACAATATTCTATCACTTCTTCAAATGGCATCTTTAAGCCCATTCCCTCAACTACACATTATTGAGTGCAAATTTATGGGCACTCTAGTGTCCAATCATCTTTCACCTTTAAGTCACGAATGGAAAAACTTGCCAATCTAACTCTTCAGGTTTAAGAAGATTGAACAGGGGCAGCTGTTGTACCCCAAAATTTTCCCTCTCATTTTTCAAGTGTTTGTTCGCAAGATCTTCTACGACATCAAGTTTGCAGCACTGATGCATCAATTTAGGTTTGAAATTGGCACAAGGGCAAAATGGTCAATTGCATACTGAAAAGTCAAACTTTGACTTTTTGGTCAACATTATATTTCAAAGATTAAATTTCATCAAGACATTCAAGAATATCAAGCTTAATCATCAAGAAGTCAAGAAAGTCAAAAGTCAAACTTGAAAAGTCAAGATTTCCAAGACTTAGAAATTTTCTAAGTGTGTTTATACGTGATAATTTCATCACTTCATGCCATTTTTTTCACCAAGATGCATAATGATTCAAGGAAAGTTCCCAACATGAAAGTTGTAGACCTCCATGAAATATACAACTTTGTTTCACACACTTTTCCCTAAATATGCTTGGATTTCAAGTTATGAATTCATGAAGTCGTGACATTTTCATTTAACACTTAGAGAAATTTTCAGCAGTTTTGGTCAGGTTTTTATCTCAACTACTTGGCCAATTTTCATCAAGTTCCAGTTTGATTTAACAAAAGTGGTCATCATGAAAGTTATAGAGGGTGTTTCAAGCTTTCCAAAATATCCAAGAGCATGAATTTATCATACTTGAGCTAGGAGATTCAAGAGCATGAAGTTGGGCATCCACCCTTGATTTGCAAGTCATTCTATTGAAGAACACACAACAAAACCCTTATGCTATGCTGCATAATCTTATGTTCCAGGCCTTCTTGCTTGCAAATCTCTACATAGTTTAATGCTTACACCCACTTTTGAGGTATTACCCAAGTGTTTAAGCCATTGTCCAAAGGATCTTTCCATTTATGGCATAAAGGCACCATTGCTATTCTTGGAAAGCAAGCTTTTTGTACAAAGTTTGTCTTGAGCCCATACTTTGTTTATTTCTGACTTTACTCTACCATAAAACATGGAAATCAACCCCTCTAAACCAACAACTTTGGTACTTCATCTTGGAACCATGGAGTACTTGACATAGTTTGATACTTACATCCCAACCAAACCATAACATGTTGTGTTGTAAACATATCCAGCCTTTGTTCACAAGTCCTTTGCCTATAAATAGAAGAAGCATTTGCAAGGAAAAGAGGTTAGAAAAAATAGAGGTTAGAAAAAATAGAGAGAATAGACAGAAGTTTTATTGATAAACCCTTAAAATCTCATATTCACAAAAAGCCATAACAGTCCATAAAACCTCCACTCTTGAGTTTTGAAGTCTAAACCTTTAAACCTCTCACACTTTGCATATTCCATCTAAAAACCATCCAAACATTTCATACCACACAGAGGTTGTTTAGTAACCTTCAACAAAAAGAAAAGTCTAGCAGCCTGTTGGAGCTTCCTTAAGGTTCATACAACATCTTGAAGGGTATTTGGATTCAAAACCTAAAGTGCAGTTTTAAGGTAAGTCATCTTTACCTTTCCTTTTCCATACATCAACTTTTCTGTTTATAGGATGTAGAAATCACTATTTTTGAAGTTAATAATTTATTTGTTGTTCATGTTATTCATCTATATGTTAAAAACTAACTGGCGTATGCAAAGAATGGTGTTTAAGGCAGAAAAAGGCAGTATGTATCGACCCATATCCACATGTGTCGACCCATCTTAGTGAAAATACAGGGTATGAGTCGACACATAACCCTCATGCATCGACCCATACTGAGTTCAGGTCACTAAATAGAAGATGGAAAGGCGTATGAGTCGATACATACGCGTTTCGTGTTGATGCAAAAGGCGTATGAGTCGATACATCCCATTATGAGTTGACTCATACTGAACAGATTCCACTTTACAGGAGCAAGGAGAAGCTATGTGTCGATGCATAGCAGCATGGGTCGACACATAGCAGTTCAAAAATGCATTTTTCCTTTATTCTACATTGTTTTCACATTCTTTTCATTATCATTCAATGTGGTTGTAATATTTTAGTTCCTACTTCACCCCCATTGTTAAATTGTACCCCCACCCCCCTAAAGTGATGTAATAGCTTAGATTTTACTTTCCGCTTTTTACTTGCTTTTCATATATTGCTAGTACATAAGATGTATGGCAATATGAAATCAACAAATAGATGACTTTTAAAAACAAGACAAAAAGCATGAAAATAACACACTTGCACACAAGCATCCTTAGGGTTTCTCCACTTGGTTGCCTTATACAAAAATGGCCATATTACGCATGCAAAATATCTTAGCAAAACAAAACAAATATAAGATCATAAGTCCCTCGATGACGCTATTCAAAAAGTTGCCTTACAAAATGATCTTGGTCCCTTCAAATGCTAAGATACTTTGCAAACATTGCTAATCATGGTTATACGATGATCCACGCCCGTCCCGTTACATCCAAAGATAGGGTTGCTTACCAAATCAATGGTAAGACAACAATGTCAAAGGAATAGAAAATGCACAAGAAAGACATTTGAGTAGGTAGATAGATTCTAGTTACTTGCTCCATTTCAAATAACTATCCTTGCTATTTTCAAAACAAACACACACATTTCAAAACATCTTACAATCATTGAAAACATTTTCAAAAGACAAACATCTTTGTATACATTCTTATGAACGAGAATCATTACAAAGATTGCCTAAACGAATGGCCTCTTTTAGAAAATACTTTCAAAACCACACCAAACACAATTTCAAACAACAAAATCAAGTGATCTAAGCAAGTAACTAAGAGCCCATGGAAAACCATGGATGAAAAGGGTGCTAATACCTTCCATTTTCATAATCTACCCCCCGAACTCAAGAAACAATCTCAAAGGTCTTTCTTGTGCTTTTTCACCTTTCCTTTTTGGATAAAATAAAAGTCGGTGGCGACTCTTGCTAACCGAAACATTTGCGACAAAATGCAAACCCTCAAGTTAGTTCTCCCACCGCATCACAGGAACCAACTGGTAATCTGGAAAAGTGAAACAATGATGCACAGGATCGAAGAACTGGAAAAGCACACTCATCATCTGCTCATCAAACTTGGAGATAACTAGGCTAAGAAGCTGACCATGCCTCTTAATAAACATAGAAGTCTCAGACACTCTTGAGGCTAACTCTTTGAGTTGAGCAGGTATTTGCACAAAGTTAACTCAGATGGTGTTTCTGCGTACGGAAGCCATAATCTGCAAAACAGGACAAAGATAAATCCCCTCGGTCTTTGAAATGGTTAGTATAATGAAGTATGCATGCTATGTTATGATGCATGATGTCATGATAAAACAAACAGTAAGTATAGCAGATAGCAGGCATGGAAAAGGCAAACAAGTCACACAATAGCCCTTAAGTTTAAGGCTTACATGGGGTCTAGGTACTACCCTCTTGAAGTTCAGTTGGTTTCAACCTGTCCTAGCAAAAATAATCGGGTTCTAGAGGTTCTCAATATCACTGACCATCCTTCGTCGGTCATGGTTTCAGCTCACACAATCTTTTCTTGTGGTCAGAATTATCTCCAGAGTATGGTCTCAATGAGTGTAGCATCGAGTATCAACCAGTTCCCAGCTTTACAGAGGCCGGCTATCTCACTACTTCCTAATGGCCAAGTTGGTCTATTAAGGGTTCTAAGGTCAGTTGATGCTTAACGACACACATAGCGGCCCCATATTCTCCTCGTTTATCCACAAGGGATACCGGTACCAACCAATGTGCCACATCAACGTAGCTACTGCTTTAACCGTATCGGTCTACGCCGTACAGTTCCCTCACAATTTATTACTACTAAACCTAAAAGGTGTCCCCAGATCCGGGTTAGGATCTATAGTAACTCCCAATACGAAACCCTTAAAAGTAAAGCAACCAAAACAAACAAGAGAAGAAAATATGATGAACTAATCCTAAGGTATACCCCACTTATTTTTTCCCAACAGAGTTGCCAGTTCTGTGATACGGTGGCAGAACCGACTGTTTTGGAAAATGCTGGTTTGCATTTTGCGTTTGTGTTCGCAAAATGTCGCGGTAAGCAAGAGTCGCCACCGACTTTTATTTTATCCAACTAGAAAGGAAAAAATCACAGAAAAATTCCTTTTTCGAGATTTTGAGTACGGGGGGTAGATTATAGAAAGGGAAGGTGTTAACACCCTTTTTATCCATGGTTTTCCATGGGCTCTTAGGTACTTGCTCATCATTTAAAATTGCTTGTGTGTGTTTGTTTTGAAATTTTTTGTATTACTTCGTTTTAACCCTTGCTTCTGTCTTCAAGAGTGTTACGAAGTTGTTTTTGAAAACTTTGTTTGAAAAGTGTAAGTGTAAAAGAGGTTTGATTTTGAGCAAGTACCTACTAACATCTACCTACTCGAAGAAAGAATTGTTTCTATTCTTATTTCCTTTAGACAATGCCATCCTACTATTGAGAAATAGGTAGCACCGTCGTTGGAGTTGTAAGGGTCAATTCAAAAGGGACATACGATCACTAAAGCAATGTTAGGACGTTTTAGTAATAACCCTAATGTCTTAAGATCATATTCGAGGCAACATTTCCGAGGCAACATTTTCGAACGGGGCATTTTGATCTTTTGTTTAGACAAGAGGGTAACCACTAAGACACCCTATACTTAATGACCATTTATCAAAGGCAACCGAAGTGGGAGTATACCCTAGGAGTGCGCATGTGCGAATAATTTGATTTCAGTTATTATCTTTGCACATTTAGGGTTTGCTAGCCATTTTAAAATTAACATGCAGTCTTGTCATACAATCCTATTAACATACATATAACAGTTAATATTTGCGAGAAACAAAAACTACGCTATTACAAGGCTTCGGGGTAGGGATTACATAGCCAAAAAAACCCGTAAAATGATAAATAAAAGAAAATCCTAATTAAACTATTACATACCGTGAGCAGTTACATTAATATCGCAAAAATAATAAAATAAAAAGCGCGCGTGATGAATTAAATGAAAAGGAATTAGGGTTTTGACCCCATCTAAACCTAATTACAACTTAAAAAGAAAAATCATTGTTTTTGTTGTTTTTAATTGTTTTGAGAAAATAAGATTTTAATTGAATAAATAAAAACCTAAGCACTAATTAATTTAAAATTTAAAAAGAAATAATTAAATCAACTTATTTTTGTATTTTTGTTTTATTGAAAAGAAATAAAAATTAAATCACATGTTAACCCTAATTTTTTCTAATTGATTTTAAATACATGAAAAAGTTAGAATTAATCCTAAATTAAATTAAACTAATATTAAATTAAATTTGATAAAATAATAATAAAACCTAATTCTAAATGTGTGAAAATTGATTTTATGATTTTTTTGTGAAAAAAGAAATTATTTTGTTAGAAAATAAATTAACTAATTGAATTAAATAAAAGAAGAAAAAAAGAAAGAAATAAGAATGGGCGTGGTTGTTGCTAGCAGGAAGGGGGGTGAGACTTGCAATTCTGAGCCCAATAGAACTTGGCCTGCTTTGACTTTTCCAACCCCATGTTGCTTGCTTGACTGGGCGTATGGTAGGCCCTCATATGAGAAGCCCTGGATCTGGCATATTTATGATCTGATGGCTGGGATATTGATGACGTATGGTGGGCACATGGGAGGCTAACGTACCTGATTATACAAAGAAAAACAATAGAAAGCAAAGTTGGGACCTGGGGATCGAACCCAGGTCCTTGAGCATAATCACCCTGCGCGCTTACCAGCTGAGCTGGTTGTGTTAGTTGGATAACTAATAACAAAATAATATTTATGATAAACAATAAAGTTAAACTCTGAAACACGCGCAGATTTGAATGGGAAAGTCAGGGAGTGACACGTTACCCTTCTTCTTCCTCCCACTGTTGTTAAAAGTTCTTTGACTTTTACCTACGGTCACCTAGGTGTAGGTATAACCCTGTGCCTTTCCAGAATCCTATACAAGCATGATAAATGCAAAATAATGGTACCAATCAACTCGTTGAAACCTCATGAGCATCATGGTACCACTATCCATGGCCAATTGTCCCTCTACAGAAAAACCCAAAAAACGAAGCAAGAACCCTAACTATGGCATCTTGTTGTATAGTCAACAAAAACACAATTAAATATGATCATTAGCTTGCAAACATCATAAGGTTTTAGAATATATCAATGAATCGTGTTAAAGATGCCAGAATGATCGTATTCGATTTCAAAAAAGTATGGAAACCGTATGACACTTACAGTGCGATTCTGGGTATGAGGAAGCTTGTTAATGATTGAATCTTGATCCTTGGATATCCAGCAAGCGATTGGGATCACTAGAATGCTTTGAATTGATCTGGAATGTGGAAATCAGTTTTCCACTTTTCTCCAATTTTTTGAAACTTGCTTTCTCTTTTGCACGCCTCCAATCTTCTTATTTTTGATCTGCAAATGTTCCTTATGTACCCTAGAATGAACTAGGGTTGCAAACTTGTATTAAATCTTTTCCAATTAAGATCATTGATTCATGATTTGATCCTTTGTAAAAATCTTTCCAAATCAAGAGAAATGAAATCTTTTGTGTCCATATGAGCCTTGCACGATTTGATTCCATCTCCAGCTGTATAATAGACCTAAACATGCACAAAATCTCAAGCATTGATTAGTTTTTGATATTTTCATGATTTTATTTTGATTTTATTTGATTTAATTGAAATAAAATCAAAATAAATGATAAAAATAAAAGAATGACAAATGTAAGGGCTCATGGGTCGTGGGTCTTACTACAAAATCAATGCAAGCATAAAAAATTGGGCCCATTTGACAAAAAAATGCAATTTTGGCCATATTTTACTTTTGGCAATTTTGCAAAAAGGGTCAACTTTTCCAATGCATAACTCTCTCAATTTTGACCCTAGACATGTGTTCTTGGACTTTTTAGAAAGCCTAAGATGTCCTATAGGCAACCCTTTTGGTTTCAGCTCAATTGAGTCTTCCATGTTCATGTATGAAGCTTTGACCCAAAAGGTGTTTTTGTTGACTTTTCAAAATGACCTATAATGTCCAAATTCATATTTTCTTGTGAGTGCATATTTTTAACTTGGGAGATGAAGATGAATTGTTTGGAATTGCATACTATTCAAAATGAGCTTTGTATGGGTCATGTTTGATAAAGTATGAGAAAGTTATGCTTGGCCAAAGTTGAGTTGACTTTTCCTACAAAACCCTAATTTAGCAACTTTTGGGTTTTGATGAATTGTGAGAAATCCTTGAGGAATCATGATCAAACCTTGATAAAATGATGAATAATACTTAAAAATGAGGATGTTGACCAAAAAATTTTAAGTTTGACTGTATGTGGGCCACAGTTGACTTTTGCCCTAGCACAGTCAATTTTCAGGCCTTTGAGCAATTGACTGAGCAAACTTCCTCTGCAAGGCTTGAAACTTGACATGGATGATCTTGAGAACATATTAGGACAATGGTGATCATTTTGGTTCCTTTGGACTCAAACATCTTGATGCAAACTGAAACCCTAATTTGAGGTAGACTGCCTTAGGAAAGAGCTTGTCTGGTCAACCCTTGAACTTCCTTGAGAAATTGGAGGACCTCACTTGACATGTATTGAGAAATATGAGAGGGCAAATTTTGGGGTACAACAGCTGCCCCTGTTCAATCTTCTTACAACTGAGGATATAGATTGTCTTGTCTGCCTTTCGTGATCCGAAGGTGGAAGATGATTGAACACTAAAGTGCCTAGAAATTTGCACTCGCGTGAAGTGGTACTGGTATTGCAATGTCGGGAATGGGCTTATAGATGCCATTTGGAAGTCGATAACGGAAGATGGGCTTAAAGATGCCATCATAAGAAGTGTCGATTGCATAAGAGATTCCTTTGCGAGAACCTGTATACCTGCTGTTGAGGAAGATTTCGCTGGGGAATGCTGGTCTCTGTCTTGAGAGAAATAGAGTTTTAGGAACTTCAGTTGTCCGTTACTCTACTGGGGAATCATCTATTAGTCGAGGAGGTGAAAATGAACTGCTATCTGATCGTGCTCCAGGATTTACAGTGATTTGCTGAGAAAAATAAGACTGACTGCTATCTGGTCGTGCTCCAGGCTTTACAGTGACTTACTGGGGGATGAGATTAAACTTTCTATCTGGTCATTCTCTAGGCTTTGAAATTTCTCAATTCTTATCTGGTCGTGCTCCAGGCTTCATAAGGAATCAAATGGTTATCCGGTCGCATCCGGGCTTCAACTTGAATTTAAGGCTTACTAATATCCGGTCGATTTCCGAGCTTCATTGTAATTGGCCGAGTAAACTGCTATTTGGTCAAATTCCAAGCTTCACAGTACCTGATACTGTTATCTGGTCAATTTCCAGGCTTCAGTGTCCTTTGCTGTTATCTGGTGGTGATCCAAGCTTCACGGTGTCTTATACCATTATCTGGTCGATTCTAGGCTTCATGGTATCTTGCATTGCTATCTGGTCGATTTTCAGGCTTCACAATAACTTGCTGAGGGTTAAGTTGTTTTCTGGTCGATTTCCAGGCTTCAAAGCTTAAATTTAAGATATACCACTATCTGGTCGATTCTAGGCTTCATAGTATCTTGTATTGCTATCTGGTCGATTTCCAGGCTTCACAATAACTTGCTGGGGATTGAGCTATTTTCTGGTCGATTTCCGGGATTCATAGCTTGAACTTGAGATATACCACTATCTGGTCGATTCCAGGCTTCATAGTATTTTGGTGAAATCAAGATATTATCCGGTCGATTTCCGGGCTTTATAGCTTGAACTGGAATAGAAATCTTAGTATCGATTTGATTGAACCAGAGAATATTTGAAAGAACTTAATTGCATCTTTCCCTGAAAGGTAAAGAGTTAGTCGTATGTAATGTCATGATGTATGAAATGTATTGAGTAATGATGTTCTCAAAATAAATGAGATTGTGATGTATGATGCATATGCGCATGCCACGATGTATGGATGCGCATGCCAGATACAGTTCAGATATTCTCAAAATGCGGATGCCATTCTGATACTCATTCAGATTCAGCTTTCAGATACAGTTCAGATACGCTTCAGATACGGATGTTATTCTGATACTTATTCAGATTCAGCTTTCAGATACAGTTCAGATACACTCCAGATACGAATGCCATTCTAATACTCATTCAAATTCAGCTTTCAGATATAGTTCAGATATGCTCCGGATACGGATGCCATTCCGATACTCATTCAGATTCAGCTTTCAGGCACAGTTCTGATACGCTCTGGATACAGATGCCATTCTGATACTCATTTAGATCCAGCTTTCAGATACAATTCAGATACGCTCCGGATACGGATTCCATTCTGATACTCATTCAGATTCAACTTTCAGATACGCTCCGGATAAGGATGCCATTCAGATACTCATTCAGATTCAGCTTTCAGATACAGTTTAGATACGCTCTAGATGCGGATGCCATTCTGATACTCATTTAGATTCAGCTTTCAAATACAGTTCAGATACGCTCCAGATACGGATGCCATTTTGATACTCATTCAGATTCAGCTTTCAGATATGCTTCAGATACATATTTCATTCTGATACTCATTTAGATTCAGCTTTCAGATACATTACAGATATGCTCTAGATACAGATGTCATTCTGATACTCATTCAGATTCAGCTTTCCGATACAGTGCAAATACACTTCAGATACAGATGCCATTCTGATACTCATTCAGATTCAGCTTTCAGATACAGTTCAAATACGCTCTAGATATGGATGCCATTCTGATGCTCATTCAGCATATTTCTCAAATACAGTCCAGATACGATCCAGATAAGGATGTCATTCTGACGCTCATTCAGTACATCTTTCAGATGCGAGTCAGATACAATCCATTTATGGATACTTTTCTGATACTCATCCCACTACATATACTATTTCAGTATAAATCAACCAAATATTTATTCCGATACTTCTTCAAATTTTTGCCGCCAATCACTTTTGGATGGCATCTGTAAGCCCATCTCCGACAACTCTCCATCATTTCTCCAGATGACATCTTTAAGCCCATTCCTTACACCTCAACCACAATATCATCAAGTGCAAATTTCTGGATACTCTAGTGTTCAATCATCTTCCACCTTCAAGTCGTGAATGGCAGATTCGCCAATCTAACTCCTCAGATTTAAGAAGATTGAACAGGGGCAGCTGTTGTACCCCAAAATTTGCCCTCTAATTTCTCAAAGGACCCTCCTAGGCCCTCGGGTTTGCTTCTATCAAGTTGCAAGTCTTGGACTACAATTTTTCAAGAAAGTCATTCACAAGGGCAAAATGGTCAAATGCACACTGAAAAGTCAAACTTTGACTTTTGGATCAAAAATCAAGTTTCAACAATCATATTTCATCAAGACATGAAATTGGTTCCTCAAGTCAGAAATTATATTGAAAAATCAAATTTCTAAACATTTAGAAAATTTTCTAAGTGTTAAGAGAATATGGTACTTCAGAACTTCTGGGCCAGCCTCCGTACAAGTGCAGTCAGAATTTGCAAACATGGTTCAGAACATGACTCGTCAATCAGAACATATAGAAATTGTGTTCTTCAACCAGAACATGATTCTTCAGCATATGAAGGCTAGGTTCAACGCTTCGGTCAGAACATCACCCTTCGAGTCTCACTCTGGTCTTCTGTGATAAGAACATCACCAAATCCCAAACCTCGTTTAAGCAGCCTGCTGCCCTGCTACAACACAGTCCTGCAACAAGCTGTTGATCTGGTCTACGCCTGCACTTTCTCAAACCCCACATTTACACCAAATTAGCATATAAAAGTTGTGATTAAAAAGCAATGGAACAGCATGTCAAAAAGGTTTAAATACCATTTTCCCCCCAAAACCACAACAAATTCAACTATAAATAAGTTGCTCCATCACACTTTCAAGGGGTTGGCTTTTGGAAAGAGAAAATTATCAAAGAGAGAAAAGAAAATAGTAAAAACATTCGTGAACCTTAAATTCCGAAACAAAACCAAAACCTTTGTTCTTCCCTTTGAATCAAAGAACATATCATTTTCTCATCCGTTGTTCTTGCTGACTCCAGAACATCTGAAGGCACTAGCTCAAGTCCCAAACACACGCTCCAGATTCAAGGTAAGTCTTTCTGACTTTGAATCTTTTCATTCAGAACATCATTAAATATGTAAATATCATAGTATTGATGATGTTCATATCATTGCATAAGTAGAAAAAACTGTGGATCAGAACTTCTTGAATAAAGCTAGGCTCAGAATTAGAATTAGAACTTCTATGAACTGTTGTGCTTTTATCTTTCTAATTTGTTGCTGTTAAGAACTGAATAAATTGCTGATGAACTGATTGATGTAAGGAAGGAGTTGAAGTGTAACACAAAACTTCTGGGTAATTCTTTCCCACTATTTTAGCACAACACAGAACTTCTGAGTTCTTCTCACTGTTTTTAACACGCACAGAACTTCTGATTTTCACTCACTGTTTTAGCACAACACATAACTTCTGATTTTCACTCACTGTTTTAGCACAACATAGAACTTCTGAGTTTTCACTCACTGTTTTAGCACAACACATAACTTCTGAGTTCTTCTCACTGTTTTTAACACACACAAAACTTCTGATTTTTACTCACTGTTTAACACAACACAGAACTTTTAACTTTTTGCTCACTGTCTAAACACAGCCCAAAACTTCTGTTTTTTCCCTCTAACGTTTCTTTCAGGATTCCAATGGAATCAACCCAGAACTTCCGATCACCTATAATGTTTCTTTTTAAGCTACAACACACAACATCAGAACTTCTGATCCCCTTTATTTTTGCTTTAAGCAACATGCTGATCCTATTTCTCACTATTTTTCCTTTGTCTCTCTTATTTTTTTAAAATCATTTTTAGCATTAGAACTATTTCTATAAAAAGTCATCAAAAATATTTTCTTTTATTAAATAATCATTTTCCTTTTAATTTATTAAGACAAAAAACCATTTTCCAAACAAATCCTTTCCTTTTTTTCTTTTTCTTATATTATATAATTCAATATGGTTGTAATATATGATTAAGATTTAAATTCTTGCAAATCCACGTTTGTAATTATGTGCCCCCATCCCTAAATGATGTAATAGCGTAGGACTTTACATTTCTGCAATTATTGTTTTCAAATATAAATGCTAATAATTAGGGTTTGTATGGCAAGACATGAAATCAACAAATAGACAACCCTAATCAAGACTAAATGCATGTAAATCAAACACACTTGCACACTAGCACCCTTAGGGTAACCCTGCTTTATCGCCTTTCGGAAAATAGTCATGTCCCTCGAATATGGGCGTTTTAGAAAAGACCCTCGATAAAAGATCATAGTCCCTCGATGACCCTCAACGTTGCCTTCGGTAAACGATCTAGTCCCTAAACAACATTGCTAAAACGTCTCATAGGTTGTCTTTTCTGACTATACAAAACCCACACCCGTCCCTTCACATACAAATATTGGGCTTCTTACCAAATCAATGGTAAGATAGCAACATCTAAAGGAGGAGGAAAATAACATTTAAGATCTTTTTAGTAGGTAGGATGCTCCTAGTTGCCCGCTTGCTTACTACAAAAACACTTTATACACCAACACTTTCATTTTGAAACATTTTCAAAAGACAAAGCTTTTTGTACGCGTTCTTATAGAAACGAGAGTCATTACAAATACACTTTTCAAAATCACTTTCAAAAACACATTCCACCAATACCTCTTTGAACTATTTTCAAAACCAACACTTTGTACGTGTTCTTATAGAAACGAGAGCCATTACAAAGACATTTTCAAAATACTTTCAAAAACCCACACCACAAACACTCTTTCAAACAAAAAGCAAGTGATCTAGCAAGCAACTAAGAGCCCGTAGATAACTACAGATGAAAAGGGTGATAATACCTTCCCTTTTCATAACCTACCCCCCGAACTCAAGAAAATATCTAGAAAGGTCTTTCCTGTTCTTTTCAACCTTTCCTTTTGGATAAAAGAAAATTCGCTGGCGACTCTTGCTATCCGCACAATTGCGATCAAACGCAAAACACCCAAGTCAGTTCTCCCACCGTGTTACAGAACTGGCGACTCTGCTGGGGAATTAATCTTAAAAGTGGGGTTACCTTATGGCTAGATCACCTTTACTTGCTTTCCTTTGTTTTGATTTTGCTTGCTTTACATTATGGTTCCTTGCTTGGGTTTGTTTTGATCCTCTACCCGGATCTGGGGCACCTTTTTAGGTAAGTAGCAATATATTATGGAAATTGTACGGCATAGACCGATATGGTTGAAACAATGGCTACGCTAGTGTGACACATTTGTTGGTACCGATATCCCTTATGTCGAATCGAGGAGAATACGGGGCCGTTGAGCGGCATCATGAAGCACTAACTGACCTTAGAACCTTAATTGAACAACTTGGTCATTAGGACGTAGTGAGATAACCGGTTTCGATGAAAAGCTGAAAATTGGTTGATACTCGATACTACACTCATTGAGATTGGACTTTTGGGATATCTCAACCGCAAGAAAAGATTGATTGTGCTGAGGCAATGCCTAAAAGAAAGGTCGGTGATACTTAGATCCTTTAGAACCCGGTTACTATTACTAGGACAAGTTAAGCCAACTAAACCTCAAGAGGGTACTTACCTATAAGACTCCATGCAAGCCTAAACCTAAGGACTTGTTTGCCTTGTGCGTATATGCTTACTTGTACATAACATCATAAACATCATAACATCATACACATTCTCACTAACCATTTCAAGGATTTAGGATTTTATCTTTGTTTTTGTTTTGTAGGCCATGAGCTCCGTCCGAAGGAACACCATCCAAATCAGCTTCGTGAAAGCACACCCTTAGCTCCAAGAGTTAGCATCAAGGGTGCCCGGAGATTCTCCTTTTACCAGGAAATATGGTCGACTCCTCAGTTTGGCTACTTCCAATTTCCAAGAGGAGATGATGTGTGTGCTCTTCCAATTCTTTGATTCCATACATTATTGCTTCACCTTTCCTGACTATCAGTTGATACCTACACTAGAAGAGTTCTCTCTACTATTAAGAGTGCTTATGCTTGATCAAATACCATTTACCGGTCTAGAGGGGATTCCGAAACCTGAATTCATTGTCGAAGATTTGCATCTAAAGAGAGACGACATCATAGCAAATTGGGAGACAAGAAGTGGAGTCAAAGGGTTCCTAGCCAAGTTCCTATTGGAGACGGCTCGTTCATTCTGGGAAGATATGGATTTTCAAGCCTTTGAAGATGTCTTAGCCCTTCTCATCTACGGTTTGGTTCTATTCCCTAACTCGGACCAATTCATAGATGTAAATGCCATAAAAGTCTTTCTCTCTCGTAATCTTATACCTACCTTGCTAGGGGACATCTTACATTGCTTCCATACCCGCACCATGAAGAAAAGAGGTACTCTCTTGTGTTGTATTCCCCTACTCGCCAAGTGGTTCACTTCACACCTACCTCGGTCAACATTGAAGAACGAGCAAAGATTGACATGGTCTCAAAGGATGATGTCCCTCACCCACTCTGATATTCATTGGTGTTTGAGATCCGTGGAAGATACTTCTATCATTGACCATTGTGGGGAATTCCCTAACGTCCCTCTGCTTGTTATTGGGGGAGGTATCACTTACAACCCTTACTTAGCTTTACGACAGTTTGGGTATGCCCAAAGAGATAGTCCTCATGAGATTATCATCCAAGGTTTGGTGTTCGACTATGAAAACAAATATCAAGGCTACCGTCAGAGGTTTATACGAGCTTGGAGGATGGTAAACAAGGTGGAAGTAACGTCAACAAATTGCCAACAAATTGCCCCCCCAAAATGTCCTTTTTGACTGAAAGAACATAAACAGACATTTTAGTCCTTTCCTCTTAGTGTGAAGTGACGTCATTGTAATCATGACCTTGTTCTTTAAACGTTACATCAGCGATCACATAACAACTTCCCTACTTTCTAGCTTTAACTTCCTAAGATAATTCTGGCCTCCAACTTACCAACTTCCTAACCTCAGTTGCCATCTGTTTGACACGTGTTGGTCGCGTAGCCACAATTTTTTCCCACTTTATTCCCAAACGTTTGGTTTCTTTAGTGGTATAAATACCCCTTTCATTCCTTCATTTTTCTCTTTACGCTTTCTTTGCGTCCTTAATCACCTAGCTTCTAAACTCAGCAAAAAAAAACCACCTTCATTTTCATTTAAAGCTTCTATTCATCTTCTATGGCATCTCCAAGCCAAATTGTTGAACACATTAAAAATCATCACGCAGTTGAGCTAGTTTTCACCATGCCTGGTTTCCTTGCTATTGATGGACAAACTTTTGTGTTTGAGCCAAACCTAGCACACAACATTGCTACTTTCCGTTCTAACCAGTTGCTTCCATTTATCTGCAACAAAACTGTGTATGATCTCATGGGATCTACCCCTGATGAGATTAGGGCACCGATAGATCTGAAAAAGTGCTTCCCTGTTTATAGAAGCACAAGGCCCCCCATCATCCGGAAGTGTCCTTTAGATTTCTCCCATATCTGTAGGACCTCAAAAGTTTTTCGCTCTACTCCTACTATCAACCAGGATTACATTGCATTGTTAAATAAGGTAGAGAAAGTTAAAGATGATGTCTAGACCTCCGAAGGCATTTTTGACTTGATTCAACTTTCTAGGGTTGGCCCTATTTATTGAAACTATATGATAATGTATGCCCTCTACTTCTGGGAGAGTTCCACGAACACTTTCCATTTCACGACTGGTATGTTGACTCTCGCTTTATTCGATGTTGCGGCTATCACTGGCCTTCACCCTATAGGTGAAACTTTCATCCCTATTGAAGTTGATGAAGAAATTATTCCTTTTGATAATGACTTTGTTAGTTTCACCAAGTATATGGAGAATTTTTATGCTAAGGATGTCGACACGGTGTTTGATGAAGATTACATCGCCTTCTGGCCTTGTGGCTCTCTAAGTATATTTTTTGCAATAGGTCTTTGAAGGTGGCCAAACGTTTTATTACATTAGCGCATCACCTTCACATGGGTAGAAACACTTGCTTAATTTAACTTATCCTGGGGTCGCTTTATGAATCTCTCAGTGTGGGGGTCGACCAGATGACTTCTCTTGAATTGACTGCCAGCTATCTACTTGCTAGTCCATTTTGGTTGTTGTAATTGTGGCTAAATGCCACCTTTGGGAATCAGCTTAAATTGAAACTTTCATAGGACATGAGACATTATTTTCCAATCGTGCCATTGAAGGTCCTCGTCTTGCTGCAATGACGCAGTCCAACAATGACCTGAATCGAGAGGAGGCGCTTGAAACGTACTTGAATTTGTTCTTCAGGTGTACCTCTTTTCACCCCAATATGGCGCCATTTGCTTCAAGACCACGTGGTCCTGAATGGTTTACTCGACCATTACCCCCTGCTGAGCCAACGCAAGTCCATGAATCCATAGCCATTTGGCAAGCTTTTATAACCCCTAGGCTTATAGCGTCTAGGGTGGGCGCTAATGATGGGGTAAGACTTCTGTGTTACCAACCCAATTTGGTGGCTAGGCATTTTGGTTTATGCCAACCTTTGCCTCGCAGCTTTTATAAGCCATCAGACAAAATGTGCCTTTCGTCCCAAAGCTACAGCGAAGCAGAGTGCGCTCAACGCCTCCAACACTTTGCTGATAACGCCCCTAATCTAAACCTCGTCACCCTCGAACCTCTTTTCTATACAACAAAGGAGTTTTTTGATTGGTGGACCGTGAGGTTCATAAAGAAAACTGGGAACCTCAAATGTTTCAAGCATCGATTGGCCAGTGCATGAGAAGCTATGAATCAACAATTTAAGAAAGGTATGACTTACTAATGTGACTGTTGATCACTTTATTTGCTTTCTCGCTTCTTTATGTTTCGACCTTTCAACTTTGTCTTGTGCTTTTGTTTTATTCAGCAATTGAGCATAAGAAGCATGCTAGGGAGACCATTAGTAGTGCAGCTGTTTTTGTTTCTGCTGAAAAAGCTCCTGCAATTTACTCTCAGGTAATTTGTTAATCTTGGTGTTTTCTTAACTAACCACATCTCCTGTCTAACATGTTGATTATGTCGACCCATTTGCAGGCTGCTGAAGCCAACATTGTTATCCCTTCTGGACCCTCTCCAAAGAAGCAAAAACATTATTCCCATGAAGATAAGCAAGTGGACGACATGCCTTCGCATGTTATTGTTGGCTCCTAAATTCGACACCCTTGTTTGTTATCATATAGACCATTGATTATGAGTCAGAAGAGTTTCCTACATAAGGAGGCTTCGACCAACTGATCATGTCGAAGGGTCATCAAAGAATGACAAGATACTTAGAGAAATTCCTTTAAGTTGGAATCTTGTTGTCTTCGACGTCGAAGGAACCTCTCGACAAAGGTCCCTGATGCCTAAGGTCGAACAGTTTGAGATTTGAATTGTTGGAGGGAAAACGTTTCCTAGCAGTTACCAAGTGCAACGTGCCGAGAACAGAAGCGTCGAAGGCTGTGAGCATGCCATATGGCGTCATCTCGAAGCAGTGTAACTGCCCAGCGGTTACTTAGGATTTGTTTTAGTATAAATACTAGTTGTTCACGTAGTTTTCGCGTGTGTTCATCACTTTATACAAGTCACTCATTTAGGTTCAAGTACCCAGCGTGAGAGAACGAATCATTGAGAATGTATGTGTGAAACACCATTTAAATTAATCAAAGTCTTTTATATTTAAGCAATTTATCGCTTTTCATTTGCTTATCTCCGTCGAAGCCGTTTACTTAACGCTTTTATTTATTCTATCAAGCTTTTCTTCATGAAATTTACTTAAAGTGTCTTTACTTTACTGGCATTAATTATCATTAGGATTAGTCAAACTCCAGAAAATCAACCATGTCTTAGGATCAATCTGATCGATCCTGCTAGTCACCAAATAAGTAACCTTTTGGAAGATCAGCGGTTGTTTACCATTTTTTACGGTAAACAGTTATCCCCATAAAATCCAAAATGTCTGAGTCGACTTGATCTGAGTCTATTCCAAAACAAACTACTTCTACCACTGTGCCTGCTCCAGTGGTAGCAAAAATACGAGTCGTGCAGCCAGCTTCGACTTGCTCAGAGAGCACCAATTCCATCCCTGAAGGGGACTCTCAGGTATCCTTTCTTTTCCCAAAACTCCTTTTTCTTCAAGCTTACTTGCTCCTTTTTAGTTTTGTTCTTACTTGTCTCTGTTATTTCAGTGACCAACCTCTAAATCCAAAAAACGCCCCACCAAACTTATCTTAAGTACTTCAAAGGTAAAAAAGAAAACGACTGTGATTTTTTTCAGATAGTGAATCTATTGATAGTGATCCTAATTCTCGTGTCGACCAGGGAGCCACTGAGTATTCTCCCATCAATGAGGGAGTGGAAGATGGCATCCACAAACATGACTTAGAAGGGGATTCTGGAAATGATGAAATGGAGAGTCCTGAATATGCTGCTGACATTGATGAGACTATCAACCAACAACCGTCTCAAGCAGCTGAAGAGCCTCCTCAAATAAATGCTCCCTTTAGCACTATTTCAACTCCTCCCAACGTGGCTCCTACCACTACTACCATGTCGCCTCAAGCAATTTCTGCTTTAAAGCAAAGTAGTCCCTTTGAATACTTGAAGTTTTTGGTGGCCGCTAGAAATCGCTCGACTGATGGGGGCTCTAGAACTTCGAATGTCTCTGGGGGAGTTTCTTCTCTTGGAACCGAAGGCGAAATTCTTTGTCGCCTGAAAATGCAACTCTTTCATGTCGATCTAATCACCCATTTATAGGTGTTTCTTGCTGACGTCGCCAAGGTCAAAGAGGCTTTGCAAAAGGTTGATGTTTACATAACCTCTCCATATGTCGTCATGTTTGTGGCCGAAGTACCTACTTTTCTTGACCAATTTTTGGTCGATTTGGCCAAATGAAAGGAGATCCTGGGGAAATGTCTTCCTAAAGAGAAGGAATGTAATCTTGAATTGGCCTTCGTGGAGTCCTCTAAAACTTCTAGTTAAGCGCTAAAGAAAGATTTTCACAAAGCCAAAGAAGACTTCAAAATGAGGGCTGATAATATCTCTCTGTGGCAGCGGCAAATTGTTATTTTGAAACAACAAATTGAAGAGCTGGAGAAGAAGATCAATGAAGCTGAAACCTTGCAAACTGTTGGATTTGAGACAACTTAAAAGGCACTGAATGACGAAGCTTCTACTAGGGTTCTTCACTGGGGTTCTTCACTGGAAGCTTCATCTTCACTGGGGTTCTAATGACGAACTATTTTTCATTCACCCTTCTGTTATAGGCCTTTGCTACTTGTTCTTTCTGGCTGAACAAAGTATCTAAAGCTGCTAGCCTATGTTATTCAACATCTATCAGCGTATCATGCATCATTCCCCAATAATACTTAGTAGAAATATCTAATTGCCTCTGTATTCTCACTGATTGCAAATGAATTTCTAAGGGAAATACTGCTTCGTGTCCATAAACCAAATTGAAAGCCATTGTGTTAGTTGACTTCTTTGTTGAGTTTCGACATTCCCATAATGCTTGGACCAAAGTTATATGCCAACTTTTAGGATTTTAGCCAACATATTTCTTAATTAAACGTATAATGGTCTTATTCGTTGCTTCGACTTGCCCATTCTCCTGGGCATAATATGGTGTTGATGTTAATAGTTTGAAACCCATTTATGCAGCGAGCTCATTTACCTTTCTCCCTATGAACACAGTTCCTGGGTCAGTTGTTATGGTCTCTGGTGTCCCAAACATATATATGATTTGATTTTGAATGAAGGCCGTGACTTCCTCTTGGTCTACTTTAACCAGAGCGATCACTTCTACCCATTTTGAAAAATAATTAATACCTACCAAGATGTACCCGTGGCCTTTTGATGATGCATGTTTAATTTCTCCAATAATATCCAAAGCCCATCCCCTGAAAGGCCAATGTTTGATAACATGATGCAACTCACTAGCTGGTACATGTTGAATTCCAGCATGTTTTTGGCATTCTTGGCAGCTTTTCACAAAATCAATGCAATTTTTTAACATGGTTGGCCAATATACTCTTATTCGACACAACAACCATTTCATCTTCTGGTATGCTTGATACGCTCTACAAGCACCACTATGTACTTCAGATGTTGCCACATATTCTTCATTCTCTCCTAAGAATTTTAATAACACTCCTTTAGGCGTTTTCCTGAATAATTCATCTCCCATTAATCTATAACTTAACGCCTTGTACTTAACCTTATGCTCTGTTGACCCAACTAGATTTTTTAAGTAATCAACTATGGGTTTCCTCCAGTCTTCTTTAGCTAACTCATCAGCGGCGAAAACTTCTTCTACCGTTTCAAAATTTCCAAAATACTCATAGTTCAGGAGATCAGGGATTACTTCAAATGTTGCCCCCCAAGTTTTTGTCATTGGTGTGGTTTTAAACTCCAATTTCTCTTTTACCTCGATGAACTCGTCTATGCTTACTTTGGGTATTTTGTATCCAGATGCCAACTGGGCCATGTCATTCTCTTCTTGGTTGTCAATGCACCTTACATGACTAATTGACACGTTGTCAAACTTATGTAGTAATGATAACACTTTGGCCATATACATTACCAGATGATCTTTAACGCAGTTGTATTCTTTGGTAAATTGTTTCACCACTACCTCTGAATCTCCTTTAACGTCAACATCTCTTATTCCAACGTCTAACATAATTTGAAGACCAATTATTAAGGATCCATACCTGGCCTCATTGTTAGAGCATTCGCCTTTTATTTTATAATGAAATCTAGTGGGAAGGCCATCTGGTGATAAGATAAAAATCCCTACCCTAGTTCCTTGTTTGTTTTTAGAGCCATCAAAATAACATTGCCAAGACTTAGTGCTTACATAAGCTTCAGTAGTATCGACCATTGAATGGTCGACTATAAAGTCTGCAATAATTTGCTCCTTGACTGATTTTAAAGGAACATATGTTAATGAGTATTCAGTTAATACTAGTGCCCATTTACCTATCTGACTATGCAGAATGGGTTTATATAACATATGCTTGATGACATTAAAATGAGAATAAACAGAAACTTCAACTGGTTTTATATAATTCTTGAGTTTAGTACATGAGAAATACAAACATAAACATGGTTTTCAATTGCATTATATCTAGTTCCAATGTCATTTAGTACTCGACTAAGGTAATAAATGGCCCTTTCAACCCCATTTTCGTCTTCCTGGGCCAACATGCTTCCCAGTGTCGACTCTGACACTGCAATATACAGTTTCATGCCTTTGTTTCTGTTTGGAGGTGCCAGTATTGAAGGCTTCATCAAATAATATTTCAGGCGATCGAATGTCTCTTGGTGTTTGTTTTCCCATTTGAATTCAGACTCTCTGCCTAATTTCAACAAAGGATAGAATGCCAAAGTTTTTCCACTCATGTTCGGCACAAACCGCCTTAGGAAATTTATCTTTCCCAACAAATATTGGAGTTCTTTCTTCGTTGTTGTAACTTTGGTATTCAAAATAGCCTTGGTTTTGTTCTGATTAATCTATATGCCTTTCTTGTGCACTACAAAACCCATAAAATCTCATGCACGAACACAAAAGCACACTTTAATGGATTCATTTTTAATCCATATTGTAGCAATAAAAATGTAGTGGTGTAAATTGGATATCGAGCTATTAATTAAATTGACTCACAAAAGCAAGAGTCGCCACCACGCTTTATCATTTCCAAGTGAAAAGAGAAAAGAGCAAAATAAAACCCTTAAATATGCAATGTAAATTAGTAGTTAAAAGTAAAGAAAATACAATGCATTTTGTTGTACCCCAAAATTTTCCCTCTCACTTATCAATTATTTTCTTACAAAAGATCTCTCTTGGTTCTAGACTGCACTAGGATTGATCAACTCAAGACACCTCCTTAAGCACTGATGACTAAAATTAGGGTTTGAGATTGCACAAGGATAATTGAAATTTCAATGCCTCATATTACTTTCATGGATCATTATGGACCCCCCAAGATTACTCATGTCAAGTTTCAAGCCTTGAATCACATTTTTTGCTCAGTCAATTGAGCAGTTGTCCTAAAAATCAGTTGTATTGGGGAAAAAGTCAACTGTGGCCAATTTACAGTCAAACTTCATAATTTTTATCCACATCAATATTATAAACTCATATGTATCATTTGATCAAGTTTGGATCACAATTCCTCAAGAAATTTGATCAAATCATCAAAAGGGCAAAATGGTCAAAATTAGGATTTTGACTGAGAAGGGGCAATTTCTGATTTTTTACCTAGAAAATGATCAATTGGTTTGAAGCATGATCTCAAGAGTTCAATTGCATAATTTTGACCTAATGGCATGACCCAAAACATTACTAAAGATCAATTGGATTGTTAGTGAATTTTCAGTCAACTAATCAAAAGTCAACTGTACACTGAAAGTCAAACTTTGACTTTTTGGTCAAAATCCAATATCAAAGATCACAATTCATCAAAACATGTAAAAATATGAAACTTATTCATCAAGAAATCAAAAAGTCAAGATTTCATCTTGAAAAGTCAAAGTTTTCTAACTTAGAAATTTTTCTAAGTGTTTAAAACTTCATGTTTTTTCACAACTTTGAGCTAATTTTTCACCATGATGCAAGATGATTCAAAAGAAACTTTCAACATGAAAGTTGTAGATCTCCATGATATCTACAACATTACAATACACAAATTCTTCAAAAAATTCTTGGATATCAAGTTATTAATTCATAAAGTCATGGTCTTGAAATTAAACACTAAGTAAAATTTTGCCCTAGTTTAGGCAGGATTTTGGCCTAACTTCATGGCACTTTTTCATATAGTTTCAAGGGGAATTTTCAAAAGTGATTCAAATAGGGGTTGTAAAGAACATTACAAGCTTTCCAAAGTGTCCAAGAAATCCTGGAGATCATTCTTGATAAGGGAGAATCGAAGATATGAAGTTAGGATTTTCAAACTTAAATTACAAGTCATTTCATGATGAACAAAAATCCAAATCCAATCCTAGGCTGCATAATCTTTGCTTTGCAGGCATCAAACTTGTTTGTCACTCCATAATTAAATGTTTATACCACTGTTAGATCTTTAATCCAAGCACTTGAGCCTTTATCCAAGTTACATTTCCATTTATGATACAAAGTTGCCATTTCCATTTTGATAAAGCATTACTTTTGCAATTGTCAACTTCTTGAGCCTCTCAATTGTTTTCTCTGCACACAGGAAAAGTCAAAACCAAAAGCAACATGTCTAAGGTATCTACCAACTCAGACCATGCTTGTACAACACTTTGAGACTTGTCTTCTCACTTTTCTTCAAAAGCAAGTTATAGAGCCAAAAGGCTAGAAA
The DNA here is from genome assembly GCA_948472305.1 of Vicia faba. Lineage (NCBI taxonomy): Eukaryota > Viridiplantae > Streptophyta > Magnoliopsida > Fabales > Fabaceae > Vicia > Vicia faba. The sequence continues at coordinate 1,286,689,267 of OX451740.1, read as the reverse complement.
TCAGAAACCTTGAGTGCATTTGATCTCTAACCTTTTCCATACATATACACAAGTCTATTGCAACATAACACACGATTGCTAAGACCCCAAAACACTCCCAAGCACTCTGCAACTCAGAATCTGCCATAACTTGACAGTTTTGAACCTCACATAGCCATCTCCAAATCCACTCGTGCATATTGAGTTTTAACCATACAAACACTTAATATACATCATATCAAAGTGATCCAGGCCCCTGTTTCCTGACTGTAACTCCTCCATCACTATCCACCATTTCCAAAATTGAAGCTTGCAACTTGACTTGATTTGGGAGTTTCAGCCATCCTCAAAGCAAAGTAGGAGTTGGAACACATTCAATTCAAGGAGGTCCAGGCAAGTTACATAAATCATCAGGCCATCACAAAGGTTGCTCAAACTCCATACACGACTCTAGCTGCAAGAGGTAAGTTTTCAAACTTCTATCTCTTCATACAAGCATCATTTGATTCTAATTTGTGAAGATAAAATGTAGATACCATTACCACGAAGCTGTACATATCCATAATTTGCATTTATATGGCTTGAGCTTAGAGATTTTTAGAGTTGAAGTTTCTGAAATTTTTAGGTTTTAAATTAGGGCCAGAAAAATTCTCACTCATCTTTGACTGTTAGCTTAAGTTATTTACATGGTTGGATTCGTGATAAAATTTCCAGCAACTTTCATGTTTGTACTTTTGAAAATGGTTGAGAAATGAGAGAGATAGCAATTTCAAAAATTGTGTTGAATGATCTGGCGCAAGGTTGAAGAAGACACAGGCCTAAGAATGCGTTTCAAATATATATTTATGGTTTTGCATTAATAAACGGATGTATAGCCACCCCAAGGGTAGAAGCGCGCGCCTGTGACTATAGGGACCTGGGTTCGAGCCCCAGTGGTACCCTTTTATTTTTTCTTGTTTTATTTTCACAGATTCAGTGCAAGCATCCCCCTAGAGCGCGTGGTGTGCCTCATTTCTCAACCATTTGATCATCATCAGGCCAAATTCAATGCACCACAGGCCATGACCATGATGCTCCCTCACCATCCTCCCCCACTGGATCACAAATACAAGCGTTGGGCCCTTCAGTCTTGAGCTTCTTTTTCTTTTCTTTTTCTATCATCATACACCCTTTTTTACTAAGACATCCCCTGGCCCATTATTTTTATTTTCTATTTTTATTTATTTTCCTTTTGTTTTTTTTTTATATTTTCTTTATTATTTTTATTATTACTATTATTACTATTATTATCATTATTATTATTTTCCAAAAATATTTTATTTATTTATTTGCATATTTAAAAAATGCTTATACAATTTTTTTTTCTTTATAAAACAAAAAGACTAAAAACATTTTCTTAAACAAATTAATTTCTTTTTCTTAAATAATTAATATTTAGACTTAGGCTTAATTATTATTTTATTTTCTTTTTATTCAAAATTAATTTAGAACTTAGGTTTCTTTTTTTAATTAATTTTCATATTTTTATTATCAATTTAAAAAAAATTCACAAAAAACCCTAAAACACATTTTTTAAACTTAATTTCCTTCTTAATTAATTTAGGTTTAAATTTTGTTTATTTTTCATTAATCATCTCTCTTAATTAGGTTAAAACCCCTTTCATAAAAACAACAAAAATCATTCCTTTTTCCATTTATATTCTTGCATTTTATTTTCAATTTTGTACAATATTCAATATGGTTGTAATAGATAATTAGGTTTAATTTTCTTGCAATCCCCATTTATAAATTTGTACACCCCCTCCCCTAATGATGTAATAGCGTAGTAATTTTACTTTTCGCAATTTATCGCTTTATATAAATGCTAGGGTTTGTATGAGAAAATAAAATCAACACGTAGCAAACCCTAATCAAAGACTAAACAAAGCATGAAAATCAATACACTTGCACACAAGCACCCCTAGGGTAAAATCCACTTGGTTGTCTTATAAAAATGGCCATACTATACATGTGAGGTATCTTAGCAAAAACAAGCAAAAATACAAGAGCATAGTCCCTCGATGACGCTATCAAAAGTTGCCTTTCAAAATGATCTTAGTCCATAAAGAAAAATGCTAAGATACCTTGCAACATTTCTAATTATGGTGATACAATGACCCATGCCCGTCCCATTTACATCCAAAGATAGGGTTACTTACCAAATCAATGGTAAGATAACAATGTCAAAGAAAAGAGGAAATGAACATGAAAGACTTTTGAGTAGGTAGAGTGTTCCTAGTTACTTGCTCACTTTCAAAACAAAACATCCTTGCTATTTTCAAAACAAACACCTATACTTTCAAAACATCTTACAAACTTGAAAATATTTTCAAAAGATCAACACCTTTGTATACATTCTTACGAACAAGAATCATTACAAAGTTTGCCTAAAAAATGGCCTCTTTACAAAATACTTTCAAAAAACCACACAAAGCACAATTTCAAACAAAATCAAGTGATCTAGCAAGTAACTAAGAGCCCATGGAAAACCATGGATGAAAAGGGTGCTAATACCTTCCCTTTTCATAATCTACCCCCCGAACTCAAGAAATAATCTCAAAGGTCTTTTCTGTGCTTTTTCACCTTTCCTTTTGGATTAAAGAAAAGTCGGTGGCGACTCTTGCTAACCGTAACATTTACGATCAAATGCAAAACACCCAAGTCAGTTCTCCTACCGTATCACAGAATTGGCAACTCTGGTGGGGAGAATTCTAAAAGTGGGGTTACCTTAGGGTTAGATCACATTTACTTGCTTTCTTTGTTTGACTTGTATGCTTTACATTATGGTTCTTTGTTTGGGATTGAATCCTCTACCCAGATTTAGGATACCTTATAGGTAAGTAGCAATACATTGTGGAAAGTATGTGGGGTATGCCGACATGGTCTAAGCAATAGCTATGTTAGTGCGACATATTTGTGGGTACCGATAACCCTTGAGTAGTCAAGGAGAATACAGGGCCGCTGAGTGATGTCATGAAGCACTAATGAACTTTTAGAACCTTTACTTGACCAACTTGGCCATTAGGACGTAGTGAGATAACCAGCTTTGGTGCAGTCCGAAGTTGGTAGATACTCGATACTACACTCATTGAGGTTTGGTTTTTTAGGATATTTTGGTCGCCATTAAAGAGGCTTGCGCTGAAACAATTCCCAAAGAAACAAACCCGTGATATTGAGCTCCTTAGAACCCGATTACTATTACTAGGACAGGTTTGAGCCAACTAAACCTCAAGAGGGTACTTACCTATGAGACTCCATGCAAGCCTAAACCTAAGTATTTTTTTGCTTTGTTTTATGTATATTTACTTGTACATAACATCATAAACATCATAACGTCATACTCATATTCATTAACCATTTCAAGGATCTTGGGATTTATCTTTGTTCTGTTTTGTAGGACATGAATTTTATTTGCAGGAAAACTATTCAAGTCTTTCTTGTAAGGATCCCTCCTCAACTTAAAGAGTTAGCATCAAGGATTCCTGAAAATTCTCCATTAACCTAAAGACATGTTCGCCTACTAAACTTGGTCACCTCCAACACTGATGAACACATGATGAAGGTTCTCTTTCAGTTCTTTGATCCTTTACACCATTGCTTCACATTTCCCGATTATTAACTTGTGCCAACTTTGGAAGAATTCTCCCAACTCTTGAAGATTCCCATTCTCACTCAACTACCTTTCAACGATACGGAAAGAGATCCAAAGCCAGGAGATATTGGTCAAGATCTGCACTTGCAACCATCTGATATCACAACTAATTGGGAACAAGGAGTGGTGTCAAAGGTTTCCTAGCAAAGTTCTTGTTTGAGAAAGCCCAAAACTATTGGAACTCTTTGGATTTACAAGCTTTTGAGGAAATTGTGGCTCTCATCATCTATGGGATGTGTTGTACCCCAAAATTTTCCCTCTCATTCCATCAAAATTTTCTCAATCACAAGACTCTTGGAACTCAAGATCAAGCTAGGGTTTGCCCTGCTCAAGACACCTCCTTGCACTGTTGACCTAAATTGGGGTTTGAGGTTGCACATGGATGTTTTGACCTACAATGCCCAAAGTGACTTTCATACTTCATATTGGACTCACAAGTTTGTCCATACCAAGTTTCAAGCCTTGATTCAAATTTTTGCCCAGTCAATTGGACAGTTGACCTAGAAATCAGCTGTATTGGGGAAAAAGTCAATTGTGGCCAATTGACAGTCAAACGTCATAAAATTTGACCAATATCAACATTATAAACTCATATGAACCATTTTATCAAGTTTGGATCACAATTCCACAAGAAATTTGATCAGATCACCAAAAGGGCAAAATGGTCATTTTTAGGGTTTTGACTGCACAAAGGCAATTTTTGACTGTTTGACCTAGCCAATGGCAAATTAAGCTCACACATGGACTCAATGAATCAATGACATTGTCTTGATCCATTCAACAAGTTCAAAAGATCTCAAATGCATAGGATTGACAGATGAATTTTTCAGTCAACTGATCAAAATTTGACTGTACACTGAAAAGTCAAACTTTGACTTTTTGGTTAAAATCAAGTGCCAAGAGTAATTTTTCACCAAGACATGTCAAATTATGAAACTTGTTCATCAAGAAACCCAAAAATGCAAATTAGGGTTTAAAATGGAAAATTTTCATAACTTAGAAATTTTCTAAGTTATGAAATTTTCTTATTTTTTCCTAACTTTGTCCCATTTTTTCACCAAGATGCAAATGGATTAAAACAAAACTTGCAACATGAAAGTTGTAGTCCATCACAAAGTCTACAACTTTTAATCACAAATTTTTCTCAAAATAGGCTTTTATCTCAAGTTATGATTTTTGGAACAAGGGTACCTAAAACTTTTAACTTAGAGAAATTTTGCCCTAATTTAGGCAGGATTTTGACCCATCTTCTTGTCCATTTTTCACATAGTTCCACTTAGAGTTTCAAGTTTCATTTCAAATATGGATTATATTACATCTTCCAAGCTTTCCAAATTGTCCAAGAACTCCTCAAAGACCCTTGTGGTTAGAGAGAATCGAATGCTTGAAGTTGGCAAAAACTCACTTTGATCCATGGCCAATACATGTTCATACCAATTTGCAAATCTGATCTAGCTAGATTGGTTCACAATTACAGGCCTCAAAACCAGTTTGTACTCTATAATTTAATGCATATCCATTGAGATAAGGTTTCGTCTTGGTCATTAGGGCATTGTACACTAGTTTAAGCCTTAAAGGGAAAAAGTGACAATGCCATTTTTGCTTAAACTTCACTTTATGTCAAAACAAGATCCTTGAGGCATGGGGCCATATCTATGAGGCAAGATCAAATCTACCAATTCCAGTAACCAAGAGAAAAATGTGCAGCAGGATATATGACTTGTACAGGCCTGCATTGAACAGATAGACACTCTTGCTTCAAGAAGAAGAAAAAGTTGCAAATCACAAGCCATCTCTCACATCTGTTAAAACCAACTTACACAAACATTGCAAACAAGTTTGAGACCTCCTAACAAGCTAGAAACACGACCCCTTTGCCTCTCAAAACCCCTAGTTCACAAAACCCCCATTTTCTTGCAAAACAGAGTCAGTTCTGCAAACTTCAAGCCATAATCAAATTCTATCGTGCGTTTTGTCCAAAGATACTTCAAACACCTTCCAACCAACATACCTAAGCTATCCAGATCATCCATTGCTAACTGTAACACCCTTAACACACATTGCCATTTTTGTTTCAAAGCTTTGCAGGTGGAGTTCTGTAGCACGATTCACGCTACTTCAAAATAATTCAAGCATTGGGAGAGCTTCATTGGACATCATGCAAGATCAAAAGAACCTCACACACTCTTGGAAGTTGCTGCATTGGCCAGCTCGAAGTCAACTGAAACAGGTATTTCATGAACTTCTATCTCTCTATTTAGGAATAGTTAGGCTTAGGTTTGTGAATGAAATATGTTGTACTCATAGCCCTGAAGCCATACATAAGCTTAGTTTTCATTTACATTAATCGTGCTAGGAGAATTTCACCCATGAACTTTCTGAAAAAACTAGGTTAGAAATTAGGGCCAGAGAAATTCTCTCTGGTCTTTGAGAGTTAGCTCAAGTTTTTATATGGTTGGATTCGTTGTTTGATGCTCTACAAATTTCATGTTATGAATTTTGTCAAAAAATCAAAGAATCAAGAGATATCATTTATGTACAAAAGCGCACGTATTTTTGTTCAAAGGAAGAAGATGAAGTTTGGTTTGGGCTGGGCCTGTACATGCCTGCTTTTGGCACCCCCCTCTTTTCTTTTTACACCCCCCTGGCCCATTTCTTGTACATTTGTCATTTTTGTATTTTTGTTTCATTTCTGATTTTGATATTTTATTTTCTAACATAAAAAATACTTAAAATTTATTTATATATTTTTTCATATTTATTTGATATTTATTTTCATTATTACTAGTATAAATATGTAAATAATTTATTTTCCTCAAAGAATAATGTAAAAAAAAAATATATTTATTTTTATTTATTATTTTTATACACACTTAAAAATATTTTCTTGAATATACACATTTTTTGTAAATAATTAATTTTTATTTTTTATATATTTAATATGTTTAATATATATATATATATATATATATATATATATATATATATATATATATATATATATATATATATATATATATATATATATATATATATATATATATATATATATATATATATATATATATATATATATATATATATATATATATATATACTTATATACTTTATTTTATTAAAATAATTAGGGCAAAAATACAAAAATAACACACTTTCATTTTTATTAATATTTTACGCTAAAAATATCATTTTTACAATATACTTTTATTTTTTTATAAATTAATATATTATTGTATATAATTAATAAATAATACTATTTATTTAAAAACTAGGGTTTTTCCCTAAATAACAAAATAATTAAAATTGACATTTTTTTATTATTTACATTTCATATTAAAAAATACTTTTTTACATACATAAAAACTTTTTGCATAATACATTTTATTTAACATTTATTTATTGTATTTTTATTCAATTATTGTACATTTAAATATTGCCTATACATTCGATTTGGTTGTAATAATTTAGAATTTAATTTCTTGTCAAATACCCTCAATTCAAATTTGTACCCCCCTCCCTATATCATGTTGTAATAGTGTGGGCTTTAAATTCTCGCACCTTTTTATGCTTTCAATTATGCCATGATTAGACTTAGGGTTTGTATGCCAAATAAAATCAACAACTAGTTTGACCTAATCCAAGATAAACATGTATGAAGAAAAAAAAAAGCAAACACAATACACACTTGCACCACTAGGGTTTCAATCCACTTGTTGCCTTTAAAAATGGGCCATGGTTGCATGTTAAGTACTTTGGCAAAACAAAAACAAAACAAGAGATCATAGTCCCTCGATGACGCTATCTGAGTTGCCTAAACAAAATGATCAAGTCCCTTAAGAAAATTGCCAAAAATACTTGACACGATTGCTATCATGGTCTATACGATGACCCGCGCATGTCCCATTTAACATCCTAACACAAGGTTGTTCACCAAATACAATGGTGAAACAACACTGTTAAAAGGGTTAAAAACATAAGAAAAATCTTTGAGTAAAATAGGGTAGATAGCTCTTAGTTACTTGATCAAACTTGCAAAAACATCCTTGCTATTTTTCAAAACACACTTCACAACACAATTTCAAAACCCTACTTTCAAACATTGAAAACTTTTCAAAAGACAAAAACACCTTTGTATACAGTCAAACACGAATCATTACAAAGGTTGCCACAATGATGGCCTCTTTTCAAAACATCTTTCAAAACCACACACAAAGCATAATTTCAAACAATTGAAAAAGCACCATTTCAAACAATTGAAAAGCAAAGCAAGTGGTCTAAGCAAGTAACTAAGAGCCCATGGATAACCATGGATAGAAAGGGTGCTAATACCTTCCCTTTCTATAATCTACTCCCCGAACCCAAGAAAACATCTCAAAGGTCTTTCCTGTGCTTTTTGACCTTTCCTTAGGATAAAATAAAAAGTCGGTGGCGACTCTTGCTAAACCGAAACATTTGCGAACACAAATGCAAAATCCCAAGTCAGTTCTCCCACCGCATCACAGAACTGGCGACTCTGCTGGGGAATCACTTTAAAAGTGGAGTAACCTTAGGTCTTAGATCACCCTTTGCATGAATATATTGTTTGCTTTGATTACTTTACATTTGGTTCTCTTGTTTGGGCTTGAAATCCTCCACCCGGATTTGGGAAACATTCATAGGTAAATAGCAATACGTTGTGGAAACTGTGCGGGGTATACCGACATGGTTGAAGCAATAGCTATATTAGTGCGACATATTTGTGAGTACCGGTAGCCTTTGAGTCAATCAAAGAGAATACGGGGCCGCTGAGTGATGTCATAAAGCACTAATGAACCCTTAGAACCTTACTTGACCATCTTGGCCTTTTATTAGGGGTAGTGAGATGATCGGCTTTGGTGCAGTCCGAAGTTGGTAGATACTCGATACTACACTCATTGAGGGTTGTTTTCTTGGAATATTTTGGTCGCTAGTTAAGTGGCTAAACCAAAACAATGAACATAGAAAACAATCCAGTGATATTGAGCTCCTTAGAACCCGGTTACTATTTATAGGACAGGTTTGAGCCAACTAAACTCAAGAGGGTACTTACATATGAAACCTCATGCAAGCCTGAAACTAGGGTTTTGTGTGACTTGCTTGTACATGTGTTTGTGCATACATCATGAACATCATAAAACATCATATGCATCCACTAACCATTTCAAGGGTTTGGATCTTCATCTTTGTTCTTGTTTGTAGGTCATGGAATCTCTTCGCAGGAAAACAATTCAAGTCAACCTTGTGAGAATGCCTCCTCAACTCAAGGAACTTACATCCAGGATTCCAGAGAATTCTCTCTTCAGTGAAAGACATGGTAGACTCCTCAACTTGGTCAACACCAACATTGAAGAAGACATGGTGAAAGTTCTCTTCCAGTTCTTTGACCCCTTACACCACAGTTTCACATTCCCTGATTACCAGTTGGTGCCTACTTTGGAGGAATTTTATCAACTCTTGAGAATTCCTATTCTTAATCAACTACCTTACAACGGTACGGAAAGAGAACCAAAGCCTGAAGATGTTGCTCAAGCATTACACTTGCAACCATCTGACATCAAGGGGAATTGGGAAACCAGAAGTGGTGTCAAGGGATTCTTGGAAAAGTTTCTGTTCGAGAAGGTACAAGACTGTTGGAATTCTCTTGATCTACAAGCTTTTGAAGAGATTGTGGCACTCCTCATCTATGGTTTGGTCTTGTTCCCAAAACCTGATCAGCTTATAGATGTGAATGCTATCAAGATTTACATGTCCAGGAATCCTATACCTACATTGCTTGGGGACATCCTACACTCATTTCACACACGAACAATGAGGAAAAGAGGTGTTCTCATGTGCTGTACTCCTCTCCTAGCAAAGTGGTTTATTTCTCACCTTCCACAATCAGTTTTGAAGAATGAGCAGGGATTAAGGTGGTCACAACGATTGATGACCCTCACACATTCTGATGTACATTGGTGTTCTCGGTCCAGAGAAAATGTCATCATCATTGATCGTTGTGGGGAATTCCCTAATGTCCCACTACTTGGCATTAGGGGAGGCATCACCTACAACCCCTGTCTAGCTATGAGACAATTTGGATATGCTCGGAGGGATGGCCCTCATGACATGCTAATTCCGGACCTAGTTTTTGACTTCGACAATGATGTGCAAGGACTTCGACAAAGGTTCATCAGAGCGTGGAGGATGCCCAACAAAGTGGATAAGACACTGGGGCACAAAAATTCCATCCCCCTTGAGCCTTACCTCAAGTGGGTACGAACCCTCTCCCAAAATCTTATAATGCCATACCCTCACATTCTCCCCTTGATCAAAGAGCCTGTTATGGAAGGAGAGGTTCCATACACCATCCTACATCTTGACATGCCAACATCATGGGAAGAAATGCAAAAGAGTTGGATCCAACTCAAGGAAGAACGGGATACTTTTGAAGCCATCTTCTATGCCAGTGAGAAGAAGGTTTTGGAGCTTACCCGCTGAATTCACGAGGAGGAAACTCTCAACACTTACATCGCACCAAAGAGGATGTGCAATGTCTTTTTACATTAAGAATTTTGTAATATTTCGCCCATGGGGCACTTATGTACTAACAAATTTCTTCTTAATATGACATGCGTTCTTTTTGTTTGCAACAAATTTGAATTTTTGAACCCTTGAATGCATTACATGAATAACATACCATTCATCATATGCATAAACAGGTCTTCACGCTAGGTTTCCTTATCTTTCTGCTGTTTATTTCAGCAAGATGGATTTGGAGCAAACGGTAAAGGATCTGCAGGCACAAAATTCACAATTCCAGCAACTCCTCATTACCTTGAAAAAGGGTCAAGAGGACCTCAAAGTTTTGTTGGAAAAGAATAAAGAGAAAAAGAAAAAGAGACCTGGAGTAGCCACTTTGGGAAGAAGATTTGAGCATCAGGCCAGGAGAGTTCTCGAGTTCCCCTCAATGTCTGACGAAGGGGCCGGTAAAGGGAAAGGGACTGTTGTGCCTTCTGAATTCGAGGTTAAAGAGGAGGAAGAGGAAGAAGACGAAGACTACTCTGAACAACAGTATCCACCAGCGGATGATAAATATAAGAACCTTGAAGATAGACTGGCAGCTATGGAGTTGCAGAGGGTTCCCGAATTGGATTTTTAAGAACTCGGGCTGGTAGCTGGGATTGTTATCCCTCCCAAGTTCAAGGTGCCAACATTTTCCAAGTACGACGGTCTGTCTCGCCCAAAGATGCACCTGAGGTAGTATGTCAGAAAAATCCAACCCCACTCATCCGATAAAGACCCCTGGGTACACTTTTTCCAAGACAGCTTGTCTGGCACGCAGTTAGACTGGTTTTATCATCTCGAGAGATCAGAGGTTCACAATTGGGAAGACTTAGCAGCTGCTTTTTATCGTCAGTATCAATACAATGCTGATTTGGCGCCCACTCGTACTCAGTTACAAAGTATGGGGATGGCTTCCAATGAAGGATTTAAAGAGTACGCCCAGAAGTGGCGTGATCTGGCCGGAAGGGTGCAGCCACCACTATCAGATAGGGAGTTAGTTGACATGTTTCTGGGAACCCTGTCTGGCCCCTTCTTCAATCATCTGATCGGAAGTTCTTCCGCGGGATTTACTGAACTGATTTTGACCGACGAAAGGGTTGAGGCCGGTTTTAAAAGTGGAAAGATTCAAAAGGATGCTTCCGCATCCACAGCTGTTAAGAAATCTTTCCTGACTAAGAAGGAAGCATCTACTGTGTATTCTCAGAAGGGACAGGGAAGAACTGAGCGCCGACCAACTGTAGGGGTTGTGATGATTTAAAACTCGTCAAATGATCAACCTCGTAACAATCAGTCGAGACCTAATCAACAATGGGTGGAAAGGCCACAACGACAGTTCACCCGCATCAACATGACGCCCGCTCAGGTACTTCCTCATTTGTTGAAGCTGAATCTGACCAGTTTGAAGGAAGCGCCAAAGAACCCTAACATCTCCTCTCCATACTACCACTCCAATGCCAAGTGTGCTTACCATCCCTACAGTGCTGGGCACGATACCAATAATTGTTGGGCGCTTAAGAACAAAATCCAGGATCTGATTGATGCTAAGGAATTAGAATTTGATGCTCCTGAGAAGCCCAATGTCATATCTGCTCTGATTCCCAAGCACGGTCACAACATTCATGCTGTTATGGAGGACACTCATGTTACTGATGTTGTTTATCTGTTGACGCAGTTACATGTGATTAAAGAAATTTTTTTGAGAGCCGGGATCTTTCCTGGTTGTGGTAAAGACTGCTATTTTTGTTTGAACATACGAGGTGATTGCCCAATGTTGAAGTCAGGTGTCCAACGCCTGATGGATACCCAAGAGATACTTTTCCAGAAAACCCCTGCTGATACCTTCAATCCTGTTACTCCTGATACTTTTACTACTACAACCAACGATATTGCAATCATAACCATTTTCGACAATCCTCCCAAGGCTCGTAAAAGGCCTGTCAGGATTACACCCAACTCTGAATGTGTACCATTAAATATCACCATGTCGGGACATGTCCCGTACCAATCAAGCAAAACGATACCATGGAATTATGAGGGAGAAATCTTCTACCATGGTGTCAAAAAAATTGAGACAGTCCAAGAGTTTTCTAAAGAAGAAAGCCTTGATATAGGGAACATTGCGGGTACAAGCAAGATAACCCGCAGTGGCCGGATCTTTTCTCCGGAGATTGCTCCCCCTCGAGTAGTTTTCGGACCCTTGAAAGCTTATGTACCTGTTGGACCATCTGTGCAAGGCCCAATGATTGAAGAATTGGATACTCCTGAAGTAAGACCATATGCTGATACTACCGACAAGGGTAAGGGGATACTGGAAGTGCCTGTCAGGATGAAGGCTCATGTTGTGGTTATCCCCGAAACCATTTAGAAAGAAATGGATGAAATCTTGAAAATAATCAGAAAAAGTGACTACGACATTGTGGAACAGTTAGGGCAGACCCCTTCTAAAATTTTAATGTTGGCTCTTCTGCTCTGTTCTGAGGCCCACGCTAAGGCCCTAATCAAATTCTTGAAGGCGGCACATGTACCCCAAGAGACTTCGGCTGACCAGTTCCAAGAATGTGTGGTCAGTCTTACTGCTGATAATGGCCTTGGCTTTTCCGATGCTGACTTAACTCCCAAAGGAAGAAAACATAATGACGCATTACATGTCTCAGTTGAATGCAGGGGAACCACCCTCTCCCATGTCTTAGTTGATACTGGTTCTTCCTTGAATGTGTTGCCGAAGAAAGCTTTAGACCGTTTAGATTGCGAAGGGCTGACTCTCAAACCTAGTAACATCGTTGTTAGGGCTTTTGATGGTTCCAAAAGAATGGTTCATGGAGAGGTTGATATTCCTATCAAGGTAGGAACAGAAGTTTTCAACTCCACCTTCCATGTGATGGACATCCGTCCGTCATATTCGTGTTTGCTAGGGAGACTGTGGATCCATTATGTCGGGGCAGTTACCTCCTCTTTGCACCAAATGTTGAAATATCCTGTTAAGGGTAAGATTATAACAGTGCACGGCGAGGAAGAATACATGATAAGTCATCTCAATTCCTTCCGCTATGTGGAGTTGGATGGCGAGTTCATCGAAACACCTTTCCAGCATTTCGAGGAAGTGTCTCCTGAGGTAGCAGTTGCAAAGACAATGGTTGAGGTGCCTATCGTTCCCAAGCATGTATCTAGGATGGCATCTCTCAAGGACGCAGAGGCGGTGATCAAAGAAGGGAAGAGTACAGTATGGGGACAATTGCTTGACTTTCCCCATAAGACAGACAAGTTTGGGTTAGGGTTTACTGCTGTAGGATAAAAGGCTATGCGTCGCTCCAAGGCTGGAGGGCCACCCGTCAAGATCTCACACCATGGAATCAATGCTGTAGAAGATGAAGGTGAAGAGAGCCACTTTGAAGATTAGATCTTTCCGACCGTCGAAGGGGGTTTGAGCAACTGGGAAGCAAAGGATTTTTTTCCCATCACCTTTATCAACCAGTAATTTTATCTTTGAACAATTTCCCATTTTTATGGTCTGTAATAACTAAAATAATTCGCACTATTTTCACCTCATGCCTTGCCCGAGGCATGTAGGTCCATTTGTAAGGGCTTGATTTTCTTCATAATCATATGCCATGTTTTAATGAATCATTGGACGTTTTTCATCTATAAACTATTGTGTTCATTTTTCTTTCCTTTTGCATTTTTGTTTTTTTAAGGATGGCTATCCCTTACACACACCCAAACTCACAAATGCAGGTACCCATCCACTCCGGATTCCATGGGTGACTATTCTGCTTTAGCCTTCGATGACTCTGAATATTTGGTCAATCATGCCGAGTACGAAGTTGACGAAGATTGTGAAGTACCGGGAGAGTTAGCCAGACTTCTACAACAAGAAGAGCGGGCCATTCAGCCTCATGAAGAGTTGCTAGAAACCATCAACTTGGGGACAAAGGAAGACAGGAAAGAAGTAAAAGTGGGTGCCAACCTGGAACCAAGTGTCAAAGAGCGCTTAGTGCAGTTGTTGAACGAATATGTTGAAATCTTAGCTTGGTCTTATGAAGACATGCCAGGGTTAGAGACAAATATTGTGGTTCACCGTCTCCCTACAAGAGAAGACTGTCCACCGATCAAGCAAAAGGTCCACCGGATGAGGCCTGACATGTCTGAGAAAATCAAGGCTGAAGTAATGAAGCAATTCAACGCTGGCTTTTTGGATGTTACCTCCTATCCACAATGGGTTGCTAACATCGTGCCGTGCCTAAAAAGGACGGCAAAGTCAGAATGTGTGTGGACTATCGAGATTTAAACAGGGCTAGCCCTAAAGACGATTTTCCGCTGCCGCATATTGACATTTTGGTGGACAACACAGCTCAACATAAAGTTTTTTCCTTCATGGACGGATTCTCGGGATATAACCAGATCAAAATGGCCCCCGAGGACATGGAGAAAACTACTTTTGTCACGCAATGGGGTACCTTCTGCTACAAAGTGATGCCATTCGGACTGAAGAATGCAGGGGCAACTTATCAACGCGCCATGGTAGCTTTGTTTCATGATATGATACATCATGAGATTGAAGTTTACGTAGATGACATGATAGCTCGATCACAGATAGAAGAAGAACACCTTGGTCATTTGCAAAAGCTGTTTGCCAGGTTGAAGGAGTATAAGCTCAGAATGAACCCAAGCAAGTGCACTTTTGGAGTTAGGTCTGGTAAACTTTTGGGATTTATTGTCAGCAACAAAGGCATTGAGGTTGATCCAGCTAAAGTGAAGGCTATACAAGAAATGCCTGCCCCCCGTACTGAAAAGGAGGTTAGAGGATTCTTGGGACGCTTGAACTATATCGCGAGGTTCATCTCTCACCTGACATCTACCTGTGAGCCAATTTTCAAACTGTTAAAGAAAGATCAGGTAGTTGAATGGAATAATGATTGTCAAGTTTCTTTTGATAAAATCAAGGAGTATTTACTAGAACCTCCTATTCTAATGCCACCCGTCGAAGGAAGGCCATTAATCATGTATCTGACTGTATTGGATAACTCAATGGGGTGTGTGCTGGGCCAACATGACGAGTCTGGCCGAAAAGAGCATGCCATTTATTACCTTAGCAAAAAGTTTACCGACTGTGAGACTCGCTACTCACTGCTCGAGAAAACTTGCTGCGCTTTGGTATGGGCTGCTCGCCGGCTAAGGCAGTATATGTTGACTCACACCACTTTGCTGATTTCTAAAATGGATCTGATCAAGTATATCTTCGAGAAGCCTGCTTTATCTGGAAGAATTGCTAGATGGCAAATGATCCTGACTGAGTATGATATCCAGTATAATACCCAAAAAGCTATCAAGGGGAGTGTACTAGCCGACCATGTAGCTCATCAAGCCGTCGAAGATTACCAATCTATGAGATTCGACTTCCCTGACGAGGACATCATGACTTTGGACAACATCGAAGGTAACGGACCGTATGACGGACCTGAACAAAGATCCCGATAGACCTTGTACTTTGATGGTGCTTTAAATGCACTTGGCAACGGCATAGGTGTGGTACTCATTTCTCCGGAAGGTTCCCATACACCCTTCACTGCCCGACTTTGTTTCAGCTATACCAACAACATGGCCGAATATGAAGCTTGCATCTTTGGTCTCAAGGCTGCTATAGACTTGGGAATCAAATCTTTGGTCGTATTTAGGGACTCGGCTTTGGTTATCAGTCAAGTCAAAGGAGAGTGGGACACTAAACATCCTAATCTTATCCCATACAAAGAAATGTCCTGACGTTGTTGCCTCATTTCGAGCAGATTACTTTCGAGCACTTCCCGCGAGAAGAAAATCAGCTAGCAGATGCTCTGGCTACAATGTCTTCCATGTTTAAACTCAACTGGGATAAAGAGGCTCCCCAAATTACCATCAAGCGAATGGAAGAACCGACGCACTGTCATGAGATTAATACCAAAGAAGTAGTGGAACAACCCTGGTTTCATGAAATCAAAAGGTATCTCCAGACTAGAAAATATCCTGAAGGAGCTTCCGTCAATGACAAAAAGTTCTTAAGGAGATTTGCTGCCAAGTTCTTCCTAAGCAATGGCATCCTTTATAAGCGCAACCATGATTGTGTTCTACTCCGTTGTGTGGACAAAGCTGAAGCAGAGTTGATCATGACTGAGATACACAGTGGCACATTTGGCACCCACTTTAGCGGACATACGATGGCTAAAAAGATTCTAAGGGCAGGCTACTACTGATCTACCATGGAAGCTGATTGTCACCAACATTCCCGTACTTTCCATAAGTACCAAATCTACGCTGACAAGGTACATATTCCTCCTGTTCCTCTCAACGTTCTGACAGCTCCTTGGCCATTCGCAATGTGGGGCATTGACATGATTGGAGAGATCAAGCCCATGGCATCCAATGGACATCGCTTCATCCTGGTCGCTATTGACTATTTTACCAAGTGGGTCGAAGCAGCTTCCTTTGCCTCAGTTACAAAGAATGTGGTTGCCCGCTTTATCAAACAGAACCTCATATGCCGGTACGATGTCCCCGACAGGATCATCACAGACAACGGTACGAATTTGAACAACACTATGATCACCACTCTATGCGAACAATTCAAGATTTATCATCACAATTCATCTCCCTATCGGCCGAAGATGAACGATGTTGTTGAAGCCGCGAACAAAAATATCAAGAAGATCATTCAAAAGATGACAGTCACCTACAAGGACTAGCATGAGATGTTACCGTTTGCTCTGCATGGATATCGTACCACGGCACGTACTTCAACAGGGGCAACCCCATTTTCTTTGGTGTATGGCATGGAAGCCGTTTTGCCCATGGAAGTTCAGATTCCTTCCTTAAGGATTATGAAGGACGCTGGTCTGAGTGAAGACGATTAGATTCAGACCCGGCTTGACCAACTCAATTTGATCGACGAGAAGCGACTTACTGCTGTTTGTCATGGTCAGAAGTATCAAAGACGGATGATCAAGGCTTTCAACAAGAAAGTCAGACGTCAGGTATATCAAGTCGGAGATCTTGTAATCAAGTGGATCATCTTACCGCAAAGTGATCCCAGGAGCAAGTGGACTCCTACCTACGAAGGACCATTTGTGATCAAGAGCATATTTTCTGGTGGGGCAATGATTCTGACCACCATGGACGGTGATGATTTGCCGCACCCTGCGAATGCAGACATAGTCAAAAGATACTACGCATAAAACGACCCGACAAGTTGAAAACCCGAAAAGGCAACTTGGGAAAAAATGGGAATCCCGGTGAATCGAAAACCCGAAAGGGCGGTTCAGGCAAAAATTAGGGATAAAACAAAAAAAATTGTACACCCGGCAAGTTGAAAACCCGAAAGGGCGACTTGGGCAAAAAAGGGTTTCCCGGTGGATCGAAAACCCGAAAGGGCGGTCCAGGAAAAAGTTAGGGAATTAAAGTGTATGACTATGTCTTGTCAGATCACTTTAAAAACAATCTCTTCACCAACAAGCTCCCAGCTTCTGATCAATCCAGTCATCAGCGGACGAAGCAGCGAATGGACAAGATATTCAGAGTTGTGAAGGCTATAGCAGAATGGGAATCCCATGGAATTGTTACACATAGCCATCTTTCTTTTATATAAAAATTTTCAATTTTTTACGACAACATTCTCTTACTAGGATGTCTGTCTCCTTTGTACAAAGATATTCACGAAAATTAAATGCAAAAATACTTCAAAGTGAAGAAATTTGCTTGCCTTTCTTTTCTTTTTTCACTTATGTTTTATTTGAAAACGTCCAATGTTTTGTTAAATAGGCATATGCATTTGAATATAATCACTGCTTAAAAATAAAACGAAATTGAAAAAGGATAATTACTGATAGGTTGAAGGAGTAGGAAGAAATCTTTATGCCATTCCAGAAGAAATCCCTACGATACATCATTCAGATCCTCAACAAGGCTAAATATGGAGTATATTTCCCCAGCGAAGTTAAGCTTCAAGATCCGCAATGGAGCCAGTGCAGTCTAAAACTTGATTCCCCAGCTGAGTTAAGTTTCAAAATTCCCATCAAAGTTAAGCTTCGAGATCCCCAGTGGAGCCCGAAAACCCTCAAAACCCAATCCTCAATGGAGCCAGAATAGTCTAAACATTCTCCCCACAGAGTTATTTCCCAGCAGATTGAAGATTCTCAGTCTCATTTCTCCAGTAGAAGTCTCCCAGGTTTTAACTCCCCAGTAGAGATTTTCAGAGTTTTCCTTATTCCCCAATCAGTCAACAGTCAGCAAGGATTTCTCATCTTCAGTAATCAAAGATTTTTTGGAATCCCCAGCTTTGGTTAAGGATTAACTTTCCCCAACAGCAATCAAAGATTTCATTATCTCCAATTATCAAGGATTTATTTTTCCTCAGCAAGACAGCTACTCAGCTTACATGCACATCCATTACATTCATATATCATATACATTGATGAAACACAATTCATTGCATCATACATATCATGCAACATAACTTTGTGTTTTAGATAACATTTTACCCTTTTCAGGATAAGATTAAAAGGCTATCATTAACAATTATTCAGATACAGTATGAATACACCCCAGACACGGCGGTTATCCTATTACTTATTCAGAACTTCAATTCAAAATACAGTATGGATACACCCCAGACGCGACGGTCATTCTACTACTCATTCAGACTTCAGCAATCAGATACAGACTAAATACGCTCCAGACACAGTGGCCATTCTATCTCTCATTCATATTCAACTATCAACTACAAGTTCAGATACGCTCCAAACACGGATGTCGTTCTGGCCTTTACACCAGCAGTTTGATCCCCCCGGTGCAGTCGCCACAGAAGTCATTTTGTCACTTATTCAGATCCCAATTACAGTATGGATACACTCTAGACACGAAAGTCATTCTACTACTCATACATATCTCAACTTCAGATACAGTCCGGATACGCTCCAGACATGGTTTCCATTCTGTCACTCGTTCAGAGTTTATCCCCAGCACACAGTTGCTCCGAACACAGATGTTTCTCTGTTACCCAGATATAATACAGATATGCTCCAGACACGGTAGTCATTCTGGTATTCATTCAACGTTCGAATACAGTTACAGCTCAGATACGCACCAGACACGGACGCCATTCTTTTGCTCATACCGACTCAATCTCCAGATACAGTTCAAATGCATTCCAAACACGGATACCATTTCGATGCTCATTCTTCTGACCTACAGCATTGAAATTCAACAAAGATTATTGGATGGCATCTTTAAGCCCATCTCCAGCAAGATTCTACCATCTCCAAATGGCATCTTTAAGCCCATTCCCGCATTTATGGTTTGACGAGTGCAAATTTACGGGCACTCTAGTGTCCAATCCTCTTTTACCTTCGAGTCGCGAAAGGAAAACTTGCCAATCTAACTCTTCAGGTTCAAGATGATTGAACAGGGGAAACTGTTGTACCCCAAAATTTTCCCTCTCATTCCATCAACATTTTCTCAATCACAATACTCTTGGGACTCAAGATCAAGCTAGGGTTTGCCCTACTCAAGACACCTCCTTGCACTGTTGACCTAAATTAGGGTTTGAGGTTGCACAGGGATGTTTTGACCTACAATGCCCAAAGTGACTTTCATACTTCATATTGGACTCACAAGTTTTTCCATACCAAGTTTCAAGCCTTGATTCAAATTTTTGCCCAGTCAATTGGACAATTGACCTAGAAATCAGCTATATTAGGGAAAAAGTCAATTGTGGCCAATTGATAGTAAAACCTCATAAAATTTGACCCACATCAACATTATGAACTCATATGAACCATTTGATCAAGTTTGGTTCACAATTCCACAAGAAATTTGATCAGATCACCAAAAGGGCAAAATGGTCATTTTTAGGGTTTTGACTGCACAAAGGCATTTTTTGACTGTTTGACCTAGCCAATGGAAAATTAAGCTCACACATGGACTCAAGGACTCAATGACATTGTATTTATCCATTCAACAAGTTCAAAAGATCTCAAATGCATAGGATTGACAGATGAATTTTTCAGTCAACTAATCAAAATTTGATTGTACACTAAAAAGTCAAACTTTGACTTTTTGGTCAAAATCAAGTGCCAAGAGTCATTTTTCACCAAGACATGTCAAATTATGAAACTTGTTCATCAAGAAACCCAAAAATTCAAATTAGGGTTTAAAATGGAAAAATTTCATAACTTAGGAAATTTCTAAGTTATGAAATTTTCTTATTTTTTCCTAACTTTGTCCCATTTTTTCACCAAGATGCAAATGGATTAAAACGAAACTTGCAACATGAAAGTTGTAGTCCATCACAAATTCTACAACTTTGATTCACAAAGTTTTCTCAAAAGAGGCTTGTATCTCAAGTTATGATTTTTGGAACAAGGGTACCTAAAACTTTTAACTTAGAGAAATTTTGCCCTAATTTAGGCAGGATTTTGACCCATCTTCTTGGCCATTTTTCACATAGTTCCACTTAGAGTTTTAAGTTGCATTTAAAATATGGATTATAGTACATGTTCCAAGATTTCCAAGTTGTCCAATAAATCCTCAAACACCCTTTTGGTTTGAGAGAATCGAATGCTTGAAGTTGGCAAAAACTCACTTTGATCCATGGCCAATACATGTTCATACCAATTTGCAAATCTGATCTAGCTAGCTTGGTTCACAATTACAGGCCTCAAAACCAATTTGTACTCTATAATTTAATGCATATCCATTGAGCTAAGGTTTTGTCTTGGTCATTAGGGCATTGTACACTAGTTTAAGCCTTAAATGGAAAAAGTGACAATGCCATTTTTGCTTAAACTTCACTTTAGGTCAAAACAAGATCCTTGAGGCATGGGGCCATATCTCTGAGGCAAGATCAAATCTACCAATTCCAGTAACCAAGAGCAAAATGTGCAGCATGATATAGGACTTGTACAGGCCTGCATTGAACAGATAGACACTCTTGCATCAAGAAGAAGAAAAAGTTACAAATCACAAGCCATCTTTCACATCTGTTAAAACCAACTTACACAAACATTGCAAACAAGTTTGAGACCTCCTAGAAAGCCAGAAAAACGACCCCTTTCCCTCTCAAAACCCCTAGTGCACAAAACGCCCATTTTCTTGCAAAACAGAGTCAGTTCTGCAAACTTTAAGCCATAATCAAATTCCATCGTACGCTTTGTCCAAAGATACTTCAAACACCTTCCAACCAACATACCTAAGCTATCCAGATCATCCATTGCTAGCTGTAACACCCTTAACACACATTGCCATTTTTGTTTCAATGCTTTGCAGGTGGAGTTCTGTAGCACGATTCAGGCTAATTCAAAACAAGCTAGGCATTGGGAGAGCTTCATTGGACATCAGGCAAGCTCAAAAGAACCTCACACACTCTTGGAAGTTGCTGCATTGGCCAGCTCGAAGTCAACTGAAACAGGTATTTCATGAACTTCTATATCTCTATTTAGGAATAGTTAGGCTTAGGTTTGTGAATGAAATATGTTGTACTCATAGCCCCGAAGCCATACATATGATTAGTTTTCATTTACATTAATCGTGCTAGGAGAATTTCACCCATGAACTTTCTGAAAAAACTAGGTTAGAAATTAGGGCCAGAGAAATTCTCTCTGGTCTTTGAGAGTTAGCTCAAGTTTTTTATATGGTTGGATTCGTTGTTTGATGCTCTATAAATTTCATGTTATGAGTTTTGTCAAAAAATTAAAGAATCAGGAGATAGCATTTATGTACAAAAGCACGCGTATTTTTGTTCAAAGGAAGAAGATGAAGTTTGGTTTGGGCTGGGCCTGTACATGCCTGCTTTAGGCACCCCCTCTTTTCTTTTTACACTCCCTGGGCCATTTCTTGTACATTTGTTATTTTTGTATTTTTGTTTCATTTCTGATTTTCATATTTATTTTCTAACATAAAAAATACTTAAAATTTATTTTTATAATTTTTCATATTTATTTGATATTTATTTTCATTAGTACTAGTATAAATATGTAAATAATTTATTTTCCTCAAAGAATAATGTAAATAAAATATATGTTTATTTTTATTTATTATTTTTATACAAACTTAAAAACATTTTCTTGAATATACACATTTTTTGTAAATAATTATTTTTTATTTTTTTATATATATATGTGTACTTATATACTTTATTTTATTAAAATAATTAGGTCAAAAATACAAAAATAATACACTTTCATTTTTATTAATATTTTACACTAAAAATATCATTTTTACAATATACTTTTATTTTTTGTATAAATTAATATATTATTGTATATAATTAATAAATAATACTATTTATTTAAAAGCTAGGGTTTTGCCCTAAATAACAAAATAATTAAAATTGACCTTTTTTTATTATTTACATTTCATATTAAAAAATACTTTTTTACATACATAAAAACTTTTTGCATAATACATTTTATTTAACATTTATTTATTGTATCTTTATTCAATTATTGTACATTTAAATATTGTCTATACATTCGATTTGGTTGTAATAATTTAGAATTTAATTTCTTGTCAAATACCCCCAATTCAAATTTGTACCCCCCTCCCTATATCATGTTGTAATAGTGTAGGCTTTAAATTCTCGCACCTTTTTATGCTTTCAATTATGCCATGATTAGACTTAGGGTTTGTATGCCAAATAAAATCAACAACTAGTTTGACCTAATCCAAGATAAACATGTATGAAGAAAAAAAAAGCAAACACAATGCACACTTGCACCCCTAGGGTTTCAATCCACTTGTTGCCCTTAAAAATGGGCCATGGTTGCATGTCAAGTACTTTGGCAAAAAAGAAAATAAGAGATCATAGTCCCTCGATGACGCTATCTGAGTTGCCTAAACAAAATGATCAAGTCCCTTAAGAAAATTGCCAAAAATACTTGACACGATTGCTATCATGGTCTATACGATGACCCGCGCCTGTCCCGTTTAACATCCTAACACAAGGTTGTTCACCAAATACAATGGTGAAACAACACTGTTAAAAGGGTTAAAAACATAAGAAAAATCTTTGAGTAAAATAGGGTAGATAGCTCTTAGTTACTTGATCAAACTTGCAAAAACATCCTTTCTTTTTTTCAAAACACACTTCACAACACAATTTCAAAACCCTACTTTCAAACATTGAAAACTTTTCAAAAGACAAAAACACCTTTGTATACAGTCAAACACGAATCATTACAAAGGTTGCCACAACGATGGCCTCTTTTCAAAACATCTTTCAAAACCACACACAAAGCATCATTTCAAACAATTGAAAAAGCACCATTTCAAACAATTGAAAAAGCACCATTTCAAACAATTGAAAAGCAAAGCAAGTGATCTAAGCAAGTAACTAAGAGCCCATGGATAACCATTGATAGAAAGGGTGATAATACCTTCCCTTTCTATAATCTACTCCCCGAACCCAAGAAAATATCTCAAAGGTCTTTCCTGTGCTTTTTGACCTTTCCTTAGGATAAAATAAAAAGTCGGTGGCGACTCTTGCTAAACCGAAACATTTACGAACACAAACGCAAAATCCCAAGTCAGTTCTCCCACCGCATCACAGGATGGTTTTGTTTCTAAATCCTGACCAACTCATAGATGTGAATGCCGTCAAAATCTTCATGTCTCGTAACCCGGTGCCTACTTTGCTAGGGGATATCCTACATTCCTTTCACACCCGCACTATGAGGAAAAGAGGTATTTCGCATCTTCCCCAATCTGTATTAAAGAACGAGCAAGGTTCAAGGTGGTCACAAAGGTTGATGACACTCAAACATTCAGACATTTATTGGTGTTCCTGATCTACAGAGAATGTTACTATTGTCGAACATTATGGAGAATCCCCTAATGTCCTTTTACTTGGCATTAGGGGAGGTATCACCTACAACCCCTGTTTAGCCTTAAGACAGTTTGGTTACGCCCGAAGGGATGGCCCACATGAGATGCGCATCTAAGGTTTGGTATTTGACTACGAGAATGACGATCAAGGTCATCGCCAAAGATTTATCCGAGCTTGGAGGATGTTAAACAAGTTAGATAGCAAGACATTGGGGCATAAGAATTCCATCCCTCTTGAGCCTTACCTCAAATGGGTACGAGCTCGTGCTCAAAGTCTTATAATGCCTTACCCCTCCATTCTCCCAGTAATCATAGAGCCTGTTGTGGAAGGAGATGTTCCGTACACTATCCTGCATCCTGACATGCCCACCCCTCTTGAAGACTTACAAAGGGATTGGATACAGCTTAAGGGGGGGCGAGACACTTTCGAAGCCCAATTCTAAGCCAGCGAGAAGAAGGTTTTGGAACTCACTAAGCAACTTAATGAGGAGCGGAGCCTGAATTCCTACATCGCACCAAAGAGGATATGTACAACCTTTTCATCTTAAAGTTTTTGTAAGCCCAAAGGAGGCCTGGTGTACTCAAGCTTTATTTTACTAATATAACGTGTGTTCCTTTTTGGTCTAAAGCAATTTTAAATCTCTAATTTCCTTGAAATCATTGCATATGCATTTACCATTCATCATAACATAAGCAGGTTTCTTATGACAAGTATCCTCATCTTTCTACTGTTTATTTCAATAAGATGGATCTCGAGCAGACGGTAAAAGACCTCCAAGCACAGAATGCTTAGTTTCAGCAGTTGTTCTTGACTCTAGCCAAAGGATAAGATGATATGAAAACCTTGCTGATTGAAGAAAAGAAGAAGAAAAAGAAAGTAACTGGAGTTCTGAATATGGGAAGAAGGTTCCAAGGACAAACCAGACAGACCCTAGATTTTGCAACATCATCTGGTGAAAAAGATAACCAAGATGGGAAAGGCAAGGAAGCGGTTGTCCAACAAGAATATGAAGAGGAAGAGGATTACTCTGAAGAGCAGTATCCCCCGATCGACGACAAATACAAGCATCTGGAAGAACGACTAAGTGCAATGGAAATCCAAAAAGTTCCCTGGATAGACTTCGAGGAGCTAGGTCTGGTGTCTGGGATTGTTATTCCACCAAAGTTCAAGGAACCGATATTTGCTAAATACGACAGAGTTTTGTGCCCCAAAATGCATCTCTGATCCTATGTAAGGAAGATACAACCTCACACTGCTGACAGAGATTTATGGGTCCACTTCTTCCAAGACAGTCTATCCAGAACTCAACTTGGTTGGTTCTATCAACTGGAAAGGGCCAATATCCACAACTGGGAAGACCTTGCCTCTGATTTCTATAAACAGTATCAGTACAACACTGACCTTGCTCCTACCTGTACTCAACTCCAGAGTATGCCTATGGTCTCAAGCGAAGGTTTCAAAGACTACGCTCAGAAATGGAGGGACTTAGCAGGAAGAGTCTAACCTCCCCTCTCTGAAAGAGAGTTAGTGGACATGTTTTTGGGTACCTTGTCTGGTCCTTTCTTTAATCATTTAATTGGAAGCTCCTCAGCAGGCTTCACTAAACTAATCTTGACCAGAGAAAGAGTGGAAGCTAAGATTAAGAGTGGGAAGATCCGGAAATACGCATCCTTCGCCGCTGTAAGAAAACCATTTATTGGGAAGAAATAAGTTGGTGTTGTGTATCCTCAAAGAAATCAAGATAGAACTGAAAACCGACCAATGGTAGGGGTTGTCATGGTCCCTAAGCATGCACCTACTCAACAAAGGAACAATCATCCTAGAACAGAAAGACTAGTAAGACAATTTACCCAGATTAATATGCCATTATCTCAAGTCCTGCCACATTTGTTGAGATCTGATTTGGTAACTTTGAAATAAGCTCCGAAGAATCCTAACACAACCTCTCCTCATTATCATCCTAATGCTCGTTGTGCATACCATTCAGAAAGTCTAGGCCATGATACTAACAATTGTTGGGCTTTGAAAAACAAGGTACAAGACCTTCTTGAAGCAAAAGAAATTGAGTTTGATGCTCCTGAAATCCCGAATGTTATCACCGCTCCTATACCCAGACATGGCCGCGGTGTTAACGCTGTTGAAGATGATATGTTTGTTTCTACTGTTGATGAACTTGTTACTCCTCTCCTGACCATCAAGAAGAACCTATTGAAGGCTGGTTTATTTTCGGGATGTGATGAAGGCTGCCATTTCTATTTATCCCAACCAACTAGTTGTCATTTATTGAAAGCAAGTGATGACAAAGAGATTTTGTTTAAAAAGACTCCCGTTCCAACCGTTTCTTACAAAGATGTTTCAATAGTAACCATTTATGCCAATCCTTCCAGGGTCTCCACCAAAAGACCCGTTAGGATTATATCAATTCCTAAAGTAGCTCCACTGATAATTACTATGCCAGTTCCAATCCTGTACTCATCAGATAAAACTATCCCATGGAGCTATAGGGGCGACGTCTACTATCACGGTGTCAAGCAAGATTGGATGGCTGATGAAGACTCAATTCTTGAGAAGGCTGACCCCGACATCAATAACATTGCAGGAACCAGCAAGATAACTCGAAGTGGAAGAATTTTCTCTCCAGAGATTGCTCCTCTGAAGACTGTTATCGGCCCTGTAATCATCCCTGTTTTTGTTCCTGTTGACACTACTACTACTACAATCCCTTTGGTTACCCCTGCTGACACTACTACTACTACAATTCCTATAGTTACCCCGACTAACACTCTTTCCGCCAAGACAAACGAGACTCGAGACAAAGGTATTTTGGTTGAGCCTGTCTGGATGAAGGCGCAAACAATATCTATTCCTGAGGCCTCCCAAAAAGAGATGGAAGAAATTTTGAAAATTATAAAGAGAAGCGACTACAACATAGTCGAACAGCTAGGGTAGACTCCGTCAAAGATTTCCATGTTGGCTTTATTGTTGTGCTCCGAGGCTCATGCGAAGGCCTTTGTGAATTTCCTTACAACTGCCCATGTACCATAAGAAACCTCTGCTGATCAGTTCCAAGAATGTGTGGCCAGCTTGACCGCAGATAATGGTTTAGGCTTTTCTGATATTGACTTGACACCTAGAGGGAGGAAGCACAACGAGGCATTACATGTCTCTGTCAAATGCAGAGGCACAACCTTGGGCCATGTCTTGGTTGATATCAGTTCATCCTTGAATGTGCTGCCTAAGAAGGCTCTTGATAGACTCGGCTGTGAAGGTTTGACCTTAAAACCCAGCAATATAGTGGTTAGGGACTTCGACGGTTCAAAGATAATGGTGCATGGGGAGGTGGACATCCCCATAAAGGTTGGAACCCAAACCTTTGATTCAACTTTTTACGTGATGGACATTTACCCTTCCTACTCTTGCTTATTAGGCTGACCATGGATTCACAATGTTGGTGTTGTCACCTCTACATTACATCAAATGCTGAAATACCCAACCAAGGGGAAGATCATTACTGTCAATGGAGAAGAGGAATATATGGTCAGTCATTTAAACTCCTTCAGATACGTGGAATTGGATGGTGAATTCATTGAAACTTTGTTTCAGCATTTCGATGAAGTCCCACCAACCGTGGCAGTAACCAAAGTTGTTTCCCAAATCCCGAAGATTACAAGATCTCCGCTAAAGATGTCTTCTTAGAAAGATGCCAAGGCAGTGATAGAAGAAGGTGGGTGCACTATTTGGGGTCAACTCCCAGATATCCCATACAAATCTGACAAATTTGGTTTGGGTTTCACTTCAGGAGCCCAGAAAGTTATACGCCGGTCTCGCGGAGGGGTACCCCCCTTGAAGATCAGCAACCACGAAGTCAGCGCAGTGGAGGATGATGAGGATAGCTACGACCTGGAGGAATGGATTTTCCCAACTGTCAACGGAGGACTCAACAACTGGGAAGCTAAAGATTTTGTCCCAATTACTTTTATCCAACAGTAATTGTCTTTAATTTTTGTCGAATCTGTAATAATTAAACAATTCAGACTTTTAAAGCCTTGTGTCTTACCCGAGGCACAACGGTCCATTTGTAAGGGTTGTTACCTCATTTTCATATGTCATCAATGAATCATGGACATTTTTGCATACAAACTTTGTGTTCTTTTTCTTTCCTTTTTACATTTTTATTTCTTTCAAAGATAGTTATACTCTTACACACACTCACATTCAAAATGCAGATCTATATCCATTCGGGATCCCATGGGTAACGATTCTGCTATGGCCTTTTGTGAATCTGAAAATCTAATCTACCAAGCCAAAGACGAAGGTGAGGAAGATTGTGAAGTGCCAGGGGAACTAGCCAGGTTACTACAACAAGAAGAGAGGACCATTCAGCCCCACGAAGAACCAGTGGATACAGTTAACCTAGGTACCGAAAAGGACAAGAAAGAAGTCAAGGTGGGTGCCAATCTAGAATCCAGTGTCAAGAAGCGTCTGATTCAGTTGCTACATGATTATGTTGAGGTCTCTGCCTGGTCATATGAAGACATGTCAGGACTTGATGCAGATATCGTGGTACATCGTATACTGACAAAAGAAGATTGCCCTCCGATAAAACAAAAGGTTCTTCGTATGCGACCCGACATGTCAGAAAAGATCAAAGCGGAAGTCATGAAACAATTCAATGCCATATTCTTGGTCGTCAACTCCTATCCACATTGGGTCGTCAACGTTGTTCACGTGCCTAAAAAGGACGACAAGGTACGAATGTGCGTGGAATACAGAGATTTGAATAGGGCAAGCCCTAAGGATGATTTCCCACTTCCCCATATCGATATTTTGGTTGACAATACTGCACAATATAAGGTGTTTTCCTTCATGGACGGTTTCTCAGGCTACAATCAAATCAAAATGGCGCCTGAGGACATGGAGAAAACAACCTTTGTCACACAATGGGGGACATTTTGTTACAAGGTTATGTCATTCGGGCTGAAGAACGTTGGGGCAACCTATCAGCGTGCCATGGTAGCTCTATTTCACGACATGATACATCACGAAATAGAGGTATATGTGGACGGCATGATAGCCAGATCTCAAACCAAGGAGGAACATCTTGACCATTTATAGAAGCTGTTTGAGAGACTAAAGAAATACAAGTTGAGGTTGAACCCGAATAAATGCACATTTGAGGTGAGGTCCGGTAAACTCCTAGGCTTTTTCGTCAGCGGTAAAGATATCATAGTGGATCCTGCCAAGGTGAAAGAAATAGAAGAAATGCATGCTCCTCGCACCGAGAAGGAAGTCATAGGATTCTTGGGACGTTTAAACTACATTGTCAGATTCATTTCTTACCTGACAGCTACTTGTGAACCAATCTTCAAATTGTTGAAGAAAGATCAAGTAGTCAAATGGAATGACGAATGCCAAACTTCCTTCGACAAGATCAAAGAGTACCTACAAGAGCCTCCTATTTTGATGCCACCAGTCGAGGGAAGACCATTGATCATGTATCTAACTGTTTTGGAAAATTCAATGGGGTGTGTGCTGGGGCAGCATGACGAGTCTGGCCAAAAAGAGCATGTTATTTATTACCTGAGAAAAAAGTTTACTGACTGTGAAACAAGATATTCACTACTCGAGAAAACTTGTTGCACATTGGCATGGGCTGATCGCCAGCTAAGACAGTATATGCTGACTCATACTACCTTGTTGATATCCAAGATGGATCAAATTAAATACATCTTCGAGAAACCTGCCCTCTCTGGGAGAATAGCAAGATGGAAGATGATCCTGACAGAATATGACATTCAGTATACCACCCAAAAAGCAATAAAGTGTAGTGTGCTAGCTTATCACCTTGCTCATCAAGCCGTGGATGACTATCAGTCCATGAAGTTCGAATTCCCAGATGAAGACATCATGATGGTAAACAACTATGAAGAACTCAGACCATATGACAGACCTAAACAAGGATCCCAATGGACTCTGGTTTTTGATGGGGCGTCCAACGCACTCGGCAATGGCATCGGTGTTGTACTCATATCTCCGGAAGGATGTCATACTCCCTTTACTGCAAGACTCTGCTTCAACTGTACAAATAATATGGCAGAATACGAAGCATGCATTTTTGGTCTCAAAGCTGCCATAAATTTGGGGATAAAGTCCTTAAGTGTATTCAGAGATTCAACTTTGGTCATCAGTCATATCAAGGGAGAATGGGACACCAAACACCCTAACCTTATCCCCTACAAAGAACATGTGTTGACATTAATCCCACCCTTTGAGAAGATTACCTTCGAGCATTTCTCGCGAGAAGAAAATCAACTAGCGGATGCGCTAGACACAATGTCATCCATGTTTAAACTTAAATGGGATAACGAGGCTCCATAGATCACCATTGAATGAGTGGATGAACCAGCTCACTATCACGAGATCAATACTGAAGAAGTAATAGACTAAACTTGGTTCCACGAAGTCAAGAGGTATCTCGAGGCTCAAGAGTATCCAGAGGGAGCTTCAGTCATTGATAAGAAGTTCTTAAGGAGATTCTCTGCTCAGTTCTTCCTTAGTAATGGCATTCTCTACAAGCGCAACCATGACTCTATTTTGCTCCATTGCATAGACAAGGTTGAGGCAGAGAAGATCATGGTTGATCTACATGAAGGCACTTTTGCACCCATTCCAGTGGGCATACGATGGCAAAGAAAATCCTACGGGCAGGGTATTATTGGTCTACCAAGGAAGCAGATTTCTATCAGCACTCTCGAACCTGCCACAAATGCCAGATCTATGTTGACAAAGTGCACGTGCCTCCGGTTCCTTTGAACATATTAATGGCTCCTTGGCCCTTTTTTATGTGGGCATCGACGTGATTGGGGAAATCAAGCCAACAGCCTCTAATGGACACCGCTTCATCTTGGTGGCCATTGACTATTTCACAAAGTGGGTTGAGGCGGCTTCTTTCGCTTCCGTTACCAAGAATGTTATAGCCTGGTTCATCAAACAGAATCTCATCTGTTGTTACGGTATCCAGAGAGGTTCATCACAGACAATGGTATGAATCTCAATAACACTATGATCACCGTACTATGTGTGGAATTCAAGATCCAGCACCACAATTCTTCCCCTTACCGGCCAAAGATGAATGGTGTTGTCGAAGCTGCAAATAAGAACATCAAAAAGATCATACAGAAAATGAAAGTCACGTACAAAGACTGGCATGAGATGCTACCATTCTCTCTCCACGGTTATCATACCACGGCACGCGCATAAACCAAGGCAACACCCTACTCTCTAGTATACGACATGGAGGTTGTCTTGCCTATTGAGGTCCAGATCCCCTCTCTGAGAATTATGAAGGATGCAGGGTTGAATGAGGATGATTGGATCCAAACTCGACTTGATCAACTAAACTTGATTGATGAGAAAAGGCTTACTGCTGTCTGTCATGGTCAAATATATCAAAAATAGATGATCAAGGCTTTCAATAAAAAGGTTAGACGCCAAGTATATCGAGTCGGGGATTTGGTGATCAAGTGCATCATACTGCCGCAAGGTGATCCCAGGGGAAAATGGACTCCTACATACGAAGGACCATTTATGATCAAAAGCATATTCTCTGGTGGAGCAATGATCTTGATCACTATGGATGGCGACGACCTGCCGCACCCTTTGAACACGGGCATAGTCAAAAGATACTACGCATAAGAGACTCGCTAGGTTGACACACCTAGGAAAAAAAAGGGCATCCCGGCGAACCAAAAAGGTTCAGGAAAAAATTAGGGATAAAAACAAAAAAATATGTACACCCGGCAAGTTGAAAACCCGAAAGGGTGATTGGGAAAAAATGGGTATCCCGGTGGACTGAAAACCCGAAAGGGCGGTCCAGGCAAATGTTAGGGAATTAAAGTGTACAACTATGTCCCGTTGGATCACCTTTACGGAAAACCTTTGGCTTCAACAGACAAACTCAGCGGTTCTGATCAATCCAATCAACTTCGGACAAGGCATCAAGTGGACAAGACGCTCAGAGACACGAGGGCTATAACAGAATGGGAACCCCATGGGATTATTGCACATAGTTATCTTTTCTTTGTATCAAATTTTCATTTTTTACGACGACATTCTCTTACTAGGATGTTCGCCTCATTGTACAAAATACTTATTCAAGTTAATACAAAGATACTCCTTTGAAAGTACAAAACTATTTGTTTTTCTTTAATTTTTGTGTTTTGTTTACAAAAATGTCCAATGATTTATTTTTGAGCATATGCATTTGAATGTAACTATTGTTTACAAATGAGCAAAAAAAATAAAAGTCAATCACTAATGGCTTTAAGAAATAGGATAATATCTTTAGACTATTCCATAAAATTCCCCATAGTGTGCAGCTTAATGATGCCAAGTTCTCTTACATCCCCAGCGGAACAAAACTTCCAGTTATCTATCCCCAGTAGAAGTCGTCCAATTTCTCAGGATTCCCCAACAAATTTCACAAGCCATACACGGTGTTTCCCTTACAACAGAGTTTATTTCTCTAACAAATAGGGGCTCATCAACTCATCAGCACTTCAAAATGTGAAGACCTACACTCCACGTCCCCAACATCAGTCAGGGATTTATTTTCCCTAATCCAACAGTGTCACAGTAGCATAGCTTACATACCCATGCATCGCATCCATACGTCATAACATTGACAACACGAATGCATACAAAATAATCCCATTCATTTTATTGAGAACAACATTATACAATGTATTTCATACATCATGACATTGCATACAACTAATCTTTCATCTTTTCAGGAAAGATCAGTCAGCAAATGGATATCATCATCAATTTGTAAAAGGTCAGAGATTGATACCGGCAACAAGCCAGGACAATTATCTACACGAACTGTTGAAGTGATCCTACACGGGTTTCTTCTTATTCAGCTTTCAGATACATTTCAGATACACTCCAGACACGGACACCATTCTGATACTCATTCAGATTCAACTTTCAGATACAGTTCAAATACGCTCGAGACACGGATGCCATTCTGATACTCATTCAGATTCTCTCTCAGATACAATTCAGATACGCTCCAGACACGGATGTCATTCTGGTGCTCATTCAGATTCTCTCTCAGCTATAGTTCAGATATGCTCCAGACACGGATGCCATTCTGATATTCATTTAGATTCAGCTTTCAGATACAGTTCATATACGCTCCAGACATGGACACCATTCTGATACTCATTCATATTCAGCTTTCAGATACAGTTCAGATACGCTCCAGACACGGACGCCATTCTGATACTCATTCAGATTCAGCTTTCAGATACAGTTCAGATACGCTCCATACACTGACGCAATTCTGATACTCATTCATATTCAACCTTCAGATACAGTTCAGATACACTCCAGATATGGATGCCATCCTGATACTCATTCGGGTTCACCTTTAGATACAGTTCAGATACGTTACAAACACGGATGCCATTCTGATACTCATTCAGATTCAACTTTCAGATACAGTTTAGATATGCTCCAGACACGGACGCCATTCTGATACTCATCCATATTCAGCTTTCAGATACAGTTTAGATACGCTCCAAACATGGACGCCATTCTGATACTCATTCAGATTCAGCCTTTAGATACGGTTCAGATACGCTCCAGATACGGATGTCGTCCTGATATTCATTCGGGTTCACATTCAGATACAGTACAGATACGCTCCAGATACGGATGCCATTCTAATACTCATTCGGATTCAACTTCCAGATACAGTTCAGATACGCTCCAGACACATACACCATTCTGATACTCATTTAGTTTCAGCTTGCAGATATGGTTCAACAATCTTTTTTGGATGGCATCTACAAGCCCATCTCCAACAAATTTCCATCACCTCTCCAAATGGCATCTTTAAGCCCATTCCCTATACCATCAACCATCACATCATTGAGTGCAAATTTCTGGGCACTCTAGTGTCCAACCATCTTCGACCTTCAAGTCACAAATGGAAAATCCTCCAATCTAACTCTTTAGGTTTAAGAAGATTGAACAGGGGAAACTGTTGTACCCCAAAAATTTCCCTCTCACTTATCAATTATTTTCTCATAAAAGATCTCTCTTGGTTCAATACTGCACTAGGGTTGATCAACTCAAGACAACTCTTTAAGCACTGATGACTAAAATTAGGGTTTGAGATTGCACAATGATAATTGAACTTTCAATTCCTCATATAACTTTCATGGATCATTATGGATCCCCAAGATTACTCATGTCAAGTTTCAAGCCTTGAATCACATTTGTTGCTCAATCAATTGAGCAGTTGACCTAAAAATCAATTGTATTGGGGAAAAAGTCAATTATGGCCAATTTACAGTCAAACTTCATAATTGTTTATCCACATCAACATTATAAACTCATATGTATCATTTGATCAAGTTTAGATCACAATTCCTCAAGAAATTTGATCAAATCATCAAAAGGGAAAAATGGTCAAAATTAGGGTTTTGACTCAGAACGGGCAATTTCTGATTTTTGACCTAGAAAATGATCAATTGGTTTAAAGCATGATCTCAATAGTTCAATTGCATCATCTTGACCTAGTGGCATGACCCAAAACATTGCTCAAGATCAATTAGATTGTTAGTGAATTTTCAGTCAATTGTACAGTGAAAGTCAAACTTTGACTTTTTGGTCAAAATCCAATATCAAAGATCACAATTCATCAAAACATGTCAAAATATGAAACTTATTCATCAATAAATAAAAAAGTCAAGATTTCATCTTGAAAAGTCAAAGTTTTCTAACTTAGAAATTTTTCTAAGTGTTTAAAACTTCATGTTTTTTCACAACTTTGAGCCAATTTTTCACCATGATGCAAGATGATTCAAAAGA
Source organism: Vicia faba (assembly GCA_948472305.1). Lineage (NCBI taxonomy): Eukaryota > Viridiplantae > Streptophyta > Magnoliopsida > Fabales > Fabaceae > Vicia > Vicia faba. The sequence goes on along the minus strand of OX451740.1, from coordinate 1,286,654,309 downwards.
AACTTTAAACATCAAAGTTGTAGATCTACATGATATCTACAACATTTCTTTATACAAATTCTTCTAAAAATGATTGGATCTCAAGTTATTAATTCATAAAGTCATGGTCTTGAAATTAAACACTTAGTGAAATTTGGCCCTAGTTTAGGCAAGATTTTGGCCTAACTTCATGGCACTTTTTCATATAGTTCCAAGGGGAATTTTCAAAAGTGATTCTAAGAGGGGTTGTAGAGCATATTACAAGCTTTCAAAAATGTCAAAGAACTCCTTGAGATCATTATTGAGCAGGGAGAATCGAAGAGATAAAGTTAGGGTTTTCAGACTTAAATTACAAGCCATTTCATGATGAACAAAAATTCAAATCCAAGCCTAGGCTGCATAATCTTTGCTTTTCAGGCCTCAAACTTGTTTGTCACTCCATAATTAAATGTTTACACTTTTAGACTTGTCTTCAAAAGCAAGTTATAGAGCCAAAAGTCTAGAACTCAGAAACCTTGAGTGTGTTTGATCTCTAACCTTTTCCATACATATACACGAGTCTATTGCAACATAACACACAATTGCTAAGACCCCAAAACACTCCCAAGCACTCTGCAAATCAGAATCTACCATAACTTGACAGTTTTGAACCTCACATAGTCATCTCCAAATCCACTCGTGCGTATTGAGTTTTAACCATACAAACACTTAATATACATCATATCAAAGTGATCCAGGCCCCTATTTCCTGACTGTAACTCCTCCATCACTATCCACCATTTCCAAAATTGAAGCTTGTAACTTTACTTGAGTTGGGAGTTTCATCCATCCTCAAAGAAAAGTAGGAGTTGGAACATATTCAAGGAGGTCCAGGCAAGCTACAGAAATCATCAGGCCATCACAAAGGGTGCTCAAACTCCATACACGACTCCAGCTGCAAGAGGTAAGTTTTCAAACTTTTATCTCTTCATACAAGAATCATTTGATTCTGATTTGTGAAGATAAAGTGTAGATACCATTGCTACGAAGTTGTACATATCCATAGTTTGCATTTATATGGCCTGAGCTTAGAGAATTTTAGAGTTGAAGTTTTTGAAATTTTGAGGTTTTAAATTAGGGCCAGAAAAATTCTCACTCATCTTTGACTGTTAGCTTAAGTTATTTACATGGTTGGATTCGTGATGAAATTTCCAGCAACTTTCATGTTTGTACTTTTGAAAATGGTTGAGAAATGAGAGAGATGGCAATTTCAAAAATTGTGTTGAATGATCTGGCGCAAGGTTGAAGAAGATACAGGCCTATGAATGTGTTTCAAATATATGTTTTTGGTTTTGCATTAATAAATGGATGTATAGCCACCCCAGTGGTAGAAGCGCGCGCCTGTGACTATAGGGACCTGGGTTCGAGCCCCAGTGGTACCCTTTTATTTTTTTTGTTTTATTTTCACAGATTCAGTGCAAGCAGCCCCCTAGCGCGTTGTGTGCCTCATTTCTCAATCATTTGATCATCATCGGGCCAAATCAAATGCACCACAGGCCATGGCCATGATGCTCCCTCACCATCCTCCCCCACTGGATCACAAATACAGGCGCTAGGCCCTTCAGTCTTGGGCTTCTTTTTTTTTTTTTGCTATCCTCATACACCCTTTTTTACTAAGACACCCCCTGGCCCATTATTTTTATTTTCTATTTATATTTATTTTCCTTTTGTTTTTATTTTATTTTTATATTTTCTTTATTATTTTTATTATTACTATTATCATTATTATTATTTTCCAAAAATATTTTATTCATTTATTTGCATATTTAAAAAATGCTTATATAATTTTTATTTTTCTTTATAAAACAAAAAGACTAAAAAAAAATTCTTAAACAAATTAATTTCTTATTCTTAAATAATTAATATTTAGACTTAGGCTTAATTATTATTTTCTTTTCTTTTCATTCAAAATTACTTTAGAACTTAGGTTTCTTTTTTTAATTAACTTTCATATTTTTATTATCAATTTAAAACTTTTTTTCACAAAATACCCTAAAACACATTTTTTTAACTTAATTTCCTTCTTAATTAATTTAGGTTTAAATTTTGTTTATTTTTCATTAATCATCTCTCTTAATTAGGTTAAAACCCCTTTCATAAAAACAACAAAAATCATTCCTTTTTCCATTTATATTCTTGCATTTTACTTTTAATTTTGTACAATATTCAATATGGTTGTAATAGATAATTAGGTTTAATTTTCTTGTAATCCCCATTTATAAATTTGTACACCCCATCCCCTAATGATGTAATAGCATAGTAATTTTACTTTTCGCAATTTATCGTTTTATATAAATGCTAGTAATTATGGTTTGTATGAGAAGATAAAATCAACAAGTAGCAAACCCTAATCAAAGACTAAACAAAGCATGAAAATTAATACACTTGCACACAAGCACCCCTAGGGTAAAATCCACCAGGTTGCCTTATAAAAATGGCCATACTATACATGTGAAGTATCTTAGCAAAAACAAGCAAAAATACAATATCATAGTCCCTCGATGGCGCTATCAAAAGTTGCCTTTCAAAAAGATCTTAGTCCCTAAATAAAAATGCTAAGATACCTTGCAACATTGCTAATCATGGTTATACAATGACTCATGCCTGTCCCGTTTACATCCAAAGATAGGGTTACTTACCAAATCAATGGTAAGATAACAATGTCAAAGGAAAGAGGAAATGAACATGAAATACTTTTGAGTAGGTAGAATTTTCCTAGTTACTTTCTCACTATAAGTGTTTGCTTGTTGGCATTAATTTTTGGTAAAACCAGATTTGCGAATGTCATGACTGATGTCATAACATTCTGGGATAAAGACAAATTCTGCAGAAGGAATGTTCTACAGGAACAACTCAGTATGAGTGAATATCATGATGATTAAGCTATGATCATATGTACTGAATTCTACCAAAATCAGTGAGCAGGATACATGATGTCATAATCAATGTTAAGACATCATGTACTGATCAAGTTGTTGTGCAGATTTATTGTTCCTGAGAATTTTTAGGAATCTGGTGTGATATTCTGAGTTGAAGTATATTGACTAGATCAGATGCTCACGTGGATATTAGGTTAACCTTGCTTAACCCTAATCTGTTATGATGAAAGCCCAAGACCAAGTCTTTAGGTTAACTTTGGTTAACCCTAGCTATTTTTATGGAAGCCCAAAATGAAGAATAGACTGCATATATATTTCTCACGAATCCTAATGGTGTGCAGCGCTTTTTTAGAGAAGATCAATAAGGCATTTTGTAGTTGTGATAGTTTTAGTAATTACTGTGAGCCAAGCAATTATCACTTGATAAGTGACTTGGAGTAGGATTTGGTTGTAAGGGTTGTTTATCACTCAAAGCTTTGAAGCATGAGTGTTGTGTCTCTTGATTAAATCTTTGAAGCAAAATCAAGCGTGTGTATTGAAGAATGTCTTCATAATCTTATTAATCAGTAGATTAGTATCACTGCTGTGATTGAGGGGGAGTGAGTAGGAACTCAGGTTTAAGTAGGACTTAGATTGAAGTTTCATTGGGTAGGTCTTAAGTGAAGGAGATAAACTGGTTGGTTTATTCCTAAATTAATACCTCTTATAGTGAATTTCCTCCCTGGCTTGGTAGCCCCCAGATGTAGGTGTTGTTATACACTGAACTGGGTTAACAATTGATTGTGTTCTTTACTGTCTTTTAAATTACTGTTTGGTTTGTGTATAATTTGTCAGATACGGTGTCATAACATTCACTGTGACATTAAGTATTTGTTGCCAGAATTTCAATTGGTATCAGAGCAAGCACCCTGCCTGTCTTTCTGGGTGAGATCTAGAGATATTATTTTCTGGCGCTATGGACAAGGAAGGAGGATTTGGGAACAGACCACCTATTCTGGATGGATCAAACTATGACTATTGGAAACCTCGTATGATTGCCTTCTTGAAGTCACTGGACAATAAAGCTTGGAGAGCTGCTGACAAAGGATGGAACCATCCCACCATAACTGGGAAAGATGGGACGACTAGTCTGAAACCTGAGGAAGAATGGAGTAAAGAAGAAGAAGAAGAGTTAGCCCTGGGTAACTCTAAAGCATTGAATGCCTTGTTCAATGGAATTGATAGAAACATATTCAGACTAGTACATCAATGTGAACTGGCCAAGGATGTTTGGGACACTCTCAAAACCACCCATGAGGGTACATCCAAAGTAAAAATGTCAAGACTTCAGATGCTCACTACCAAATTTGAGAATCTAAGGATGAAGGAAGATGAGACCATTCATGAGTTTCACATGAACATCTTGGAAATTGCCAACACCTCAGGAGCATTGGGAGAAAAGATGTCAGAAGAAAAGCTGGTGAGAAAGATTCTCAGATCCTTGCCTAAAAGGTTTGCAATGAAAGTGACTGCTATAGAGGAAACTCAGGATATCTGCAACTTGAAGGTTGATGAACTCATTGGATCACTTCAGACATTTGAGATGGGGATCAGTGACAATGTTGACAAGAAAAACAAGAGCATAGCCCTTGTATCCAATACTGAAGATGAAAGCAAGGAGAGTGATGAAGAGAATATATCAGAAGCTATAACTATGCTTGGAAGGAAGTTCAACAAACTCATCAAGAGAATGGACCCAAAGTCAAGGTCAAATGTCAAGAAAATTTCCTCTGACATTAGCAGATCCTATGACTCCAGTAGAAGAACTAAGTCTGAAGAAAAGGGAAATCAAAGCAGAGGAATCCAATGCCATGGATGTGAAGGATATAGGCACATTCGAGCTGAATGTCCTACCTTTCTAAAGAAACAAAAGAAAGGAATGTCTGTTACTTGGTCTGATGGTGACCCAGAAAGTGACTCTAAAGAAGAATCTGCTAAACTAGTTACTGCACTATCTGGTGTTTCTAACTCTGATAATGATTCTAGTGATAAGGAAGTGACATTTGAAGAACTTGCTGACTCCTACAAGAAGCTATGTATCAGAAGTGTTGAAGTCTGTCAGCAAAATGATAAACAGAAAAATCTCATAGTGAAGTTGGAGGATGAGAAGAAGGCAGACACTGCTACTATAAGCCATCTCAAAGGTGAAGTTCTAATGTTGAACTCCAAACTTGATCAGATGACTAAGTCTGTCAAGATGTTAACAACTGGAACTGACAAGTTGGAAGAAATCCTCCAGGCTGGACAAAATGCAGGAAACATGTTTGTTCTAGGATTTGTGGCTGCAAAGAAATCTGTTGTTGACAAGAAGAAGACCAGGCCTGATAAACAAATGTCAAAGAATATGTCACAACATAGGACTCAACATCAAGAACAGAGAAATATGAAGAAAAAGTATCAAAGATGGAGATGTCATTATTGTGGAAGGTTTGGTCACATAAAGCCATTCTGCTTCAGATTATATGGATATCTTAATCAGACCCCATATGTCAAACCTAAGAATAACAAGGCACCATATACTCACCAGTGGAAGAAAAAGACTGCAGCCCTGATAGCTCACACCTCCCTTAGAGTTTATGCCAAGGAAGACTGGTACTTTGACAGTGGATGCTCTAAACACATGACTGGAATCAAGAATCTGCTGAATGATGTCAGACCTCATACTACTAGTTATGCCACTTTTGGAGATGGTGCTAGAGGAGAAATCAAAGGAGTTGGAAACTTGGACTGCCCTGGAGTTCCAAACCTAAATGAAGTGTTGTTGGTAAATGGTTTGACTGCTAATCTCATAAGTATCAGTCAATTATGTGATCTAGGATTCAAGGTCAACTTCACCAAGTCTAAATGTCTTGTAACTAATGAAAAACAAGAAGTTGTAATGAGAGGAGTCAGATCAAAAGACAACTGTTACTTATGGGAGTCTGAGAACACTAACTACTCTTCTGTGTGCTCTATAGCCAAAGAAGAAAAGGAAGTGAAACTGTGGCACCAAAAACTTGGTCATTTACATCTTAGAGGGATGAAAAAGATCATATCCATGGAGGCTGTCAGAGGGATTCCAAGGCTTCAGATTGATGAAGGGAGAGTCTGTGGTGAATGTCAGGTTGGAAAGCAAACTAGAATGTCACATCCAAAGACAAGACATCTGACCACCTCTAAGGTGCTAGAACTTCTACATATGGATCTGATGGGTCCCATGCAGGTGGAAAGTCTTGGTGGAAAGAGATATGCATATGTTGTTGTGGATGATTTTTCCAGATTCACCTGGATAAACTTCATTAGGGAAAAGTTTGATGTATTTGATGTATTTAAGGAATTGTGCAAAAGAATTCAAAGAGAAAAAGAAGGATGCATTGTCACAATCAGAAGTGATCATGGTAAGGAATTTGAAAATAGTAAGTTTGATGAGTTCTGTTCCTCAGAAGGAATCAATCATGAGTTCTCTTCACCTATAACTCCTCAACAAAATGGAGTTGTGGAAAGGAAAAACAGGACTATACAGGAATCTGCCAGAGCAATGATACATGCCAAGAAGCTTCCTATTCATTTTTAGGATGAAGCTATGAATACAGCCTGTTATGTCCACAACAGGGTTACCTTGAGAAAGGGAACACCATCCACCCTTTATGAACTATGGAAAGGAAGAAAGCCTACAGTGAAGTACTTCCATGTCCTTGGGAGCAAATGCTATATTCTGACAGATCGTGAACAAAGGAGAAAGATGGACCCTAAAAGTGATGAATGAATATTCCTAGGATATTCTACCAATAGCAGAGCATATAGGGTGTTCAATTCCAGGACCAAAGTTATGATGGAGTCTATAAATGTCATAGTTGATGATCACCATGAGGAAACAAATGTCCCATATGATGTTGAGACATTCTTTGAGACTTCAACACAAGTGTCTAAAAAGGATTATGTGCCTAATCCTACTCCATCAGAGTCTGAATCAAAGGAAGCTAACAAAGATCCTTCCATCAGAATTCAGAAAGATCATCCTAAGGAACTCATCATAGGAGATCCTAACAGTGGAGTCACTACAAGATCTAGAGAAATCATCACAAACTCTTGTTTTGTGTCTAAGATTGAACCAAAAAATGTTAAAGAGGCTTTGACTGATGAATACTGGATTGGAGCAATGCAAGATGAATTGAACCAATTCAAGCAACATGAAGTATGGGAGTTAGTTCCTAGACCAGAAGGAAAAAACATCATTGGCACAAAGTGGATCTACAAGAACAAGTCAGATGCTGAATGAGTTGTCACCAGGAATAAGGAAAGGCTTGTTGCTCAAGGATACACTCAAGTTGAAGGGGTTGATTTTGATGAGACTTTTTCTCCTGTAGCCAGACTAGAATCAATCAGACTTCTCTTGGGAGTTGCTTGTCTCCTTAAGTTCAAGCTGTTTCAGATGGATATGAAGAGTGCCTTCCTAAATGGGTACTTAAATAAGGAAGTGTATGTGGAACAGCCTAAAGGATTTGTGGATCCAAACTGTCCTGATCATGTCTACAAATTGAGGAAAGCATTATATGGTCTGAAACAAGCTCCTAGAGCTTGGTATGAAAGGTTGACAAAGTTCCTCACTAACAAAGGATACAGGAAAGGAGGTTTGGATAAAACTCTTTTTATCAAGGATGAAGGAGGAAAGATAATGGTAGCTCAAATTTATGTTGATGACATAGTGTTTGGAGGAATGTCAGATAAAATGGTTAAACATTTTGCTAACCAGATGCAAGCTGAATTTGAAATGAGCCTCATGGGAGAATTGACCTACTTTCTTGGACTACAAGTCACACAGATGGAAGACTCAATTTTTCTGTCTCAAAGCAAGTATGCAAAGAATATTGTCAAGAAGTTTGGGATGGAGAATTCCAGTCATAAAAGGACTCCTGCACCTACTCATTTAAAGTTGTCCAAAGACACAAGTGAGGCAAATGTGGATCAAAGCTTGTATAGAAGCATGATATGAAGTTTGCTATACTTAACAGCCAACAGACCTGACATTGCCTTTGCAGTTAGAGTATGTGCAAGATACCAGGCTGAACCCAAAGTAAGTCACATCAACCAGGTGAAAAGAATTCTGAAGTATGTGAGTGGAACTTACAATTATGGCATGTTGTACTCTCATGGATGTGAACCAATTATGTCTGGTTATTATGATGCTGATTGGGCTGGTAGTGCTGATGATAGAAAGAGCACCTCTGGAGGATGCTTCTTTTTGGGAAATAATCTTGTTTCTTGGTTCAGCAAGAAACAAAACTGTGTGTCTCTATCTACTGTTGAAGCTGAATACATAGCAGCTGATAGCAGCTGTCCTCAAATGATCTGGATGAAACACATGCTGACTGAGTATAATGTCACACGAGATGTCATGACATTGTACTGTGACAATTTGAGTACTATTAACATATCCAAGAATCCTATACAGCACAGCAGGACTAAGCATATTGACATTAGACATCACTTCATCAGAGATCTTGTGGAGGAGAAGGTGATTAAGCTGGAACATGTTGCCACTGAACTACAACTGGCTGATATTTTTACCAAGGCACTTGATGCTAGTCAGTTTGAGAATTTAAGGGGCAAGCTGGGTATTTGCCAATATGAAGAGATGTGGCAATTAATTTTGCTTAATACAAGGTTTGAAAGAGATATTTTAATCAAGTTTATTCTGATTGGGCTAATCATTTGTTTCCCTCTTTCTTTCCAAAAGTTTAAGAAGAGGAATAGACATATTTATATCTCCCTCTTCTCAGTTTGCTGCATCACTCTCCATTCCCTCAAAAGAAAATTTCACACTCGCTGTCACTTGTATTCTTAATCTCTCAAGATGTCTCAACAATCTGTGTCATCATCTTCATCAAAGGCAACTGCATCTTCCTCACCCACTGAAACCGAACCTAGGGCAAACGTAAACCCCATGGATGCTGATGTTCTTGAGGTAACTCCACTTCGTGCAATGGCAGCTGATCCTACTAAGGTCAAGAAGCTGCAAACCAGACATGCAAGAAGATCACAAGCTTCTCCCTCTGGTAAATCTTCTCAACCATCATCCTCTGTTCCTCCAGAGATAGCTAATAGGGAAGGTTCTGCTTATGTGCATCAAGCTATTGCCAGACTAGTCACTAGGATTCTTAATGAGAATCACTCTATTCCTAGTGTATCTGTACCATTGAACCAAGAAACTGCTAGCCCTAATTTAGAAAGTGATCCCAATGTCACTCAGAATGTTGAGACACCTGATGACAACATTGAGAAATCTCCAGAGAAACCTGATGATCACCAGACCCCTACTGACAAGGCTGTTGAACCTCCTGTCATTGATGCTGATGAAGAACAGCATGATGGTTCTGCAAGAAGCTCACCAGAAGATGCTGCTGAAAATAGTGCTTCCTCAGGGGATGACAGTACCCGAAGGTCTGTGTTTGCTGAGTTGTAAAGATTGATGTTGGAACTTGTTGCTGCTATTGGATACCTTCTCTCTGTTTCTGTGTATTTTGGATTTCCTTTTGATGACTGTATAACTTGAAGTACTAGATCCTTTGGCCTCTTTATGGCTAAAAAGGGGGAGAAGTAATTGTGGTAATTTTGGTAGAATTGGATATTGGTAGTTAGATTAGCTGTTATTAATCTCTGACAGTTTCATCTGCATTTGGTTTCTGCATGTTATAGTATCTACTACATGTTGCTTCTGCATTCTAATCTCTGATTGTTTAGGGGTTTTAGCCAAAAATTTGCCTAAGGGGGAGTTTGTAAGTGTTTGCTTGTTGGCATTAATTTTTGGTAAAACCAGATTTGCGAATGTCATGACTGATGTCATAACATTCTGGGATAAAGACAAATTTTGCAGAAGGAATGTTCTACAGGAACAACTCAGTATGAGTGAATATCATGATGATTAATCTATGATCATATGTACTGAATTCTACCAAAATCAGTGAGCAGGATACATGATGTCATAACCAATGTTAAGACATCCTGTACTGATCAAGTTGTTGTGCAGATTTATTGTTCCTGAGAATTTTCAGGAATCTGGTGTGCTATTCTGAGTTGAAGTATATTGACTAGATCAGATGCTCACGTGGATATTAGGTTAACCTTGCTTAACCCTAATTTGTTATGATGAAATCCCAAGACCAAGTCTTTAGGTTAACTTTGGTTAACCCTAGCTATTTTTATGGAAGCCCAAAATGAAGAATAGACTGCATATATATTTCTCACGAATCCTAATGGTGTGCAGCGCTTTTTTAGAGAAGATCAATAAGGCATTTTGTAGTTGTGATAGTTTTAGTAATTACTGTGAGCCAAGCAATTATCACTTGATAAGTGACTTGGAGTAGGATTTGGTTGTAAGGGTTGTTTATCACTCAAAGCTTTGAAGCACGAGTGTTGTGTCTCTTGATTAAAACTTTGAAGCAAAATCAAGCGTGTGTATTGAAGAATGTCTTCATAATCTTATTAATCAGTAGATTAGTATCACTGCTGTGATTGAGGGGGAGTGAGTAGGAACTCAGGTTTAAGTAGGACTTAGATTGAAGTTGCATTGGGTAGGTCTTAAGTTAAGGAGATAAATTGGTTGGTTTATTTCTAAATTAATACCTCTTATAGTGAATTTCCTCCCTGGCTTGGTAGCCCCCAGATGTAGGTGTTGTTATACACTGAACTGGGTTAACAATTGATTGTGTTCTTTACTTTCTTTTAAATTACTGTTTGGTTTATGTACAATTTGTCAAATACGGTGTCATAACATTCACTGTGATATTAAGTATTTGTTGCCAGAATTTCACTCACTTTCAAAACAAAACATCCTTGCTATTTTCAAAACAAACACCTATACTTTCAAAACATATTACAAACTTAAAAACATTTTCAAAAGATCAACATCTTTGTATACATTCTTACGAACGAGAATCATTACAAAGTTTGCCTAAACAGTGGCCTCTTTACAAAATACTTTCAAAAAACCACACAAAGCATAATTTCAAACAAAAGCAAGTGATCTAGCAAGTAACTAAGAGCCCATGGAAAACCATGGATGAAAATAGTGATAATACCTTACCTTTTTATAATCTACCCCCCGAACTCAAAAAATAATCTCAAAGGTCTTTCCTGTGCTTTTTCACCTTTCCTTTTGGATAAAAGAAAAGTCGGTGGCGACTCTTGCTAACCGCAACATTTGCGATCAAATGCAAAACACCCAAGTCAGTTCTCCCACCATATCACACGTTTTTTTGAAAGATATTGAAGGTTCGGGGGTTGGTTATACAAAGGGAAGGTACTAGAACCTAATGCATCTGTGGTACTCCACAGAAACCTTTTGAAATATCTGTTTTTGGGTTAAAATTGTTTGTTTGGTTAAAATGGGTGTGGACGAGATTTTGAAGATACGACGACCTAGTATCGAAGTTTTGACTTAAAAGGTGTGAATTTTAAAATTGAGTCTTTTAGGAAAATTAACTTAAGAATAACAAAAATAGTAAAATAAAAATGAATAAAGGGATTCGCACAATCGTAACAAATATATTTGATGACATGAAGTCAACAAAGTTAAAATATTTCCATTGGATTTTAGACGGACGAAAGATATAAAGATTAAATGATTGGGAACAAAGTTCATTAGAGTGACAATTGAATAACTAAGTAACTAATAAAAATTAAATAAGAGACTAATTTATACTAGCATGTATTTTTGAATAATTAAATAAATAACCAAAATTAAATAAAAGACTGCCTTAATAGCATGTATTTTTGTATTTTATAATGGCAAGAAATATATATATATATATATATATATATATATATATATATATATATATATATATATATATATATATATATATATATATATATATATATATATATATATATATATATATATATATATATATATATATATATATATATATATATATATATATATATATATATATATATATATATATATATATATATATATATATATATATATATATATATATATATATATATATATATATATATATATATATATATATATATGAAATAAACTAAACTAATATTTCGTTATCATATATATTCTAATAAAATTAGGAAATGAGGCTAAAATAACTAAAAACAAAATAAAATGCCCTAGAAAGGGGGTTAAACTCACGTCCTTTTGGCCATTATTGGTATGCTTTGTCACTGAGCTATTGCTATTTTCTTGTCATATGTACATCTTAATTAAACTAAAAAGGAAAGCTAAAACGTAACTGGGTTAAAAGGTCCAATGGACCGACCCTGTTTGGGAAATGACAAGGAAAGGTTTTGGAAACCCTAATTTATTGGGAGATGGGCGCCATTGCACCTGTTATTGGGGCCTTGTCCATGGTAAATTCTCAATTGATTCAAATAGACAATGATAATAAAATATAAGGAAATTGTAACTCTTTCATAAACAAGATTCAATTTCTCTGTCTACTCCTCTGCAGTTTCATCTCTGCTAAAACTCTAAACTTATGTTTATGCTTTCATTAGACAACAACAAAAACAATGACATTGTCTTCTCAATCTATGTTTCCAATTCATCATCTCTCTTGAATACACCTCAATCTATCTCTCTCAATAGATATATCTTCGGTTTAGTCTCACGGTTTCCGACGAATGGATAACAACATGATTGTGGTTATCACATTCTCACTCTCTCAGAAATAGATCCATCTGGCTACGACTCTTAACACACTTATGGTAATCCTCTCGATTCTAAGTGGTAACAACAATGTCTTATGGTTTTCCTAATTGGTATCACAACTATTCAATAACAACAACTATAAACTATAAACCGTGTGACACAACAATAAACTCGCACTGCCTATGGCGAGGAGATTTTTGCCAGATATTCGTCAAGGTATGTATTGGTTCTTTGTTTTTCCTTTCGTCTTTAATTTCACTCCTTCTAAAAATTCCTATTGGAATGGTTGTGTTGATGAAATTGTTGAAGTTGCTGCTATGATGTTTATGTTTGTCACGGGTTGAATGGAAGTTTGGTGAAGGATTTTTTTGTGTTTTTTTTATCTTCTGTTTCTTCTGTATTTCTCTTACTGTGAAAATTTTCTCTTATTTCTTGTATGGTGTTTGAATAAAAGTTTTTTTATAGTTTTTTTTTGCAGGAGGATGTGAGCGTTTGAGCATAGAGATTTGAAGAGTTGATAGGTTTTTTAGTGAGGTTATAGCAGGAAGGTGAAGAAGAAGAAAGTGAAACGTTGTAAGAGTGGGGACGTTAAGGTGGGTGGTGAATCTGTTTGGGATTTGTGTGCTCAGGAAAAAAAATCAAAGGTATATTTTTTTTATCTCTGGATTTATGTCATTTTTTGTGCATTTTGTCTATGTTATTATTATTACTTGCTTCTAAATATTTCTAAATATCAACAAATGCAGCAGCTCCAGAACACAGCAGAAGAGTGTGATAAATCAAGCATTCACATGGCATAAAAGTGGTGCAAATAGAAGATTCAAACATGTGAATGATGTTGCTATGAAAGTCTAATAGATACTGATTGTTAGAACAAAGTTTGAATCTACTACCCTATGTTTAAGTTTTGATGATAACAAAATGAAAAGATATATTATTTATATGATTCATGTATGAACTATTCGCTACCTAAAAATATTACGTTCTGCTTTGCAGAAACTCTGATAGGTATCAGCAAGAGCACACCCAATCAGCATCAGAATATTGGTTCTTGACATCAGCATCAGAAGTTGCTATATCGGAATACCAGAATCAGAAGATCAACTCACGTGTATGCTGAAGCTTGATGAACAAAACTGCGCTTAACACTCTGATAAAGAAAACAAACAGTTCATCAGCAGTTAAGCAGAGTCAGAATGAGCCAAGCCAGAACATGCATTAAGTAAGCAACGGTACTGTGCATTGAAAGCAAATTATTACCAACGGCCTCATTCCAGACAATATCTGCTTGATAAGGAAAGTTTGTTATTAGCATTGAATCAAGAATATTGCTCCAACGTTCAACAATCTCAGTGCTATATAAACAAGACTATAAAGATTGAATTGGCTAATGCTCTCCAACATTTTACACGCCTAAAAGCTAATCATAATCTTCCTTCTCTCAATTTGCTAAACGCTACATATCTCCTTACTAAGTCATTGTTTAGCAATCTAGTTTCATAAGCTTAAGTTGTGTATACATCACAGTTGTGATACAGTTTTGTAGAAAACATTCACACACCTAGATTTATCTTCTTTGTAAGAAAGTGTTTCCTTGACAAACCGGGTTGTGGTTTGCATCAAGAAGGCTTTAGCAGTTGTTAAAGCAGTTTGTAATATTCAGTTGAATATAGTGGATTAAGACCTCGTTGGAGAGAGGCGAAATCACCTTGACGGGTGGACTGGAGTAGTTTGAGATCAAACGAACCAGGATAAAAATATCTTGTTCATTGCATTGATTTTCAGTTTTACAATTCAACCCCCCCTTCTTGTGTTTTGCACTTATTCAATTGGCATCAGAGCGCCTGGTTCTGAGCTAAAACACTTAACCGTGTCAGTATAAGATCCAGCGTCAGAAAAACATAATGGCAGGAACTTATTCTCACACCAGCAATGACAACCATGAGGACAGAGACAGATTCAGCGGCAAACCTCCAGTCTTTGATGGAGAAAACTTTGATTACTGGAAAGACAGAATTGAAAGCTTCTTTCTGGCACATGATGTTGGTCTGTGGGATATGGTGACAGATGGATACACACACCCTGTGAATGCAAGCGGTCAGAAGATTGATAGAAAAACAATGTCTGACCAACAAAAGCGTGACTTCAAGAATCACCACAAGGCCAGAACCATCCTTCTCAGCGCCATCTCCTATACTGAATATGAAAAGATATCCAACAGAGACACAGCAAAGAACATTTTTGACTCACTCAGAATGACGCATGAGGGCAACGTTCAGGTCAAAGAAATTAAAGCTCTGGCGCTCATTCAGAAGTATGAGGCGTTCAAAATGGAAGAATCTGAATCCATTGAAACAATGTTCTCAAGATTCCAGATTCTGGTAGCTGGTCTCAAGGTTCTGAACAAAGGATACTCTACTGCTGACCATGTCAAGAAAATCATCAGAAGTTTACCCAAGCAGTGGAGACCAATGGTTACAGCTCTGAAGCTAGCAAAAGATCTCAACAAAATTACTATGGAGGAACTTATAAGCTCCCTCAGAAGTCATGAGATAGATCTAGAAGCTGACGAGCCTCAGAAGCAAGGTAAGCCTTTAGCATTGAAATCTAACAAAAAATCTGAGTCTAAAGTTTTGCAGGCAGTTGAAGAAATATCTGATGGATCCTCATCAGAAGAAGACGAACTCTCCCTCCTCTCCAGAAGAGTAAATCAACTGTGGAAGCAGAGGCAAAGGAAGTTCAGGAATCCCAGAAGATCTGATCAGAACGAGTCCTCTTCCAGATACAAAAGGACAGATTCTTCCTCTGGATACAGAAGATCTGAAGGCTCCTCAAGTAGCAAAACGCCAAACACCAAGGACATCATCTGCTATGAGTGCAATGAGCAAGGACACTACAAGAGTGACTGCCCAAAGCTTCAGAGGGAAAAGCCCAAAAAGAAGTTTGGAAGAGAAAAGAAGAAAAGTCTCATGGCTACATGGGATGAATCTGACTCGTCTGAAGCTGACTCAGAATCAGATGATGAGAGGGAAAACATAGCTCTCATGGCTAACATTTCAGAAGATAGTGAAGCTTCTGAATCAGACTCTGAATCAGACACTGAAGAGGTATTTCCTAACTTTGCTGTTAATTTTACCAAGGCTGAACTTGCTGAAAGCCTTAATGAAATCCTGGAAAGGTATCAACAGATTAGAGTTAAGTTCAGAGACCTGAAAAGGAATCTTGAATCTGACTCTAATAAGACTGAGAGTCTCAAATTGGAGAATTCTGAGCTGAGAAATAAGATTTCAAAATTAGAAAATACTTTACAAAACTCTCAGAAGGAACCAATTTCTGAAACTCCCAGCAACGCTGATGAGATCATCAAGGAGTATGATCACAGTTTCCAGAAGTTCCTCGCTAAAAGCATAGATAGAAGCAAAATGGCTTCAATGATCTATGGAGTTAGCAGAAACGGCAGGAAAGGAATAGGATACCAAGGTAAGGTTCCTACACCAAAGAATGTCATGGACTTAACCATTAAACACACTCCTCTGAATTCACATTTTGTGTATGGTCACACACATGATATTAAATACACTAGCAGTAAGTACTCTGTGAAACCAAAATTCAACCAGAGTTTTGGTAAAACTAACAAATCAGGACCCAAGAAAATCTGGGTACCTAAGGATAAAATAATACATGTTGCAGATATCTTTAGCAGCAAGTCAGAAACACCAGTCATGGTACCTGGACTCTGGCTGCTCGCGACACATGACGGGAAGAAGGCATATGTTCCAAAGCCTGGAACTTAAGCCTGGAGGCCACGTTGGCTTTGGAGGCAATCAGAGGGGAAAGATAATTGGCTCTGGAACTGTAGGTAATGGAAATCTTCCCTCTATTAATAATGTTCTGCTAGTAGATGGATTAATGCATAATCTGTTATCCCTAAGTCAATTAAGTGATAACGGTTATGATATAATCTTTAATCAAAAATCATGTAAAGCTGTTAGTCAGAAAGATGGGACTATCCTGTTTAATGGTAAGAGGAAAAACAACATTTACAAAATCAAACTTTCTGAACTAAAAAGTCAGAATGTAAAGTGCCTTCTGTCTGTTAACAACGAGCAGTGGATCTGGCACAGAAGATTGGGGCATGTTAGCATGAGAAGAATATCTCAGATTAACAAACTCAATCTGGTCAGAGGACTTCTTGATTTGAAGTTCAATTCAGATGCTCTGTGTGAAGCATGTCAGAAAGGCAAGTTTGCAAAACCTTCTTTTAAATCTAAAAATGTTGTTTCTACCTCTAAGCCATTAGAACTTCTGCACATTGACTTATTTGGACCAGTTAAAACTGCTTCAGTCAGTGGCAAGAAGTATGGGTTAGTAATCGTAGATGACTATAGCAGATGGACATGGGTAAAGTTCTTAAGACATAAGGACGAGTCACACTCTGTGTTTGTTACCTTCTGTAACCAAGTTCAGAATGAAAAGGATCTTAGAATCGTTAAAGTCAGAAGTGATCATGGTGGAGAGTTTGAAAACAAAGAATTTGAGTCATTCTTTAATGACAGAGGCATTCTACATGATTTCTCTTGTCCTAGAACTCCCCAACAAAATGGAGTTATAGAACGAAAGAACAGAACATTGCAAGAAATGGCCAGAACCATGATCAATGAGACAAACGTTGCTAAGATCTTCTGGGCAGAGGCAATAAACACAGCGTGCTACATTCAGAATAGAATCTCAATAAGACCTATTCTGGAAAAGACTCCATATGAATTGTGGAAGAACAGAAAGCCCAACATTTCATATTTTCATCCATTTGGATGTACCTGTTTTATGTTAAATACAAAGAATTATTTGAACAAGTTTGACTCTAAAGCACAGAAGTGTATTATGTTAGGATACTCTGAACGCTCAAGAGGGTACAGAGTATACAATACAGAAACACAGATTGTGGAAGAATCAATCAGTGTTTGTTTTAATGATAAGCTTGACTCTGAAAAGTCAAAGCAGAATGAAGTTTTTGCAGGTTTGGAAATTGAATTTACAGGTTCTGAAGACAAGTCATCAGAAGCTCTCAACACATACACTCCTTCAACGTCTGAAAGGAGCACTGCTAGCAATCCTACAACAGCTGCTGATCAACCTCAGAAGAGATTACCTAGAAGCAGCTTGGATCACCCAGAAGAGACTATCTTAGGAAGAAAGGAAGATCCAATCAGAACAAGAGCAAGCTTCAGAAACTCTGAAGAAACCCTCATGGGACTTGTGTCTCTGATTGAACCTTCTTCTATTGATGAAGCACTTCTGGATAATGACTGGATTCTGGCAATGCAAGAAGAGCTGAATCAATTCACCAGAAATGACGTATGGGATCTTGTTCCCAGACCAAAAGGATTCAACGTCATTGGAACAAGATGGGTCTTCAGAAACAAGCTAAATGAACAAGGTGAAGTCATCAGAAACAAGGCACGACTGGTTGCACAAGGTTATAGTCAGCAAGAGGGGATAGACTATACAGAAACCTTTGCTCCAGTCGCCAGGTTAGAATCTATTAGACTTTTAATTTCATTTGCTGTTAATAGAGGCATCACTCTGTATCAGATGGATGTCAAGAGTGCATTCTTAAACGGTTATATAGAAGAAGAGGTTTATGTGCACCAACCCCCTGGTTTTGAAAATACAAAACATCCAGAACATGTTTTCAAACTAAAGAAGTCACTATATGGTCTGAAACAAGCTCCCAGAGCTTGGTATGAAAGGCTAAGTAACTTTCTGTTAGAAAATGAATTCACCAGAGGGAAGGTGGACACTACCCTATTCTGTAAATCAGTTAAGAATGACATCTTAGTCTGTCAAATTTACGTTGATGATATTATTTTTGGTTCTACTAATCCTTCTCTTGGAAGAAAATTTGCTAAGTGTATGCAGGCAGAATTTGAGATGAGCCTCATGGGGGAACTGGAATTCTTTCTAGGAATTCAGATCAATCAAACTCCAGAGGGAACTTACATTCATCAGAGCAAATACATCAGAGATCTTCTGAAGAAATTTGACCTCTCAGAATGTAAGCCATCAAATATTCCAATGCATCCCACGTGCATTCTGGAAAGAGAAGAGGTAAGCAAAAATGTAGAACAGAAAGTCTACAGAGGTATGATTGGTTCTCTCCTTTATCTGACTGCTACAAGACCTGATATATTATTCAGCGTTTGTATTTGTGCTAGATTCCAATCAGATCCTAGAGAATCTCACTTAACTGTTGTTAAGCGAACTTTCAAGTATCTGAAAGGTACTACTAATCTGGGTTTGTTTTATAGAAAATCCAGTGATTACAGTTTAGTAGGCTACTGCGATGTTGACTTTGCTGGAGACAGAGTGGAGCGTAAAAGTACTTCTGGAAGCTGCCAGTTTCTGGGAGAAAATCTGATCTCTTGGTCCAGCAAAAGGCAATCAACAATTGTGCTATCAACAGTAGAAACTGAGTACATAGCAGCAGCAGGATGTAGCACACAAATGCTCTGGATGAAAAGTCAGCTTGAAGACTTCCAGATTTTTGAGAGTAACATTCCTATACTCTGTGATAATACTTCTGCTATTTGCTTAAGTAAGAATCCTATTTTACATTCTAGAGCAAAGCATATAGAAATAAAACATCACTTCATTAGGGACTATATTCAGAAAGGAATTTTGAATTTAAAATTTATAGATACAGACCATCAATGGGCTGATATCTTCACTAAACCCCTTTCTGAAGATAGGTTCAATTTCATTCTGAAACATCTCAGCATGAAAATCTGCCCAGAGTGAAAATGTTTTAATTCCATATATTTATCTTCAGAATGTATTTGTTTTACTGTGAACTTCTGATCAATCTCTTTTCAGAAAGATAGAACATGCAGATTGTATCAGATGCAAGTCTAAAGATCTGAGAGTCTAAGCTCAAAGACAGACGTGCTGATCACTACATCAAACAAGTGTCATCCAATCATCAGCAAATCTCTGAAGCAGAACGCGTGCACGCTTCTGAGAAGGCAAAACGCTGATTGGGTGCATTGAGACACATGTCTGGTAACCGTTTTTAAGTATCTTTCTCAAATCCCCCAAAATCAGCAAGCATTAAATGAAAGTAATCATGTTTTTAAAACGTAATCATGATTTTATTCCTCTTTATTGAAAACGTTTACAATTTCAAAATATTCTGAACCCTATTTAAGCACGTTAACCTCTCACTTTAATCTTTTACAGTTTCTCATAATTTCTCAAGCATTCTCTGCATTTTTCTGTGTTCATCTCTCTCAAACCTTTTTTTCTCAGTTTTTCTCAAAATCCCTAAGTGTGAACATGGCAACCTCCAGCAGTGCTTCTGCAGGTTCTCAGAAGAAAGCATCATCTGAACAGTATCAAGTGCCATTCAGAACACTCCTCACTCCTGTGAAGAATCTTGAAGTGTTATCTGAATTGATCATTGATTTTGGAAGTCTGAAGGAAAACGGTTTTGATTTAACAGAAGAAGTTAGGGCACAGAAATGGGAAAGGTATTTTGACAGGTTGGTTGGACCAACATTCCCTATGTTAGTCAAGGAGTTCTGGATTCATGCAACGGCTTCAACGCATCAAGTCACCTCCTACATTATGGGGAAGAAGATTGTGATCACTGAGGATCACATAGCAAAGTTAATTGGTTACAGTGGCGGTGGCGTCCGCTGTATTGATATGGATGAGAGATGTGCTGACGTGGGCGTCATAGCAGAAAGGATTTTCACCCATGGGGTGCCCAGCAGCAAGATCAAAGATTTGAAGGATCATCACAGAGTTTGGGCAAAGATGATTCTGGGGTGTTTTAATCATAGGAAGCCAACTAGTTCCCCTGATTACATAAATGTAGATCAGCAGTTTCTGATCTACTTTATCAATCAGAAGGTAAAAATCAACTTGGATCATCTTCTGTTTAATCACCTCAGAACAAGCGTGAAGGAAACCAGGGAAGAAGAAAGAACAAAGAGGGATTGGATACCCTTTGGAAGGTTGATATCAGATATTCTGACTGAGAATAGGCTGATAGAGCATCTGATAGAAGCTCAAGAGTTAAGCACCATTGAACCAACGGTTGGGAAGCCTCTGAACGCGAAGAACTTGAAGAAAATGAAGTTGATAGAGAATATCAAAAAGGAACCCAGCGCTACTCCTATTGCTGATATCACCAGCAGAAGAGTCCCACTGAGTGACTTTCCTTTATTTTCTGAGATAGAATCCAAGCCAGTGGTAGTTCTCGGATATCTGGACGCGTGCAAAGCTGATGGTACAGATCCCAATCTGAAGATCAAAGATCTGCACCAACCTCAACCAGAAGTGACACTGAAGAAGACGAAGAAAAGAAGGCACCTTCAGAAGGATCATCCCAGCAGACACCCAAGAAAAGAGGTAATTTATCTGTTGCTTCTGTTTTAAATTCTTTTTACTATTCCAACATCAATTCCACCTCCAACCTCTCATAGAATCTCAATCCCCATCCCAACAATAGATGAAACTGAACCAGAAGATGACCCTTCTGAGGCACTTCAACTCAGAAGACCCCGAACCAAACATCCCAAACCAACAATATCAACAACATCAGCAATTGACAAAGTGATGTCTGACATTGATCAACACACTTCTAATCACTCCTCCATTAATCCAAACTCTGAACCACAAATTGTCCACTCTCCACAACCAGAAAACCCTCTCTCACCCATTCCAGAAGAACCTCTTATCCCTGAACAACCAGAAATTCCAACAACTTCTCCATAACCAGCAATTCCATCTCCCTCTCCTCAACTAGAAATTCATCCACCATCACCTCAACCTGAGTTTCATCACTCTGAAACTCCAACTCCTCCACCTTCTGAACCTCTTTCAACCTCAACCATCACCTCTGGCAATCCAGCAGCCATGTGGAACAACAGTCACAATGGCCCAGTTTCCATCCTCACCAGAATCTACACCACCAAATACTCCCAAAACCCCAAACAGTCCAATCATTATCTCTGATTCTCCCACTCCATCTCCAAAACAAACAGCTCCCAAGCAAACCACCGAAAACCCCAGCAAGACCTTCATAGACTTAACAATCCTTGACCGTCTTGCTGATCTGAAAAATAAAATAGCCATTCCAAAACCAAAACAACCAGATGTTGGCTCTGGTATTATGAATTTTGAAACAGGTTTGCAGCAGTGGATTGCTTCTCTGAAGCAAGTATGTCCTGGAATGATTGACCCAACTGCCTCTGACCAGCTCTGGTCACAATTCAGAATTTGGGTACGTGCTGAAGCCCTCAAGTTGCAGGATATCAACTATGAGCAGGCATAACAGAACTTCAGCAAGCTGCTGAAGGAAGTTGAAAGTCAGCTGCCACAGGAAGACGTGCTCCCTCTGGATAGTGAGCCATGGTCTGAGAAACAGCCAGCTTCTAAGGTGCAACCAGAAGAAGACAAGACTATTCAAGCTGAAGCAAGTCAAGCAGAAGATGTTGCAGAAAGCTCTCAGAAGCTCCCTGCTTCTGATGTTTCTCAAGCTGCCTTGGACAGGCAGACTCTGGAAGAGCTGAAGCTGAATGACATGCGTCTGCAGCAAAGAATGGATGAAAATGACCAGAAGATGAAAGAAAGGATGGATGTGCAGGATAGCAAGATAGACACAGTTGTCAGCATGGTGCACAAGCAGAATGAGACTGCTGATCAGATCAAAGCCATGCTGGAGAACCTGTTCACACGCCTTCCTCCCCAACCTTAGTTTTTCATTCATATCATTTTCATGTTTTCTTTGATTATCTGTTGTACTGTTTTGTTTGATTCTGAACCTTTTAATATGACAAGTTTTTATGCTTTAAATGTTTTAGCACATCACTTACACTTTTTGATTGCTGACAAAAAGGGGGAGAACAAGAATGATATTTTAAATAATAACGGATTACTAAGACAGAAATTCTCGAACATTCTAACTCTGATATACTTGAATATGTTTTCTGTTTTGCTTAAGTCTACAGGTACAAGGAAGCTCCATGATACTCTGAAGACTAAAGCTCTGATACTCTGACCCAAAGCAAAGCTCTGACAAGAAAAGCTCTGATACGCTGATCTGAAGCTCTGCTCTGATATGCTGATCTAAAGCTTCTGATAGTCAAAACTCTGAGAATCTGATGTTCAAAGAAAGGCAATAAAAAATCTGATCCTGAAGAACTCTTGGAATTAAAAAGGGAAGCAATAAACTCAGGGGGAGTATCTCTCAACTCTTATCCCTTATCTTTGATAACCTCTTACTCTGATACATCTTATCATTTAGTTACCTCTGATACTTTTTCACGTTATTTTCAATTAAAAATATCTAGTTTTTGTCATCATCAAAAAGGGGGAGATTGTTAGAACAAAGTTTGAATCTACTACCCTATGTTTAAGTATTGATGATAACAAAATGAAAAGATATATTATTTATATGATTCATGTATGAACTATTCGCT
This sequence comes from Vicia faba, assembly GCA_948472305.1. NCBI lineage: Eukaryota > Viridiplantae > Streptophyta > Magnoliopsida > Fabales > Fabaceae > Vicia > Vicia faba. The sequence continues at coordinate 1,286,631,237 of OX451740.1, read as the reverse complement.
ACCTAAAAATATTACGTTCTGCTTTGCAGAAACTCTGATAGGTATCAGCAAGAGCACACCCAATCAGCATCAGAATATTGGTTCTTGACATCAGCATCAGAAGTTGCTATATCAGAATACCAGAATCAGAAGATCAACTCACGTGTATGCTGAAGCTTGATGAACAGAACTGCGCTCAACACTCTGATAAAGAAAACAAACAGTTCATCAGCAGTTAAGTAGAGTCAGAATGAACCAAGCCAGAACATGCATTAAGTAAGCAACGGTACTGTGCATTGAAAGCAAATTATTACCAACGGCCTCATTCCAGACAAGATCTGCTTGATAAGGAAAGTTTGTTATTAGCATTGAATCAAGAATATTGCTCCAACGTTCAACAATCTCAGTGCTATATAAACAAGACTATGAAGATTGAATTGGCTAATGCTCTCCAACATTTTACACGCCTAAAAGCTAATCATAATCTTCTTTCTCTCAGTTTGCTAAACGCTACATATCTCCTTACTCAATCATTGTTTAGCAATCTAGTTTCATAAGCTTAAGTTGTGTATACATCACAGTTGTGATACAGTTTTGTAGAAAACATTCACACACCTAGATTTATCTTCTTTGTAAGAAAGTGTTTCCTTGACAAACCGGGTTGTGGTTTGCATCAAGAAGGCTTTAGCAGTTGTTAAAGCAGTTTGTAATATTCAGTTGAATATAGTGGATTAAGACCTCGTTGGAGAGAGGCGAAATCACCTTGACGGGTGGACTGGAGTAGTTTGAGATCAAACGAACCAGGATAAAAATATCTTGTTCATTGCATTGATTTTCAGTTTTACAATTCAACCCCCCCTTCTTGTGTTTTTCACTTCTTCACTGATGTATATGAGAAAATTATGCAAAAGTAACAGGGAAAAGAAATACCTATCGGAGTCTCTCTGATGGAGCTTCAAAAAACAATAAGTTCTCTCTCCCTCTCTTGTTGATGCTCAAGCGTTTTTAGCTCTGATTCTTTGTTGAGATTCTTGAACAAATTTTCTCCCTTTTTTTTTCGCCCCCCAAAGTGGTTGTCTTTGGTCTCCTTTTATAAGCATAGTGGAGTGGAATTGAGAGGGAAAATTATAGAGATTTTGAACAAATATGAACGCCCTATTTTGATGCTTTTTTAATACAGTTTTAAGTAACCATTTTGGTGTAACCTCTTGGTTGTTATGATGTAGGGTAGAAGGCTGTATTAGATTGATTTAGGATGATTTATAGAAGTTCTATTTGGTATTTCTATGCAGGTTGGAGCAGGGTTGTAGGTTGTATAGCAGACTATTTTAGGTTGGTTTATAGTAGTTTTCTGGCAGAAATTGGACCATTGCAGACTGCTATTTTTTTAGACTGGTTTGTAGGGGGCTGCAACATGATATTGGGATGATTTGTATTATTGGACATCAAGGTTTATTGGAGAAAGATTTTAAGCTTTAAAAAATAACAATATGTCTAGAATTTAACTCTTTATGTAACATGAATGGAAACTTGTCTTGAATATAATTTCTCTTAATTCCTTTGTAATTTTAAACACTTTGGGTCATTTGAAACTTTGAATCTTTATATTCGTCTTGATGAAATTCGAAATCTTCCAGTTGAATTTGGAAAGGATTTGATTGATACTTGGATGAATTTTTGAACAATGAATGAACAATGATGCATGCCTTAAGACCTCAATCTTGCATCTTGTATTCGTTATTAGAGATCCAAATGAATTACATGAATTGATCTTGTAATGAAGTTCTAACCATCATGTATTTATTCTTGTGATGAATGATTATTTGAATCAAGTTTCTCTTTTCAATATCTTCTTTAATAAATTCCTCATGTGAATTCAAACGGCCATGGTGTGAATCCATCAAAGTAATCATACATAACGGTCAATAATGACTTTGAAATATCGTGCCCTTGAAAATAATCTAGAATAAATGCAATGTGAGTAATTATTTGAATCTTGAATGGGCTCTTTTGATAACTTCTATTTGGTTAACACTTGAGTTCATATGATGGAAACTCCAAGTATTCCAAATAACTCTTCCGAAGCTAAACACAATTTATCTTCAACTTTTAAAGAAAACTTGCAGATGACTTTTGGTCGAAATGCTTTGAATTGATTTGTATAGCCTGATCTTTTCTTGTATTTCAAGGCAAGGTGAAACACACGTGAACCAGTGGTAATGGAACCTTGACTATTTTTTTAAAGAATTTTGGAGAAGCTTGAGGCCATTTATTGAAGAGAGCACGGAAATAAACACAATATTCTCTGAAAGTTCCCCGAAATAAGCTATCACACTCGAGACATCCATGATCAAAATAAGCTTGAACGATGTTCGAGACTCCATGCTCTGAGATTAGAAGTTGTGCCTTGATGAACCAGTCTTTGAGAATCAATGATCAATTGTACTTTTGACTTGAGAGACTCAAAACTCTAATTGAGGTGTGGCGCCTGATGCTCTTGATTCAGACCTGTTTCTGCACATGAAATTAAAGAAACAAAAAACATACACTTCGTGGTTGATTAGAAATTCGTCATGCATAAGATAAAATGTTCACAACACTCGATAATCTCTGCACAGACAATGCTCGAAGGTGAGAAGTTCGAAACCGACCATATTTTGTGACCTTGATGTATATATAAAAAAAATGCAAATGAAGATGGGATCTTAGGTCAAAAATTGGGGTATGACATCTGCCTCTATTTAAGTTTCTTCTATCCGGAGATATGAAGATTGAAATCTTGGTCTCGACGAGATTGAATGGACTTAAATACAGAATACGCAATTTTTGGCCCTAAGATACCAACATTGTGTTTATGATACGAATGTAATATTTGAATCTTATGGGGAATGATGTCGCATGAGACAAACTAATGCTGGAGACATCAAGCACATCGAAAAATAATCCACATGGGAAGAGATTATAACTCTACTAGAGAAACAGAGCCGGAGACTTCGAATGAGAGACTCTTATTAGGGAATAACCTCGAGAGAAGAAAAGCTTCTGACTCTATCAAAGAAAACGCCTTGCATAGGCTATGAAAAGATAGATGGCTACTGACTCAAGATGATGATGAATTTATAACTCAGGGTCAAAGGTAGACAAAAAGATACACCAGCTTTTATTGATAGTGAACTACCAATTTTTACTAAAGGTAGAGATTTCATAACAAACTTCTCTGCGGGAATTTTCTGGAGAGATACCATTTACTGCTGAAATAACATATTGTTGTGGATACACAAGCTGCTCAAATAAAGAGGCCGACACTTGCTGTCTTCAAAGGATATTAATAAACACACAAGCTACTCGTGAGGAGACCGACACTTGATGTCTTCCAAAGATATCAATAACATACAAGCTGCTCATGAAGAGACCGCCACTTGTTGTCTCCCGAAGAAATCAATAACATACAAGCTGCTCATGAAGAGACCTCTGCTTGCTGTCTTCCAAAGATATCAATAACATACAAGCTACTCATGAAGAGACCTCCACTTTCTATCAAAAGATATCAATAATACACAAGCTGCTCATGAAGAGCCTGCCACTTGCTACTTCCAAATATATAAATAATACACAAGATGCTCATGAAGAGTCCTCCACTTGCTAGTTCGAAAGATATCAATAATACATAAGCTGCTCATGAAGAGTCTGCCACTTGCTACTTTCCAAAGATATCAATAATACACAAGCCGCTCATGAAGAGTCTGCCACTTGCTATCTTCCAAAGATATCAATAATACATAAGCTGCTCAGGAAGAGTCCGCCACTTGCTATCTTCCAAATATATCAATAATACACAAGTTACTCGTGAAGAGTCCGCCACTTGTTGTTTTCCAAATATATCAATAATACACAAGCTGCGCATGAAGAGTCTGCCACTTGCTGTCACGTTGATATTCCAGAAGAATGTTGTGATAACACTACTAGGGAATAAAGTTATTCTTCAATGGGGAACCATGAATAGGTCCTTCCTGAGGAGACCAACTATTTAAATGCGCAAAATAAATACGATCTTCATCTAGGTCTCACAGCCTAGAAAAAACCACTGGGTAGCATATACAAGAGACAAAGCTCAATCCAGGAATAAACCAGAGAGAAGACAATCAAACAAGACTCCACACAATGAGGAAACAACTCAATTGGGGATTTATCCTATCTAGAGATGGAAAAGGAAGGCTAAAGCAAGATTCTTCCACGAGGGTTAGCTCAGTTGGGGAATTAGAAAGGAGGCACATTTTCTGCTTAAGTTGACACTCTATTTGGAAAGAGCGAATATGATATTTGAATAGACATAACCAAGGTATACAAACCCAATAACATCGATAAATATGAATGTGCGTGCATGATGCAAGTGTGAATGAATAAATGAATATCATGTATATGCTGACAAAACAAATAGAGGAAATAAACTGAATATGATAAGACATCACCATACAACCAGATACTCGGCTAATCTCAAAGATATGGGAAAATAACCGGAGCTAGAACAAAAGGAATCATCAGAGCATATCTTATTACAAGGCTCAAGTCTCTTTGAAGAGGACCATACCCAAATTTCAATCTTTTAACTTCAATAAACCACTGACATGATAACAAAATGTACTTCACTTTGGTTAGGGAGAAAAAATCTTGCTCAACTAGAGATAACTGAATCAAGGCTTAACCAGGATTGTTGGGGAGTCACCAAGTTTAGTACTCTATTGGGAGCACAAGATCACACAACCAACACCTCATGATGATTTTGAAGGAAGAAACCGTTATTCATCATAGAAGGATGAATTACTATGTTATTTTGCATTTCAAGGCTTAACCATTCTCGGAGCAACCCTTAATATTCCTTCCAGTATTCACGGTACATTTCAAGATAGGAATACTCTAATTAACTTTGTTTCAAATATTGCTATAAAAACTGAAATTTTTCCCGATAGAAAAAAAACAAAAAAGGATAAATGCTCAAATTTCATTAATAAGATGGTAATCCGTAATGGCGCGACTCCAAAGGTTTACAAAAATTTGGAAAATGGTACATGAAAGAAAAGGTTACAAAAAAAATGACCATTATTCTCCCTAACAACTTTGAATTCCAAGATGTGCTCAAATTTGTTGTGACCGGTCTGATTAAAAGCCTACTTAAGCCACCCTTTCGGGTTTTCAACTTAGTGAGCTATCATCTCAAATTTAGGCAAAGTACCTCTTGACTCCACTAACGTTCACAGAGCGCGGGAGCTCCTAACCGTCCATATTTGTAAGAATCAAGGTGCCCCCAGAGAAAACCTTCTTAATAACATACGGTCCTTCATAATTCAAAGCCCATTTTCCCCTAGAATTAGGTTGGAAAGATAATATCTTCTTGAGCATGAGGTCACCTTCTTTGAATTCGTGTGCCCGAACCTTCTTATCAAATGCCTTCTTCATTCTCTGCTGATACAACTGGCTGTGACACAACACTGTCATTCTCTTCTCTTCAATTAAATTCAACTGATCATATCTACTTTGACACCATTCATCCTCAAAAAGCTTAGCTTCTATCAAAACTCTCATGGAAGGGATCTCAACCTCCACAGGGAGTACTGCTTCCATGCCATATACTAAAGAAAATGGAGTTGCACCTGTTGAAGTTCAAACTGAAGTACGGTACCAATGCAGAGAAAACAGGAGCATCTCATGATAATCTTTGTAAGCCACCACCATCTTCTGGGTAATCTTCTTGATGTTTTTATTAGCAGCTTCAATAACCCCATTCATCTTTGGTCTGTAGGGTGAAGAGTTATGATGTTTGATCTTGAACTCTTCACAAAGCTCTATCATCATTTTGCTATTCAAACTTGAGCCATTATCAGTGATGATCTTGCTCGGGATGTTGTATCGAAAAATAATCTGATTCTTGATAAATCTGACTGCCGACTGTTTGGTTACATTAGCATATGATGCTGCTTCCACCCATTTAGTAAAGTAGTTAATGGCCACTAAGATGAAACGGTGACCATTTGAATCCTTGGGTTCAATCATTCAATCATATCAATGCCCCATATAGAGAAAGGCCAAGGTGAAGATATAACATTGAGGAGGGTCGATTGCACATGTATCTTATCCGCATAAATTTGGAACTTATGGAATTTCTTCAAATATTTGCAGCAATCGAATTCCATCGTCGTCCAATAGTAGCCCGCCATCAACATCTTTTTAGCCATTGCATGTCCATTGGCATGAGTGCCAAAGGATCCTTCGTGTACTTCTTGCATCAACATGTCTGCTTTGTGTCTATCCACGCATATGATAAAAACCATGTCATAATTCCTCTTATATAATACTTATTGTTGTACCCCAAAATTTTCCTTCTCATTTCACTCAAGACATGCCTCTAGAGGTCCTCAATTGCTCAAGGATAACTAAGGATTGACCAGACAAATCCTCCTCCTAAGGCAACAAGCCTCAAACTAGGGTTTCACTCCTCATCAAGATGGTTGAAGTCCAAGGGTCCCAAATGCTTTCCATGGTCCCAATATGTTCTCAAGATCATCCATGTCAAGTTTCATGCCTTGCACAAGAAGTTTTCTCGGTCAATTGCCCAGATGCCTGAAAATCAATTATACTAGGTCAAAAGTCAATTGTGGCCCACATATAGTCAAACTTCAAGATTTTTGGTCAACATCAACATTTTGAAGAGATATCCATCATTTTATCAAGGTTTGATCATGATTCCTCAAGGAATGCCCCCAAATTCATCAAAACCCAAAAGTTGTTAAATTAGGGTTTCTTAGGAAAAGTCAACCAAAGTTTGACCAGGCATAACTTCTTCATACTTTATCATAAATTTTCCATCAAAGTCTCATTTTGAAGAGGATGCAATTCCCTGCAACTCATCTTCATCCCACAAGTTCAAAATATGCACCCATCAAAAGATATGAATTTCTACATTATAGGTCCTTTTGAAAAGTCAACAAAAACACCTTTTGGGTCAAAGCCTCTTACATGAACATGGAAGACCCAATTGAGATGAAACCAAAAGGGTTGTTTAGGGGACATCCTAAGATTTCTAAAAAGTCTAATAACACCTCTCTAGGGTTAAAATTGGAGGAGATATTCCTTGTCAAAGTTTACTATTTTTGGAAAATTGCCAAAAGTCAAATGTGCTCAAAAGTGCATTTTTTGTCAAAAGGACCTAGAATTTCATGATTGTATCTTGTTTGTGACATGATCCACGACTCAAATCAGCATCCACACATTTTTTGCTTTATTTATTTATTTACTTTGATTTTTTATTTATTAAAAGTTAGATTAAATCAAATAAATTGCAAAAAAAAAATATAAAAGGTTGATTTTTTATCTGATTTTTGTAGGAATCACAATCTAATTAAGCTGGCCAAATCATATCAAATCAGATCAAGGGATAATTGGAGCAAATTGGCATGATTATACTTGTTTTGGAAAGATATCATATAGCAAAGAAATCAAATCAAATATCCATGATTATCAAAGATACAAAGTGTTTTTGTTTCCCTAATGTGTTCCACTATATATACAAAACATAACCAATGCCCAAGAACAAGGATTGAAGGTCGTGAAAGCTGGAAACAAAACTGAAAAAATTGACAAAAAGTGGTGAATTGTTTTCTAACCTAGATTTCAATTCAAGTCATTCCAAAGCTCCTAATAGACTCCTGGACATCTCCAGAACATGTCCCAATCATTTGCAAGCTTCCACAAGCCCAGAAATACGACATACGACTCTCACGGTTTGGCTTATCCCTTGAATCTGAGTTTGATTATTCACGCATGATTAACCACTTTTAAGCATAGAATTGTATTTGTATCATCATTTGGAATGTTTTGGTTTAATTAATTTTGCATTTTGATTCATGTATTCATAATTGCCATTGTTAGGGTTTACCTTGTCGTTTTAGGATTTTTCTATACAGGTTAAATTGGACCAAGAAAAGGGCACCATGATGCTCGTGAGATCAAGACGAATTGATCTATGTACTCACAATTAATTTATCATGCTTGCTATGAATTTTTGAAACTTGCAGTGCTATAGCCATGGAAGATGTCCATAGGTAGAATTATTGTACCTAAGACGACGGACAGGGGAATATGTGGCACGACCCTATTGGCCTGTTTGAATAAAACACGCGTTTTTTTGTTTTTTCAGTTATCCACTTTAGTTTTATATAATATACATTGTTATTATTATATTAACAACTAAAACATGTAGCCTAGTGGTGAAGCGCACGTTGGAAAGTAGAGAGGACCTGGGTTCGATCCTAGGTCCCAGCATTTTGTTATTTTCTTAGCATTTGAATACAGATCCTATACTTTACACATCAAGGTGTCTATCATGCACTTCAACCATCCAGCCACTGGATCATCACTAATCCAGATCCAACGCCCAATCAAAGGGAAGTCTATGATGCACCCTTCAAGCATGGCTACATAGAATCAGCGTGTTGACTGGGCTGACCATTCTCTTGGGCCTTTGAATTTTCAACATTGCACCCCCTGAATTGCTTAACAATACAGACCCAATTTCTTTTCTTTTTATTTTATTTCCTTTATTTTAATTATTTGACTAATTATCTTTTTTTCTACAAAAATAACACAAAAATCATTTTTTATCATTAAACCAAAAAATCACAAAAAAAACATAAAAATCATCTTTTTTCATAAAAATATTTTATTTCCATAATTAATTAGTTTAATTTAATTTAGGGTAATTTAATTCCTTTTTTATATAATTAAAATTAATTAGAAATTAGGATTTAATTTGTACATAACCTAATTAATTTTTTTTCAAAAATAACCTAAATCTTTTTCAACTAGATTTTTTAGGATTCTTAATTCATCCTCGCATTTAATTCGCCACGCACATTTTTTTAATTTCCTTTTTATTATTATTGTAACTGCTCCGAGTTTGTAATAGTAATTAGGGTTTCAATTCCGCATCTTTATTTTCGGTCAAAATAATTATGTATCTGCAAAAGCCCTGTAATAGCTAGGACTTTAACTTTCCGCAAACTATAAACTGCTTAGATGAATGTTAATAGGATTGTATGGAAAGACAAACTGGAAATTAATACGGTAGAAAACCCTAAATATGCAAAGATAAATTAACTAAAAATTACACTCGCACATGCTCACTCCTAGGGTTTACTCCACTCTGGTTGCCTTCGGTAAATGGTCATGAAGTATAGGGTTTGTTAGTGGTTGTCCTCTAGCCCCGAAAGATCTAAAATGACCCATTCGGATGTTGCCTCGGAAAAAGATCTTTAAGGGTTTAGGATGATTACTATCATTTCCTAACATTGCTTTTGTGATCGTATTTGTCCCTTCGAATGTCCCTAAAAAACTCCAACGACGATGCTACCTATTTCTCAATAATGGGATAGCATTGTCTAAAAGGAAAACGAATAGACCTTTTTCGAGTAGGTAGAAAACTCTTAAGTATTTGCTCAAATAAACAAACTTTTTCACACCAACACTTTCCAAACAAAGTTTTCAAAAATAACTTCGTAACACTCTTGAGGACAGAAACAAGGGTTAACACGAAGTAAAACAAAACTTTTCAAAACAAGCACACACAAGCAGTTTTCAAAATGAGCAAGTACATAAGAGCCCGTGGAAAACCACGGATAGAAAGGGTGTTAACACATTACCTTTCTATAATCTACCCCCCGTACTCAGAAATATCTCGAAAAAGGTTTTTTCTGTTCTTTTGCCTTTTCCTGATTAGATAAAATAAAAGTCGATGGCGACTCTTACTTACCGCGACATTTGCGAACAAAAAACATAAATCAGTATTAACAGTCAGTTCTGCCACCGTATCACAGAACTGGCGACTCTACTGGGGAATGAAATATAAAGTGGGGTAAACCTTAGGATCTAGGTCATATTTAATTGATTTCTCTTGATTGTCTTGCTTGCTTTATATTTATGGGAACTGTTTGGGTTATTTGATCCTACACCTGGATCGGGAAACACCTTTTAGGTAAGTAGCAATAAATTGTGAGGGAGCTCTGTTGGGGTATACCGACACGGTTGAAGCAGTAGCTACGTTGATGTGACACTTTGGTTGGTACCCGTAACCCTTGAGTCAATCAGGGAGATGTACGGGGCCGCCGCGTGGTGTCTTAAAGCATCAACTGACCTTAGAACCTTTAATTGCACAACTTGGCCAGTAGAACGTAGCGAGATGGTCGGCTTTGGTGTATGCCCAAGGTCGACAGATACTCGATGCTAAACTCATTAAGGTTTAACTTCTGAGTTTTGTTTGATTACGAGTCAATCGTCGATTGAATAAGGCTTGGGGGAAAGATCAGTGATATTGAGATCCCTTAGAACCCGGTTACTATTTATAGGACAGGTTGAACTAATCCAGCTTCAAGAGGGTATGACCTTAAAACTCAAGCAGGCCTTAAACCTAAGGACTTGGTATGATTTGTATGTGTTTGCTATACCTGTGATTTATCATGACATCATAAACATCTTACTATAGCATATCATACTAACTGTTTCAAGGGTTTCTAGGGCTCATCTTTGCTCTGTTTTGTAGGATATGGCATTCGCCCCCCGGAACACTATTCAGGTTAACCTATTGAAAGTATCTCCCCAATTAAGGGACTTGGCAGTAAGGATTCTCGAAAGCTCTCCTTTCACTGAAAAGCATGGTCGGTTGCTCAACTTGGTCATTACAAAACCTGACAAAGAAATGTTGAAAGTGTTGTTTCAGTTCTTCGATCCTCTACATCATTGTTTCACATTACCGGATTACCAGTTAGTGCCTACTATGGAGGAATTTTCTCAGTTATTAGGGATACCCATTCTTGATCAGCTACCTTTCAGCAGAACGGAAAGACATCCCAAACCTGAAGAAATTGCTAAAGCTCTATCCTTACAACGGTCCAACATAGTGACAAATTGGGAAACCAGAGGGAGTGTTCAAGGAATTACGGTTAAATTTATGTTCGAGAAGGCTTACTATTTTTAGGATACCCTGGATCTACAAGCTTTTGAAGAGGTTTTGGAGCTCCTTGTCTACAGGATGATATTGTTCCCTAATGCGGATCAACTCGTAGATGTGAGCACAATCCAGGTTTTTCTGTCTCGGAATCCGGTACCTACATTACTCGGGGATATTCTACACTCTCTGCATGCCCTCACTCTAAAAATAAGGGGGCCCCTCCATTGTTGCACTCCTCTATTGGCTAGGTGGTTTATTTTGCACCTACCCATATCTACTTTGAAGAATGAACAGGGTAAAAGACAGTCTCATCGACTGATGTCCCTTACGCATTCAGACATTCATTGGTGTTCACGGTTCTCGGAAGATGTTACTATCATCGATCGTTGTGGTGAATTCCCTAATGTCCCTGTTTTAGGCATTAGGGGAGGAATCACTTATAGCCCTTGCTTAGTATTACGACACTTTGGTTATGCAAGAAGGGATGGTCCTCATGATACACTTATTCAAGGAATCGCCTTCAACTATGAGAATGATGTTCAGGGTTACCGCAAAAGGTTCATACAAGCTTGGAGTATGGTACATAGGGTTGACAGTAAGACACTTGGGCATAAGAATTCCATACCTCTCGAGCCTTATCTCAGATGGGTACGAGCCCGCGCTCAAACTCTTATGATTCCTTATCCTGCTATCCGACCTATGATTATAGAACCAGTTGTTGAGGGAGACACTCCTCATCTTGTTCTTCATCCAGACATGCCAACTGACCACGAAGAGTTACAAAAGTCCTGGGTTCAGCTTAAAGAGGAGTGAGATACATTTGAAGCCCAATTCTACGCCAACGAGAAGAAGGTCTTGGAACTAAATAGGCTAATTTATGAAGAGAGGAATATCAACGCCTACATCACGCCAAAGAGGATGCGCCCATGGAAAACCTAGTCTTCTTTTTGTTTTATTTTTCTTAATTATACTCTCAAAATACATTCTTTGTAACAATGCAAGTTTACTAATACAATTTGCGTTTGTTCCTTTTTGTTTAAGCAAATTTGAGCCTTTAAGAACCCTTGAAAACATTGCATACATATCATATATATCATTGCATAACAGGATTCATAACAGGTTTCTCATCTCCTCCACTATTTATTTCAGTAATGGCTCTTTGTTGTACCCCAAAATTTGCCCTCCCTTTTCCTCAATATTTTCTCACCATAAGACCCTTGGAGCTCAAGATCAAGTTAGGGTTTACTCTGTTCAAGACTCCTCCTTGCACTGTTGACCCAAATTAGGGTTTGTGTTTGCACAAATATGTTTTGACCTAAAATGCCTAAAGTGACTTTCATGATTCATGTTGGACTCACAAGTTTATCCATACCAAGTTTCAAGCCTTGATTCCAATCTTTGCCCAGTCAATTGGACAGTTGACCTAGAAATCAGTTGTATTGGGGAAAAAGTCAACTGTGGTCAATTGACAGTCAAACCTCATGATTTTTGACCCACATCAACATTATGAACCCATATGAACCATTTGGTCAAGTTGGAATCACAATTCCACAAGAAATTTGATCAGATCACCAAAAGGGCAAAATAGTCATTTTTAGGGTTTTGACTACACAAAGGCAATTTCTGACTGTTTGACCTAGCCAATGGCAAACCAAGCTCACATATGGACTCAAGGACTCAATGGCATTATCTTGACATATTCAAAAGGTTCAAAAGATCCCAAATGCACAAGATTGACAGATGAATTTTCCAGTCAACTGAGCCAAATTGGACTGTATACTAAAAAGTCAAACTTTGACTTTTTGGTCAAAATCAAGTGTCAAGATTCATTTTTCATCAAGACATGTCAAATTATGAAACTTGTTCATCAAGAAATCAAAAATCACAAATTAGGGTTTGAAATGAAGAATTTTCATAACTTATAATTTTTCTAAGTTATGAAAATCCCTAATTTTTTTCCTAACTTTGTCCCATTTTTTCATCAAGATGCATTTGGATTCAAACAAAACTCAAAACATGAAAGTTATAGTCCATTTCAAAATCTACAACTTTGATTCACAAAGTTTCCTCAAAAGAAGCTTGTATCTCAAGTTATGATTTTTGGAACAAGGGTGCAAAACATTCTTAACTTAGAAAATTTTTAACCTATTCTAGGCAGGATTTTTGCCTAACTTCATGGCCATTTTTCACATGCTTCCACTTGGAATCTCAACTTGCATTACAAAGATGGATTGTAGTACACATTCCAAGCTTTCCAAATTCTCCAAGAACTTCTCAAACACCCTTGTGGTTAGGGAGAATCGAATTTGTCAATATGGGCAAAAGTCACTTTGATTCATGGCCAAAGGCATGTTCATAACTTGTGCATTTTCAAACTCAGCATATGCAAGCTACATTACAGGCCTCTAATCTCATTTACACTCAAAAATTAAATGCCAATCCATTGTGTTCTAGCTTTGTTTTGTTCATATAGTCATTACACAAAGAATTAAGCCTTAATTGGAAAAAGCAATTTATCCATTTTTGTAAAGTTACACTTTATGTCAAGTTTGCAATCCAAGAGGTACAATGCATATCTTCTAGGCACAAGTTATTGAACATATCCCACTGATCAAGAGCCAACTTTGCAGCATATTGGAGGGGCCTAGAGGAGCCTGTAACAGAACTTGGCATTTTGACTTACATTAGAAGCAACTTTGCAAATACAATACAATATCACATTTCTGCCAACACAAGCCTAGACAAACTTGTTGAACACATTCCAAACATCATAACTGAGCTAAGGCACGACCTAACCACCTTCAAAACCTCACCATTCACAAAAACACCATTGTACTGCACAAAACAGGGCATCCCTGCAGTTTGAGTGGCACAGCTCAATCCACCCGTGCGCCTTGGCCAAAACCAGTTCATACACACTCCATACCACCTATACAAACTATCCCAAGACCTAGCTTCAGACTGTAACACCCCTAACCAATTCCACCATTTTCACTTTTTCTGTTTTGCAGGTTGACTTCCATAGCTTGATTCATTTAGTTTCAAAGCAAGCTAAAGGTTGGAGAAGCATCCCTGAACTTCAAGCAAGCTGTACAAGTCCTCACATTGCACTGAAAGTACCTCCATTGTCATACACGATCCAAGCTGAACAGGTAAGTTCATGGACTTCTATCTCTCAATCTAGGAAGAGTTAGATTTAGGTTTATGAATGAAAAATGCTCTACTCATGGCCCTGAAGCTACACATATAATTACTTTGCATTTATGTTATGTGTGCTGAGAGAATTTGAAACCTGAATATTAGAAAAAACTTAGGTCAGGAATTAGGGATGAAGAAATTCTCTTTCGTTTCTTAGAGTTAAGTTAAGTTCTTTATATGTCTGGATTCGTCTCTTGATGCTCTACATTTTTGGTGTTATGAGTTTTGCTTGAAAGTCCAGGTATCAGGAGTTAGGAAACGCGTGTTGTTGTTGTTCAAACCAGTCTGGAGGTTGAAGACAAGCCTTCTTGGGCTGGGCCTGACTTGTTCTTTCTTTTTGCACCATCCTTTTACACATACACCCCCCTGGCCCATTTTGAGATATATTTGTCATTTTTTATTTTTTCCTTTTGATTTTGTTTCTATATTTTTATTTAAGCATGAAAAAACATTAAAAATATTTTTTCTCACATTTTTTTGCATTTTATTTGCTATTTATTTTGTTTCATTTAGTTTGTATGTAAATAAATACATAATACTTTTTTATTTAAAATACTAAAAACAATACAAAATACATTTATTTTCTAAATTTATTTTATTTTATCTTTTGAAAACATTTCCTAAAAAATATACTTTTTTTTTGTAAATATTAAATATTTTATTTTTTTTGTACATATTTAATATATTTAATAAATAATATAAATACCTATATGTTTATTAGTATATTGAGGTTAAAAACATAAAAATAATACATTTTTATTTTTATTAATATTTAACTTGAAAAATCACTTTTTTACAATATACTTTCTTTTTATTTATTTTTTGTACATAATTAATAAATATTGCATATAATAAATAATTAATACATTTTATTTAGTAAATTAGGGTTTTTGCCCTAAACCATCAAAAATACCAAAAATTAATCTTTTTTATTTTTGTTTATTTGTCACATGAAAAACACTTTTTACATACATATAAAAATCATTTTTTGCATCTTGCATATTTATTTTATTTAATTATTGTGCAATTAATCACCTTGTAATTTCCATTTGGATTGTAATAGCTTAGGTTTTAATTTCTTGCTAAAATATCCCCATTTGAACATTTGTACCCCCATCCCATATTGTGTTGTAATAATTTAGGACCTTTAAATTTCGCATTTAAAAGCTTTCTAAATATGCCATGATAGATTTAGGGTTTGTATGCAAAATTCAACCAAAACAAATAGCTTGACCTAATTCTAAGATAAAAGCATGAAAATGGACAACACCAATCACACTTGCACCTCTAGGGTTACTCCACTTGTAGCCTTCAATAAATGGGCCATGTTGCATGTTGGGTGTCTTTGGCAAAACAAAACAATTCAAATGATCATAGTCCCTCGATGACGCTTTCGAAAGTTGCCTAAAAATGATCAAGTCCCTTAAAGGAAAAATTGCCCAAAGATACTTGGCACCATTGCAATCATGGTCTAAACGATGACCCGCGCCCGTCCCGTTCACATCCTAACACAAGATTGTCCACCAAATACAATGGTGGAACGAAATTGTTAAAAGGTTTAAAACATAGCAAAGACCTTTGAGAAATTTAGGGTAGATAGCTCTTGGTTACTTGCCAACTTGCAAAACAAAAACACTTGCCTATTTTTCAAAACACACATCACAACACACTTTCAAAACAACTTTCAAAAACATTGAAAACTTTTCAAAAGACATACATCTTTGTATACATCCCAACATGGATCATTACAAAGGTTGCCACCACATTGGCCTCTTTTCAAAACATTTTCAAACCCACACACAAAGCACCATTTCAAACAATTGAAAATCAAGGCAAGTTGATCTAAGCAAGTAACTAAGAGCCCATGGATAACCATGGATAGAAAGGGTGCTAATACCTTCCCTTTCTATAATCTACTCCCCGAACCCAAGAAAACATCTCAAAGGTTTTTGTTGTGCTTTTTAACCTTTCCTTAGGATAAAATAAAAAGTCGGTGGCGACTCTTGCTCAATCGAAACATTTGTGAAAACAAACGCAAAACCTCAAGTCAGTTCTCCCACCGTATCACAGAACTGGCGACTCTGCTGGGGAAAACTTAAAAGTGGAGTAACCTTAGGGCTTAGATCACCCTTTTGCATGATTAAATTGTTTGCTTTGATTGCTTTATATCTTGGCTCTCTTGTTTGGGTTTGTAATCCTACACCCGGATTTGGGGAAACATTCATAGATAGCAATACGTTGTGGAAACTGTGTGGGGTATACCGACATGGTTGAAGCAGTAGCTATATTAGTGCGACATATTTGTGAGTACCGGTAACCCTTGAGTTCAATCAAGGAGAGTACGGGGCCGCTGAGTGATGTCACTAAGCACTAATAACCTAGAACCTTACTTGACCATCTTGGCCTTTCATTAGGGGTAGTGAGATGACCGGCTTTGGTGCAGTCCGAAGTTGGTAGATACTCGATACTACACTCATTGAGGGTTGTTTTGTTGGGATATTTTGGTCGCTAGTTAAGTGGCTAAACCAAAACAATGAACATGGAAAACAATCCAGTGATATTGAGCTCCTTAGAACCCGGTTACTATTTATAGGACAGGTTTTTAAGCCAACTACACTCAAGAGGGTACTTACCTATGAAACCCCATGCAAGCCTGAAACTAGGGTTTTGTGTGAATTGCTTGTACATATGTTTGTGCATACATCATGAACATCATAAAGCATCATATGCATATACTAACCATTTCAAGGGTTTAGATCTTCATCTTTGTTCTTGTTTTGTAGGTCATGGAAATTCTTCGCAGGAAAACTATCCAAGTCAACCTTGTGAGAATCCCTCCTCAACTCAAGGAGCTCACATCAAGGATTCCGGAAAGCTCTCCCTTCAGTGAAAGACATGGTAGACTGCTCAGCCTAGTCAACACCAGCATTGAAGAGGACATGGTAAAGGTGTTGTTCCAGTTCTTTGACCCCCTTCACCACTATTTCACTTTCCCCGACTACCAGTTGGTGCCCACTTTGGAGGAATTTTCTCAACTCCTGAGAGTTCCTATTCTTAATCAACTACCCTACAACGGTACGGAAAAAGAACCAAAGCCTGAAGATGTTGCTCAAGCATTACACCTACAGCCATCTAACATCAAGGGGCATTCGGAAACTAGAAGCGGTGTCAAAGGCTTCTTGGCAAAATTCTTGTTTGAGAAGGAACAAGAGTGTTGGAATTCATTGGATCTACAAGCCTTTGAAGAAATTGTTGCACTCCTCATTTATGGGTTGGTCTTGTTCCCAAACCCTGACCAGCTTGTAGATGTCAACGCCGTCAAGATCTTCTTATCCAGAAATCCAATACCAACATTTCTTGGGGACATTCTTCACTCATTTTACACACGAACAATGAGAAAGAGGGGTGTTCTCATGTGCTGTACTCCTCTCCTTGCAAGGTGGTTTATTTCGCACCTTCCACAATCTGTCTTGAAGAATGACCAAGGCTTAAGGTGGTCACAACGATTGATGACCCTTACTAACTCTGATGTACATTGGTGTTCTCGGTCCAGAGAAAATGTCATCATCGTCGATCATTGTGGAGAGTTCCCTAATGTTCCATTACTTTGCATTAGAGGAGGCATTACCTACAACCCTTGTCTAGCTTTGAGACAATTTGGATATGCACGGAGGGATGGCCCTCACGACATGTTGATTCCTGACCTAGTTTTTGACTTCGACAATAATGCGCAAGGACTTCGCCAAAGATTCATCAGAGCTTGGAGGATGCCTAACAAGGTTGACAATAAGACACTGGGGCACAAGAATTCCATCCCTCTTGAGCCTTATCTCAAGTGGGTACGAACCCGAGCCCAGAGTCTAATGATGCCTTATCCTCATGTTCTCCCTGTGATTAAAGAGACCGTTAAGGAAGGAGAGGTTCCCTACACCATCCTATATCCTGACATGCCTACATCGTGGGAGGAGATGCAGAAGAGTTGGATCCAACTCAAGGAGGAACGGAACACTTTTGAAGCCAGCTTCTACGCCAGTGAGAAGAAGGTTTTGGAGCTTACCCGCCGACTCCATGAGGAAGAGACCCTCAACACCTACATCGCACCAAAGAGGATGCACAACGTCTTTTTACCTTGAGAAGTTTTTTGTAATATTTAGCCCATGGGGCATTTATGTACTGACAAATTTCTTCTCATTAATATGACGTGCATTCTTTTTTGTTTGCAACAATTTTGAATTTGCTAAATCCTTGAATGCATTGCATACATAAGCATATAATTCATCATACGCATAAGCAGGTCTCCACACCAGGTTTCCTTATCTTTCTGTTGTTTATTTCAGTAAGATGGATCTCGAACAGACAGTCAAGGACTTGCAGTCTCAGAACTCACAGTTTTAACATCTCCTGATGACCTTGGCTTAGGGTCAGGAGGATCTGAAAGCCCTGCTGGGGAACAAAGAGCAAGTGAAAAAGAAGAAGAAGAGAAATGGGGTGGCTACCCTAGGAAGACGGTTTGAGGGTGAAGCCAGAAGAGTCCTTGAATTTCCTCCTACATCTGAAGAGGGAACCAGTAAAGGGAATGCGGCTGCGGTACCTTCCGAATCCGAAGCTGAAGGAGGAGAGGCTGAAGAAGACGAAGACTACTCTGAGCAACAATACCCGCCCGCCGATGATAAGTACAAAGGTTTGGAAGACAAGTTGGCAGCTATGGAGCTGCAGAGAGTTCCCGGCTTAGATTTCGAAGATTTGGGATTAGTTGCTGGAATTGTGATTCCCCCGAAGTTCAAAGTACCAGTTTTTGCAAGGTATGACGGGCTATCCTGCCCAAAGATGCATCTCAGATCATATGTAAGGAAGATCCAACCTTACACTGCAGACAAGAACCTTTGGATCCATTTCTTTCAGGATAGCCTTTCAGGGGCTCAACTCGAGTGGTTCTATCAGCTGGATGGAGCCAGTATCCGAAACTGAGAGGACTTGGCCACTGCATTTTATAAACAGTATCAGTACAATTCTGACCTCGCTCCCATGCGTACCCAACTCCAGGGTATGTCACTGGGGACGGGCGAAGGGTTCAAGGAGTATGCGTAAAAGTGGAGAGGCCTGGCTGGCAGGGTGCAACCACCGCTGACTGACCGTGAACTTGTTGACATGTTCCTAGGGACTCTGTCTGGTCCGTTCTTCAACCATCTGATTGGTAATTCCTCTACTGGGTTTACAGATTTGATCTTGACTGGTGAGAGGATAGAAGCTGGTATCAAGTCGGGAAAGATACAGAAAGGTGCCTCCGCGAATACTGAAAAGAAGCCCTTCAAGAAGGAAGCCAATGCTGTTTATGGTCCCAGAAGACAAGTTAAACCGGAACGCCGCCAAGCTGTCAATGCATTGGTAATCTCAAAGCCTGCTGCTGCTCCTCAGCAGTATAATCAACAAAGGGGTGAGAGACCCAAAAGGCAGTACACTCGGCTCAGTATGACCCTATCTCAGATTTTGCCGCAACTACTATCAACCACTCTGGTAACTGTCAAAGAAGCTCCGAAGGTAGTGAACACGGCTTCTCCAAAGTACAACCCCAACACCTGTTGCGCTTATCACTCTAATAGCCCGGGGCATACTACGGACGATTGTTGGGCTCTGAGGAATAAGGTTCAAGACCTTATTGATGCTAAGGAAATATAGTTTGAGGCACCTGAAAGGCCCAATGTTGTGATTGCTCCCATGCCCCAGCATGGAGTGAATGTTGTGGAAGAAGACCGGTATGTAGCCTCCGTGGAAGAGATTGTTACTCCGTTGTTGACTGTCAAGAGGAACCTGTTGCTAGCCGGTTTATTTTCGGGATGTGGTAAAGGTTGCCTTCTGTGTGCTGTTTCACCTGTTGGTTGTCCTTTGCTGAAATCAGGTATCCAAAGCCTGATGGATAGCAAAGAGATCTTGTTCGAGAAGATTGTCGTTCCTGCTACCCCTACTGAAGAAATTTCTATTGTCACTATTTTCAACAACCCTCCTAAGGCTCCTTCAAAGAAGCTTGTCAAAATCATGCCTGCTCAGAAGATTTCTCCTATCATCATCACTGTTCCAGGGCCCCTCCCCTATACATCCGACAAAGTTGTCCCATGGCACTATGGGGCAGATGTTTATGTTCTTGGAGTAAAGCAAGAGTTTGATACAAGTACCGGTGTCAGCAATATCACCGGGCCTGCCAAAATTACTCGCAGTGGTAGGTTGTTCTCACCAGATATTGCGCCTCCAGCTATTCAGAAACCTTTGGTCATCACACCTGCAAGTATGTCGGCTTCCCCTCCTAATCAAGTTCCTGTTTCTACCCCTGCTGCCGAGTCATCTGACGCTCGGGGCAAAGGGATTGCTACTGATTTGCCTGCCCTGACGGAGGCACCAAAGACAACCACTGTTGAAGCTTCCCAGCAAGAAATAGAAGAGATCCTCAAGATTATCAAGAAAAGTGATTTCAACATAGTTGAGCAGTTGGGGCACACCCCATCAAAGATTTCTATGCTATCATTGTTGTTGTGTTCAGAGGCCCATGCCAAGGCCCTGATCTCCTTCCTGAAGACGGCCCATGTGCCACAAGAAACGTCTGCTGATCAATTTACTGATTGTGTGGCCAACTTGACTGTTGATAATGGTTTGGGCTTCTCTGACGCCGATCTGACTGCAAAAGGAAAGAACCATAATGATGCCCTGCATGTCTCCATTGAATGCAGGGGCACTACTCTTGCCCATGTGTTGGTAGACACAGGTTCTTCATTAAACGTATTGCCCAAGAAGGCCCTAGACAGGCTGGATTGTGAGGGTCTGGAGCTCAAGCCCAGTAACATTGTTGTCCGAGCCTTTGATGGTTCGAAAAGGATGGTACATGGCGAAGTTGACATCCCAATCAGGGTTGGTTCTCAAGTTTTTGATTCTACTTTCTATGTGATGGACATCCGTCCATCCTACTCTTGTTTGCTGGGTCGTCCATGGATCCACAAGGCTGGAGCTGTGACCTCCACACTACATCAGAAGCTTAAGTACCCAGTCAGAGGGAAGATTGTCACAGTTTAAGGGGAGGAAGAATATATGGTCATCCACCTTAACTCGTTCTGATACATAGAAATGGATGGGGAATTCATTGAGACCCCCTTTCAACACTTTGAAGAGGTTCCTCAGACACTGGCATCAGCTGAAACTGTGATTGAAGACCCTCCTTTGAAGATGGCTTCCTTAAAGGATGCCCGGGCTGTGATTGAGAAGGGTGAGTGCGCAAACTGGGGCTGACTTCCTGACTTCACTCTAAAGACTGACAAGTTTGGTTTGGGCTTCACTGTAGAGGCTCAGAAGGCTGTTCGTAAGGAGAGGATTGGAAGACCTCCTGTGTTCATCACCAACCCGGGAGTGAATGCTATTGAAGACGAAGTGGAGGAATCTGAATTCGACAGCTGGATCTACCCAAAAACCGACAGTGGACCAAGCAACTGGACTGCCAAAGACTTCACACCAATTACTTTTGTCACTCAGTAATGAACTCTTTTGTTTTCAATTTGTAACAAACAATATGTTGAAACTCTTATGGCTCGGTGTCCTACTCGGGGCACCGTGGCTCCATTTGTGAGGGCTTTTGTATGACATTTTCATATATCATTAATCAAAACATTGGACGTTTGTTGCATTTCAAAATCTTGCGCTCCTTTTCTTTCTTTATTATATATTGTAAAACAGCTATATTTACACACACTCACCTATACAGGTTCCAATCCACTCTGGATCTCACTGGTAACGACTCTGCTACTGCCAGTTATGACTTCGAGAATTCGATCAACTTAGCCGAAGACGAAGGTGAAGATGATTGCGAAGTGCCTGGTGAACTTGCAAGACTGCTACTCCAGGAAGAGAGGGTCATTCAGCCACATGAAGAGCCAGTGGACACGGTAAATCTGGGTACTGAGACATACAGAAAGGAAGTCAAGATTGGTGCCAATTTAGACCTCAGTGTGAAGCAACGGTTGATTCATATGCTGCATGACTATGTGGAAATCTTTGCCTGGTCTTACGAAGACATGCCTGGGTTGGATACCGACATTGTGGTTCATCACCTGCCTACCAAGGAAGATTGCCCTCCGGTAAAACAGAAGGTCCGCCGTATGCGTCCGGAGATGTCCGAGAAAATCAAAGCCGAGATTATGAAACAATTTGATGCCGGTTTTCTAGCAGTAACTTCTTATCCTCAGTGGGTTGCCAACGTGTTTCCAGTGCCGAAGAAAGATGGTAAGGTCCGAATGTGTGTTGATTACAGGGATTTGAACAGGGCAAGCCCTAAGGATGATTTCCCTCTAGCTCACATCGACGTTCTGGTTGACAACACTACTCAGCATAAAGTATTCTCCTTCATGGACGGCTTCTCCGGTTATAACCAAATCAAGATGCCTCATGAAGACATGGAGAAGACCACTTTTGTCACTCAGTGGGGCACCTTTTGCTACAAGGTCATGCCTTTTGGGTTGAAAAATGCTGGGGCAACCTACCAACGTGCCATGGTTGCTTTATTTCATGACATGATCCATCACGAAATAGAGGTATACGTCGACGATATGATTGCAAGGTCCCAAACTGAGGAGGAACACCTTGACCATCTACGGAAGCTGTTTGACCGTCTGAAGTTGTACAAGCTGAGGTTGAACCCGAACAAGTGCACCTTTGGGGTGAGATCTGGAAAATTGCTAGGCTTCGTCGTAAGCGACAAAGGTATTCAAGTGGACCCTGCCAAGGTGAAAGCCATACAAGAGATGCTAACTCCCAAGACAGAGAAAGAAGTCAGAGGCTTTCTAGGACGGTTGAACTACATTGCCCGATTCATCTCGCATCTAACTGCTACCTGTGAACCAATCTTCAAGCTGCTGAAGAAAGATCAAGTAGTACGTTGGAACGATGAATGTCAGGCCGCTTTAGAAAAGATCAAAGAGTATCTCCAAGAACCACCCATTCTTATGCCACCGGTTGAAGGGAGACCTCTAATCTTATACTTGACAGTACTTGACAACTCAATGGGGTGTGTGCTGGGGCAACATGACGAGTCTGGCCGAAAAGAGCACGCCATTTATTACCTGAGCAAAAATTTTACCGACTGTGAGACTCGGTACTCACTACTCGAGAAAACTTGTTGCGCTCTGGTATGGGCTGCTCGCCGGCTGAGACAGTATATGTTGACTCACACTACTCTGTTGATTTCAAAAATGGATCCAATAAAGTACATCTTCGAAAAGCCCGCCTTGTCCGGAAGAATAACAAGATGGCAAATGATCTTAACGGAATATGACATCCAGTACACGACTCAAAAAGCAATCAAGGGAAGTGTATTGGCAGACCATTTGGCGCACCAGGCAGTGGACGATTACCAGTCGATGAACTTTTAATTTCCAGACGAGGATATCATGGTAGTAACTGATTGTGAAGTACCTGGACCGGATGAAGGACCTGAGGAAGGATCTCGATGGTCTATGCACTTTGACGGAGCCTCGAACGCTTTGGGTAATCGTATCGGCGCTGTGATCATATCCCCTAAAGGCACTCATACTCCACTCACCGCCCGGCTATGTTTCAACTGCACCAACAACATGGCGGAGTATGAGGCATGCATCATGGGTCTTCAAGCTGCAATTGACTTAAGGATCAAGTTTATGAGTGTCTTAGGAGATTCCGCTCTCGTGATCAATCAGGTCAAAGGCGAGTGGGATACGAAACACCCAAATCTTATTCCTTACAAGGAGTATGTGCTGACATTGCTTCCCCACTTCGAAGAGATAACTTTTGAACACTTCCCAAGAGAGGAGAATCAGTTAGCGGACGCACTAGCTACGATGTCTTCAATGTTCAAAGTCAAATGGGACAACGAGGCGCCCCGGATCATTATCTGGAAATTGGATGAACCTGCACATTGCTGCGATCTCGAGACCAAAGAGGTAACGGAAAAACCTTGGTATCATGAGGTGAAGAGGTACCTTGAAGCTCAAGAATACCCCGAAGGCACATCGGTCAATGACAAGAAGTTCCTGAGAAGGTTTGCGGCAAAGTTCTTCCTCAGCAATGGCATTCTCTACAAGCGAAACCATGATTTAACCTTACTGCGTTGTGTAGATAAGACTGAAGCAGAAAGGATCATGGCAGAGCTACATGAAGGTACTTTCGGAACACATTCCAGTGGACACACCATGGCAAAGAAAATCCTTCGGGAAGGATATTTCTGGTCCACAATGGAAGCCGACTGTTATTAGCACTCGCGAACTTGTCATAAATGCCAGATCTATGCTGATAAGGTGCATATTCCTCCGGTTCCTCTGAACATCCTGACGACACCTTGGCCTTTTGCAATGTGGGGCATTGATATGATCGGCGAGATACGACCTATGGCATCCAACGGGCATCGCTTCATCCTAGTAGCAATTGATTACTTCACGAAGTGGGTTGAAGCAGCTTCCTACGCCATCGTAACCAAGAGCGTCGTGGCACGGTTCATTCGGCACAACCTGATCTGTCGATACGGTATACCTGAAAGGATCATTACGGATAATGGTACCAATCTTAACAACAATATGATCACTGAGCTCTGCGAGCAATTCAAGATACAGCACCACAACTCTTCTCCTTACCGGCCGAAGATGAACGGGGCTGTAGAAGCAGCGAATAAGAATATTAAGAAGATTGTGCAGAAGATGGCAGTGACCTATAAAGATTGGCACGAGATGTTACCGTTTGCTCTTCATGGATATCGTACCTCAGCACGGACGTCAACAGGGGCAACTCCCTTTTCCTTGTTCTATGGCATGGAGGCAGTCTTGCCTATTGAAGTCCAGATACCCTCTCTCCGGATAATGAAGGGTGCAGGTTTGAGCGAAGATGACTGGATCCAGACTCGGGTTGATCAATTAAACCTAATTGATGAAAAAAGACTCATTGCTATTTGTCATGGTCATACGTACCAAAAACAGATGATCAGGGCATTTAACAAGAAAGTCAGACGACAAGAGTATCAAGTCGGAGACCTGGTAATCAAGCACATCATTCTTCCTCAAAGTGATCCCAGGGGCAAATGGACCCCTACGTACGAAGGGCCATTTGTGGTTAAACATATCTTCTCAGGAGGAGCCATGATTTTAACCACCATGGACGGTGACGACCTTCCTCACCCTGCCAATGCAGACATAGTAAAAAGATACTACGCATGAACTAAAGACCCGCTAGGTTGACACACCTAGGCAAAAATAAGGGCTTCTCGGCGAACCAAAAGGGTTCAGGAAAAAATAAGGGACGAAATGAAAAAAATATGTACACCCGGCAAGTCGAAAACCTGAAAAGGCGGCTTGGGCAAAAATGGGTATCCCGGTGGACTGAAAACCCGAAAGGGCGGTCCAGGCAAAAGTTAGGGATAAAGCGTAATACTATGTCTCATTGGATCGCCTTGCATCCAGACTTCGGTATTAACTATCGGGCTCAGATGACTCCAATCAATCAGCTTCATCTTCAACTAAGCAGCAGAGTGATGAGACGCTTGAAGACATAAAGGCGATAGTAGAGTTGGAACCCAGTGGGATTATTTTTCACACAGCTGTTTTGTTTCCTTTTCAAAATTGTATAAACTCTATTTTGTTCGGCGGTGTTTTCTTACTAGGACGTCAGCCTCTTGTACAAAAACGCCTATTTACAGGCAAATTTCAAAATCAATACAAGTTCAATTTTTCAGACAAATTACCCATTATTTTTTCATTTTTTTTGTTTTGTTTTGCAAAGAACGTACAATGTTCATTTTTTGATATATGCATTTGACATTAATTGTTAATCATGAATATCTGCATGCGAATTAAAGGACTAATTACAGATGACATCAGAACCAGGGGCAATAAAGAATTGTCTAAGCGATCTAGTTGCTTTATCCACCAAGGTACCAAGGTGGGTTCGGCTGAAGAATGTAACCAAGTTACCTCAACTCCCCACAGAGTAAGACCAGATTTCAGCAATACTCTCCCGTCAGCCCCGAAAAGGCACAATATTCCCCTAGCAAGTCAGCAATACTCTCCTCAAGCAGAGTTAGTCTACGGCCAGCCTAAAGGAAGTCGGGTATCTCCAGAAGATCTCAACATTCCCCAGCGGAGTGTGGGCATTCCTCAACAAGCATCCACGGCAGTCTTAATATAAGATTGTTCCCCGGCGGAATACCAACACCCCAGTACAGTCTAAAAAGTTTCCCCAGGAGAGTGGAATCCATATCCCTAGCAGGTTTGGAAGCTTATTCCCAGTAGATTCTGGAAGCTTATCCCCTGCAGAGTACGAACGCGTCTCCCCAACTTTATTCAGAGGTTATTTCACCACCAGGGTATAACTGGGTTATCCTCAGCTAATTACCACGAAAAGTTCGTCCTCGGCGAAGTTCTTCCTATCCCCAACGGAGTTCATCAAGTTCCCCAACATAACTTATCAGTGGAACCCCCAGCGGAGCTCTCATCAAAACCTCAGCGAAGTATCTCTTCCCACAGAGTAATTCCCCGCAGAGTAATTTCTCCAACAATTTTATTCCCCAACGGAGTCATCTTCTCCTACCGGTTTATTTTTGCAACCATCATCCCCAGCGGAAGCGAAGAACTCTACTCTTCAACATCAACCCAGGATTTGATTCCCCGGCCGGTTGTCAAGGATTTATTTTCCTAGACGAAAATACATTCATAGACATTTCACATTTCATACATCCTGCTTACATACATGATAAAGTGCATACAACACTTTCTCATTTTGAGCATCATGACATCATGCATCTCATACATCATGACATTGCATACAACTAACGTTTTGCCTTTTCAGGATAAAGGACAATCCAAAGTTGATTACTATCAACTATTGCAATTCCAGATTCGATACCTGTATCTAGCCAGGGCATATCTGTGAGTGATTGATTGTAGAGTCGATACTTGCATCTAGCCGGGGCATATCTGCATGAATAGTTTGAAGATCAACCCCTGTAATAGGCCAGGAAATTATCTTTCATTCTCAGGTCAGAGGCTTACAGTTGTATCCAGCCAGGAAAGCTATCTCTACCAACCTTTTACAACTTCCAGATTCGATACCTGTATCCAGCCAGAGCATATTTGTAGGCGGCAAATTCCAGATTCGATACCTGTATCCAGCTAGGGCATATCTGTAGGCGGCAAATTCCAGATTTGATTCCTGTATCCAGCCAGGGCACATCTGCATGAAGAGTTTAGAGATTCGATACCTGTATCCAGCCAGGGCACGTCTGTAAACAACCTTTTGAAGTTCCAGATTCGATTCCTGTATCTAGCCAAGGCACATCTGTGAGCAACTAATTATGGATTTGACTCTTGTATCTAGCCAGGGCTTATCTGCATGAAGAGACTGAAGAGCAACACCTGTAGCAAGCCAGGAAACCATCTTCCTTTCTCAAAGTACGCAAGTTCTCGCTAAGGAATCTCTTATGCAATCAACACTTCCAAATGGCATCTATAAGCCCATTCCCGACAAGGTTCTGTCACGCCTCCAGATGACATCTATAAGCCCATCCTCCTATCCACCATCTCTCCAAATGGCATCTATAAGCCCATTCCCGCCATCACATTGCTGATAACTCCAGCATGCGAGTGCAAATTTCAGGGCACTCTAGTGTCCAATCTCCTTTTACCCTCGAGTCGCGAAAGGCAAACTTGCCAATCTAACTCTTCAGGTTCAAGAAGATTGAACAGGGTCAACTGTTGTACCCCAAAATTTTCCCTCCCTTTTCCTCAATATTTTCTCACCACAAGACCCTTGGAGCTCAAGATCAAGTTAGGGTTTACTCTGTTCAAGACTCCTCCTTGCACTGTTGACCCAAATTAGGGTTTGTGTTTACACAAAGATGTTTTGACCTAAAATGCCTAAAGTGACTTTCATGCTTCATGTTGGACTCACAAGTTTATCCATACCAAGTTTCAAGCCTTGATTCCAATCTTTGCCCAGTCAATTGGACAGTTGACCTAGAAATCAGCTGTATTGGGGAAAAAGTCAACTGTGGTCAATTGTCAGTCAAACCTCATGATATTTTACCCACATCAACATTATGAACCCATATGAACCATTTGGTCAAGTTGGAATCACAATTCCACAAGAAATTTGATCAGATCACCAAAAGGGAAAAATGGTCTTTTTTAGGGTTTTGACTGCACAAAGGCAATTTCTGACTGTTTGACCTAGCCAATGGCAAACCAAGCTCACATATGGACTCAAGGACTCAATGGCATTGTCTTGACATATTCAAAAGGTTCAAAAGATCCCAAATGCACAAGATTGACAGATGAATTTTCCAGTCAACTGAGCCAAATTGGACTGTATACTGAAAAGTCAAACTTTGACTTTTTGGTCAAAATCAAGTGTCAAGATTCATTTTTCATCAAGACATGTCAAATTATGAAACTTGTTCATCAAGAAATCAAAAATCACAAATTAGGGTTTGAAATGAAGAATTTTCATAACTTAGAATTTCTTTTAGAGATTCGATACCTGTATCCAGCCAGGGCACGTCTGTAAACAACCTTTTGAAGTTCCAGATTCGATTCCTGTATCTAGCCAGGGTACATCTGTGAGCAACTAATTGTCGATTCGACTCCTGTATCTAGCCAGGGCATATCTGCATGAAGAGACTGAAGAGCAACACCTGTAGCAAGCCAGGAAACCATCTTCCTTTCTCAAAGTACGCAAGTTCTCGCTAAGGAATCTCTTATGCAATCAACACTTCCAAATGGCATCTATAAGCCCATTCCCGACAAGGTTCTGTCACACCTCCAGATGACATCTATAAGCCCATCCTCCTATCCACCATCTCTCCAAATGGCATCTATAAGCCCATTCCCGCCATCACATTGCTGATAACTCCAGCATGCGAGTGCAAATTTCAGGGCACTCTAGTGTCCAATCTCCTTTTACCCTCGAGTCGCGAAAGGCAAACTTGCCAATCTAACTCTTCAGGTTCAAGAATATTGAACAGGGGCAACTGTTGTACCCTAAAATTTTCCCTCCCTTTTCCTTAATATTTTCTCACCACAAGACCCTTGGAGCTCAAGATCAAGTTAGGGTTTACTCTGTTCAAGACTCCTCCTTGCACTGTTGACCCAAATTAGGGTTTGTGTTTGCACAAAGATGTTTTGACCTAAAATGCCTAAAGTGACTTTCATGCTTCATGTTGGACTCACAAGTTTATCCATACCAAGTTTCAAGCCTTGATTCCAATCTTTGCCCAGTCAATTGGACAGTTGACCTAGAAATCAACTGTATTGGGGAAAAAGTCAACTGTGGTCAATTGACAGTCAAAACTCATGATTTTTGACCCACATCAACATTATGAACCCATATGAACCATTTGGTCAAGTTGGAATCACAATTCCACAAGAAATTTGATCAGATCACCAAAAGGGCAAAATGGTCATTTTTAGGGTTTTGACTGCACAAAGGCAATTTCTGACTGTTTGACCTAGCCAATGGCAAACCAAGCTCACATATGGACTCAAGCACTCAATGGCATTGTCTTGACATATTCAAAAGGTTTAAAAGATCCCAAATGCACAAGATTGACAGATGAATTTTCCAGTCAACTGAGCCAAATTGGACTGTATACTGAAAAGTCAAACTTTAACTTTTTGGTCAAAATCAAGTGTCAAGATTCATTTTTCATCAAGACATGTCAAATTATGAAACTTGTTCATCAAGAAATCAATAATCACAAATTAGGGTTTGAAATGAAGAATTTTCATAACTTAGAATTTTTCTAAGTTATGAAAATCCCTAATTTTTTTCCTAACTTTGTCCCATTTTTTCATCAAGATGCATTTGGATTCAAACAAAACTCAAAACATGAAAGTTATAGTCCATTGCAAAGTCTACAACTTTGATTCACAAAGTTTCCTCAAAAGAAGCTTGTAGCTCAAGTTATGATTTTTGGAACAAGGGTGCAAAACATTCTTAACTTAGAAAAATTTTAACCTATTCTAGGCAGGATTTTTGCCTAACTTCATGGCCATTTTTCACATGCTTCCACTTGGAATCTCAACTTGCATTACAAAGATGGATTGTAGTACACATTCCAAGCTTTCCAAATTGTCCAAGAACTTCTCAAACACCCTTGTGGTTAGGGAGAATCGAATTTGTCAATATGGGCAAAAGTCACTTTGATTCATGGCCAAAGGCATGTTCATAACTTGTGCATTTTCAAACTCAGCATATGCAAGCTACATTACATGCCTCTAATCTCATTTACACTCAAAAATTAAATGCCAATCCATTGTGTTCTAGCTTTGTTTTTTTCATATAGTCATTACACAAAGAATTAAGCCTTAATTGGAAAAAGCAATTTATCCATTTTTGTAAAGTTACACTTTATGTCAAGTTTGCAATCCAAGAGGTACAATGCATATCTTCTAGGCACAAGTTATTGAACATATCCCACTGATCAAGAGCCAACTTTGCAGCATATTGGAGGGGCCTAGAGGAGCATGTAACAGAACTTGGCATTTTGACTTACATTAGAAGCAACTTTGCAAATACAATACAATATCACATTTCTGCCAACACAAGCCTAGACAAACTTGTTGAACACATTCCAAACATCATAACTGAGCTAAGGCATGACCTAACCACCTTCAAAACCTCACCATTCACAAAAACACCATTGTACTGCACAAAACAGGGCATCCCTGCAGTTTGAGTGGCACAGCTCAATCCACTCGTGCGCCTTGGCCAAAACCAGTTCATACACACTCCATACCACCTATACAAACTATCCCAACACCTAGCTTCAGACTGTAACACCCCTAACCAACTCCACCATTTTCACTTTTTCTGTTTTGCAGGTTGACTTCCATAGCTTGATTCATTTAGTTTCAAAGCAAGCTAAAGGTTGGAGAAGCATCCCTGAACTTCAAGCAAGTTGTACAAGTCCTCACATTGCACTGAAAGTACCTCCATTGTCATACACGATCCAAGCTGAACAGGTAAGTTCATGGACTTCTATCTCTCAATCTAGGAAGAGTTAGTTTTAGGTTTATGAATGAAAAATGCTCTACTCATGGCCCTGAAGCTACACATATAATTACTTTGCATTTATGTTATGTGTGCTGAGAGAATTTGGAACCTGAATATTAGAAAAAACTTAGGTCAGGAATTAGGTATGAAGAAACTCTCTTTCGTTTCTTAGAGTTAAGTTAAGTTCTTTATATGTCTGGATTCGTCTCTTGATGCTCTACATTTTTGGTGTTATGAGTTTTGCTTGAAAGTCCAGGAATCAGGAGTTAGGAAACGCGTGTTGTTGTTGTTCAAACCAGTCTGGAGGTTGAAGACAAGCCTTCTTGGGCTGGGCCTGACTTGTTCTTTCTTTTTGCACCATCCATTTACACATACACCCCCTGGCCCATTTTGAGATATATTTGTCATTTTTTATTTTTTTTCCTTTTGATTTTGTTTCTATATTTTTATTTAAGCATGAAAAAACATTTAAAAAAAAATTTCTCACATTTTTTGCATTTTATTTGCTATTTATTTTGTTTCATTTAGTTTGTATGTAAATAAATACATAATACTTTTTTATTTAAAATACTAAAAACAATACAAAATACATTTATTTTCTAAATTTATTTTATTTTATCTTTTGAAAACATTTCCTAAAAAATATACTTTTTTTTTGTAAATATTAAATATTTTATTTTTTTGTACATATTTAATATATTTAATAAATAATATAAATACTTATATGTTTATTAGTATATTTAGGTTAAAAACATAAAAATAATACATTTTTATTTTTATTAATATTTAACTTGAAAAATCACTTTTTTACAATATACTTTCTTTTTATTTATTTTTTGTACATAATTAATAAATATTGCATATAATAAATAATTAATACATTTTATTTAGCAAATTAGGGTTTTTGCCCTAAACCATCAAAAATACCAAAAATTAATCCTTTTTATTTTTGTTTATTTGTCACATGAAAAACACTTTTTACATACATATAAAAATCATTTTTTGCATCTTGCATATTTATTTTATTTAATTATTGTGCAATTAATCACCTTGTAATTTCCATTTGGATTGTAATAGCTTAGGTTTTAATTTCTTGCTAAAATATCCCCATTTGAAAATTTGTACCCCCCATCCCATATTGTGTTGTAATAATTTAGGACCTTTAAATTTCGCATTTAAAAGCTTTCTAAATATGCCATGATATATTTAGGGTTTGTATGCAAAATTCAACCAAAACAAATAGCTTGACCTAATTCTAAGATAAAAGCATGAAAATGGACAACACCAATCACACTTGCACCTCTAGGGTTACTCCACTTGTTGCCTTCAATAAATGGGCCATGTTGCATGTTGGGTGTCTTTGGCAAAACAAAACAATTCAAATGATCATAGTCCCTCGATGATGCTTTCGAAAGTTGCCTAAAAATGATCAAGTCCCTTAAAGGAAAAATTTCCCAAAGATACTTGGCACCATTGCAATCATGGTCTAAACGATGACCCGCGCCCGTCCCGTTCACATCCTAACACAAGATTGTCCACCAAATACAATGGTGGAACAAAATTGTTAAAAGGTTTAAAACATAACAAAGACCTTTGAGAAATTTAGGATAGATAGCTCTTGGTTACTTGCCAACTTGCAAAACAAAAACACTTGCCTATTTTTCAAAACACACATCACAACACACTTTCAAAACAACTTTCAAAAACATTGAAAACTTTTCAAAAGACATACATCTTTGTATACATCCCAACATGGATCATTACAAAGGTTGCCACCACATTGGCCTCTTTTCAAAACATTTTCAAACCCACACACAAAGCACCATTTCAAACAATTGAAAATCAAGGCAAGTTTATCTAAGCAAGTAACTAAGAGCCCATGGATAACCATGGATAGAAAGGGTGCTAATACCTTCCCTTTCTATAATCTACTCCCCGAACCCAAGAAAACATCTCAAAGGTTTTTGCTGTGCTTTTTAACCTTTCCTTAGGATAAAATAAAAAGTCGGTGGCGACTCTTGCTCAACCGAAACATTTGCGAAAACAAACGCAAAACCTCAAGTCAGTTCTCCCACCGTATCACACTCTTGAACAAACTATGAAAGATCTTCATACTCAGAACACGCAGTTCCAGCAAATGATTGTGGCTCTGGCCAAAGGACAAGAAGAGCTGAAGGCTCTGATTGTTAATAAGAACACTAAGAAGACCAAGAGGACAGCCGGTGTGGCACATATGAGCAGAAGGTTCAGAGGGCCGCCAAGACGGGTTGTTGATTTAGATTCTTCGTCTAAAGAGGGAGAGAATCAAGAGGGTGAAGCCAGAGAAGAGGACCCTAGTTCTAAAGAGTCTGATAATGAAACTGATTATAATGAGGAGCAGTACCCTCTGGCTGATGAAAGGTATAAGCAGTTAGAAGAGCGTCTAAGTACTATGGAAATCCAGAAGGTTCCTGGGTTGGATTTTGCAGAGTTGGGTCTGGTCTTCG
Source organism: Vicia faba (assembly GCA_948472305.1). Lineage (NCBI taxonomy): Eukaryota > Viridiplantae > Streptophyta > Magnoliopsida > Fabales > Fabaceae > Vicia > Vicia faba. The sequence continues at coordinate 1,286,597,535 of OX451740.1, read as the reverse complement.
GGGTTGTTATCCCCCCAAAATTCAAGGCACCAGTATTTGCTAAGTATGATGGTGTCTCTTGTCCTAAAATGCATCTCTGTTCCTATGTGAGGAAGATACATCCTCATACTACTGACAAAGACTTGTGGGTTCACTTCTTCTAAGATAGTCTGTCTGGAACACAACTGGATTGGTTCTATCAGCTGGAAATAGCCAATGTTCGTAACTGGGAAGACTTTGCTGCTGCATTTTATAAGCAATATCAGTATAATGCAGACCTTGCTCCCACCCGTACATAACTCCAAAATCTGTCTATGGGTTCGAACGAGGGTTTTAAGGATTATGCTCAGAAATGGAGAGATTTGGTTGGAAGAGTTCAACCTCCCTTGGCTGACATGGAGCTCGTGGATATGTTTATGGGAACTTTGAATGGGCCATTCTTCAACCATCTGATTGGAAGTTCATCGGCGGGTTTTACTGAACTAATCTTAACAGGAGAAAGAGTGGAAGCTAGAATCCGAAGTGGAAAAATTCAGAAGGATGCCTTTTCTAGTGCTGCAAGGAAGCCATTTCCAGGTAAAAAGGAAGTCAGTGCCGTCTATAACCAAAAGAATCAGAATCAAATTGAGCGTCGTCCAACAGTAGGGGCTATTATGATTCCCAAACCTGCACCTTCTCAACAAAGAAACAATCAGCCAAGAGCAGAAAGACCAGCTAGACAGTTCACTCAAATCAACATGACGCTGTCTCAGGTTTTACCTCAGTTGCTGAAGTCTAATTTGGTTACTCTGAGGGAAGCTCCGAAGAATCCGAACACCACCTCTCCCTACTATAAATTGAATGCTCGTTATGCTTACCATTCAGAAAGTCCAGGCCATGATACCAATGACTGCTGGGCTTTGAAGGACAGAGTGCAGGATCTGATTGATGCTAAGGAGATTGAATTTGGTATCCCATAGACTCCTAACGTTATCAATGCTCCTATGCCAAAACATAGTCGGGGTGTTAATACCGTTGAAGAAGATCTGTTTGTGACTTCTGTGGAAGAATTGGTGACGCCACTCATGACTATCAAAGGGAATTTGCTGAAGGCCGGTTTATTTCCGGGATGTGATGAAGGTTGCCACCTTTGTTCATTTCTACTGACCGGTTGCCCTTTGTTGAAGACAGGTGTTCAGCGCCTGATGGATGACAAAGAGATTCTGTTTGAGAAGACTTCTATTCCGTCTGTTTCCTGTGAAGACGTTGTTATCATAACCACTTCCGCCAATCTCCCAGGGCCTCCGCTAAGATACCCTTCAGGATTACATCAATTATGAAGGTGACGTCTATTACCACGGTGTAAAGCAGGACATGCTAGCCATTGAAGATAAGATTGTTGAAAATGTTGATTCCGACATCGTCAATATTGCCGGAACCAGTAAAATAACAAAAAGTGGAAGAGTGTTCTCCCCTGAAATTTCTCCCCCGATGACTGTTATCGTGCCTGTGATCATTCCTGTTGTGGTTCCACCCAAGACTACTACTGCAATTCCAGTAATCACTCCTGTTGACCCTCCCATTACCGAGTCGGTCGAGACTCGAGGCAAAGACATACTGATTGAGCCTGTCCTGGCAAAGGCTAATTCAGTAACCATACCAGAAGCTTCCAAAAAAGAAATGGAAGAAATTTTGAAGATAATAAAGAAGAGCGACTATAACATGGTCGAGCAGTTAGGGCAGACCTTGTGATACGATGGCATAAGCGACTGTTTAATACTGGTTTGCATTTTGCATTGTGTTTGCAAAATGTCGCGGTAAGCAAGAGTCTCCACTGAATTTTATTTCATCCAACCGGAAAGGAAAAAAGTATAGAAAAAATCCTTTTTCGAGATGTTTCTGAGTACGGAGGATAGATTATAGAAAGGAAAGGTGTTAGAACCCTTTATATCCATGGTTTTCCATGGGCTCTTAGGTATTTGCTCATTTTTAAATTGCTTGTGTGTGTGCTTTGTTTTGAAAATGTTTTACTTCGTGATAACCCTTGTATCAGTCCTTAAGGGTGTGACGAAGTTGTTTTGAAAATTGTTTTGAAATTTGTAAGTATGAAAAGTTTTGATTTGAGCAAGTACCTATTAGCATCTACTTACTCAAAAAATAGGTTGTTTCTATTCTTGTTATCTTTAGACAGCGCCATCCTACTGTTGAGAAATAGGTGGTATCATCGTTGGAATTTATAAGGGTCAATTCAAAAGGGACGTACGATCACTAAAGCAATATTAGGACACCTTAGTAACCCTAGAGTCTTAAGATCTTCCGAGGCAACATTCGAATGGGACATTTTGATCTTTTTAGACTGGAGGGCAACCACTAAGACACCCTATGCTTAATGATTGTTCACCGAAGGCAACCGAAGTGAGAGTATACCCTAAGAGTGATATGTACAAGTGATTTGTTTTAGTTATTTATCTTTGCACATTAGGGTTTTCTAACCATTTTAATTTTGTTATGCATTCTTGTCATACGATCCTATTAGCCATACATCTAGACAGTTAAGTATTTGCGGGAATTGAAAATGAGAGAAAATAAATCTACGCTATTACAAGGCTTCGGGGATGGGGATTAATTACATAGCCAAAAAACCCGGGGATTTAACAGTAAAATGAAAACCCTAAATTAACTATTACAAACCATGAACAGTTACAAAAATATTGGCAAAATAAATAAGAAGCGCGCGGCGAATTAAATGCGAGGACGATTATAAAACCTAAAAAAATCTAATTTGAGAAAAAGTATTTTTGGATTTTTATTGAGGAAAATATTTAATCGCAAATTAATTAAACCTAATTTCTAATTGTTTTTAAATTATGAAAGAAATTAAAGTTGCCCTAAATTAATTAAACTAATTAATTAAAAAAACATTTATTAAGAAAATAATTTTTTTGTGATTTTTGATTGGCTAATTTAATAAAATAATTTTTGTGTTGATTTTAAAAAAAAAAACAAGATAATTAAAGAGAAGGAATTAAAGAAAAATAGTAGAAATAACCAAAGGGGCCTGTTGTCAGCAGATCTGGCTTGAGATGGATCCAGAAGATGATGACCCTCAGAAGGTGAGTCGCTGGATTTGGTTTTGGCTGGTGGATCCAGAAGATGATCACCCTCAAAAGATGAGGTGCACTGGATCTGGTTCTGGCTGATGGATCCAGAAGATGATGACCCTCAGAACATGAGATGCGCTGGATTTGGTTCTGGCTGGTGGATCCAAAAGATGATGACCCTCAGAAGACGAGGTGTGCTGGATCTGGTTCTGGATGATGGATCCAGAAGATGATAACCCTCAGAAGGTGTATGTGTTGTATCTGGTGAAAAGAATGAAGAAAATGCCAAAAGCTCACGCCTAGGATCGAACCCAGGACATGAGTTTCTGACTTCCTTCCTCTGACCAACTGCGTTGGATGTTAACTTATCAATATAATGAAAACAAATAATATATTGGAAAACAGGTTAGTGGCCAGAATAACGCGCCAGAATTTAAACCATCCAGTCAAGTTGTGACACGCATTTGTCTTCTTCCTTGGAACCATCATTTTAGGCTCTGAACCTTTACCTACAGACGTAGGTCTGTTGCTGAAACCTGTGTCATTCAAGAATCAAGCACACGCAATATAAATTAAATTGGGGACCATGAATCAACTGGGTTTGAAGCTCTGATCATCATGGTACCCATCATCAGGCCTAATTTTGCTTGAAACCCAAAACCCCAAATTGGAGCACGAAACCCTAACAATGGCGAAAGCTTGTTCCTGCACTGTAAATTAAATCAAACTATCCATAAACATTGCAAACATGATGATGAACACAAATATGTAACTTAGACATGCTAAATATGCAAGAATTACAGTAATCAAATTTGGATAACTGTGCAAACCGTGAGAGTGATAGGGAGTGATTCTAGATGTTTTGACGCCTACAAATGATTGGGAATGCTACCTGAGATGCCAAGGAATTGATTTCTGGCTTTGAAACTCTATGAGGATGGCTCTAAAATGGATTTCGTTCTCACACTTTTTGTCCAAAGTTTCAGTTTTCTTCTGGCAGTCTCACGCCTTCTAACCCCTTTTTTTTATTTGTTCTTGTTCATTATATATCCCCCAATGAATTAGGGTTGCAAAACAGATTGAATCTTGAAGCTTTGATGAGATTTGATTTGGTTTTTATGTTGTATGATATCCTTCCAAATTTGGCCTAATCATGCCATACTCGAGCCAATTATCTTTGATATGATTTGATTCTGATATGCCAGCATTATGAGCTTGTGATTCTGTCCAAAAATCCAATCAAAACAAATCTTTGCCATTATTTACCAATTATTTGATTCAATTCAATTTTTAATAAATAAAAAATAAAAATAAAATAAATAATGAAGCAAATAACATGTGAGTGAACATTTGGGTCGTGGACTGTGTTATAAGTGAAGTGCAAGCATAAAATGTTGGGCCCATTTAGCAAAAAATGCAAATTTGAGCACATTTGACTTTTGGCAATTTTGCAAAAAATGGTCAACTTGGCCAATGCATAACTCTCTAAATTTTGACCCTAGAGAGGTGTTCTTGGAATTTTTAGAAAGCTTAGTATGTCCTCTAAGCAACCCTTTTGGTCTCATCCAAATTGAGTCTTCCATGTTCATGTATGAAGCTTTGACCCAAAAGGTTTTTTTGTTGACTTTTTAAAAGGACCTATAATGTCAAAATTCATATCTTTTTGTGAGTGCATATTCTGAACTTGGGAGCTGAATATGAATTGTAGGTAATTGCATCCTCTTCAAGATGAGATTTGTATGGGTCATTTCTGATAAAGTATGAGAAAGTTATGTTTGGTCCAAGTTGAGTTTACCTTTCTTGTAAAACCCTAATTTTGCAACTTTTGGGTTTTGATGAATTGTGAGCAATCCTTGAGGAATCATGATCAACCCTTGATAAAATGATGAATAATACTTCAAAATGATGATGTTGACCAAAAATCTTGAAGTTTGACCGTTTGTGGGCCACAGTTGACTTTTGACCTAGTACAGTTGATTTTCAGGCATTTGAGCAATTGACTGAGCAAACTTCTTCTGCAAGGCTTGAAATTTGACATGGATGATCCTGAGAACATATTAGTACAATGGTGAGCATTTGAGTCCTTTGTGGTTCACACATCTTGATGAAAATAGAAACCCTAATTTGAGGTATACTGCCTTAGGAGAGAGTTTGTCTGGTCAACTCTTAAACTTTCTTGAGCAATTTAGGGACCTCACTTGCCATTTGTTGAGTAAAATGAGAGGGAAAATTTTGGGGTACAACAGCTTCCCCTATTCAATTTTCTTAAACCTGAAGATGTAGATTGGCCCGTCTGCCTTTCGTGATCTGAAGGTGGAAGATGATTGAACACTAGAGTGCCCAGAAATTTGCACTCGCATGAAGTGATACTTGATTTGTGATATCGGGAATAGGCTTATAGATGCCATTTGGTAGTTGCTAGAGAATTTATCGGAGATGGGCTTAAAGATGCCATTCGAAGAAGTGTCGATTGCACAAGAGATTCCTTTGCGAGAACCCATATACATGTTGTTGAGGAGGACTTCGCTGGGGAATGCTGGTCTCTATCTTGAGAGAAATAGAGTTTTAGGAGCTTCAGTTGTCCGTTACTCTACTGGGGAATAACTCTGATTTTGGGAAGCGGAAGTGAACTGTGTGTTTGGTCGGGGTATATGTTGCACTGCGACTTCTTGGGGAAACGTGAAATCAATTGTGTTTGATCGGATCCCGGTCTTACATGTATTGTAGACTGCTGTCTGGGTATAAGAGAGGAAGAACCCGGATAGTAAGGTTATGAGAAGGAACCTGGATAGTAGGGTTACTTCAATACGAAAGCCTGGATGGTAGGGCTTGAGAAGGAACCTGGATAAGAGGGTTACTTTGATATGAAAGCCTGGATAGTAGGGCTTGATAAGGAACATGGATGGTAGGGTTACTTTGATATGAAAGCCTGGATAATAGGGCTTGAGAAGGAACCTGGATAGTATGGTTACTTTGATATGAAAGCCTGGATAGTAGGGCTTGAGAAGGAACCTGGATAGTAGGGTTAATTTGATATGAAAGCCTAGATAGTAGGGCTGTGAGAAGGAACCTGGATAGTAGGGTTACTTCGAGATGAAAGCCGGGATAGTAGGGCTGTGAGAAGGAACCTGGATGGTAGGGTTACTTCGAGATGAAATCCTGGATAGTAGGGCTGTGAGAAGGAACCTGGATGGTAGGGTTACTTCGATATGAAAGCCGGGATAATAGGGCTTGAGAAAGAACCTAGATAGTAGGGTTACTTCGATATGAAAGCCTGGATAGTAGGCCTGTGAGAAGGAACCTGGATAGTAGGGTTACTTCGAGATGAAAGCCTGGATAGTAGGGCTTGAGAAGGAACCTGGATAGTAGGGTTACTTCTATATGAAAGCCTGGATAGTAGGGCTGTGAGAAGGAACCTGGATAGTAGGGTTACTTCGAAATGAAAGCCTGGGTAGTAGGGATGTAAGAAGGAACCTGGATAGTAAGGTTACTTCGATATGAGTTTGGGTAGAACTGCAGAGGGAACCTGGGTAAGGTTGCTTTTGTCGCACCGATGATTACTCTGTTTAGCTTCGAGTGTTGATAAGGGATTTGCTGGAAATTGTTGATAATAATTGTCTTTCCTGAAATAAATACAGGGTTAGTTATGTGTGATGCATGAGATGCATTGTGATGAGGTTCTCAAGATAACTGAGACCATGTTATATGTAATGTATGCACATGTCATGATGTATGAACATGAAATGCTGACGTAATAATCTGAGTCCTGGAAAATAAATCCTTGACTGCTGTAAAAAACAAAAGTTCCTCTATTTCTTTTGGGGATGGCGAACAAAGATGACTATGCTAGGGATTTGCCCCTCATTTACGGATATTCTACCGAGGAGAGGCCCTATTTAAGAATAACTCTGCGGGAGAATAACTCTGTTGGAGAGGAGATACTCTGTTGATAGATCTGTTGATTTGGAGAAATAAACTCAGTTGGGGATTATTGTACCCCAATTTTTGCCCCTAAGATTCCTCTATCATATCATATCAACTCGATCATAACAAGATCACATTAGGGTTGGTTCTTCCTCTTTTTCCTATCTTTAAGTTTTCTCTTGAGGAATCTCCAAGCACCTTGGTTGTGTATTTTGTATATGTGTTGTTGACTAACTTCTAATCAAAATACAAAAAAATATCTGTCTTTGTCTTTGTATATTTTTGTTTTGTAGGTACCAAGTCGAAGCATCTGACAAATAAGGATTTCTGGTATTATTTTCCTAAAATTTCTATTTGCAAAGAAAAAAGAATTAAAAATTTTTCATTTTTTTTCACTGTACAATCGATTGCTCCTAGAGTGCAATCGATTGCACAAAGTGAATTTTCACAATTTTTGGAAAAATACATTGTGCAAATCGATTTGCAATATAGTGCAATCGATTTGCATAGAGCGAAATTTGAAAAAATCAGCATTTTAAACTTGTCAATTTTTTTTGGCTCCAATTTTCCTTCACTTTTGAAAGATGTATAATTAATTCAAATTTTAGTGCCAATCTTTCATTTTTAAGAAGAATTATCATTAATTCAAATTTTGGCTCTAATTTTTGAAAAAGTTATCATTAATTCAAATTTTGGCTCCAAGAATCAATTACCAAATTACCACTAATCCCAATCCTAAAACTCTATAAATAGAGCCCTCATCTCATTCAAATTTCAAGCTTTTGATAGCCAAATCCACCTTGCTAAAAAATCTCTCAATTCTCTCCTTCTACCAAATTCACTCAAAGCTCCATTTTCAAAAAGTTAGTAAGCTTTGCATTGAAGCTTACTAATCTTTGAGCTAAACCTTCATCCAAACACTTTTTCTCCATCAATTATCTACATCCAAGCTTGATCAATTGATTCTTGTGGTTGAATTGAAGCAAATTCTTGAAGTTGTTTGATAATTCTCTAGATCTACCTTTGGTAAGTTTGGATAATTCATCTTTCACAATGTGATCTCTTGGTGATCTTTGGGATGGATTCTTTGAGCATTCTTTTGTGAATCCAATGGTGTTATTTTCTCATAATTTGGTGGAATTTTCGTGCTCAAGTGGATCCATGATCATAAGGTGTTTGGTGGAAAGTTTGAACAAGAAATTGGCCTTTTAAAATGCTGTTTTTGGTTGTTGTTCTATGTGCAATCGATTTGCACTATGTGTAAATCGATTTACACAGCACGATTTTGCATAAATTTTTGAAAATAATACTGTGTAAATCGATTTACATAGTAGTGTAAATCTATTTACACCAGAACAGAATGTATTTTTTGCCTTGTTTTGGGGCAGCTTTGATCCAAAATGCTTTTTCTACTCACTCCTTTTGATTGTTGGTTTGGATTGCAATTTTAAATGTCCAATTTGTCTTTAAACTCAATGGACTTTGTGATGTAGATGAAGTTGGATAAATGTTCATCAATTCAAATCTAACTAAGAGTGAATTATTTAATTCATTTTTGGTGCTTTGGATTAATGATATGTTTAGTGCTTTAATCCATCTAGAGGAGTGGTTGAATTTAAAGATGAAAGAATTTTGAAATGGTGATCCAAATTAGCTTATCATTTCCCTACCTCTTCATCTTATCCCTTTCTTTTTTAATTGTGCTACATGTTAAGGGATGGTGATCTCTATATCATTTATCAAAACATGAAGTACATAGATTGCTATTGACCGGCCTCAAAATAGGTGCGACTTCTACATAAGTCCACTTACGATTGCTTAACATAGCGCTAAATTTTGTCCCGATTCGAATAAATGATCATTCGTGGCCCAAACTTATGATTGCAAGCCCAAGTATGTTAATTTGATCTCTTTGATCCAATAACCTTGAGATTCATCGTGTAGAGGCTTTGGTTCTACCAATCCTCTGATGGATCTACAACACCTTTGGTCAACGCGGATCACTTAAACATCGTTGATCATTACATGTTGCCTTGTGAGAATTCCAAAATGGATGATATACTTGACAAAAAGCAAATGCAACTTGTTGTGTAGAGGCGTTGGTTCTACCAATCCCCTAATGAGTTCCAAATGCAAGTTTCAAGATGGTCATCCAACTAACCACTAATTACTAACCACTAATTACTAACAATTTACTTTACTTTATGCCCTTTTATTTTTATGCTTTATGTACCATTTACATTTCATGCTATTTTCATCTTTGCTCACTTGAGCATTTACTTTTATGTCATTTTTATTTTGCTCACTTGAGCATTTACTTTTATGTCATTTTTATTTTGCTCACTTGAGCTTTTCTTTTCCTTTTAAAAACACCTAATAATCAACATGGACCATAAAAATCATTAATGATACTTGGACTACATGGTTACTATCCTTTGCATTATGGAGTGATGGACTTCTTGGACTTAGGATTAGAGACCTTGGCCTATCTTGGAGATTTTGTGACTTTATTTGATATTTTGTCTGGAGTTCTTGAGGTTTACCTCAAGACATTGGGTTGTTTGTTTGTTTGTGTGCATGTAATTGAGATTACGATCTTTGTTTGTAATCTGGAATTCACCCGTATACAGCCGTTACTCTGCCCAATTTTTGCAAAGACTAAATACACTTGAAGTTTGATTCTCTCAAGAGGTCTAGTATCTTTTCTTGCTTGGTTTCAATCCAAAGAATGGGAATTCTATATTGACTCATAATGTCAAGTATCAGCTTCATGTTGGTTAGATGGTTCTTATCCCTAGCTTTTACCTTATGCTTTAGGATAGCCTCTTCTTCTCCTCCCATCTTCTTTAATTTCAAAAATCTTCTCCCTCCTTTTAAAAAAAAACTCTTCTTGTTTTGAAACTTGAAACATTTTCATAATAAACTTGGACTTAGGTCCATGCATTTTCAAAACATTTTCATAAATAAATTTTAATCAATTTAATAATACCTTGACCTTTTTTTAGAAGACTAAAAGTCTATCAATCTCATTTCAAACCATTTTTCCACTTTGGCTTTTATCTTTAAACTTTTCTCAAAAGATTAGACTCTTGTCAATCCTTGTAGTGATGCAAACAACTATACTTCTACAATATGTAGTGAAGCGAGATATTTTCCACTTGGGTGTTGAGTGAGGCATTGTTGATTTTAAAATCCAAGCCATATCCTCCACTTTGAGATGATACAAATTCTCCTTTCTCATGATTGTGGGTAGTAAGTATGTTTTCCACACGGACAATTGCGATGATGTCTTATCTCATAAAATCAACCAACACACTTGTGTTTCAAATTTTTAAAAGATGAACTACGTGTACCCTGATCCCCTATTGCACGAAAGGTGGTACGTAGGCACTAAAGGTTCGCAACCGCGGCGGGTGCAAAAATCATAAAAATATTTCTTTTCTCACCTCCACCATCCATTTTATATACAACACATTTTCTATAGCCAAAATATACAGATTTTTCAAAGAGTTTCCTGCGGAGTACCGTAGATGTTTAGGGTGCTAATACCTTTCCTTTACATAACCAACCCCCTTACCTTGAATCTTTCCCCCTCTTTTTGGGTTATTCGCTCTTTTCCCATTCCTTTGGAAACAATAAAGCACGGTGGCGATTTTTATTTTGATTTGTATAAAGTCTAGTCAATCCTCAATGGCTTAGTCTTGCACATTTCTACTGCTACAGAAAAATGGCGACTTCACTGGGGAAAGATTAACCTCTTGCTGGTCCATCCCTAAGTGGGTTAATCCTATCTTTGTTTATATCTGTATATGTGCTATTGTTGTTTATGTGTTATATTTTGTATATATGTTTGTCTAGATTTTCCTGGTTTACAGGGTGCTTGGTGATTACTCATAAGTCCTATACCCGGACTTGGGCAAACTTTAAGATAGGACGGGCGGTATAGTCATGTTAACTTTGAGGGAGTAATCCCAAAAAAAGAGGTATGAGATCCCCCACTCAGTGGAGGCCCCTTTGACTGTAGTATCGTTTACCGAGTAATCGAGAAGACGTACTGCTTTCGACCTGGGAGCCTGCGAAGCTGAGGACCGTAGATTACCTAACCCCTCTTGGCCTTTTAGGTGTAGTGCGGAAGCTATGACGGAGTAATCCGGAAGTAGTTGTCACGCGATACTATGCTCGGATGAGTCTTTCTTGAGAATATTACTAATTACCGAGTAATTGGGAAGTTGGTAATATCCGAAGGAAGGATGTAGACTCTGGGAACCTCTAGAACCTTGTTCGGCAGGTGATAACTTTTTAGACCAATACCTTATGGGTAGTACCTTCGACCTCATGCTCGTGACGTTGAACCTATGAACCCTATATGTGTGATCTTGTGTTTGATTGTTGCATCATGCATCCATGCACTCATAAGAATTTTTTGAAAAAAAAAACAATACTTCAAGGGATTTAAAGGTCGACTATTTGTGAATATCTCAGGTACTTTTAAACCATGGATTCTGGAAAGAGAAAGACCTGGAAATACAGTTTCAAGGATCCTAAGATAGATGAGTTGATCAGTCTAATTCCCGAGATCGAGTGTTCTGTAGACTTTCGGAAGAAGTATGGATCCATTATTCCTCTCATGAAGCTGAAGATGAAGGAGGGTTTTCTCTCAACTTTGGTCCAGTTCTATGATCCGGTGTATCACTGCTTTACTTTTCCCGATTATCAGTTGATGCCAACACTGGAAGAGTATTCCTATCTATTGGATTTACCTGTTACCGATCGCGTTCCTTTTACTGGTTTGAAGGGTGAGCCAAAACCACATGAGATTGCTGCTTTGATTCATCTGGGGAAGTCTGAAGTGGAAGCTCATATGACTTCCAAAGGAGGGATTAGAGGATTACCAGCTCAGTTCTTATTGGAGAAAGCTCGTTACTTTGCCAGGATGAAGAGTACGGTTGCTTTTGAGGCCATCTTTGCTTTACTCGCCTATGGATTATTCTTATTTCCTAATGTGGACAAGTTTGTCGACATTAACGCTATCAAGATTTTCATGATTGGAAACCCGGTTCCTACACTATTGGGTGATGCTTATTACTCGGTTCATCTTCGGAAGTCTTATCATGGGGGAATGATTATCTGTTGCACTCCTTTGTTGTATCGGTGGTTTACCTCTCATATGCCTCAGTCTGACGCTTTTTGGGATGTCAAGAAGGAACCTTGTTGGGCTCCTAAGATCATGGCACTTACTCACTCGAATATTGATTGGTATCATCGAGCTTACCAGGATGCAGAGATTATTGACAGTTGTGGTAGTTTCCCCAATGTGCCTCTTCTTGGTACAAAGGGAGGAATTAACTATAACCATGTTCTTATACGGCGGCAGCTTGGTTATCCGATGAGGGATAAACCGAACAATATTCATCTGAGTAGTTTCTTTCTGAAGGAAGGAGAAGACCACGGGGAAGCTAGGGAGCAGATTGCGAAGGCCTGACGTCACATTCATAAGAAGAGTAGGAAGGATTTGGGACCTAGGGGTGTTGTTTCTTTGGAGCCATATCTTCAGTGGGTCAGATCGAGAGCCATTTAGTTGAAGATGCCGTATACTCAGGAGACACCCATGCCTGATTTGTTTGTGAAGACCACTCCTCCCTTATTAGATGATCTAGAAGAGATGCAGCTTGCTTTGGTTAGGATGCAACAGGAAAGGGATGCTTGGAAGAACAAGTTCCAGACTTTAGAGAGTTCCTACAGAGCAGACCTGAAGGAGAGAGATGATTTGATCGAGATCCTTGAGAGTCTAGCAGTAGAGTCTATGGAGAGGCAAGGAGATTTATTTTCTCCTAAGCCTCAAACAGGTGTTGTTTGTTCACTTCCTGATTCAGATGATTGGAAGGAGGTTGCCATAAGACATGTGGAAGAAAACCAGAGGTTGAGAGCTCAGATTGCTAGGCTCACAGGGAAGCGCATTCGTACAGATTGATCTCTATCAGTTCCTCTTCTCAGGATTTTAGATTGTATTTTCATCTTGTACTTGGGATCATTGAAACTTGTAACCCATTTCGAAGTTATTATAATAAAAGTTTTCAGTATTTCAAATGCGTTGTTACTTTGATGTTTGCCATATGTCTGTAAGTCTTAAATCCCTTGAAATATTAAATGATAAAATAATAATAATCATATACATATCATGCATCATATTGCACATGTTTTTGCATTTGTTATGCATATCCAGGTGTCTTACCCGGCTTCTTTACTTCACTCAGCAAGCTGACTCATCACTACAACACTCGGGCTAATTTCAAAAAGAAGATGGATAACTTAGAACAGGAGAATCGCGAGCTGCGCGAAGAAGTTTCTGCTTTGAAGGCTGGCTTGGCCAACTTGACTACTCTGATGGAAGCTCTGGTGGTTGCTCAGAATCAGCCACCGAGTGTTCAACCTCAACCAACAAGGGCAAATGTTGTTGTGCAAGGGAGAAGGGTAAACACTCCTAGAAAGAATTATCAGCGTCATCAGCAAGTCGCCTTAGTTACTCCTGTTATGAATGTCGCTCCAACTACCGTTGTTTATCAGAGACCATCCCAGCAGGGGAATCAAGGGTATAATCAAAGAAGGGAGAACTATGATCATATTCTCATGAGCTATGCAGAGCTATTACCAGCATTGGTTCGGAAGAAGTTGGTCCAGACACGACCACCTCCCGCTATACCATCACCATTGTCGTGGTATTACAAAGCAGACCAGACGTGTGACTTTCATCAGGGAGCACCAGGGCATAGTGTTGAGAGTTGTTATCCTTTGAGGAATGAAGTGCAAAGGTTGTTGAAGTCTGGAATTTTATCTTTCAAAGACGGGGACTCGTCAAATGGTGCTAAGAAGTATGGTGATAATTGTTCCAAAAAGAAAGAGCAAGACTCCTATGCTATACTTTGTGGTAGGCGAGGAGGATCTCATAATAGGAATCAACAAGTTGCTTCTGTGACTCCATTCATCAATGAGACTCCGACTTCTGTTGCATATCAGGGGGTACCTCAACAAGGAAATCAAGGGCAAGGTCATCAGAGGAAAATGAGATTTGATCCAATTCCAATGACATACACAGAGCTGTATCCTTCTTGGTTGAAGAAGAATCTGGTTCAAACTCGAGCTCAACCAGTTGTTCCCAAAAAACCGCCAAGAGGATATAAGGCTGACGCTTCTTGTGCTTTTCATCAGGATGCTCCTGGGCACGATTTAAAGGATTGCTTTGCTTTGAAGGTTGAAGTTCAGAGGTTGGTCCAAAGGGGTATCTTGTCATTTAAGAATATTTTTCTTGAGGTTCAAGTCAAATCTTTGCCGAAGAATAAACTTGATTGAAGAATGCCTTGGAGTTTAAGGATGATTAGCCTTCTTAGTTTATTAGCATTTTTACTGCTTTCTCATTTGTAATTTTTCTTGTTTATCATTGCACTGTTTGCATGTAAGAATGTTTGCATTTGAATGTTTAATCTTAATACAATGAGTATGTTTGTCTTGAAGAAATTCATTCGTTTCACTCGTATTTGTTTTCAATTTTAAATTGCTTTATGATACCAACTGGTTACCCATTCTCTCACCTAGGCAGAGATTGGGAGGAGGATGATGATATTAAAACACAAATTTTCTGGTTGTATGCTTTTGGATAAAACCCTGTTGACGATGTACAGGCATTGTTTCAAATCCTCAAACACCGGAGATATAAGGGAGTGAAACCTTTGTTAACCCCTTTGAGCCTTGAAGTAGGAGTTTCGTTTTGTATTAAAAAAAACCCCTCATTTTTTAACCTGGGGTAGGGTAGTGTTCAGTTAATTTGATTGAGTATTCAAATCTCATCAAGAGTGCGCATCTAAGGATACAATAATGGTTATCCTTCAAGAGGTTGAGGGAATTCAAAACTACAATGTTTAACCTCCGCATATCAGTAGTATGCATCAAAAGAAGATGTCATCCCAATGGGTATCTCTCATATACCAAGAGATCAGCAGATGACGATACAACAATGGTTATCTTTCATCTACCCAGAAATAGGGCAGTCACAATTCTTTCGACAAGTCACAAATGACTCGAAGTCACGCGACATGTTCAAAAAAAAAAGAAAGATAATATGAATAAAAAAATTATGATGAAAAATAAAGAGACAAAAAGCCCCGCTAAGTCGGAACTTGAAAAAACAAGTCGCTTAGGCAAAAGTCAGGGCATCCCGCTGCACTTTAAAGTCAAAATCAAAAGGAATTTGTCCCGAAGGAAAGGAAGAAATGGAAAAGCC
This sequence comes from Vicia faba, assembly GCA_948472305.1. Classification (NCBI taxonomy): domain Eukaryota; kingdom Viridiplantae; phylum Streptophyta; class Magnoliopsida; order Fabales; family Fabaceae; genus Vicia; species Vicia faba. Next base: position 1,286,582,277 of record OX451740.1, on the reverse strand, counting down.
TGAAATGCGATAAAGGATTACAATGTGAAATCCTCAGCAAAGAACAGAGTCGCGTGACAAGAAACCCAAAAGAAACAAGAATGAGTAACTTGCATGTCCAAAGAAAACTTTGTTTGATTCCTCAACTATCTCGAAATTTCTTTTGAGAGATGAATGTTCGTGTCAAGTTAACTGAACTTAGGACTGAAGAACATCATGAAGGGGGTGGGCACCAAATATTTTTGAGCCTTAAATCTTTTTTTTCTAAAACCGTGAACCAGGCCATGTTACAACCCTCAAAAGTCCTAATTGAAACAGGGTTTATTTCGAAAGCATGCTCCAATGAAATAGTGTTTCCTGACTCCCATTAATTTTGATAAATTATTGTGATTGGTATCATATGCTTTTGTTATCTTTCACACAAAAAATCCATGTCGCATCCTGGCTAGTGATTCGTTCACAGGGTTTTGCAACATCTTTTCAAATAAAATCTTCAAGACTTACATAATTGTTGCATTAGATTTTTCATTCTTAGAATAAACATTTTCTGCTTGTAAAACAACTGCTTGATATCATGAAAGTTTACATTTGAGTATCAGCAAAAGGCATGTTGCCGGGAAGAGTTGTGGAGCAAAGAGGATGCAACATTCAGCCAATCTAGGGAAGTTACGTCAAGATTCGACAAATCTATAAAAGCCATTTGATCATAAAGGTTATCTTAAAAGCATGCAGCTAAGGGCAAGTTACGAAAGTTACCTTGATCAGCATGGTAAGCTTGGGACACCAGATTGGTTTCCAAGGGCATATCCAGATTTTGTCAAGATAGCTGTTATGTCTACCCCAAGTTGAGAACCTTCCTCAAGTTGTGTTATGATGTTGGGTTCATAATCCCATTTTTTCCAGTCTTGCTGCAGACTTCTCCAGATGAGTGTGATTCTTTACCCAGCCAGGTGGTGATCAAACGGAGATTAAAAAGAGCTATGAAGCCTTTGCTCATTTGATGGAGTTCTTTCTCCCTTTTTATTGATATGGAATCTCTTGTAGAGCAGTGCTTTCTCTTGTTACGACATTATTGTTGTTATGTGCTTCCCAAGTAGCTAGACAAGGGCAGTATATTTTCTAAGAGATGTTGAGACAACTGTCAAGTTTTTGGGTTTTCTCTCACCAAGTGTTGAGTTTGATTTAAAATCCCCATAAATTTGACTTCTTGCTGCACTGTTAACTTCTTGGTTCCCCATGAAGGTTTTCTCAGGTCATTTTCGCTGGAATGCGCGTGATTTTTTGTATATTAAAGATGATACCAATTGGTGCAAGGTACAGTATTGGGTTTGTGATCCCATTATCCCCGACCAAGTTTTGGTTCGCTTTTGATTTTGGGTTTGCATGGTCAGAAGCCTCTGTCCCAGATTCCCCAGCGAAGTTTTCCCTCATATGATGAAAGGATTTATTCCCTCGGTGTGCTAAGATATCGCTCTTTTTGCAGTTTTGGCCTTAGTGTTGACTTCTTGATTTCCCAAGAAGACTACACCAGGGCATCTTTTGTTGGAATATGTTTGGTTGATATGAAGACTCAATCCAGTGTTTTCCAGTGAAGGCCTTGTTTATTTGATAGAAGTCCTTTCTCCCCAAAGAAGTTGGTGCAATAATTACCAGTGAAGAACGTATCTCCGTTTTCCCCAGTGGAGCACGTATCTTGGTTTCCCCTCGATGATGTGGTGTCGACCTCCCCAATGAAGTCAGCATGAAGTCCCCAGTAGATGTCTCGATGATAAAGTATTGTCTCCTTTAGTGAAGTCAGTATGTTTTTCTTCCTTCAAAGTGGGCCTGATTTCCCCAGTGAATGTTTTGACAATTTGGTTTCCATTTGCCTTATTCACAATCAGTATCAAAATCCCCAGTAGGAATACGGACTGTGAAACATCTGTTTTCCCCATTGAAGTCTGTATGTTATTCCCCGGGAAGGTTATCCCAGGGCATCTCTTATTGGAATGAGTATTCATGATGAAAAGTTTTTAATCCTCAGTTTTTTCTCCAGGAAAAAGGTTTGAATTCCCCAGTGAGGTTTGGTTGTCTCGAAGTCAGTCTGCTTTATTTGAGGCTGATATTGCAATCTCCAGTAGGAATGTTGCTTGTAAAAAACTAGTTTTTCCAATGAAACCGGAAGAAAGATGTTTTATCCCAGTATCTGTTTGATTTATCTACATCCGGATTACGTTTCTCCTCAGTGAAGTTAGGACAGACAATAGCGCTCCTTGCTTAGTTGGATTTGGTTTTCCCTCTTGAGTTTATTTCTCAAAGGATGTATCTTCTTTGGCTGTCTTGCTCAAGTTTATTTCTAATCGGATTCGTGGTTGCATGACAATATTATTTACTCTGGATTTCTGAGGACTTCGAGTTTTGGTTTGTGCATTTATTTTGCACGAGAAGACTTTATCTCTTCAGCAGGAATAATGTGGCATTTCCCCAGGAAGTCATATCTCATTTCCCCAGGAAGTCATATCTCATTTCCCCAGGAAGTCATATCTCATTTCCCCAGGAAGTCATATCTCATTTCCCCAGGAAGTCATATCTCATTTCCCCAGGAAGTCATATCTCATTTCCCCAGGAAGCCATATTTCTATCCCTAGGAAGTCATATCCTTTTTCCCCAGGAAGTCATATCTTATTTCCCCAGGAAGCCATATTTCTATCCCTAGAAAGTCGTTTCTTTTTGCAATCCTCCATGATAACAAGCAACAGGTATCTTTTTTAAGCAACTTGTGCTTCTCTGTACAAGTCGATGTAACTCTTTTTGCTATTCCCTCTATGAGTGGTTAGCTTGCAGCCTGTCGTCAGTTTACGCCAGTGGATGGCAAGATTTTCAAATTCATAGAAATTGCTTGTTGTGAAATCTTTGCAAGTGGAAGTCTCTTTATTTGAGACAGCTTACATATTACCCTTTCCAGGCGGAATTCCTTGGTTAAGGAAGAAGTTGAGACCCGTTCTAGGTGAAAACACCAGAAGTTTGGGGGACATATGATATATTTTTTCTCTCTACCTTCAGTGAACGTTGGTAGTACATCGGCAGTGAACGTTGGTGTTTGTTATCTTTTTTCTATCTTCAGTGAACGTTGATAGTTCATCGTCAGTGAACGGAGGTGATATTATATTTTCTCTCTACCTTCAGTGAACGTTGGTAGTACATCGGCAGTGAACGTTGGTGTTTCTTATCTTTTTTCTATCTTCAGTGAACGGCGGTGATATGATATTTTCTCTCTACCTTCAGTGGACGTTGGTAGTACATCGGCAGTGAACGTTGGTGTTTGTTATCTTTTTGCTATCTTCAGTGAACGTTGATAGTTCATCGTCAGTGAACGGCGGTGATATTATATCTTCTCTCTACCTTCAATGAACGTTGGTAGTACATCGGCAGTGAACGTTGGTGTTTGTTATCTTTTTGCTATCTTCAGTGAACGTTGATAGTTCATCGTCAGTGAATGGCGGTGATATGATATTTTCTCAATACCTTCAGTCAACGTTGGTAGTACATCGGCAGTGAACGTTGGTGTTTGTTATCTTTTTTCTATCTTCAGTGAACGTTGATAGTTCATCGTCAGTGAACGGCTGTGATATGATATTTTCTCTCTACCTTCAGTGAATGCTGGTAGTACATCGGCAGTGAACGTTGGTGTTTGTTATCTTTTTGCTATCTTCAGTGAACGTTGATAGTTCATCGTCAGTGAACGGCGGTGATATTATATTTTTCTCTCTACCTTCAGTGAATGTTGGTAGTACATTGGTAGTGAACGTTGGTGTTTATTATCTTTTTGCTATCTTTAGTGAACGTTGATAGTTCATCGTCAATGAACGGCGGTGATATTATTTTTTCTCTCTACCTTCAGTGAACGTTGGTAGTACATCGGCAGTGAACGTTGGTGTTTGTTATCTTTTTGCTATCTTCAGTGAACATTGATAGTTCATCGTCAGTGAATGGAGGTGATATTATATTCTCTCTCTACCTTCAGTGAACGTTGGTAGTACATCGGCAGTGAACGTTGGTGTTTCTTATCTTTTTTCTATCTTTAGTGAACGTTGATAGTTCATCGTCAGTGAACGGCGGTGATATTATATTTTCTCTCTACCTTCAATGAACGTTGGTAGTACATCGGCAGTGAATGTTGGTGTTTGTTATATTTTTTATATCTTCAGTGAACGTTGATAGTTCATCGTTAGTGAACGGCGGTGATATGATATTTTCTCTTTACCTTCAGTGAACGTTAGTAGTACATCGGTAGTGAACGTTGGTGTTTCTTATCTTTTTTCTATCTTCAGTGAACGTTGATAGTTCATCGTCAGTGAACGGCGGTGATATTATATTTTCTCTCTACCTTCAATGAACGTTGGTAGTACATCGGCAGTGAACGTTGGTGTTTGTTATCTTTTTTCTATCTTCAGTGAACGTTGATAGTTCATCGTTAGTGAACGGCGGTGATATGATATTTTCTCTTTACCTTCAGTGAACGTTGGTAGTACATCGTCAGTGAACGTCAGTGTTTGTTATCTTTTTTCTATCATCAGTGAACGTTGATAGTTAATCGTCAGTGAACGACGGTGATATGATATATTTTCTCTCTACCTTCAGTGAACGTTGGTAGTACATCGGCAGTGAACGTCGGTGTTTGTTATCTTTTTGCTATCATTAGTGAATGTTGATAGTTAATCGTTAGTGAACGACGGTGATATGATATATTTTCTCTCTACCTTCAGTGAACGTTGGTAGTACATCGGCAGTGAACGTTGGTGTTTCTTATCTTTTTTCTATCTTCAGTGAACGTCGATAGTTCATCGTCAGTGAACGGCGGTGATATGATATTTTCACTTTCTACCTTCAGTGAATGTTGGTAGTACATCGGCAGTGAATGTCGATGCTTATTATCCTCCTCTCTGGTTCTATTCTTTTGGTCCACCAGTGATTTATTTTCCTGGTGGAGTTGCTCCTTTGTTTCTTCATTTTTGTGGCATCCCCAGTGTTACTTTGCGTCTCTTTTGTTCTGTTCATGTGCATCCATAATCATAAGCATTGTATAGCATCTTAGAGACAAAAATAGGGCTTGTTTTATATTTAAGTATCTTCAATCGCATCGACACGAAGATTTGTAACCTTCGTATCTCCGGATAGAAGACACTTAAATAAGGGCAGCTGTTGTACCCCAATTTTTGCCCCTAAGATTCCTCTATCATATCATATCAACTCGATCATAACAAGATCACATTAGGGTTGGTTCTTCCTCTTTTTCCTATCTTTAAGTTTTCTCTTGAGGAATATCCAAGCACCTTGGTTGTGTATTTTGTATATGTGTTGTTGACTAACTTCTAATCAAAATACAATAAAATATTTGTCTTTGTCTTTGTATATTTTTGTTTTGTAGGTACCAAGTCGAAGCATCTGACAAATAAGGATTTCTGGTATTATTTTCCTAAAATTTCTATTTGCAAAGAAAAAAGAATTAAAAAAAATTCATTTTTTTTCACTGTACAATCGATTGCTCCTAGAGTGCAATCGATTGCACAAAGTGAATTTTGCACAATTTTTGGAAAAATACATTGTGCAAATCGATTTGCAATATAGTGCAATCGATTTGCATAGAGCGAAATTTGAAAAAATCAGCATTTTAAACTTGTCAATTTTTTTTGGCTCCAATTTTCCTTCACTTTTGAAAGATGTATAATTAATTCAAATTTTAGTGCCAATCTTTCATTTTTAAGAAGAATTATCATTAATTCAAATTTTGGCTCTAATTTTTGAAAAAGTTATCATTAATTCAAATTTTGGCTCCAAGAATCAATTACCAAATTACCACTAATCCCAATCCTAAAACTCTATAAATAGAGCCCTCATCTCATTAGAATTTCAAGCTTTTGATAGCCAAATCCACCTTGCTAAAAAATCTCTCAATTCTCTCCTTCTACCAAATTCACTCAAAGCTCCATTTTCAAAAAGTTAGTAAGCTTTGCATTGAAGCTTACTAATATTTGAGCTAAACCTTCATCCAAACACTTTTTCTCCATCAATTCTCTACATCCAAGCTTGATAAATTGATTCTTGTGGTTGAATTGAAGCAAATTCTTGAAGTTGTTTGATAATTCTCTAGATCTACCTTTGGTAAGTTTGGATAATTCATCTTTCATAATGTGATCTCTTGGTGATCTTTGGGATGGATTCTTTGAGCATTCTTTTGTGATTCCGATGGTGTTATTTTCTCATAATTTGGTGGAATTTTCGTGCTCAAGTGGATCCATGATCATAAGGTGTTTGATGGAAAGTTTGAACAAGAAATTGGCCTTTTAAAATGCTATTTTTGGTTGCTGTTCTGTGTGCAATCGATTTGCACTATGTGTAAATCGATTTACACAGCACGATTTTGCACAAATTTTTGAAAATAATACTGTGTAAATCGATTTACATAGTAGTGTAAATCGATTTACACCAGAACAGAATGTATTTTTTGCCTTGTTTTGGGGCAGCTTTGATCCAAAATGCTATTTCTACTCACTCCTTTTGATTGTTGGTTTGGATTGCAATTTTAAATGTCCAATTTGTCTTTAAACTCAATGGACTTTGTGATGTAGATGAAGTTGGATAAATGTTCATCAATTCAAATCTACCTAAGAGTGAATTATTTAATTCATTTTTGGTGCTTTGGATTAATGATATGTTTAGTGCTTTAATCCATCTAGAGGAGTGGTTGAATTTAAAGATGAAAGAATTTTGAAATGGTGATCCAAATTAGCTTATCATTTCCCTCCCTCTTCATCTTATCCCTTTCTTTTTTAATTGTGCTACATGTTAAGGGATGGTGATCTCTATATCATTTATCCAAACATGAAGTACATAGATTGTTATTGACCGGCCTCAAAATAGGTGCGACTTCTACATAAGTCCACTTACGATTGCTTAACATAGCGCTAAATTTTGTCCCGATTTGAATAAATGATCATTCGTGGCCCAAACTTATGATTGCAAGCCTAAGTATGTTAATTTGATCTCTTTGATCCAATAACCTTGAGATTCATCGTGTAGAGGCTTTGGTTCTACCAATCCTCTGATGGATCTACAACACCTTTGGTCAACGCAGATCACTTAAACATCGTTGATCATTACATGTTGCCTTGTGAGAATTCCAAAATGGATGATATACTTGAAAAAAAGCAAATGCAACTTGTTGTGTAGAGGCGTTGGTTCTACCAATCCCCTAATGAGTTCCAAATGCAAGTTTCAAGATGGTCATCCAACTAACCACTAATTACTAACCACTAATTACTAACAATTTACTTTACTTTATACCCTTTTATTTTTATGCTTTATGTACCATTTACATTTCATGCTATTTTCATCTTTGCTCACTTGAGCATTTACTTTTATGTCATTTTTATTTTGCTCACTTGAGCATTTACTTTTATGTCATTTTTATTTTGCTCACTTGAGCTTTTCTTTTCCTTTTAAAAACACCTAATAATCAACATGAACCATAAAAATCATTAATGATACTTGGACTACATGGTTACTATTCTTTGCATTATGGAGTGATGGACTTCTTGGACTTAGGATTAGAGACCTTGGCCTATCTTGGAGATTTTGTGACTTTATTTGATATTTTGTCTGGTGTTCTTGAGGTTTACCTCAAGACATTGGGTTGTTTGTTTGTTTGTGTGCAGGTAATTGGGATTATGATCTTTGTTTGTAATCTGGAATTCACCCGTATACAGCCGTTACTCTGCCCAATTTTTGCGAAGACTAAATACACTTGAAGTTTGATTCTCTCAAGAGGTCTAGTATCTTTTCTTGCTTGGTTTCAATCCAAATAATTGGAATTCTATATTGACTCATAATGTCAAGTATCGGCTTCATGTTGGTTAGATGGTTCTTATCCCTAGCTTTTACCTTATGCTTTAGGATAGCCTCTTCTTCTCCTCCCATCTTCTTTAATTTCAAAAATCTTCTCCCTCCTTTAAAAAAAAAACTCTTCTTGTTTTGAAACTTGAAACATTTTCATAATAAACTTGGACTTAGGTCCATGCATTTTCAAAACATTTTCATAAATAAATTTCAATCAATTTAATAATACCTTGACCTTTTTTTAGAAGACTAAAAGTCTATCAATCTCATTTCAAACCATTTTGCCACTTTGGCTTTTATCTTTAAACTTTTCTCAAAAGATTAGACTCTTGTCAATCCTTGTAGTGATGCAAACAACTATACTTCTACAATATGTAGTGAAGCGAGATATTTTCCACTTGGGTGTTGAGTGAGGCATTGTTGATTTTAAAATCCAAGCCATATCCTCCACTTTGAGATGATACAAATTCTACTTTCTCATGATTGTGGGTAGTAAGTATGTTTTCCACACGGACAATTGCGATGATGTCTTATCTCATAAAATCAACCAACACACTTGTGTTTCAAATTTTTAAAAGATGAACTACGTGTACCCTGATCCCCTATTGCACGAAAGGTGGTACGTAGGCACTAAAGGTTCGCAACCGCGGCGGGTGCAAAAATCATAAAAATATTTCTTTTCTCACCTCCACCATCCATTTTATATACAACACATTTTTTATAGCCAAAATATACAGATTTTTCAAAGAGGTTCCTGCGGAGTACCGTAGATGTTTAGGGTGCTAATACCTTCCCTTTGCATAACCAACCCCCTTACCTTGAATCTTTCCCCCACTTTTTGGGTTATTCGCTCTTTTCCCATTCCTTTGGAAACAATAAAGCGCGGTGGCGATTTTTATTTTGATTTGTATAAAGTCTAGCCAATCCAATGGCTTAGTATTGCACATTTCTACCGCTACAGGGATGAATTTTCGTTGCTGGTAATAATGAATTCTATTGGAGATTGAATTTCTACTTGTGAGAGAAATAAACTCTTCTTGGGGAAAAATTTACTGAGTCACTCGCGATTGTGGACCTCAGCTGGGGAAAGTTATGTCCTGTTTGGGAAACTCAACATCACTGTGTTTGGATACTTTTTACTCTGTGGGGAGTGTATGTACCACTATTCATGTTCTCAAGATGTCTCTATCCCAGTACCTGGTGGGCAGAGTAACTGTAAGGTTTAAGCACCTCTTGTTTTCCCTGTTTCTGAAATTACTAATAATTGTCTTTTGTTTCTTATGTAAATCCTTATGAGTAGCAATCATTTTCAAATGCATATATCAAAAATGAATCATTGGATGTTCTTGCAAAACAAAACAGAAAAAAGAAAGACAAATCGAAATTTCTTTTGAAAATGAATTATATTGATTTTGAAGTTGGCCTGTAATAGGCCTTTTTGTACAAAGAGGATGACGTCCTAGTAAGAGAACGCCGCTGAATGAGATTACAATTTGTGTAAAAGAGATAAAAACAGATATGTGAAACGACCCCATTGGGTTCCAACTCTGCTATTGCCTTTATATCTTCAAGCGTCTCATCACTTTTCTACTTGGTCGAAGGTTGATCAGATTGATTGGCGCTGTCAGAGCTTGCTAGTTGATACCGAAGTCTGGTTGCAAGATGATCCAATGAGACATAGTGTTACGCTTCAATCCCTAACTTTTTCCTAGACCGCCCTTTCGGGTTTTCGGTCCACCGGGATACCCTTTTTTTCCCAAGTCGCCTTTTCAGGTTTTCGACTTGCCGGGTGTACAATTTTTCATTTTCATCCCTTACTTTTGCACGAACCCTTTTGGTTCGCCGGGAAGCCCTTATTTTTGCCTAGGCCAGTCAACCTTGCGGGTCTTTAATCATGTGTAGTATCTTTTCACTATGTCTGCATTGACGGGGTAAGGAAGGTCGTCACCATCCATGGTGGTTAGAATCATAGCTCCTCCCGAGAAAATGTTCTTAACCACAAATGGCCCTTCGTATGTGGGGGTCCATTTTCCCCTGGGATCACCTTGTGGTAGTATGATGCGTTTGATCACCAGATCCCCGACTTGATATTCTTGACGTCTGACTTTCTTGTTAAAAGCCTTGATCATTCGCTTTTGGTACGTCTGACCATGACAGATAGCAGTAAGTCTCTTTTCATCGATTAGATTCAGCTGATCAAGTCGGGTTTGGATCCAGTCGTCTTTGTTCAAACCCGCATCCTTCATAATCCGGAGAGAGGGTATCTGGACTTCGATGGGTAGGACTGCCTCCATGCCATACACCAAAGAATAGGGTGTTTCCCCTGTCGACGTCCGTGCTGAGGTACGGTACCCATGAAGAGCGAATGGTAACATCTCGTGCCAGTCTTTGTATGTCACCGTCATCTTCTGTATAATCTTTTTGATGTTCTTGTTAGCCGCTTCAACAACCCCATTCATCTTCGATCGGTAGGGAGAAGAGTTATGATTATGTATCTTGAACTATTTACAGAGCTTGGTGATCATTGTGTTATTGAAATTTGTACCATTGTCAGTAATAATTCTCTCTGGGACACCATATCGACAGATCAGATTGTGTCGGATGAATCGTGCCACGACGTTCTTGGTTACTGTAGAAAAGGAAGCTACCTCAACCCACTTCGTGAAGTAGTCAATGGCTACCAGAATGAAACGATGCCCGTTAGACGTAGTAGGTATGATCTCGTTGATCATGTCGATGCCCCACATTATAAAGGGCCAAGGAGCTGTCAAAACATTCAGGGGAACTGGAGGTACATGCACCTTATCAGCATAGACTTGGCACTTATGACAGGTTCGAGAGTGCTGATAACTATCGGCTTCCATGGTGGACCAGTAATATCATGCCCGTAGGATTTTCTTTGCCAAGGTATGTCCACTGGAATGAGTTCCGAAAGTACCCTCATGTAATTCTGCCATGATTCTTTCTGCCTCTCCCTTGTCTACACACCACAGTAAGGTTGAATCATGGTTACGCTTATAGAGGATTCCATTACTGATGAAGAACTTCACAGCGAATCTTCTCAGAAACTTCTTATCATTAACATATGCCCCCTCGGGGTATTCTTGAGCCTCAAGATACCTCTTTACCTCGTGAAACCAGGGTTTATCTGCTACCTCTTCAGTCTCAATATCACAGCAATGTGCGGGTTCATCCAACCTCTCAATAATAATCTGGGGAGCTTCATTGTCCCACCTAACTTTGAACATAGAAGACATGGTAGCTAGCGCGTTCGCCAACTGGTTCTCTTCTCGTGGGAAATGTTCAAAGGTTATTTCCTCAAAGTGTGGGAGCAATGTCAGTACATACTCTTTGTAAGGAATAAGATTCGGGTGCTTCGTATCCTACTCGCCTTTGATCTGACTTATCACCAGAGCGGAATCTCCGAATACACTCAAGAACTTAATCCTCAGGTCAATAGCAGCTCGAAGACCCATGATACACGCTTCATACTCCGCCATATTGTGGGTGCAGTTAAAACATAATCGGGTGGTGAAAAGAGTATGACAGCCCTCAGGAGATATAATTACAGCACCAATGTCGTTACCCAATGCGTTCGAGGCTCCATCAAAATACATAGACCATCGGGATCCCTCCTTGGGTCCTTCATCCGGTACCGGTTCTTCGCAGTTGGTTACCAACATGATATTCTCATCCGGGAACTCGAAATTCATGGACTGGTAGTCATCTACGGCCTGATGCGCCAAATGATCTTCCAATACACTCCCCTTGATTACTTTTTGGGTTGTGTATTAGATGTCGTACTCGGTTAAGATCATCTGCCATCTTGCTATCCTTCCGGAGAGAGCGGGCTTCTCGAAAATATACTTGATCGGATCCATCTTTAATATCAACAGAGTAGTGTGAGTCAGCATATATTGTCTCAATCGGCGATCAGCCCATGCCAAAGCGCAACAAGTTTTCTCGAGCAATGAGTATCGGGTCTCACAGTCGGTAATTTTTTTGCTAAGGTAATAAATGGCGTGCTCTTTTAGACCAGACTCGTCATGCTGCCCCAGCACACACCCCATCGAATTGTCTAGCACTGTCAAGTATAGTATAAAGGTTCTTCCTTCAACTGGAGGCATCAAGATTGGTGGTTCTTGACGGTATTCCTTGATTCTTTCGAAAGCGATCTGGCATTCATCATTCCACTTTACCACTTGATCTTTCTTCAGCCGCTTGAAGATTGGCTCACAAGTAGCAGTCAGATGTGAAATGAACCTGGCGATGTAATTCAGGCATCCCAAGAAACCTCTAACTTCCTTCTCTGTGCAGGGAGACGGCATCTCTTGTATAGATTTTACCTTTGCAGGGTCTACCTGAATACCCTTATCACTGACAACAAAACCCAGAAGCTTACCAGACCTTACCCCGAAGGTACACTTGTTTGGATTCAACCTCAGCTTGTATGTCTTCAACCTGTCAAATAGTTTCTGGAGATGATCAAGGTGCTCTTCCTTAGTCTGGGACCTAGCTATCATGCCATCGACATAAACCTCGATCTCATGGTGAATCATATCGTGGAACAAAGCAACCATGGCGCACTGATAAGTTGCCCCAGCATTCTTCAACCCAAAAGGAATTACCTTGTAATAGAAGGTTCCACACTGTGTAACGAAGGTTGTCTTCTCCATGTCTTCAGGAGCCATCTTGATCTGGTTGTAGCCAGAAAAACCATCCATGAAGGAGAAAATCTTGTGTTGCACAGTGTTGTCGACTAGAACATCAATGTGAGGAAGTGGGAAGTCATCCTTGGGACTTGCCCTATTCAGATCTCTGTAGTCCACACACATCCATACTTTACCATCCTTCTTAGGTACCGAAACGATGTTAGCTACCCACTGCGGATAAGAAGTGACAACTAAGAATCCTGCGTCGAACTGTTTCATGACCTCTGCCTTGATTTTCTCTGACATTTCAGGGCGCATACGGCGAACTTTCTGCTTTACCGGAGGGCAGTCTTCTTTGGTCGGCAGGCGGTGTACCACAATATCAATGTCCAAACCAGGCATGTCTTCATAAGACCAGGCGAAGATCTCAACATAGTCGTGTAGCATTTGTATTAACCATTGTTTGACACTAGGCTCCAGATTCGCACCTATTTTAACCTCTTTCCTGTCTTCTTCTGTACCCAGATTCACTACCTCAATTGGCTCTTCATGAGGTTGTATGGCCCTTTATTCCTGCTGTAATAGTCTAGCAAGTTCTCCAGGCACCTCACAATCATCCTCACCTTCGTCCTTGGCTTGGTTGATCGGATTTTTGAAGTCATAACTGGCAGTAGCAAAGCTGTTATCAATGGGATCCAGAGTGGATATCGATCTGCAGTATGATACGTGAGTGTGTGTAAGAGAATAGTTGTTTTGATAAAGTGGGAGACAGAAAAGAAAAAAAAAGAGCACAAAATTTGTAATGCAAGAAACGTCCAATGCTTTATTAATGATATATGACATGACAAATAATAAGCCCTCACAAGCAAAGCCAAGGTGCCTCGGGCAAGGCACCGGGCTGTAAAGTTTCAAACTGTTTATTACAAATCTTAAAACAAAAGTCAATTACTGCTGAATAAAAGAAACATGTATGAAGTCCCTAGCCGTCCAGTTATTCAGTCCACCGTTGGTTGTTAGGTAGATCCAGCTGTCAATGTCTGAATCTTCTTCACTGTCTTCAAATGCATTAACTCCTCGATTGCTGATGTGTAGAGGAGGTCTTCCAATATGTGCGTGCCTAACAGTCTTTTGAGCCCCTGTAGTAAAGCCCAAACCAAATTTGTCAATTTTGTGAGTGAAATAAGAGAGCCGACCCCAATTGGTACACCCACCTTTTTCAACTACAGCCCTGGCGTCCTTGAGAGAAGCCATCTTCAGTGGAAGTTTGTTGGTAGTAACTTCAGTTGATGCCAAAGTCTGAGGGACCTCTTCGAAGTTCTGACAAGGGGTTTTTATGAACTCCTCATCCATCTCTACATAGCGGGAGGAATTGAGATGACTCACCATATACTCTTTTCACCCTGCACTGCGACAATCTTCCCCTTCACTAGATACTTCAGCATTTGATGGAGTGTGGAAGTAACTGCCCCGGCCCTATGGATCCAAGGACGACCCAACAGCAAGAATATGATGGCCTGATATCCATTACGTAGAAGGTGGACCCAAAAGTCTGAGAACCCACTTTGATAGGGATGTCCACCTCCCCTTGCACCATTCTCTTCGATCCGTCAAAAGCCCTTACCATAATGTTACTAGGCTTTAGAGTCAAACCCTCACAATCCAAGCGGTCCAATGCTTTCTTCGGCAGAACATTCAGTGAAGACCCGGTATCTACCAGCACATGAGCCATAGTGGTGCCCCTGCACTCAATCGAGACATGCAGAGCATCATTATGATTTCTTCCTTTCGGTGTCAGATCCGCATCTGAAAAACCCACCCCATTGTCAGCAGTCAGGCTGGCCACACAATCTTTGAAGTGATCTGCTGAAGTTTCCTGCGGCACATGCACAGTCTTGAGAAATGCAATCAAAGCCTTCGCATGGGCTTCAGAACACAACAGCAGAGACAACATGGATATCTTTGATGGGGTCTGCCCCAGCTGCTCGACTACATTATAGTCGCTCTTCTTGATGATTTTCAGTATTTCCTCTATTTCTTGTTTAGAGGCTTCCACAACGATTTTCTTAGGTGCCTCCGTCTAGGCAGACTCACCTATAATTTCCTTGCCCCGAGTCCCAGATGGCTCAGCAGCAGGGGTAATAACTGGAGTAGGAACGGAAGAAATGTTAGGAGTGCCGGTTGGAGCAGCAGTTAGAATGACAATAGGCTTCTTGACGGTCTCAGGGGAAATCTTAAGAGAGAAGACTCTTCCACTTCAGGTAATTTTACTAGTCCCGACAATATTAATGACATCACTATCAGCTTCTTCATTCTTCAGATCTTGCTTAATGCCATGATAGTACACATCAACACCATAATGCCATGGGACAACTTTGTCGGAAGTGTACGGAATGGGACCAGGAACTGTGATTATTAGCGGAGCAATTCTTTGAACAGGTGTAATCCTAACAGGTCTTCTCGAGGAAACCTTGGAAGGATTGGCGGAAATGGTTATAATGGCAACGTCTTCATTTGGAACAGCAGGAATCATAGTCTTCTTAAACAAAATTTATTTATTATCCATCAGGCGCTGGACATCTGACTTTAACAAACGGCAACCAGAAGGTAGAATTGAACATATGTGGAAACCTTCACCATAAACCGAAATAAACCGGCCAATAGCAAATTCTTCTTAACAGTCATAAGAGGAGTAGAAATTTCTTCAACAGAGGTCACAAACAAATCAATGTCAACAGCATTAACTCCACGACCATGTTTGGGCATGGGAGCAGTTATAACATTCGGCTTTTCTGGAGCATCGAACTCTATCTCCTTGGCTTCTAGCAAATCTTGTACTTTGTTTCTCAGAGCCCAGCAATCATTTGTATCGTGGCCAGGACTCTCAGAATGGTAGGCACACCGCGCGTTGGGATTGTATCTGGGAGAGGTAGTATTTGGATTTTGGGGAGCCTCTCTCAAGGTTACCAAATTGGATTTCAGAAGGTGGGGTAACACTTCAGCCAAGGTCATGTTGATACGGGTAAAGTTCCGTTGTGTTCTTTCCACCCTTTGTTAATTATTGCGTTGAGGAGCAACTGCAGGTCTTGGTATCACTACAGCATTTACCGTTGGACGGTGTTCAGATCTGCTTTGGCCCCTCGGGCTATAGAATGCACTAGCTTCCTTCTTACCAGCGAAAGGCTTCTTAGTTGAACTCGAGGAGGCATCCTTCTATATCTTACCACTCCGAATTCTAGCTTCTACTCTCTCTCCAGTTAAAATCAGCTCGGTGAAACTAGACGATGAGTTGCCGATTAAGTGATTGAAAAATGGACCAGATAGAGTCCCTAGAAACATATCCACCAACTCCCTATCAGATAAAGGGGGTTGAACTCTCCCAGCCAAGTCTCTCCATTTTTGAGCATAATCTTTAAAACCTTCATCTGCGCCCATGGACATACTCTGGAGTTGAGTACGAGTGGGAGCAAGGTCGGCATTATACTGATACTGCTTGTAGAAAGCAACAGCAAGATCTTCCCAGTTTCGGACACTGCCTCCAACTGATAGAACCATTCAAGCTGAGTCCCTGACAGACTATCTTGAAAGAAGTGCACCTACAAATTTCTATCAGCAGTGTGGGGTTGAATATTCCTGACATACGAGCGGAGATGGAGTTTTGGACAGGACACTTCATCATACTTGGCAAAAACTGGAGCTTTGAACTTATGAGGGATGACCACTTCTGATACCAGTCCCAATTCTCCGAAATCCAACCCAGGTATCTTTTGAACTTCCATAGCACTCAGACGGTCTTCTAACTTCTTGTATCTATCTTCAGCAAGAGGATATTGCTCCTCGTCATAATCAGTATCATTGTCAGAGTCCGCAGGACTAGGGTCCTTTTCCCTTTCTTGGTTATCCCCTTCCTTGGATGAAGAGGTCAGATCAGTTTGATGCTTCAACCTTTCTCCGAACCTTCTGCCCATATTCAGAATACCAGTCTTCTTCTTCTTCTCTTTCAGGATGAGGGCTTTCAGATCCTCTTGCCCCTTAGCCTGACTGATGAACATCTGCTGGAACTGGGCGTTCTGTGCCTGGAGATCTTTGATGACTTGATCAGAAGACATTTCTGCTGAAATAAACAGCGAAGAAGATGAGAAACCTGTAGTGGTACCTGTAATGATGTGTATGATAATGAGATGTGCATGTAATGATTTCAAAGACTTCAGGAGATTTAAATTTGCAAACCAAAATAAACAAAACTTTATTAGCTTAAATTTGAAAGGTTCAACATGCCTTTAAGGTGTTACAAAGGAGTAAATAAAACAAATCTAAAATTAGAAAAGAAAAAGCAAAAGTCCCATGGACGCTTTCTCTTTGTGCTGATATAGTCATTGAGCACTCTTTCTTCCTCGAGCTGCTTGGTGAGCTTTAAAATCTTACTCTCTTGCTCATGGAACTGCTCCCGATAAGTATCCCGCTCATTCCTCAGCTGAATCCAAGACCTCTGTAGCTCCTCGAGATCAGTGGGCATGTAAGGATAGAGAACTGTGTAAGGAATGCCTTCTTCATTAGTGGGCTCCATAATCACTGGTAATACGGCCTCATAAGGCATCATAAGCTTTTGGGCACGAGCTCGGACCCATTGGAGGTAAGGCTGCATAGGAAGGGAAGTCTTCGGTCCCAACTCTTTGGGGTTAAATCTGTTTACCATTCCCCAAGCTCGTATGAACCTCCAACGATGCTCCTTAACATCATCCTTATAGTCGAATACAATGTCCTCGAGAAGTAAATCATGGGGACCATCCCTTCGAGCACGACCAAATTGTCGCAAAGCTAGACAAGGATTGTAAGTTATACCCCCTATGATACCAAGTAATGGGACATTAGGGTACCCCCCACAGCGGTCAATAACAGCAGTGTCTTCCATAGCTCGGGAACACCAAAGAATATTCGTATGAGCGAGTGACATTATTCTGTGTGACCAACCCAAACCTTCTTCGTTCTTCAGCACAGACCTAGGGAGGTGAGAAATAAACCACCTTGACAACAATGGTATGCAGCACATAAGAGTCCCTCTTATCTTCATAGTACGAGTATGGAGAGCATGCAAAATATCTCCAGGCAAGGTAGGCACATGGTTGCGAGAAAGGAAAATCTTGACAGCATTCACATCTATAAAGGAGTCCGGATTAGGGAAGAGAACTAAACCATAGATAAGAAGAGCCAAGACATCCTCAAAAGCTTGAAAATCCAAATCATCCCAAAATAGATGAGCCTGGTCTATCAGAAATTTGGCTAGAAAACCTTTGACCCCGCTTCGAGTTTCCTAATTGGTTACCACGTCAGCCCGTTTCAAATGCAGAGCTGAGGCAATGACTTCTGGCTTAGGAACCTCTTCCATACCTGTGAAGGGTACCTGTTCAAGAATGGATATGCCCAATAGCTAAGAAAATTCTTCCAAGGTGGGTACCAACTGATAATCTGGAAAGGTGAAGCAGTAATGCTTGGGATCGAAGAACTGAAAAAGTACGCTCATCATCTGCTCATCAAGGTTTGAAGTAACCAGGCTGAGAAGTTGACCGTGTCTCTTAATGAAAGTAGAAGTTTCGGAAACTCTTCATACTATCTCTTTAAGTTGGGCAGGTATCTGCACAAAGTTGATTCGGATGGTATTTATGTGCACGGAAGCCATGATCTGCAAAACAGAACAAAGATAAATTCCCTTGGTCTTTGAAATGGTTAGTGTAATGAAGCATGAATGCCATGTTATGATGCATGATGTCATGATAAATCACAGGTATAGCAAACACAAATATTGCAAACACAGTCAAATCACACAAAGCCCTTACGTTTAAGGCTTGCATGAGGTCAAAGGTAATACCCTCTTGAAGTTAAGTTGGTTTAACCTATCCTAGAAAAGTAACCGGGTTCTAGAGGATCTCAATATCACTGACCATCCTCCATCGGTCATGGTTTCAGCTCACACAATCTTTTCTTACGGTCGGAATATTCCGAGAGTATGATCTCAATGAGTGTAGCATCGAGTATCAACCAGTTCTCAACTCTACACCGAGGCCGGCTATCTCACTACTTTCTAATGTCCAAGTTGGGCTATTAAAGGTTCTAAGGTCATTTGATGCTTAACGACACCATGCAGCGGCCCCGTATTCTCCTCGTTTCTCCACAAGGGATACCGGTACCAACCAAAGTGCCACAGCAATGTAGCTATTGCTTCAACCGTATCGGTCTATGCTGTACAGTTCCCTCATAGTCTATTGCTACTTACCTAAAAGGTATTCCCCAGATCCGGGTGTAGGATCTATAGTAACCCCAAATAAAACCCTTAAAAGTAAAGCAAACAAAGCAATCAAGAGAAGCAATTATGATGACCTAGATCCTAAGGTATACCCCACTTATAAAATCCACAGCAGAGTCGCTAGTTCTATGATACGGTGGAAGAACCGACTGTTTAATACAGTTTTGCGTTTTGTGTTCGCAAAATGTCGCGGTAAGCAAGAGTCTCCACCGACTTTTATTTCATCCAACCGGAAAGGAAAAAAGTACAGAAAAATCCTTTTTTGAGATGTGTCAGATTACGGGGGGTAGATTATAGAAAGGGAAGGTGTTAGCACCCTTTCTATCCATGGTTTTCCATGGGCTCTTAGGTACTTGCTTATTTTTAAATTGCTTGTGTGTGTGCTTTATTTTGAAAATGTTTTACTTCGTGATAACCCTTGTATCAGTCCTCAAGGGTGTGACGAAGTTGTTTTGAAAATTGTTTTGAAATGTGTAAGTATGAAAAGTTTTGATTTGAGCAAGTACCTACTAGCATGTACTTACTCTAAAAAAGGTCGTTTATATTCTTGTTTCCTTTAGACAGCGCCATCCTACTGTTGAGAAATAGGTGGTATCATTGTTGGAATTTGTAAGGGTCAATTTGAAAGGGACGTACGATCACTAAAGCAATATTAGAACACCTTAGTAATAACCCTAGAGTCTTAAGATCTTTCGAGGCAACATTTCCGAGGCAACATTTCTTACGCAACATTTCCGAGGCAACGTTCGAATGGGACATTTTTATCTTTTTAGACTAGAGGGCAACCACTAAGACACCCTATGCTTAATGATCATTCACCGAAGGCAACCGAAGTGAGAGTATACCCTAAGAGTGATATGTGCGAGTGATTTGTTTCAGTTATTTACCTTTTCACATTAGGGTTTTCTAACCATTTTAATTTTGTCATGCATTCTTGCCATACGATCCTATTAGCCATACATCTAGACAGTTAAGTATTTGTGGGAATTGAAAATGCGAGAAAATAAATCTACGCTATTACAAGGCTTCGGGGAGGGGGATTAATTACATAGCCAAAAAACCCGGGGATTTAACAGTAAAATGAAAACCCTAAATTAACTATTACAAACCATGAACAGTTACAAAAATATTGGCAAAATAAATAAGAAGCGCGTGGTGAATTAAATGCGAGGACGATTATAAAACCTAAAAAAATATAATTTGAGAAAAAGTATTTTTGGATTTTTATTGAGGAAAATATTTAATCGCAAATTAATTAAACCTAATTTCTAATTTTTTTTAAATTATGAAAGAAATTAAAGTTGCCCTAAATTAATTAAACTAATTAATTAAAAAAACATTTATTAAGAAAATAAATCTTTTTTGTGATTTTTGATTGGCTAATTTAATAAAATAATTTTTGTGTTGATTTTTAAAAAAAAAACAAGATAATTAAAGATAAGGATTTAAAGAAAAATAGTAGAAATAACTAAAGGAGCCTGCTGTCAGCAGATCTGGATGGAGATGGATCCAGAAGATGATGACCCTCATAAGGTAAGGTGCTGGATTTGGTTTTGGCTGGTGGATCCAGAAGATGAGGTGCGCTGGATCTGGTTGTGACTGATGGATCCAAAAGATGATGACCCTCAGAAGGTGAGATGCGTTGTATTTGGTTCTGGCTAGTGGATCCAGAAGATGATGACCCTCAGAAGACAGGGTGCGCTGGATCTGGTTCTGGCTGATGGATCCAGAAGATGATGACCCTCAGAAGGTGTATGTGCACTGGATCTGATTCTGGTTGATGGATCCAGAAGATGATGACCCTCAGAAGGTGTATATCCTGGATCTGGTGAAAACAATGGAGAAAATGCCAAAAGCTCACGCCTGGGATCGAACCCAGGACATGAGTTTCGGACTTCCTTCCTCTGACCAACTGCGCTGGATGTTAACTTATCAATATAATGAAAACAAATAATATATTGGAAAACAGGTTAGTGGCTAGAATAATGCACCAGAATTTAAACCAGCCAGTCAGGTTGTGACACGCAGTTGTCTTCTTCCTTGGAACCATCATTTTAGGCTCTGAACCTTTACCTAGAGACGCAGGTATGTTGCTGAAACCTGTGTCACTCAAGAATCAAGCACACGCAATATAAATTAAATTGGGGACCATGAATCAACTGGGTTTGAAGCTTTGATCATCATGGCACCCATCATCAGGCCTAATTTTGCTTGAAACCCAAAACCCCAAATTGGAGCACGAAACCCTAACAATGGCGAAAGCTTGTTCCTGTACTATAAATTAAATCAAACTATCTGGAAACATTGCAAACATGATGATGAACACAAATATGTAACTTAAACATGCTAAATATGCAAGAATTACAGTAATTGGATTTGGATAATTGTGCAAACTGTGAGAGTGATAAGGAGTGATTCTAGATGTTATGACGCCTGCAAATGATTAGGAATGCTTCCTGAGATGCCAAGGAATTGATTTATGGATTTGAAACTCCTTGAGGATGGCTCTAAGATGGATTTCATTCTCACACTTTTTGTCCAAAGTTTCAGTTTTCTTTTGGAAGTGTCACGTCTTCTAACCCCTTTTTTTCCTTTGTTCTTGTTCATTATATATCCCTCAATGAATTAGGATTGCAAAACAGATTGAATCTTGAAACTTTGATGAGATTTGATTCGGTTTTCATGTTGTATGATATCCTTCCAAATTTGGCCTAATCATGCCATACTCGAGCCAATTAGCTTTGATATGATTTGATTCTGATATGCCAACATTATGAGCTTGTGATTCTGTCCAAAAATCCAATCAAAACTAATCTTTGCCATTATTTACCAATTATTTGATTTAATTCAATTTTAATAAATAAAAAAATAAAATAAAATAAAATAAAATAATGAAGAAAATAACATGTGAGTGAACATTTGGGTCGTGGACCATGTTATAAGTGAAGTGCAAGCATAAAAAGTTGAGCCCATTTAGCAAAAAAATGCAAATTTGAGCACATTTGACTTTTGGCAATTTTACAAACAATGGTCAACTTGGCCAATGCATAACTCTCTCAATTTTGACCCTAGAGATGTGTTCTTGGACTTTTTAGAAATATTAGGATGTCCTCTAAGCAACCCTTTGGGTCTCATACCAATTGAGTCTTCCATGTTCATGTATGAAGCTTTGACCCAAAAGGTGTTTTTTGTTGACTTTTGAAAAGGACCTATAATGTCAAAATTCATATCTTTTTGTGAGTGGATATTCTGAACTTGGGAGATGGAGATGAATTTTAGGGAATTGAATCCTATTCAAAGTGATCTTTGGATGGGTCATTTATCATAAAGTGTGAGAAAGTTATGCTTGGTCAAAGTTGAGTTGACTTTTCCTATAAAACCCTAATTTAGCAACTTTTGGGTTTTGATGAATTGTGAGCAATCCTTGAGGAATCATGATCAACCCTTGATCAAATGATGAATAATACTTCAAAATGAGGATTTTGACCAAAAGTCTTGAAGTTTGACCGTGTGTGGGCCACAGTTGACTTTTGACCTAGTACAGTTGACTTTCAGGCATTTGAGCAATTGACTGAGCAAACTTCTTCTGCAAGGCTTACAATTTGACATGGATGATCCTGAGAACCTATTAGGACAATGGTGAGCATTTGAGTCATTTGTGTTTCACACATCTTAATGAAAATAGAAATCCTAATTTGAGGTATACTGCCTTAGGAGAGAGTTTGTCTGGTCAACTCTTGAACTTTCTTGAGCAATTTGGGGACCTCACTTGCCATTTGTTGAGTAAAATGAGAGGGCAAATTTTGGGGTACAACAGCTGCCCCTGTTCAATCTTCTTAAACCTGAAGATGTAGATTGGCTCGTCTGCCTTTCGTGATCTGAAGGTGGAAGATGATTGAACACTAGAGTGCCCAGAAATTAGCACTCGCATGAAGTGATACTTGATTTGTGATATCGAGAATGGGCTTATAGATGCCATTTGGTAGTTGCTAGAGAATTTATTGGAGATGGGCTTAAAGATACCATTCGAAGAAGTGTCGATAGCACAAGAGATTCCTTTACGAGAACTCGTATCCCTGTTGTTGAGGAGGACTTCACTGGGGAATGATGGTCTATGTCTTGATAGAAATAAAGTTTTAGGAGCTTCAGTAGTCCGTTACTCTACTGGGGAATAACTCTGATTTGGGGAAGCGGAAGTGAACTGTGTGTTTGGTCGGGGCATATGTTGCACCGCGACTTCCTGGGGAAACGTGAAATTAATGGTGTTTGATCGGATCCTGGTCTTACAATATTGTGGACTACTGTCTGGGGATAAGAGAGGAAGAACCTGAATAGTAAGGTTATGAGAAGGAACCTCGATAGTAGGTTTACTTCGATACGAAAGCCTAGATGGTAGGGCTTGAGAAGGAACCTGGATAAGAGGGTTACTTTGATATGAAAGCCTGGATAGTACGGCTTGAGAAGGAACCTGGATGGTAAGGTTACTTTGATATGAAAGCCTGGATAGTAGGGCTTGAGAAGGAACCTGGATAGTAGGGTTACTTTGATATGAAAGCCTGGATAGTAGGGCTTGAGAAGGAACCTGGATAGTAGGGTTACTTTGGTATGAAAGCCTGGATAGTAGGGCTGTGAGAAGGAACCTGGATAGTAGGGTTACTTCGAGATGAAAGTCGGGATAGTAGGGTTGTGAGAAGGAACCTGGATGGTAGGGTTACTTCGAGATGAAAGCCTAGATAGTAGGGTTGTGAGAAGGAACCTGGATGGTAGGGCTACTTCGATATGAAAGCCAGGATAGTAGGGCTTGAGAAGGAACCTGGATGGTAGGGTTACTTCGATATGAAAGCCTGGATAGTAGGGCTGTGAGAAGGAACTTGGATAGTAGGGTTACTTCGAGATGAAAGCCTGGATAGTAGGGCTTCGGAAGGAACCTGGATAGTAAGGTTACTTTGATATGAAAACCTGGATAGTAGGTGTGATACGGTGGGAGAACTGACTTGGGTTTTGCGTTTGTGTTCGCAAATGTTTCGGTTTAGCAAGAGTCGCCACCGACTTTTATTTTATCCTAAGGAAAGGTCAAAAAGCACAGGAAAGACCTTTGAGATGTTTTTGTGGGTTCGGGGGGTAGATTATGAAAAGGGAAGGTGCTAGCACCCTTTTCATCCATGGTTATCCATGGGCTCTTAGTTACTTGTTTTAGATCACTTGCCTTTGCTTTTCAATTGTTTGAAATGGTGCTTTGTGTGTGTGGTTTTGAAAATGTTTTGAAAAAGATGCCTTGTCTAGGAAACCTTTATAATGACTCTTGTTTGAGTATATACAAAGGTGTATGTCTTTTTGAAAAGATGTTTCAATGTTTTTGAAAGTTGTTTTGAAGTTGTGTTGTGGAGTGTGTTTTGAAAAATGGCAAGGATGTTTTGCAAGTTTTTTGATCAAGTAACTAAGAGTTGTCTACCCTATTTTACTCAAAGATTTTTCTTATGTTTTTAACCCTTTTAACAGTGTTGTTTCACCATTGTGTTTGATGAACAACCTTGCGTTAGGATGTTTAAACGGGACAAGCGCGGGTCATCGTATGCAATCATTGAAGGCAACTTATGAGACGCTCTAGCAATTTTGTAAGGGACGAGATCGTTTTATCGAAGGCAACATCGAGGGTCATCGAGGGACTACGATCTTTGTTTATCGAAGGGACATTTGCTAGAGTGTCTCATGCTCGAGGGACATGATTGCATTTTTCCGAAGCAACAAGCGAGGTTACCCTAGAGGTGCAAGTATGAGTGGTGTATTGATTTTCATGCATTTATCTTTGTATTAGGTTATCTAGCGGTTGATTTTGAATCTTCGCATACAAACCCTAATTACTATACAGTATATGGAAAGCGATAAATTGCGGGAATTTAAAGTCTAAGCTATTACAAATAAGTATCTGGGGATGGGGGTACAAATGTTTACAAATGGGGATGAGTCTTATCAGAATAGTAGTGTTCAAATATTATTTACAACCAAATCGAATCGTCGCATTCTCAATGTAAAAATATAGTAAAGTATAAGAATCAAAGAGAATCAAAAGTATTGTGCAATGCATATGATTATTTACAAATGATCAAAATGTTAACCTAATGCAAATTAAGTATTTTATTATTATTTTTTGTGTTTTTGTTAATTATATATAAACAATAAGAGTTTTAAAGAGAAAATCAATTAACTTAATAAATTCTATTTTTATGTATTTTTGGTTTTTTAAGGCAATGAAAATTATTAAGAAAAATTTATACTAAAATTAACATATCATTTTTTTTATTTAACAAAATAAGTTATGAAATTATAAAATGAATGTTTTCAAAATATAAAGAAAAAGTAAGTGGGCCTTAAAGGATGTTCTTGGCCCAAAAAGACAAAATAAAAATAAGATAAGAAAGAAAAAAAAGAGGGTATGGCGCCAGTTTGCATTGGGCTTTAACGCTTGGTTTATGGGTCAGGCCCAGAAGCGTTTGACAAGGTTTTTTTTGTTAGGGTTTCAAGTGTTTTGCTTCAAAATTAGGTTTTACAGTTTGAACGGCGCCGCTCTCCTATCCTTTCTTCGTCCTCTTCATCTTTCTCAACATAGCCACTGATGCTCTCTCCTCGCCTCAGGCTACCAGGGTGATGCTTTCACCTCCTCCTCCTCATGGTTGTACCAGCCGGTGATAAAAAAGGGTAGCAATTTTCTTCTTCATGTTTTAGGGTTTTCAGATTTTTTACTCTTGCATGTTATTAATCTTTGACACGTTTTGATCTTCTGTGTTATTTGTGGTTGTGTGAGGTGTAGGAAGAGAAGACAATACCTTTAGGTTTTTGTTTCTGGAGGAGACGGGAGGTTGGACGGTGGCGCTTCTCAGGTGGTCGGGCGAAGGAGCGAGACGCTGATGAAAGCTTGCTTCCTGGTATTTCGTATTATTAGCCTTGTTTTGGTTTTGTGATGATATTATGTTCTAAAAACCCTGCTCATTTGTTTCTGTCTCACTTCCTCTCTTGGTCTTTGTGATTCTGAGGTTGATGAACTTTGTCGTTCTGATGTTTGTTAGTGTTATTGGTGGATTTGGGTTTCTGTATGTGTAAGGCTTTGACAGGCTTGTTGGAATTTTTTTTGCTTGTTTTGAGTTTATGCAGGTTTTGGGAAATGTTTCAGGCAGGCTGCTGATACAGGCTTGTTTTTGCTGTTTGGCTTGAGCAGGTTACTGATACAGGCTTCAAGGCTTGTGTTTTTGTTTACAGTTTTGTAGGTTTTGCTTGTGTGAGGCTGGCTGTTGGTTTAGTAACTGGTACAGGCAGGCTTGAAGCAGGCTTGAGGCAGGCTTGGATACAGGCAGGCTGCAAGGCTTGCTTCTGGTTTGAGTTTGTTCTGAGGTTTTATGCAGGTTAGAAGGTTTGCTGGTACAGGCCTCAAGGCTTGTGTTGCTTGCTCGTTTTGTTTGAGTTTGTTTATGCAGGCAGGCTTTGTTTGAACACTGGTTTGTTTGTGGGTTAGTAAGTTTGAAGGTTTGAGGCTTGCTTCTGGTACAAGCAGGTTGTTGTTATGTGTTTACAGTTTTGTGGTCTTTTGTTCTTTTGTGTTCTGCCCCCCCTTGAACTGTTCTGTTCTTGTTATATTTATCTATATCTTTTTTCCTGCTTTGCATAGCCTGCCAAACTGTAAAGCCTACTTCTCTCTCTTTCTCTCTCCATTTAAAAAGCATATTTTATTGCTTAATAAGTCTTTTTCTGAAAAGGTGGTGGCCTGGAAAATGATGAAGAATTGCTTGCTTGCAACTTGGTTTTCCTCTGCATATTTTCTTATCTTCCAGATTTTCTGCATTGCCTTTTGTGTACTTGTATGCAGCTTTTCTGTTTTGATAGCTTAGTTGACAGTTTTGTTGATAGCTTGGTTCGCCTAGTTTACACTTGTGACTTGGTTTGCTTTATTTGCAATTTGGTTTGGCATTTCAGTTTGCTACTGTACAGCCTGGTGAACTTTTTATGCAGCCTTGTGCCTTCTTTGTGTTTGATTGTATGCTTGCTAAGAATAATTTTACTTTCCTCTTTGTGAGCCAAGAAGAGAAATCTTCTTGTGATTTGCAAAGAGGGCGAGTAAAACATGATGAAAAACCAAAATATTTGATTCCGGCCAACCACCTTTAATGATGAAATTTTATTTATCTGTTTGAGAATGCCTTTTTTAATTCATCTGTACTGATTTCTTTTTCCGTCTTTGCAGGTAAATACCAATTGGGGCAAGGGAAGCAGCAGTAGAAGATGAAGACTTCAAGAGACTTAGGATGTAGATTTAATTTCTGTTCAATTATTTGTAAAAAACATTATTGTCAATATTGTAAATAAATTTACAATATCCCAATAACATTTGTAACAATAATTAAAAATAAATAAAAATCTTTTTGTCAGATATCTCTTTATTTCTTCTGCACAGTCGGTTTAACTTATTTAAGTTTCTTGAATTAAAATAACTGGAAGTACATCCCAATAATTTTAACTTAGGTAAAATAAATATCAACAAACTTTGCAGTCTTGCACCTTTGCATTAATCAACAATATGCCCGGCATTCCAAATAACCAAATGCATTGCACAGTTAATCAAACAAACATCCATACTAAAGCTTCAAACTTTCAATTCAAATGCCTCAGCTTCTATCCCAGATGTTTTAGGCTTTGAGAAACAAACAGAAATCTTGAACAAGCGTCAAAGCAGTGTGACAGTCAATTGAAATACTGTGGATTCAAATTCTTCTGAGAACGCGTGCGCAAACCCTAATTTTGGATTTACTGTCAAAGAAACGTCTGCTTGATCAAACCCTGAGCCAAACTCAACCAAATCAATAGAAACCCTAATAATTTGTTTGACTGATTCAAAAGTTAATGGAAACCCTAATTTTGTTTGACTGATAAGAAAAGTCTGTTTGACCGATTCTTGAGCCAATCTGAAAAATCAGGAAAAGCCCGAAGCTGTGATTTCTTGGTGAAAAAGGGGAGGGAAAATTTTGGGGTACAACAGTTGCCCTTGTTCAATCTTCTTACACCTGAAGAGTTAGATTGGCGAATTCTGCCATTTGCGACTTGAAGGTGAAAGATGATTGAACACTATAGTGCCCAGAAATTTGTACTCGATGATGTGATGGTAGAGGGAATGGGCTTAAAGATTCCATTTGGAGATGGGCTTAAAGATGCCATCTGGAATGTGACAGAATCTTGTCGGGGGATGGGCTTAAAGATGCCATCTGGAATGTTTGTTGTAGGTGAAAGAAATGAGTATCAGAAAGGTGTCCATGTTTCGGAACATCTCTGAGCTAGGCGTCTGAATAAGCAATAGATTAACATCCGTATTTGGAAGCACCCGTAAACTGTTTTCAGAAGTCTTGAAGTGGAATAAGCATGAGTTGGTCGAGCAGATATTTGTCCTGTCTGGTTTCAGGTATTAATCTCTGACCTGAGAAAGAAAGATAGTTTTCCTGGCTTGTTACAGGTATTTAATCTTCAATCTCTTCATGTATTGTGATGTCGGGAATGGGCTTACAGATGCCATTTGGAGATATGATGGATAGTTATTTGTAAGTTGAAATAAGGAACCTGTGTAGGGTTGACTGATGATGAGTCCGTGTAAAACTGCATCTGAATTCGAGAAGAAACCGGTGTAGGGTTGCCTCAAGATGGTCAAGTAGATAATTGTCCTGTCTGGTTTCAGGTATTAATCTTTGACCTGAGAAAGAAAGATAGTTTTCCTGGCTTGTTTCAGGCATTAATCTTCAATCCCTCATCCACAGATGGTTTTCCTGGCTTGTTACAGGTATTAATCTGGAACTTGAAAAAAAAATTGTTGTCGATCTTTTGCTGAAAAAGGTATATTGTTAGTGGAAACACAAAGTTATGTTGCATGAAATGCATGATGCAATATATGTGTTTTGTCAATGTTTATTATATATGAATGTAATGGATGTGCATGTAAGCTGAGTAGTTGTCCTGCAGAGGAAAATAAATTCTGGATAATGAAATCTTTGACTGCTGCCGGAGAAAGTAAATCCTTGACTGCTGCAGGGGATTGAAAATCCTTTGATCATTGAAAATGAGAAGTCCTGGGACCGCTGTTGGGGAATCAGGAGTTTGGGTTGTATGCCAATCTACTGGGGATTCGTGTCTTGAGGGGATCTTCATTGGGGAATATCTGAATACCCTGTGAGGAACTGAGAATGAGAGTATTCATTCTGCTTGGGGAATTAATGTTTGTGGGGAATAGCCATACTGTTGCGGAGTGGCTATCCTGTTGGAGAGTAAAAACTCGGGACTCTGGGAAAAGCTTATTCCTGTCTGGAAGAAATTCAGGTTTAGGTCGTATGCCACTTTAAGAATAAGAATCTTTATTATGTTGGGGATATCAGGAAGTTGAATTGTATGTTGAGAAGCAGGAAGGTAATATGCATTTGGGGTATCTCTGGGTTGAGGATAAATTATGAATGAGTGACAGAATGGCAACCGTGTCTGGAGCATATCTGGACTGTATCTTGGAATTTGAGATCTGTATGAGTAGCAGAATGACTTCCGTGTCTGGAGTGTATCTGAAACTGTAACTGGGATCTGAATAAGTGACAGAATGGCAACCGTGTCTGGAGCATATCTGGATTGTATCTTGGAATTTGAGATCTGTATGAGTGGCAGAATGACTTTCGTGTCTGGAGTGTATCTGAAACTGTAACTGGGATTTGAATAAGTGATAGAATGGAAACCGTGTCTGGAGCATATTTGGACTGTATCTTGGAATTTGAGATCTGTATGAGTAGCATAATGACTTTCATGTCTGGAGTGTATCTAAAACTGTAACTGGGATTTGAATAAGTGACAGAATGGCAACCGTGTCTGGAGCATATCTGGACTGTATCTTGGAATTTGAGATCTGTATGAGTAGCAGAATGACTTTCGTGTCTGGAGTGTATCTGAAACTGTAACTGGGATCTGAATAAGTGACAGAATGGCAACCGTGTCTGGAGCATATCTGGACTGTATCTTGGAATTTGAGATCTGTATGAGTAGCAGAATGACTTTCGTGTCTGGAGTGTATTTGAAACTGTAACTGGGATCTGAATAAGTGACAGAATGGCAACCGTGTCTGGAGCATATCTGGACTGTATCTTGGAATTTGAGATCTGTATGAGTAGCAGAATGACTTCCGTGTCTGGAGCATATTTGAAACTGTAACTGGGATCTGAATAAGTGACAGAATGGCAACCGTGTCTGGAGCATATCTGGACTGTATCTTGGAATTTGAGATCTGTATGAGTAGCAGAATGACTTCCGTGTCTGGAGTGTATCTGAAACTGTAACTGGGATCTGAATAAGTGACAGAATGGAAACCGTGTCTGGAGCATATCTGGACTGTATCTTGGAATTTGAGATATGTATGAGTAGCAGAATGACTTCCGTGTCTGGAGTGTATCTGGACTGTATCTTCCAACAGGTGATGAAGGAATTTTTTATGATGACCGCAACTTCCAGCCGGTGATGAAGGAAATTTTGAACGACCTTTCAACTTGAAATGTAATTTTGCTTTGGAGAGTAAATCCTTGACAAATGTTGGGGAAATAAACCAATGACTGCATGTCTGCTTAGAGAGGTGATAACCTTCTCGAGGACGCTTGAATTTCTTTTCAGAAAGATTTCGGAGAGGCTTCATCACTGCCCCTAGTATCAGATGCTTGTGATATTTCCAGGACACTTGGACTGCACGTAACCCTTTGATGAGATTGACGTTTAAATGCCCCAAGTAATGGTGAGGGAGACTTACCCCAGGTTAACTGAACTTGGAAAGATTTGTTGAAACCTTGACTGGACTGCCCCAGGTTTACTGGACAATACCATATAAAATCCCCTTTTGTTGATAGGAAATTTTTGCAATGGAAGTGTCATCCCTCTTGAAGTGATTTCATTCACAGAGAGAGCTTTCGTTCCTCCGAACATTCACTGTATGAATTTCTTTGTTGTTTAAACAAATAAACCATGTGCAAACAACGATATTCAAATAATGTAAAGTTTATGCTTGTCTCGAAGTTTTGAAAAATGCGTTTTTTAGCAGAAAACTTTTTATAAGACAAATTCAACACAAGATTTAGGGCAAAGCCTTACAGGAGTCAGGATACCTTTTGTAACAGTATGCTTTCGAACTAACCCATGCTTCAATTAGGACTTTTGAAGGGTTGTAATGTGGCTTGGTTCACGGTTTAAGAAACAAAGGATAAAGGCTCAAAGTATATTTGTTCCCACCTGCTCTTCGTGATGTCCTTCAGCCCTAAACTCAGTTAATTGTGCGTCGAACTCTAAATGAGTCTGGACCGATGTTTTTGGTGATGGTTCACACAAGTTGAATTTGTTGGAAGGAAGTCATTTTTGCAACATTTTTCATGTTGTTGAGGATTTGTGGCGACCTCGTTCTTTTGATTTGTTATCCCTAACTTTTGCCTGACTGTTCCTGTTTTCGAGATTACAGTCAGCGGGATGCCCCAGCTTTCTTAAGCCTCCTTTATAGGTTTTGGATCGGTGGGCTTTTCTCTTTTGAGAGGTAATGACTGCCTATGAGATAAGGAACCATCACTGTCTTTTGATTCCAAAGGAATGTTTTTTTGATGTTGTTCATTGTATTACGAACTGAGAATTTGCGACTTCAATGCGCATCCTTTTTTGGATTAACTGAGAGACTACTCTGCCCCAGGTTTAAATCAAAGGTTTCAATTTGTGTTTAAAACAGAAAACTCCTACTTCTTTGGCTCGAAGGGGTTGACTAGGGATTATCTTCCTTATAACTCCGGTGTTTAGGATTTGAAAGAAACGCCTGTACATCGTCAGCAAGGTCTGTTCAAAAGCATACTGTATGAGATTACGGTATTATTTCGTCATCCTCCCTCTAAAGGCTTGTAGCTTTTTATCAAGAGTTAAATATCATAAAGAAAACATAAGAATAGTGAAAACGAATGGATGAATTCAAGACAAACATATGCAATGCATTAATGAAACAGAGTTTGACATCAACAGATAATTGTTTGAATAGCAAAAGAAATTACAACTTGAAAATTCAAATGAAACAAAAGCCTCTTAGTTCGAACTTTGTGACTTCAGGTGGAGAACCCTCAGCGGAAAATTTTCATCTCGCCATCCGGCATGAATTTCAGCACTCCATTGTCAATCAAATCTTGAATTTTGTTTTTTCAAAGCCCAACAGTCGTCGATGTCATGTCCAGGACTATAGGAGTGGTATACACAAAATGCGTCGGGGTGATATCTAGGAGCAGAGGTATTGGGCTTCCGAATAGGATCCTTTAAAGCAGTCAGATTGACCTCCAACAAGCGTTCCAGTATTAGAGATGATGGTATGCCGGTCTCAGTGAACTGTCTTCCAGACGTATTTTGCTTACGCTGATTACCCCGTTGGCGCCGTCGAGGTTGTGGCTGGGCTTGTGACCCTGAAGCAAGTTGAGGAGCTTTTCCCTTGTCTTCTTGTCTCAAAGGAGGTTGAATGATGACTTGATCTTCGACCTTAGATGTTTGCCCCACTTGGTTATCTCGAAGTAGTTTGTTGACGAGAACCCTGAGTTCCTCTTGTCTTTGAGCCAGGTCTTGAATGAGAGCCATCTGGCCCACCAGCTGTCCCATCATCTGGATTTTCATTGTTGCCAGCTCAAACTGTAGTTTCTACAACTGATCATTCCTGATACTGCTTGAATTCCCTAGGACCATGCCCCTGGTGAGGAGAGCTTTCACTTCTTCTTGCCCCTGGGACAGGTTCAAGAACATTTCTTGAAGTTGAGCATTTTGATCCTGGATATCTTTGACAGTCCTTTCTAGAGCCATCTCTACTGAAATAAACAGTACGAGAATAAGGAAACCTGAAAAGGAAAACCTGTTATGATACAATGCATGATATGTGGATGCATGTTTTCAAGAATCTCTCGGGGTAAACACAAGAGAAATGTTAGAGATTGAACTTCGATCAACATCTTTGATTGGAGAGCTTCGTATCGGTGGATGTTTTTCCACGAGAATCAAGCTCACCATGTCAAGTGGGTCATAGCCCCTGATTCAAGTTGTTGCACTTGATCTTTGACGGTGTTTGTTTAGAGGAAAATGAAACCTCTTGCCCTTCGGTAGACGTCTGGTTCAACGTGCCCCTGCATCAAAAGACCGTCGAGATCCTTGAAATGGTTATTGAAAATGCTATGGTATGATGTTATGATGTTATGTACATGTATTCAAAATCAAGTAAGTGTATATACAGGTAATCATATTCACACAAAGCAAACAAGTCCTTAGGTTTAGGCTTGTATGGGGTTCGTAGGTAAGTACCCTTTTGAAGTTAGTTGGCTCATCCTGTCCTAAAATAGAAACCGGGTTCTAAGGAGCTCAATATCACTGGATTATTTTCTGTGTTCATTGTTTTGGTTTAGCCACTTAACTGACGACCAAAATATTCCAAGAAAACAATCCTCAATGAGTGTAGTATCGAGTATCTACCAACTTCGGACTGCACCAAAGTCGGTCATCTCACTACCCTTAAAAAGGCCAAGATGGTCAAGTAAGGTTCTAAGAGTTCGTTAGTGCTTCATGACATTGCTCAGCGGCCCCGTATTCTCCTTGACTACTCAAGGGCTACCGGTACTCACAAATATGTCACACTAACATAGCTACTGCTTCAACCATGTCGGTATACCCCGCACAGTTCCCTCACAGTTTATTGCTATTTACCTAAAACGGTGCCCCCAAATCAAGGTGTAGGATTTACAACAAACCCAAACAAGGAACCCAAAAAGTAAAGCAGTCAAAGCAATCAAGGTAAGCATGTAAAGGTGATCTAAAACCCTAAGGTAACCCCACTTTTAGAAATTACCCCAGTAGAGTCGCCAGTTCTGTGATACGGTGGGAGAACTGACTTGGGTTTTGCGTTTGTGTTCGCAAATGTTTCGGTTTAGCAAGAGTCGCCACCGACTTTTATTTTATCCTAAGGAAAGGTCAAAAAGCACAGGAAAGACCTTTGAGATGTTTTTGTGGGTTCGGGGGGTAGATTATGAAAAGGGAAGGTGCTAGCACCCTTTTCATCCATGGTTATCCATGGGCTCTTATTTACTTGTTTTAGATCACTTGCCTTTGCTTTTCAATTGTTTGAAATGGTGCTTTGTGTGTGTGGTTTTGAAAATGTTTTGAAAAAGATGCCTTGTCTAGGCAACCTTTGTAATGACTCTTGTTTGAGTATATACAAAGGTGTATGTCTTTTTGAAAAGATATTTCAATGTTTTTGAAAGTTGTTTTGAAGTTGTGTTGTGGAGTGTGTTTTGAAAAATGGCAAGGATGTTTTGCAAGTTTTTTGATCAAGTAACTAAGAGTTGTCTACCCTATTTTACTCAAAGATTTTTCTTATGTTTTTAACCCTTTTAACAGTGTTGTTTCACCATTGTGTTTGATGAACAA
This sequence comes from Vicia faba, assembly GCA_948472305.1. Taxonomy (NCBI): domain Eukaryota; kingdom Viridiplantae; phylum Streptophyta; class Magnoliopsida; order Fabales; family Fabaceae; genus Vicia; species Vicia faba. Next base: position 1,286,548,002 of record OX451740.1, on the reverse strand, counting down.
CCTTGCGTTAGGATGTTTAAACGGGACAAGCGCGGGTCATCGTATGCAATCACTGAAGGCAACTTGTTAGACGCTCTAGCAATTTTGTAAGGGACGAGATCGTTTTATCGAAGGCAACATCGAGGGTCATCGAGGGACTACGATCTTTATTTATCGAAGGGGCATTTTCTATAGTGTCTCATGCTCGAGGGACATGATTGCATTTTTCCGAAGCAACAAGCGAGGTTACCCTAGAGGTGCAAGTATGAGTGGTGTATTGATTTTCATGCATTTATCTTTGTATTAGGTTATCTAGCGGTTGATTTTGAATCTTCGCATACAAACCCTAATTACTATACAGTATATGGAAAGCGATAAATTGCGGGAATTTAAAGTCTAAGCTATTACAAATAAGTATCCGGGGATGGGGGTACAAATGTTTACAAATGGGGATGAGTCTTATCAAAATAGTAGTGTTCAAATATTACTTACAACCAAATCGAGTCGTCGCATTCTCAATGTAAAAATATAGTAAAGTATAAGAATCAAAGAGAATCAAAAGTATTGTGCAATGCATATGATTATTTACAAATGATCAAAATGTTAACCTAATGCAAATTAAGTATTTTATTATTATTTTTTGTGTTTTTGTTAATTATATATAAACAAAAAGAGTTTTAAAGAGAAAATCAATTAACTTAATAAATTCTATTTTTATGTATTTTTGGTTTTTTAAGGCAATGAAAATTATTAAGAAAAATTTATACTAAAATTAGCATATCATTTTTTTTATTTAACAAAATAAGTTATGAAATTATAAAATGAATGTTTTCAAAATATAAAGAAAAAGTAAGTGGGCCTTAAAGGATGTTCTTGGCCCAAAAAGACAAAATAAAAATAAGATAAGAAAGAAAAAAAAAAGGGGGTATGGCGCCAGTTTGCATTGGGCTTTAACGCTTGGTTTATGGGGCAGGCCCAGACGCGTTTGACAAGGCTTTTTTTGTTAGGGTTTCAAGTGTTTTGCTTCAGAATTAGGTTTTACAGTTTGAACGGCGCCGCTCTCCTCTCCTTTCTTCGTCCTCTTCATCTTTCTCAACATAGCCACTGATGCTCTCTCCTAGCCTCAGACTACCAGGGCGATGCCTTCACCTCCTCCTCCTCATGGTTGTACCAGGCGGTGATAAAAAAAGGGTAGCAATTTTCTTCTTCATGTTTTAGGGTTTTCAGATTTTTTACTCTTGCATGTTATTAATCTTTGACACGTTTTGATCTTCTGTGTTATTTGTGTTTGTGTGAGGTGTAGGAAGAGGAGACAATACCTTTAGGTTTTTGTTTCTGGAGGAGACGGGAGGTTGGACGGCGGCGCTTCTCAGGTGGTCGGGCGAAGGAGCGAGACGCTGATGAAAGCTTGCTTCCTGGTATTTTGTATCTTTAGCCTTGTTTTGGTTTTGTGATGATATTATGTTCTGAAAACCCTGCTCATTTGTTTGTCTCACTTCCTCTCTTGGTCTTTGTGATTCTGAGGTTGATGAACTTTATCGTTCTGATGTTTGTTAGTGTTATTGGTGGATTTGGGTTTCTGTATATGTAAGGCTTTGACAGGCTTGTTGGAGTTTTGTTTGCTTGTTTTGAGGTTATGCAGGTTTTGGGAAATGTTTCAGGCAGGCTGCTGATACAGGCTTATTTTTGCTGTTTGGCTTGAGCAGGTTACTGATACAGGCTTCAAGGCTTGTGTTTTTGTTTACAGTTTTATAGGTTTTGCTTGTGTGAGGCTGGTTGTTGGTTTAGTAACTGGTACAGGCAGGCTTGAAGCAGGCTTGAGGCAGGCTTGGATACAGGCAGGCTGCAAGGCTTGCTTCTGGTTTGAGTTTGTTCTGAGGTTTTATGCAGGTTAGAAGGTTTGCTGGTATAGGCCTCAAGGCTTGTGTTGCTTGCTCGTTTTGTTTGAGTTTGTTTATGCAGGCAGGCTTTGTTTGAACACTGGTTTGTTTGTGGGTTAGTAAGTTTGAAGGTTTGAGGCTTGCTTCTGGTACAGGCAGGCTGTTGTTATGTGTTTACAGTTTTGTGGTCTTTTGTTCTTTTGTGTTCTGCCCCCCCTTGAACTGTTTTGTTCTTGTTATATTTATCTATATCTTTTTTCCTGCTCTGCATAGCCTACCAAACTGTAAAGCCTACTTCTCTCTCTTTCTCTCTCCATTTAAAAAGCATATTTTATTGCTTAATAAGTCTTTTTCTGAAAAGGTGGTGGCCTGGAAAATGATGAAGAATTGCTTGCTTGCAACTTGGTTTTCCTCTGCATATTTTCTTATCTTCCAGATTTTCTGCATTGCCTTTTGTGTACTTGTATGCAGCTTTTCTGTTTTGATAGCTTAGTTGACAGTTTTGTTGATAGCTTGGTTCGCCTAGTTTACACTTGTGACTTGGTTTGCTTTATTTGCAATTTGGTTTGGCATTTCAGTTTGCTACTGTACAGCCTGGTGAACTTTTTATGCAGCCTTGTGCCTTCTTTGTGTTTGATTGTATGCTTGCTAAGAATAATTTTACTTTCCTCTTTGTGAGCCAAGAAGAGAAATCTTCTTGTGATTTGCAAAGAGGGCGAGTAAAACATGATGAAAAACCAAAATATTTGATTCCGGCCAACCACCTTTAATGATGAAATTTTATTTATCTGTTTGAGAATGCCTTTTTTAATTCATCTGTACTGATTTCTTTTTCCGTCTTTGCAGGTAAATACCAATTGGGGCAAGGGAAGCAGCAGTAGAAGATGAAGACTTCAAGAGACTTAGGATGTAGATTTAATTTCTGTTCAATTATTTGTAATAAACATTATTGTCAATATTGTAAATAAATTTACAATATCCCAATAACATTTGTAACAATAATTAAAAATAAATAAAAATCTTTTTGTCAGATATCTCTTTATTTCTTCTGCGCAGTCGGTTTAACTTATTTAAGTTTCTTGAATTAAAATAACTGGAAGTACATCCCAATAATTTTAACTTAGGTAAAATAAATATCAACAAACTTTGCAGTCTTGCACCTTTGCATTAATCAACAATACGCCCGGCATTCCAAATAACCAAATGCATTGCACAGTTAATCAAACAAACGTCCATACTAAAGCTTCAAACTTTCAATTCAAATGCCTCAGCTTCTATCCCAGATGTTTTAGGCTTTGAGAAACAAACAAAAATCTTGAACAAGCATCAAAGCAGTGTGACAGTCAATTGAAATACTGTGGATTCAAATTCTTCTGAGAACGCGTGCGCAAACCCTAATTTTGGATTTACTGTCAAAGAAACGTCCGCTTGATCAAACCCTGAGCCAAACTCAACCAAATCAATAGAAACCCTAATAATTTGTTTGACTGATTCAAAAGTTAATGGAAACCCTAATTTGGTTTGACTGATAAGAAAAGTCTGTTTGACCGATTCTTGAGCCAATCTGAAAAATCAGGAAAAGCCCGAAGCTGTGATTTCTTGGTGAAAAAGGGGAGGGCAAATTTTGGGGTACAACAGTAGGGTTGTGAGAAGGAACCTGGATAGTAGGGTTACTTCGAAATGAAAGCCTGGGTAGTAGGGCTGTAAGAAGGAACCTGGATAGTAAGGTTACTTCGATATGAGTTTGGGTAGAACTACAGAGGGAACCTGGGTAAGGTTGCTTTTGTCGCACCGATGATTACTCTGTTTAGCTTCAAGTGTTGATCAGGGATTTGCTGGAAATTGTTGATAATAACTATCTTTCCTGAAAGAAATATAGGGTTAGTTATGTGTGATGCATGAGATGCATTGTAATGAGGTTCTCAAGATAACTGAGACCATGTTATATGTAATGTATGCACATGTCATGATGTATGAACATGAAATGCTGACGTAATAATCTGAGTCCTGGAAAATAAATCCTTGACTGCTGTAAAAAACCAAAGTTCCTCTATTTCTGTTGGGGATGGCGAACAAATATGACTATGCTGGGGATTTTCCCCTCATTTACGTATATTCTGCCAAGGAGAGACCCTATTTGAGAATAACTCTGGGGGAGAATAACTCTGTTGGAGAGGAGATACTTTGTTGATAGATCTGCAGATTTGGAGAAATAAACTCAGTTGGGGATGAATTTTCGTTGCTGGTAATAATGAATTCTATTGGAGATTTAATTTCTGCTTATGAGAGAAATAAACTCTGTTTGGGGAAAAATTTACTGACTCACTCGCGATTGTGGACCTCAGCTGGGGAAAGTTATATCCTATTCAGGAAAATTAACATCACTGTCTTTGGATACTTTTTACTCTGTGGGGAGTGTATGTACCATAATTCATGTTCTCAAGTTGTCTTTATCCAGTACCTGGTGGGCAGAGTAACTTTAAGGTTTAGGCACCTCTTGTTTTCCCTGTTTCTGAAATTACTAGTAATTGTCTTTTGTTTCTTATGTAAATCCTTATGAGCAGCAATCATTTTCAAATGCAAATATCAAAAATGAATCATTGGACGTTCTTGCAAAATAAAACAGAAAAAAGAAAGACAGATCGAAATTTCTTGTGAAAATGAATTGTATTGATTTTGAAGTTGGCCTGTAATAGGCATTTTTGTACAAAGAGGATGACGTCCTAGTAAGAGAACGTCACCGAATGAGATTACAATTTGTGTAAAAGAAATAAAAACAGCTATGTGAAATGAACCCATTGGGTTTCAACTCTATTATATCCTTTATATCTCCAAGCGTCTCATCACTTTGCTACTTGGTCGAAGGTTGATCAGATTGATTGGCGCTGACCGAGCTTGCTAGTTGATACCGAAGTCTGGTTGCAAGATGATATAATGAGACATAGTGTTATGCTTCAATCCCTAACTTTTGCCTGGACCGCCCTTTCGGGTTTTCGGTCCACCGGGATACCCTTTTTTGCCCAAGTCGCCTTTTCAGGATTTTGACTTGCCGGGTGTACAGTTTTTCATTTTCATCCCTTACTTTTGCACGAACCCTTTTGGTTCGTCGGGAAGCCCTTATTTTTTCCTAGGCCAGTCAACCTTTTTGGTCTTTGATCATGCATAGTATCTTTTCACTATGTCTGCATTGACGGGGTGAGGAAGGTCGTCACCATCCATGGTGGTTAGTATCATAGCTCATCCCGAGAAAATGTTCTTAACCACAAATGGACCTTCGTATGTGGGGGTCCATTTGCCCCTGGGGTCACCTTGCGGTACTATGATGCGTTTGATCACCAGATCCCTGACTTGATATTCTTGACGTTTGACTTTCTTGTTAAAAGCCTTGATCATTCGCTTTTGGTACGTCTGACCATGACAGATAGCAGTAAGTCTCTTTTCATCGATTAGATTCAGCTGATCGAGTCGGGTTTGGATCCAGTCGTCTTTGTTCAAACCCGCATCCTTCATAATCTGGAGAGAGGGTATCTGGACTTTGATGGGTAGGACTGCCTCCATGCCATACACCAATGAGTAGGGTGTTGTCCCTGTCGACGTGCGTGCTGAGGTACGGTACCCATGAAGAGCGAGTGGTAACATCTCATGTCAGTCTTTATATGTCACGGTCATATTCTGTATAATCTTTTTCATGTTCTTGTTATCCGCTTCAACATCCTCATTCATCTTCGGCCGGTAGGGATAAGAATTATTATGATATATCTTGAACTGTTTACAGAGCTCGGTGATTATTGTGTTATTGAGATTTGTACCATTGTCAGTAATAATTCTCTCTAGGACACCATATCGACAAATCAGATTGTGTCGGATGAATCACGCCACGACGTTCTTGGTTACTGTAGCAAAGGAAGCTGCCTCAACCCACTTCGTGAAGTAGTCAATGGCTACCAGAATGAAACGATGCCCGTTAGACGCAGTAGGTCTGATCTCGCTGATCATGTCGATGCCCCACATTGCAAAGGGCCAAGGAGTTGTCAAAACATTCAGGGGAACTGGAGGTACATGCACCTTATCAGCATAGACTTGGCACTTATGACAGGTTCGAGAGTGCTGATAACAATCGGCTTCCATGGTGGACCAGTAATATCCTGCCTGTAGGATTTTCTTTTCTACTAGAATCAGTTCTGAAAGTACCCTCATGTAATTCTACCATGATTCTTTCTGCCTCGCCCTTGTCTACACACCGCAATAAGGTTGAATCATGGTTACGCTTATAGAGGATTCCATTACTGATGAAGAACTTCGCAGCGAATCTTCTCAGAAACTTCTCATCATTAACAGGTGCCCCCTCGGGGTATTCTTGAGCCTCAAGATACCTCTTTACCTCGTGAAACCAGGGTTTATCTGCTACCTCTTCAGTCTCAATGTCACGGTAATGTGCGGGTTCATCCAACCTCTCAATGGTAATCTGGGGAGCTTCATTATCCCACCTAACTTTGAACATAGAAGACATGGTAGCTAGCGCGTCCGCCAACTGGTTCTCTTCTCGTGGGAAATGTTCAAAGGTTATTTCCTCAAAGTGTGGGAGCAATGTCAGTACATAATCTTTGTAAGGAATAAGATTCGGGTGCTTTGTATCCCACTCGCCTTTGATATGACTTATCACCAGAGCGGAATCTCCGAATACACTCAAGAACTTAATCCTCAGATCAATAGCAGCTCAAAGATCCATGATACACGCTTCATACTCCGCCATATTGTGGGTGCAGTTAAAACATAATCGGGCGGTGAGCGGAGTATGACAGCCTTCAGGAGATATAATTACAGCACTAATGTCGTTACCCAATGCGTTCGAGGCTCCATAAAAATACATAGACCATCGGGATCCCTCCTCGGGTCCTTCATCCGGTCCCGGTTCTTCGCAGTCGGTTACCAATATGATATTCTCATCCGGGAACTCGAAATTCATGGACTGGTAGTCATCCACGGCCTGATGCGCAAAATGATCTGCCAATACACTCCCCTTGATTTCTTTTTGGGTTGTGTATTGAATGTCGTACTCGGTTAAGATCATTTGCCATCTTGCTATCCTTCTGGAGAGAGCGAGCTTTTCGAAAATATACTTGATCAGATCCATCTTTGATATCAACAGAGTAGTGTGAGTCAGCATATACTGTCTCAGTCGGCGAGCAGCCCATGCCAAAGCGAATCAAGTTTTCTCGAGCAATGAGTATCGGGTCTCACAATCGGTAAACTTTTTGCTAAGGTAATAAATGGCGTGCTCTTTTCGACCAGACTCGTCATGCTTCCCCAGCACACACCACATTGAATTGTTTAGCACTGTCAAGTATAGTATCAAGGGTCTTCCTTAAATTGGAGGCATCAAGATTGGTGGTTCTTGAAGGTATTCCTTGATTCTTTCAAAAGCGGTCTGGCATTCATCATTCCACTTTACCACTTGATCTTTCTTCAGCAGCTTGAAGATTGGCTCACAAGTAGCAGTCATATGTGAAATGAACCTGGCGATGTAATTCAGGCATCCCAAGAAACCTCTAACTTCCTTCTCTGTGCGGGGAGCCAATATCTCTTGTATGGATTTTACCTTTGCAGGGTCTACTTGAATACCCTTATCAATGACAACAAAACCCAGAAGCTTACCAGACCTTACCCCGAAGGTACACTTGTTTGGATTCAACCTCAGCTTGTATGTCTTCAACCTGTCAAACAGTTTCTGGAGATGATCAAGGTGCTCTTCCTCAGTTTGGGACGTAGCTATCATGTCATCGACATAAACCTCGATCTTGTGGTGAATCATATCATGGAAAAAAGCGACCATGGCGTGCTGATAAGTTTCCCCAACATTCTTCAACCTAAAAGGAATTACCTTGTAACATAAGGTGCCCCACTGTGTAACGAAGGTTGTCTTCTCCATGTCTTCAGGAGCCATCTTGATCTGGTTGTAGCCAGAAAAACCATCCATGAAGGAGAAAATATTGTGATGCACGGTGTTGTTGACTAGAACATCAATGTGAGGAAGTGTGAAGTCATCCTTGGGACTTGCCCTGTTCACATCTCTGTAGTCCATGCACATCCATACTTTACCATCCTTCTTAGGTACCGGAACGACGTTAGTAACCACTGCGGATAAGAAGTGACAGCTAAGAATCCTGCGTCGAACTGTTTCATGACCTCTGCCTTGATTTTCTCTGACATTTCAGGGCGCATACGGCGGACTTTCTGCTTTACCGGAGGGAAGTCTTCTTTGGTCGGCAGGCGGTGTACCACAATATCAACATCCAAACCAGGCATGTCTTCATAAGACCAGGCGAAGATCTCAACATAGTCGTGTAGCATTTATATTAACCGTTGTTTGACACTAGGCTCCAGATTCGCACCTATTTTAACCTTTGTCTTGTCTTCTTCTGTACCCAGATTCACTACCTCAACTGGCTTTTCATGAGGCTGTATGGACCTTTCTTCCTGCTGTAATAGTCTAGAAAGTTCTCCAGGCACCTCACAATCATCCTCACCTTCGTCCTCGGCTTGGTTGATCGGATTTTTGAAGTCATAACTGGCAGTAGCAGAGCTGTTATCAATGGGATCCAGAGTGGATATGGATCTGCAGTATGATACATGAGTGTGTGTAAGAGAATAGCTGTTTTGATAAAGTGGGAGACAGAGAAGAAAAACAAAGAGCACAAAATTTGTAATGCAAGAAATGTCCACTTCTTTATTAATGATATATGACATGACAAATAATAAGCCCTCACAAGCAAAGCCAAGGTGCCTCGAGCAAGGCACCGGGTTGTAAAGTTTCAAACTGTTTATTACAAATCTTAAAACAAAAGTCAATTACTGCAGAATAAAAGAAACAGGTATGAAGTCCCTAGTCATCCAGTTATTCAGTCTACCGTTGGTTGTTGGGTAGATCCAGTTGTCGATGTCTGAATCTTCTTCACTGTCTTCAATTGCATTAACTCCCTGATTGCTGATGTGTAGAGGAGGCCTTCCAATCCATGTGTGCCTAACTGCCCTTTGAGCCCCTGTAGTAAAGTCCAAACCAAATTTGTCAGTTTTGTGAGTGAAATCAGGGAGCCGACCCCAATTGGTACACCCACCTTCTTCAACTACAGTCCTGGCGTCCTTGAGAGAAGCCATCTTCGGTGGAGGTTTGTTGGTAGTAACTTCAGTTGATGCCAAAGTCTGAGGGACCTCTTCAAAGTTCTAACAAGGGGTTTCTATGAACTCTCCGTCCATCTCTACATAGCGGAAGGAATTGAGATGACTCACCATATACTCTTCTTCACCCCGCACTGTGACAATCTTCCCCTTCACTGTGACAATCTTCCCCTTCACTGGATACTTCAGCATTTGATGGAGTGTGGAAGTAACTGCCCCAGCCTTATGGATCCAAGGACAACCCAGCAAGAAAGAATATAATGGCCTGATATCCATTACGTAGAAGGTGGACCCAAAAGTATGAGAACCCACTTTGATAGGTATGTCCACCTCCCCGTGCACCATTCTCTTCGATCCGTCAAAAGCCCTTACCATAATGTTACTAGGCTTTAGAGTCAAACCCTCACAATCCAAGAGGTCCAACACTCCCTTCGGCAGAACATTTAGTGAAGACCCGGTATCTACCAGCACATGAGCCAGAGTGTTGCCCCTGCACTCAATCGAGACATGCAGAGCATCATTATGATTTCTTCCTTTCGGTGTCAGATTCGCATCTGAAAAACCCAACCCATTGTCAGCAGTCAGGCTGGCCACACAATCTTTGAACCAATTTGCTGAAGTTTCCTGTGGCACATGCGTAGTCTTGAGAAATGCAATCAAAGCCTTCGCATGGGCTTCAGAATACAACAGCAGAGAAAACATGGATATCTTTGATGGGGTATGCCCCAGCTGCTCGACCATATTGTAGTCGCTCTTCTTGATGATTTTCAGTATTTCCTCTATTTCTTGTTTAAAGGCTGCCACAACGATTTTCTTAGGTGCCTCCATCTGGGCAGGCTCACCTATAATTTCCTTACCCCGAGTCCCAGATGGCTCAACAGCAGGGGTGATAACTGGAGTAAGAACGGGAGAAATGTTAGGAGTGCTGGTTGGAGCAGCAGTTGGAATGACAACAGGCTTCTTGACGGTCTTAGGGGAAATCTTGGGAGAGAAGACCCTTCTACTTCGGGTGATTTTACTAGTCCCGACAATAATACTGACATCAGTATCAGCTTCTTCATTCTTCAGATCTTGCTTAATGCCATGATAGTACACATCAGCACCATAATGCCATGGGACAGCTTTGTCTGAGGTGTACGGAATGGGACCAGGAATAGTGATTATTAGCGGAGCAATTCTTTGAACATGTGTAATCCTAACAGGTCTTTTCTCGAGGAAACCTTGGAAGGATTGGCGGAAATGGTTATAATGGCAATGTCTTCATTTGGAACAACAAGTATCATATTCTTCTCAAACAAAATTTCTTTATTATTCATCAGGCGCTGGACACCTGACTTTAACAAACGGAAACTAGAAGGTAGAATTGAACATATGTGGCAACCTTCACCACAACCCGGAAATAAACCAGCCAATAGAAAGTTCTTCTTAACAGTCATAAGAGGAGTAGAAATTTCTTCAACATAGGTCACAAACAAATCAGTGTCAACAACATTAACTCCACGACCGTGTTTGGGCATGGGAGCAATTATAACATTCGGCTTTTCTGGAGCATCGAACTCTATCTCCTTGGCTTCAAGCAAATCTTGTACTTTGTTTCTCAGAACCCAACAATCATTTGTATCGTGGCCAGGACTCTCGGAATGGTAGGCGCACCGCGCATTGGGATTGTATCTGGGAGAGGTAGTGTTTGGATTTTTGGGAGCCTCTCTCAAGGTTACCAAGTTGGATTTCAGCAGGTGAGGTAACACTTCAACCAAGGTCATGTTGATGCGGGTAAACTGCCGTTGTGGTCTTTCCACCCTTTGTTGATTGTTGCATTGAGGAGCAACTGTAGGTCTTGGTATCACTACAGCATTTACCGTTGGACGGTGTTCATATCTGCTTTGGCCCCTCGAGCTATAGACTGCACTGGCTTCCTTCTTACCAGCGAAAGGCTTCTTAGTTGAACTCGAGGAGGCATCCTTTTGTATCTTACCACTCCGAATTCCAGCTTCTACTCTCTCTCCAATTAAAATCAGCTCGGTGAAACCAGACGACGAGCTGCCGATTAAGTGATTGAAAAATGGACCAGATAGCGTCCCTAGAAACATATCCACCAACTCCCTATCAGACAAAGGGGGTTGAACTCTCCCAGCCAAGTCTCTCCCTTTTTTAGCATAATCTTTAAAACCTTCACTTGCGCCCATGGACATACTCTGGAGTTGAGTAAGAGTGGGAGCAAGGTCGGCATTATACTGATACTGCTTGTAGAAAGCAGCAGCAAGATCTTCCCAATTTCGGACACTGGCTCCCTCCAACTGATAGAACCATTCAAGTTGAGTCCCTGACAGATTATCTTCAAAGAAGTGCACCCACAAATTTCTTTTAGTAGTGTGGGGTTGAATCTTCCTAACATACGAGCGGAGATGGAGTTTTGGACAGGACACTCCATCATACTTGGCAAAAACTGGAGCTTTGAACTTATGAGGGATGACCACTCCTGATACCATTCCCAAATCTCCGAAATCTAACCCAGGTGTGATACGGTGGGAGAACTGACTTGGGATTTTGCGTTAGTTTTCGCACTTGTTCGGTTTAGCAAGAGTCGCCACCGACTTTTTATTTTATCCTAAGGAAAGGCCAAAAAGCACAGAAAAGACCTTTGAGATGGTTTCTTGGGTTCGAGGGGTAGATTATGAAAAGGGAAGGTGCTAGCACCCTTTTCATCCATGGTTATCCATGGGCTCTTAGTTACTTGTTTTAGATCACTTGCCTTTGCTTTTCAATTGTTTGAAATGGTGCTTTGTGTGTGTGGTTTTGAAAATGTTTTGAAAAAGATGCCTTGTCTAGGCAACCCTTGTAATGATTCTTGTTTGAATATATACAAAGGTGTGTGTCTTTTTGAAAAGATAATTCAATGTTTTGAAAGTTGTTTTGAAATTGTTTTGAAGTTGTGTTGTGGAGTGTGTTTTGAAAAATGGCAAGGATGTTTTGCAAGATTTTTGATCAAGTAACTTAAGAGTTTGTCTACCCTATTTTACTCAAAGATCTTTCTTATGTTTTTAACCCTTTTAACAGTGTTGTTTCACCATTGTGTTTGATGAACAAACTTGCGTTAGGATGTTTAAACGGGACAGGCGCAGGTCATCGTATACAATCATTGAAGGCAACTTGTGAGACGCTCTAGCAATTTTGTAAGGAACGAGATCGTTTTATCGAAGGCAACGTCGAGGGTCATCGAGGGACTATGATCTTTTTTTATCGAAGGGACATTTGTTGGAGTGTCTCGTACTCGAGGGACATGATTGCATTTTCCGAGGCAACAAGCGAGGTTACTCTAGAGGTGCAAGTGTGAATGGTGTTTATCATGTTCATGCATTTGTCTTTGTATTAGGTCATCTAGCGATCGATTTTAGATTTTCACATACAAACCCTAATCTCTAATCATGGCATATTTAAAAAACATAAAGTGAGAGAATTAAATCCTAAACTATTACAAAAGAGTATCCGGGGATGGGGGTACAAGTTGTTTACAAATGGTGATGAGTCTTATCAGAATAATGTCCCAAATATTATGGGTTACAACCAAATCGAACTGTCGCATTCTCAATGTAAAATTATAACCAAGTATATGATAACGAAAATCAAAGAAATATGAGATGCGTGTAGTTATTTACAAATGATCAAATGAAAATTCTAACCTAAAAAGATTATGTATTATTACTAATTTTTTGTATTTTATGTTTTTTATTGATTATATAGAAAGATTAATTAAACATAGTATTCTTTTAAATGTACAAATATTAAAGAGAATATATCAAAACAAAACTTTAATTTATTATTTTTATCTTTACTATTAACAAAGCAAAAAAAAATTTAGAATAAATAAAAATAAAAGTATTAATTTTAAAGAAAATAAATTAATTGGTGAAGAAAAGAAAAGAGTATTATTTTTAAAAAAACAAAAGAATGGTGATGGGCCTAAACATGTATTTTGGCCCAAAGTGGTATAAAAAAAAGGATGCTGAAGGGAAAATGGGGGGTGTAGGCGCTGAAAGCAATTGGGCTTTATGGGTTTTGTTGGGCGAAGGCCCATCTGATGGGTTTGAACAAATTTGTTTAGGGTTGTTTCATAATTGGGAATTAGGGTTTACAGTTTGCACAGCGGCGCTCCTCTCCTCTCGTCTTCGTCCTCTTCGTCTCTCTCAAACCATGGGGCTTTTGATTCCTCTCTCCAAGCTTCCAGTTTCCAGAGCACTACCTCCACCCTCTCCTCTCCGTGACTACACAGGGCAGTGATTTGAAAGGTAACAATTTCGTTCTTGACGCGTTTTCTTTACAGTTTGCATGTTCAATTCTTGTATGTTGTATTGTTTGCAAAGTTTAATCTTTGGCGCTTATGATATGAGATGCAGAAAAAGAAAGAGGGAAAATGATACCTTGGTGGCTTCGTCTCTGGAGAACGGATGGAGGGTTGGAATGGAGGTGCTCTCGGTGGCCGGAAGAGGAGGAGCGTGATGATGATGCTTATCTGGTACTTTGTATCTTTTACTTCTGAGTGCTTGAACACTGTTTGATGATGAATATTACTCTGAAAACACTATATTGTTTTGCTTCTTAATCTTCTCTTCTTCTTCTCTGAATGCTGACTTTGTTCTTGTTGGCTTGAGTTGATGATGAGTACTTCTGAAATGTTGTTCTGATTTGATGTTGAATATACGTATTGTGAAACTTATTTGTTGTTTTCTTCACTTATGACTTCTCTTTTGCTAAGTTAGTGATGATCAAATCTGAAACTTGCTTTTGATATGTTTTTCTTTTATTGGCTTGATGATTTTGTTTTGAGATTGTGCTTGTTAGTTTAGGCAGTTTTGGTCTTTTGAAGGCAGGCTAGTGTTTTGGAAGGCAAGCTTGAGTTATTCTTAAACTTGCAGTTTTGCAGGTTTGAATAGGTTTGTGTTTTTGAAAAGGTTTGGAAGTAGGCTTGCTTCTGCAGGTTTGCTATTTTGTGAGGCATGTTTCAATGATTTGTGAGGCAGGTTGTGTCTTGTTATGCTTGTGTTTACAAGCAGTTTTGCAAGTTTGATAACTTGCAGGTTGTGTTTTTGTTGTGCAAGTTTGTATGGTTTTGAGGCAGGTTTGATAACTTGCAGTTTAAACAGGTTGGAGGTTTTTGTTATGCAGGCCACAGGTTTATTGTTATTGTTATGCAAGCTACCGGTTTGTTGGGTTTAGAGGCAGGTTTTTGGTAAGTTTAGGCAGGCTTGTGTTTGTAAGGCAGGCTTGGTAAGCTTAAGCTTGCAGTTTTGCAGGTTTTCGTTGTGTTGAGAAAACAGGCTTGAAGGCTTGTGTGTTTTGCTTGCCAGTTTGGAGGTTATGTAATCTCTATTTTATCTCTTGTGTTTTTTTTGTTATATTGTTTCTTTGGTTCCTCTTATCTCTCCTTTACAGCCTGCCAAAACTGCAAACTGCAAAACCTATTCACTAGGTTCTCTCTTTCCTCTCTCTCCTTAAGCATTTTTAATTGCTTATTTATCTTTTGATTTCTGAAAAATTGGGCTATCTAGGAAATGATGAAAAAAGCCTCTTTGACAAGTTTTTACTTGTCAAATAAATTGCTTCCTGCTGTCTTGCATTTTGTCTGCTGTATTGCTGTTTTTATGCTTCATTACCATTTTTATCAAATCTGTCTTGTAACTTGGCAATTTTGTACTGTAGCTGAATGTGGGACTTTATTTGCTGCTGAGTTTATGCCTTTGCTTTGACTTACCCTGGCAGTTTTGGCGCTTGTTTGTCTCTTTGAACTTGTAACACATTTTGCTTGGTTAATGTAGCTTGGAATTTTTGTAACTCAGTTTGCAACTTGGGACTTTTTGTGATTCAGTTTGCTTGGCCAATGCAACTTGGAACTTTTTGCAATTCAACCATGTTTTTGCATTGAGTTTGACATGCTTGCATTTATATTTTATTTTTCTCTCTGTGAACCGAGAAGAGTGATCTTCTTGTGATTTGCAGAGAGAAAAATAAAGCGTGATGAAAAATAGGCAATCTGATTCTAGACGGCCAATTTTAATGATGATTTTTTTTCTTCTTTTCATTTAAAATAATCTTGTACTGACTTTCTTTTTCTTCTTTTTTCAGGTAGGTACCAGTTGAATAATGGAAGAAACAGTAGAAGATCAAAGATTTCAAGATTTAGGCTTTAGATTTATTTTCTTTTCATTTATTGTAAAAAATATTATTGTAAACACTGTAAATTATAAATTTACAATATTCGAATAACATTTGTAACAATATTTGAAATAAATAAATAAAAAGTCTTTGTCAAATAAGAATTTCCTACTATCAAATATTCCATTCTTTCTCTTGTACTGTCTATTTAATTATTTAAGTCTCTTAAATTAAAATAACTGGGATTGTATCCCAATAACTTTAATCCAGATGAAATAAATAATCAATAAACTTTTGCCGTCTTGCAATCCTGCATTAATCATCAGACGCCTGACATTCCAATTAACCCTGCTTTGTACAGTTAATCAAACAAGTGTTCCATACACTTTTCACTCCACTGATCAAACCAATGCCTCAAAGTTTCAAACAAAGCCTCAACTCATATCCCAGATATTTAGGTTCTTTGAGAAACAACCAGCAATCTTGAACAAGCATGACAATAATGTAACAATTAACTGAATATCTGAGGATTCAGTTCTTTATGAGAAATGTGAGCGAAAAAAACCCTAATTCTGGATTGACTAATAAAGAAAAGTCTGTTTAACCGATTCTTGAGTCAATCTCAAAAATCATAGAAAACCCTGGGGTTGTGATTTCTTGTGAAAAAAAAGGGAGGGCAAATTTCGGGGTATAACAGTTGCCCCTGTTCAATCTTCTTGAACCTGAAGAGTTAGATTGGCGAGTTTGCCTTTTGCGACTTGAAGGTAAAAGATGATTGGACACCAGAATGCCCATAAATTTGCACTCGTCAAAGCACGGTTGAGGGAATGGGCTTAAAGATGCCATTTTGAGATGTGACAAAATCTTGTTGGGGATGGGCTTAAAGATTCCATCGGGGAATGTTTGTTGAACTGTATGTTATAGGTGAAAGGATGAGGATCGGAACGGTATCCATGTTTGGAGCATCTCTGAACCGGGGTCTGAATAAGCAATAGATTAGCATCCGCGTTTGGAGCTTCCGTAAACTGTTTTCAGCAAACTGAAGTTGAATAAGCAATAGATCAGCGTCCATGTTGGGAAGCATCCGTGAACTGTTTTCAAAAGTTGAATCCGAACAAGTGATAGATTAACATCCGTGTTTGGAGAATCCGTAAACTGTTTTCAGAAGTCTTGAAGTTGAATAAGCAATAGATCAGCATCCATGTTGGGAAGCATTCGTAAACTGTTTTCAAAAGTTGAATCCGAACAAGCGATAGATTAACATCCGTGTTTGGAGAATCCGTAAACTGTTTTCAGAAGTCTTGAAGTTGAATAAGAAATAGATCAGCATCCATGTTGGGAAGCATCTGTAAACTGTTTTCAAAAGTTGAATCTGAACAAGCGATAGATTAACATCTGTATTTGGAGAATCCATAAACTGTTTTCAGAAGTCTTGAAGTTGAATAAGCAATAGATCAGCATCCATGTTGGGAAGCATCCGTAAACTATTTTCAAAAGTTGAATCTGAACAAGCGATAGATTAACATCCGTGTTTGGAGAATCTGTAAACTGTTTTCAGAATTCTTGAAGTTGAATAAGCGATAGATCAGCATCCATGTTGGGAAGCATCTGTAAACTTTTTTCAAAGGTTGAATCCGAACAAGCGATAGATTAACATCCGTGTTTGGAGAATCTGTAAACTGTTTTCAGAAGTCTTGAAGTTGAATAAGCAATAGATCAGCATCCATGTTGGGAAGCATCCGTAAACTGTTTTCAAAAGTTGAATCTGAACAAGCGATGGATTAACATCCATATTTTGAGAATCCGTAAACTGTTTTCAGAAGTCTTGAAGTTGAATAAGCAATAGATCAGCATCCATGTTGGGAAGCATCCGTAAACTGTTTTCAAAAGTTGAATCTGAATAAGCGATAGATTAACATCCGTGTTTGGAGAATTCGTAAACTGTTTTCAGAAGTCTTGAAGTTGAATAAGCAATAGATCAGCATCCATGTTGGGAAGCATCCGTAAACTGTTCTCAAAAGTTGAATCTGAACAAGCGATAGATTAACATCCGTATTTGGAGAATCCGTAAACTGTTTTCAGAAGTCTTGATCGAAGCTTGATGACCTTATCCTTGGAAAGGGTCAAAATTAGTTGAAACACAAAGTTATGTTGCATGAAATGTATGATGCAATATATGTGTTATATCAATGTTTATGATATATGAATGTAATGTATGCGTATGTAAGCCGATGAACTGTCTTGCTGAGGAAAATGAATCCTGGATAGCTGGAGATAATAAAATCTTGACTGTTGTCAGGGGGAAATAAATCCTTGACTGCTGTTGGGGATCGAGAATCTTTTGATCATTGAAAACGAGAAGTCCTAGGATCACTGTTGAGGAGTATGTGTATCTTCCAGCTCTTTGACAACCTATGCGGAGAGAAATCATACTGCCGGGGATCTGAAATTCTGTAGGGAGTAACCATACTGCTGGAGAGCAAGCTCGGGATCCTAGGAAAAGCTTATTCTTGTTTGGAAGATGTTCAGTAGCTTAGGTTGTATGCCACTTTACTGAGGAAGCAAGAAGTAGGAACTCCGTTTTGTTAAGGATATCAGGGAAAAACTGAATGATTTCCGCTGGGGATTGATGGCTCAAAGTTTTCCTCTCTGTTGGGGGCCCTAGTGACGTGCTGATTTGATTAGCGACTTTGCTGGGAAAAAGTTTAAAAGTAAATTTCTGATGAATTGTCTGGTTCGAAAGCAATTTTTCGAGAGAAGGGAAGAAACTGGATGATCTTCACTGGTGTTCACAGGTTGGTGGTTTTGTCTCTGCTTGGGGAAGAAAGTTTCATTCTTACCGATGGTTTGTAGTTCAAAGTTTTGTCTCCGCTGGGGATTAGGAGTTTGAAGTTTTAACTCTGATGGGGACTTTGAAATTTAGCTCCGCTGGGGATATGCCTTTCAAAGTTTTGGTCCTGCTTAGGAAACAGATGAGGCATTTGCAGGGGATCTCTTCTGGAACAGCCTAAAGATACTTTCCTATACTTCCATCTTATCAGTAATTATTCTTCCTCATTTTGTTTTATTTGTAAGCGGTGATTTCATTCAAATGCATATGCTCTTTTAATAGATCATTGGACGTTTTCAAATAAAGCACAAGTGTAAAAAGGAAAGAAAAGACAGACAGTTTTCTGTACTTTGAAGTAACTTTGTATTAACTTTGTGTAAGTATTTGTACAAAGGAGACAAACACCCTAGTAAGAGAATGTTGACAAAAGCTGAGAAAAAATTTTATACAGAGAAAGATGGCTATGTGTATCAATTCCATGGGGTTCCCATTCTGTTATAGCCTTCACGACTCTGAATATCTTTTTCATTCGTTGCTTCGTCCGCAGATGATTGGATTGATCAGAAGCTTTGGAGTTTGTCTGCGAAGAGATTATCCTTAAAGTGATCCGACGAGACATAGTCATACGCTTTGATTCCCTAACTTTTGCCTGGATCGCCCTTTCAGGTTTTCGATCCACCGGGAAACCCTTTTTTGCCCAAGTAGCCCTTTGGGGTTTTCAACTTGCCGGGTGTACAGATTTTTTTTTGTTTATCCCTAATTTTTGCCTGAATCGCCCTTTCGGGTTTTCGATTCACCGGGATACCCATTTTTTCCCAAGTCGCCCTTTCGGGTTTTCGACCTGTCGGGTCGTTTACGCGTAGTATCTTTTGACTATGTCTGTGTTCGCAGGGTGTGGCAGGTCGTCACCGTCCATGGTGGTCAGGATCAATGCCCCGTCAGAAAAGATGTTTTTGATCACAAATGGTCCTTCGTAAGTAGGAGTCCACTTGCCCCTGGGATCACTTTGCGGTAAGATAATCCGCTTGATTACAAGATCCCCAACTTGATATACTTGTCTCCTGACTTTCTTGTTGAAAGCCTTGATCATCCGTTTTTGATACGTTTGACCATGGCAAACAGCAGTAAGTCACTTTTCATCAATCAAATTAAGTTGATCAAGCCGGGTCTGAATCCAATCGTCTTCGTTCAAACCAGCGTCCTTCATGATTCTTAAAGAAGGAATCTGAACTTCTATAGGTAAAACAGCTTCCATGCCATATACCAAAGAGAAAGGTGTTGCCCCAGATGATGTTTGTGCCGTGGTACGATATCCATGTAGAGCAAACGGTAACATCTCATGCCAGTCTTTGTAAGTGACTGTCATCTTCTGAATGATCTTCTTGATATTTTTGTTTGCGGCTTCAACAGCACCGTTCATCTTCGGCCGATATGGAGATGAATTGTGATGATAAATCTTGAACTGCTCTCACAGAGCGGTGATCATAGTGTTGTTCAGGTTTGTACCGTTGTCCGTAATGATTTGATCAGGAATACCGTACCGGCAAATGAGGTTCTGTTTGATGAAACGGGCAACCACATTCTTTGTAACAGAGGCGAAGGAAGCTGCTTCGACCCATTTTGTGAAATGATCAATAGCCACCAGGATGAAGCGATGCCCATTGGATGTTGTAGGCTTGATCTCTCCAATCATGTCAATGCCCCACATTGCAAATGGCCAGGGAGTTGTTAGGACGTTGAGAGGAACCGGAGGGATATGCACCTTGTCAGCATAAGCTTGGCATTTGTGACAAGTACGGGAATGTTGATGACAATCAGCTTCCATGGTAGACCAGTAGTAGCCTGCCCTTAGAATTTTCTTAGCCATCGTATATCCGCTTAAGTGGGTTCCAAAGGTGCCACTATGTATTTCGGTCATGATCAACTCTGTTTCAACCTTGTCCACACAACGAAGTAGAACATAATCATGACTGCGCTTATAAAGGATACCATTGCTTAGGAAGAACTTGGCAGCAAATTTCCTTAGGAACTTTTTGTCATTGACGAAAGCTCCTTCAGGGTACTCTCGAGTCAGGAGATACCTTTTGATTTCATGGAACCAGGGTTGTTCCACTACTTCTTTGGTATTAATCTCATGACAGTGCGCAGGTTCGCCCATTCGCTCGATGGTGATTTGGGGAGCCTCATTATCCCAGTTGAGTTTAAACATGGAAGACATTGTAGCCAAAGCATCTGCTAGCTGATTTTCCTCTCGCGGGAAGTGTTCGAAGATAATTTGCTCGAAATGAGGTAACAATGTCAGGACATGTTCTTTGTATGGGATGAGGTTAGGGTGTTTAGTGTCCCACTCTCCTTTGATTTGACTGATAACCAAATCTGAGTCTCCAAATACCACCAAAGATTTGATTCCCAAGTCAATTGCAGCTTTAAGACCAAAGATGCAAGCTTCATACTCAGCCATGTTGTTGGTGCAACTGAAACAGAGTCTAGCAGTGAAGGGTGTTTGGCAACCTTCTGGAGAGATAAGTACTGTGCCGATACCGTTGCCAAGTGCATTTGAAGCACCACCAAAGTACAGGGTCCATCGGGATCCTTGTTTAGGTCCGTCATACGGTCCGTTATCTTTAATGTTGTCCAATGTCATAATGTCCTCGTCAGGGAAGTCGAATCTCATAGATTGGTAATCTTCGACAGCTTGATGAGCTAGATGGTCAGCTAGTACACTCCCTTTTATAGCTTTTTGGGTAGTATACTGGATATCATACTCAGTCAGGATCATTTTCCATCTAGCGATTCTTCCAGATAAAGCAGGCTTCTCGAAGATATACTTGATCGGATCCATTTTGGAAATCAGTAAAGTGGTGTGAGTCAACATATACTGCCTTAGCCGGCGAGCAGCCCATACCAAAGCGCAGCAAGTTTTCTCGAGCAGTGAGTAGCGAGTCTCACAGTCGGTAAACTTTTTGCTAAGGTAATAAATGGCATGCTCTTTTCGGCCAGACTCGTCATGTTGGCCCAGTACGCACCCCATTGAGTTGTCCAAAACAATCAGATAGATGATTAGCGGCCTTCCTTCGATGGGTGGCATCAGAATAGGAGGTTCTAGTAAATACTCCTTGATCTTATCAAAAGTAACTTGACAATCATTGTTCCATTAAACTACCTAATCTTTCTTCAATAGTTTGAAAATTGGCTCACAGGTAGATGTTAGGTGAGAGATGAACCTCGCAATATAGTTCAAGCGTCCCAAGAATCCCCTAACCTCCTTTTCAGTACGGGGAGCAGGCATTTCTCGTATAGCCTTTACTTTAGCTGGATCAACCTCAATGCCTTTGTTGCTGACGATAAATCCCAAAATTTTACCAGACCTAACCCCAAAAGTGAACTTGCTTGGGTTCAGTCTGAGCTTATACTCCTTCAACCTGACAAACAGCTTTTGTAGATGATCAAGGTATTCTTCTTTTGTCTGTGATCGAGCTATCATGTCGTCTACGTAGACTTCAATCTCATGGTGTATCATATCATGAAACAAAGCTACCATGGCACGTTGATAGGTTGCCCCTGCATTCTTCAGCCCGAATGGCATCACTTTGTAGCAGAAGGTACCCCATTGCGTGACAAAAGTAGTTTTCTCCATGTCTTCGGGGGCCATTTTGATCTGGTTGTATCCCGAGAATCCGTCCATGAAGGAAAATACCTTGTGTTGAGTTGTGTTGTCAACCAAGATGTTAATGTGCGGCAGTGGAAAATCATCTTTAGGGCTAGCCTTGTTTAAGTCTCGATAATCCACGCACATTCTGACTTTGCCGTCCTTTTTGGGCACGGGCACAATGTTAGCAACCCATTGTGGGTAGGACGTAACAGCCAGAAAGCCAACGTTGAATTGCTTCATTACCTCAACCTTGATTTTCTCAGACATGTCAGGCCTCATTCGGCGGACCTTTTGCTTGATCGGTGGACAGTCTTCTCTTGTCGGGAGACGGTGAACCACGATATATGTGTCTAACCCTGGCATGTCTTTGTAAGACCAGGCAAAGATTTCAATATATTCGTTCAACAATTGTACTAAGTGTTCCTTGACACTTGGTTCCAGGTTGGCACCCACTTTTACTTCCTTCTTGTCTTCCTCTGTCCCCAAGTTGATGGTTTCTAGCAACTCTTCATGAGGCAGAATGGCCCTCTCTTCTTGTTGTAGAAGTCTGGCTAACTCTCCCGGCACTTCACAATCTTCATCAACTTCGTACTCAGCATGATTGACCAAATCTTCAGAGTTATCGAAGGCTAAAACAGAATAGTCACCCATGGAATCCGGAGTGGATGGATACCTGCATTTGTGAGTGTGGGTGTGTGTAAGGGATATCCATCCTTAAACAAAAATGCAAAAGGAAAGAAAATTGAACACAACAGCTTATAGATGAAAAACGTCCAATGATTCATTAAAACATGGCATATGATAATGAAGAAGATCAAGCCCTTACAGATGGACCTACATGCCCCGGGCAAGGCATGAGGTGAAAATAGTGTGCAAATTGTTTAGTTATTACAGACCATAAAATGGGAAATTGTTCAAAGATAAAAATTACTGGTTGATAAAGGCGATGGGAACAAAATCCTTTGCTTCCCAGTTGCTCAAACCCCCTTCGACGGTTGGAAAGATCCAATCTTCAAAGTGGCTCTCTTCATCTTCATCTTCTACAGCATTAATTCCGTGATGAGTGATCCTTATAGGTGGCCCTCCAGTCTTGGAACGACGCATAGCCTTCTGTCCTGCAGCTGTAAACCCTAGTCCAAATTTGTCCGTCTTATGGGGAAAATTAGGTAATTGCCCCCATGCTATACTCTTCCCTTCTTTAATCACCGCCTCTGCGTCCTTGAGAGATGCCATCCTTGATACATGCTTGGGAACGATAGGCACCTCAACCATTGTCTTCGCAACTACTACCTCGGGAGAAACTTCCTCAAAATGCTGGAAAGGCATTTCGATGAACTCACCATCCAGCTCCACATAACGGAAGGAGTTCAGGTGGCTTATCATGTACTCTTC